>OW203767.1:13466367-14667437 GCA_934045905.1 Leuctra nigra | reverse complement strand
TATCTATCGGAGAACTCTACTTGGGCACCCCCCCTTAAAAACAAGCTGCGAAGTAAGCTGTCAGGTAATTTCCGGGTGTAAGATATGACTCGAGGTTGACTGACCATCTCGGCCAAGACGGGCAGCACGATGTTGGCGACGGCGGTGTTGGAGGACACCACCGTGATGAACGTTGTCGCTGTCGAGGTGATCACCATGATGACGACAGGGGGCAGCACCTGGAGGGCGACGAGCTTCTTGCCGATCAGCTTGGACAGGCCTGACGCTTTGCTAGCAGACGCCATTGCGAACCCGCCCCCTACAAGCATGATCAAATATATTTGGAGAAACGAGATGAATCGCGTGTGAAGTTTCTGGATAAATCATGAAGATTTATGAATGCTTTTTAATGAATTTTAGAATGAAGGTATATTTAAATATAACGAATAACGATCAGAATTACTAAGTTACGAGTAAATCTCACTCATTTCCTTCTGCAGATAATAAAGATTAAAAGTACATACATTAAAAATTAAGTACACATTTTATGTAAACGTTTTTCTGTGATTTGAACCCTATTTTAGATAAACACTGGAAATTCCTTTCGATACATTCTCTTCTCCTGAGGCTTTATTCTATAACAAAAACGAAATAGGTTTTGTCTGAAATTATTTTATGATCAGTGTTATCATTATGGCCCTGAAATGAATTCGTTTTCGTTATAAAACACGGTGGAGGTGCCGGTCTTGTGTTGCGGGTTGCATCCACGTGACTCCTATCTGCATACAAGCAACAATATCATCATGACAGGAGGGCAACGAGGGCCATTAAGAAGCTTCTTGGAATTGCCTTTGTATGACACTATATAAAATATAAAGTGAAATATATCAGAGTGTATATAGGTCATAATTATAATAATTTTGTTTACTTACCCTGTTTTCAAGGGTGCAATAACTGCACTTAACATTAAATATTATTACACTCGTATGACATTCCTCATAATTTACATCCCTCATTGCATATCTTGATGATCACAATAACTTACAACCTATGGAAATCAATTTTATTACCACTCACCTTTACACATCTAAAATATTTATGCCACACAATTGTCAACTCACCTAGCAGTAGAATCAGACCCCAAGGTAGCTTCTCATTGATAATTTTCCAGTTCAGAAGAGTTTTTCCTGACCGCTTGTCTGTAATTAAGAAGTGAACAGAAGTAAATAATACTCTCCATAATCTTTGCGTGATGGTTTTAAACTAGTTGGAATTGATATTTAGCTGATTTACTCTAGATTGAGCAAAACTCTTTCTATAGGTGTGCA
This sequence comes from Leuctra nigra, assembly GCA_934045905.1. Lineage (NCBI taxonomy): Eukaryota > Metazoa > Arthropoda > Insecta > Plecoptera > Leuctridae > Leuctra > Leuctra nigra. The sequence goes on along the minus strand of OW203767.1, from coordinate 14,666,130 downwards.
CAGCAAATCTGTAGTTGCCAGTCGTCCCATGACCCTAGCCTTGAATCAAATTACATTATTGTTTAATATAATCCCTCATATCGTCTTACCATTTGCGTCAAAGCGGAAGAAATCAAGGTTAGCTGGTAGAACGAACATGAGGCAAACTACCAACAGCACCGGTGTGGCGTCTTTGATGGCCCTAGAAGAAGAACAGAACCAGTTTCACGCAGGGCTCACTTTGTATTTGCTCGCAGACAAAAAGAACAAGACAAATTGCAATTCCATCACACGACCTTCAGACTTCTGCATCGTCTAATATTAAAGTGGCAAAGATGAAGAGTTCAAGTTGGGTTTCAATTAAATATGGCATTCACACCCATTCAATTTGATACTGGATCAGACGCATAGGAAGTGGGGGAAGGTGATTCACCCCTCCCCCTTCCCCGTGTTGTGTAATTGGGAATTTGAGATGTTTCATGATAGCAAATCTGCGTGAAACAATTAACAAATCGCGTAGAAGAACACCGATTTCGTTGATGAAATTCGGTTTTCTCGGGCCGTGCGATATAGTCTCGCAGAACGTGAGAATATTTAGCACACTTTTTAAATTGGAGCCTAGATTGACATACCTACCATAAATATTTAAAACATACTCATAATTTAGAACTTGTATAGAAGTATCAATGTGTCCGATTGAAAACCTACGTTTGTGAATATTTTTCTATGCTTTTCTAACATTACATATTTTATTCATTCAGTAATTCAAATAATCATTATTTATTACTTTAAGCATGGCTACACAGTGCATACAAGCAGCGCAATTGTGTAACTATTATTATGAGAAGAACACGTACATTTTTTTTCTTTCAGCCAATAGCGGAAAGGGATGCATTTGATTTGGTTCTCTATTGTCTAAAAGTGAAAGATGTACCTATGTACAACTCAAAATGAAGTTACACAATCGAGAAGACTGTATAGAAGAAAAAAGTTAAAATCTTATATTTCTCACTCAAAAATAGTTAAACTTGAATTTGAATCAAAGATATTTTTGCTCCTCTTTAAAAAGTCTATGCCCTCGCCGCGCGTACCCACATGATGACGGGGGGGGGAGGGGGAGGGGGAGGGATTTATTCTTCTCATGAGTATACTCACGCGTTAGATACGAGTTTCGCCCATCCAGGAATAAACTCTGGTTCCCGGAAGAACCACAGCAAGACGACAACGACGAAGAGGAAGAGGACGGATGCCTCATGGAACGTCATCGGTCCAAGGTCATTGTATTTCTTCCTCATCAAGGCCCCCACTTGCTTCGAGCGCTCCTGGCTCTTTAGTTGAGCGGCGGTCTTCTTCCTGACTCGAGAAATAAGAAACGTACATTACTATTACTAAATAGGACAATAAAATGGAACAAGTCTTTGCAGAATTGTGTAATATTGTAATAGATCGCCGAATTAGCGAGTAATCCTCGAAGAAAATTGTGTGTCGCGCCGTCATGAAATTCCTTCAACAGTAATTAAAAACACCTCAAACTATGTTGGAAAGAGGTTTCTTTGGAAAGCCATGTAAGAGATAAGCTAAATCTATTCCAACATGGTTTGAAGTGTTTTTTTTCTTGATTTTGAAAGAACTTTAGTACGGCGCGACACTCAATTTTGTTAATTGTAATTTTCTTCGAGGTTGACTTGTTTATTCATCAATATCTGGAAAAAGTATGATGTAATTATGATAAGATTTGGTGTACATACCTTTGCCTTAAATAAATGGCACAATTGTACAATAAAGTAGAAACCCCCACCCCTATTATGACAACCCTTCCAGTCAGCGAACTTTTCGACCTCCCAATCACACTTGTGGAATTGTATAATGATGTTGTCAATAAAAGATTAAATATATAAACAAAAACAAATAGAGAGAGGGAAAAATGCTTTGAATAAAAATATGCACCTGAAAAGTCCCATGTAGAGGAATTGCAGCCAGAGGCATGCTGCCAAAACATTGATCAACATGAGAGGAACATTGAAGATCATCCAGCTGGCGAAGTTAACACCCTCTGCTCCTGGGAAGATGCTGTCGTAGAGGCCCTTGAACGTGAGGTTCGTCGCAGTGCCCGTCAGCGTCCCGGCGCCGCCGAGGTTGGAGGCGTAGGCGATGCCGAGGAAGTAGCCTATGGTCTCCTTATCGGGCCGGAGCCGGGTGGCTAGCCTGGGAAACAGACATTCATTCAGTATGTGCAGCCCAGGGCGGGCCCAGGGACCTCCCCACGGTCTCCTTGTCGGGCCGGAGCCGGGTGGCTAGCCTGGGAAACAGACAATCATTCAGTATGTGCAGCCCAGGGCGGGCCCAGGGACCTCCCCACGGTCTCCTTGTCGGGCCGGAGCCGAGTGGCTAGCCTGGGTAACAGACAATCAATCAGTATGTGCAGCCCAGGGCGGGCCCAGGGACCTCCCCACGGTCTCCTTGTCGGGCCGGAGCCGAGTGGCTAGCCTGGGTAACAGACAATCAATCAGTATGTGCAGCCCAGGGCGGGCCCAGGGACCTCCCCACGGTCTCCTTGTCGGGCCGGAGCCGGGTGGCTAGCCTGGGAAACAGACAATCATTCAGTATGTGCAGCCCAGGGCGGGCCCAGGGACCTCCCCACGTTCTTCTTGTCGGGCCGGGGCCACGTGGCTATCCTGGGAAACAGACAATCACTCAGTATATTATTGTGACAGGCCCAAGGCGGGCCCAGGGCAGGCCCAGTGACCTCCCACAACCCTATTGTAACATTATATCTGCGTGATTTGCGCTATTCATAAATTAAAGGTAGGTATTATGTATAGGTACTGCCAATACTGTTTAATATTGTACATAAAATGTTACACACATTTCGATATCTATTTTAGTTACAGTACATTTCTAAGGAGTCAAACTTGTGTCCTAATACTCACATAGGTGGTATAAAATAGTTCTAAAAGGTGATTTGGGGAGCCCGTAAAACGAAATGCTCGACAGATCGCCCGGCAAGTGAAAGGTATCAGGTTTGAGCCCCGGTTCGGTCGGACATTTTTCACAACGCCCATCCCTTCATCATCCTGACTCCATGAATATTTTCCACAGAAACCCAGTTTCTCAGACGATATTTAATTGGAACAAGATGTGATGTGAACTCACTCCTTGCCTCCTTTAACGACGGACATCCTCTTGGCCTCCTGGTCAGACACCTCCACTGATATCTGCTCCTGCTGTTTGGTGTTTACGTTGTTCAGTTGGATGTGTCCTTCCTGCTCCTGGTCCCCGTCGCGATGCTGCGGGGAGAGTGCAACAGAATCAGTCTGCGTCACAGAGACGTGGAGAAAGAGATGATTGAAGGTGTACTCACGAGTTTCAGCTCTTCGCAGACCGCCACGGCGATGGGCGCCATCATGGCTGTCGTGGCGGTGTTGGAGATCCACATGGACAAGATCATGGTCGTCACCATGAAGCCCAGCATGACTCTGATGGTTACAACATGTATTACATGTATTACATGAAACCATGAATGGAGGTTACAGAAGCTCCACATTTTAGTGCACACCAGACATGTTTATATCTTTTATATTTATATGATATTACTAGGTCAAATCGCTAAGTGTATCGCATTGATGAGCAAGCACCAAAATTTCAAATTGATCGGACCAACCAATAATAGATATTTTTTTAAAATTTTGAACCAATCAGCGGATTTAAAAAAATAGGGTCTGCAAATACCATGACATGCGTCTTTACATGTGTACAAAATTTCAGCTTGATGAAAGAAAAAATGTGATAGTCAGTAACATAAAAAAATACAAAAAGGAGGTTTGTGCCAAAAGAGCCAAAAAAGGAGTCGCTTGCTCAATATGTGAACTGTGAACAGCAAAACATAACACGGAGTTGGAGAAATGAGCAAAATAGCTCAAATCTTGCTCCAAACACTAATATTTGTCTCGTTATCAGAGATGGATTCTAGGAACTGAATGGTATGGGGAAAAGATGCACTGAAAACTATACTTGTTGACGCGTCAGAACTGCATGCTTGCGCTAACATAACTGTGTATACAAAACTTAGCATGTGGACTCTATTTTTTAACGAAATTATTCTGTTTTTTTTTCAAAAAGCGAAATCTTGTTTGACATTAATGGTGAGGAATGTTGAACTGCCAGCTCTTTTTATAACCAGACATTATGTAAATATTCCAAACTTGCTCACCGGCAATTTACAATATTGAAACAGTAATCTGGCAAATTGATTATAATAATAGAAGCATGATGATTATAGTTTCTGTTTGTCAATGGAAGGAGATAGCTTTTCATCCTTGGCAATGGGCTGGCGCGGCAAATGGACAGTGACTTGGTTGATTCAATAGGGGTCTGGGGAGTGGGTCCTCAGCAAATGCGGGTTCGGGGCGCAGCTCCGGGAAAATATTCGTAAATTTTAACTCAATTCCGAGCATTTTGGTGCGTTATTGGAGTAGAAAAAAACTACAAATTATGTCTCCCGAATTGAGTGGGATTTTCTTTTCAGAAGTATTTGGGCAAAGTGTTCACTTTCCTCAGTAAAAGCCAAACAAAGTATAATGCACATATTTTTTAGAGTGTTTTCCTTAATTTTCGGTATTTGGGGAATTCCAGGAGGGGGGGGGGGGGCGGGGGGTGCAAGTCTTTTGGGTAGAAGTCATACAGTTTTCCTCTAGAATTGTTCATATTCTATGCATTATCGAGAATGCTCCAGGCTCACGTTCAGGAGGAAAATGATTCTCTTCAGCTACATTTAGTTTCCTCATTTACACACGTGAGATAATTGGAATATTTCATCCTGCTTTTTCAAATGAATGATAGTAATTCAAAAACCGCATTATTTTCCAAGTCTTTCGCCATTGAATCTTTGAAGCTTTTCCTTGAATCTTATAGGTCCGTGAAGTTAGCACCGCCCATTAACGCACTAATTATCTCATGTGTGGGATGAATTAGTGCACAATTAGTGCGTTCGATCGGCACTAATTTTATAATTAGTGCGTCATCCGTTTCCGAGAAAAACGCACTTTACTATGGGCGGTGCCAACTTCACGCAGCACCGCCCATTGACGCACTAATTTTAAAACCCACACAGGCAATTAGTGCACAATAAGTGCGTTCGATCCCCCCCATTCCCATAATTAGTGCGCACTTACTTTTCGAGTTATTCGTGAATAACCGTGGGCGGAGCAGCACCGCCCATTGAAAATTTCAAGGTTTTAGGTACGCCATGTTTTAGTGCACAATTAGTGCGTTCGATTCCCCCATTCCCATAATTAGTGCGCACTTACTTTTCGAGTTATTCGTGAAAAACCGTGGGCGGTGCAGCACCGCCCATTAAAAATTTCAATGTTTTCAGTACGCCATGTTTTAGTGCACAATTAGTGCGTTCGATCCCCCCCATTCCCATAATTAGTGCGCACTTACTTTTCGAGTAATTCGTAAATAACCGTGGGCGGTGCAGCACCGCCCATTAAAAATTTTAAGGTTTTCAGCATGCCATGTTTTAGTGCACAATTAGTGCGTTCGATCCCCCCCATTCCCATAATTAGTGCGCACTTACTTTTCGAGTTATTCGTGAATAACCGTGGGCGGTGCAGCACCGCCCATTGAAAATTTCAAGGTTTTCAGCATGCCATGTATTAGTGCACAATTAGTGCGTTCGATCCCCCCCATTCCCATAATTAGTGCGCACTTACTTTTCAAGTGCATTTCAAGGTTTTCAGCATGCCATGTATTAGTGCACAATTAGTGCGTTCGATCCCCCCCATTCCCATAATTAGTGCGCACTTACTTTTCGAGTTATCGTGAAAAACCGTGAGGGGTGCAGCACTCGAAAAGTAAGCACTCGAACTCGAAAAGTAAGTGCGCACTAATTATGGGAATAGGGGGGATCGAACGCACTAATTGTGCACTAAAACATGGCATGCTGAAAAACTTGAAATTTTCAATGGGCGGTGCTGCACCGCCCACGGTTATTTGCGAATAACTCGAAAAGTTAGTGCGCACTAATTATGGGAATGGGGGGGATCGAACGCACTAATTGTGCACTAAAACATGGCGTACTGAAAACATTGAAATTTTCAATGGGCGGTGCTGCACCGCCCACGGTTTTTCACGAATAACTCGAAAAGTAAGTGCGCACTAATTATGGGAATGGGGGGAATCGAACGCACTAATTGTGCACTAAAACATGGCGTGCTGAAAAACTTAAATTTTCAATGGGCGGTGCTGCACCGCCCACGGTTATTCACGAATAACTCGAAAAGTAAGTGCGCACTAATTATGGGAATGGGGGGAATCGAACGCACTAATTGTGCACTAAAACATGGCGTACCTAAAACCTTGAAATTTTCAATGGGCGGTGCTGCACCGCCCACGGTTATTCACGAATAACTCGAAAAGTAAGTGCGCACTAATTATGGGAATGGGGGGGATCGAACGCACTAATTGTGCACTAATTGCCTGTGTGGGTTTTAAAATTAGTGCGTCAATGGGCGGTGCTGCGTGAAGTTGGCACCGCCCATAGTAAAGTGCGTTTTTCTCGGAAACGGATGACGCACTAATTATAAAATTAGTGCCGATCGAACGCACTAATTGTGCACTAATGCGTCCCACACATGAGATAATTAGTGCGTTAATGGGCGGTGCTAACTTCACGGACCTGAATCTTATACATGCTCCTTCTTACCTCATTGGACTAGAGCCAAATAATAGAATGACTTTCAGCGCTATTCTATGGTGTAGGTAACAATGTTCAACTGCGATTGCTACGATCAATCCTCCTGCAATCAAATAATCATAATATCAAGAATACATTTCGTTTCAAACACGTGAAAATATCCTTAATGTCCAATCACACGGGTGATGGCATGAAATTGATTGGTATAATGTATAATTTTACCACTAGGAAAACGCTCAGTGTAACGCGTTGATGAGCGAGCACGGGTACGTGCAAATTCTCGAACCGAAATGCGTACATAACGCACAGAAAACATATACATCCATATTTAATTGAAATATGATCACTCAATCAATATAAAAGTATATTATGCTTTTCATCGAAACTTGAAAATAGCATCTAAGCACCCTGGTACATAGCAAATCAGGTTCAATTCAATTGGCACTGGAAAACATTCATTTCGATACTTCATTACTGACAGATATTAAAAATTTCATTAAGTTCATACGTTCTTAACTGATTGTGATGAAAATGTGTAAAATAAGATACAATGATGGTCTTAATGATCATGTAAAATATGAGTTTGATCAGAATTATCGAAGACCGTTTTCATTTTTCAGCCTATCAGGAGAAATGTATTTAAATTTTAACCAATAAATGGATTTCAAAAAAATTAGGGTCTGCAAACCGAGAAGGTTGGTTTAACATGTGTGCAAAATTTCAGCTCGATCAAAGAAAAACTCGGACCTGTAAAGCCAAAATATGAGTTTGATCAGTTTATCGAAGACCATTTTAATTTTTCAACCTATCAGGAGATGTTTGTTTAAAATTTAACCAATGAATGGATTTCAAAAAAATTAGGGTCTGCAAACAGAAACGGTTGTCTCTACATGTGTGCAAAATTTTAGCTCGATCGAAGAAACAATTGTGACCTGTGTATCGGTTAGTAACAGAAAAAAAACAAAAACAAGAAAAAAAAGAGAAGTCCGTGCCAAAGAAGCCAAAATGAGTCGCTCGCTTCGTTTCATTGGATAAGTTTCATAGAATGTGCGCGTGTGAACTGGTCGATTATCCGATTCTTATTAATTACCGATCGCATTGCGAATATATAGACTAGCTCTAAACTTGTTGATCACCGTTGCTGATTGGTGTCATTGACCAATCAGAATGCAGTATGGAGTCACGTGGTTCTTACAAGGGAATCAAAATGGCTCCGAAAGTTTACAATGACATTAGAACGGGAATCTCTATTGTTTTATTATAACAAATTATTAGAGACAAGACGAAATAAATATGAAAACACTTCCTTCTCGAACATTTCAACCAAAACAAAATACAAAATCTCGTTCCTACGCCTTCTGAAAAGGTCGTGTGATTGAATACTTTGTCGTCTGAGTTGGAAAATCTCGCACATCCAATAAAACTTATGGTAAAATTAAACCAATCAATTTCATGTAATCACCCGTTTGAATGGACCTTTAGACTTACCTATAAACATCATGTTGGTTTCTTTGAGGTACGCGATGCAGACTTCCTCCGTTCCCAGAACTCCAAGCAGTGGGAACAAAGCGACTGGGAGCAGTGACGTGATGGGAAGAGGCATCGCTTCGGTCATCCAGAAGACTGACATCAGGAGCACGACAAAGGCGCATCGTAGTTCCTGAGGGAATATTACATAAGTAAGTGCCTTAGTCACAACCCTTCATACAAAAGATCTGAAATTTTGCACACACACTAATGTTATTTACGGAACAGGTATGGCTGAGTGGTAACGCTCTGAACTTGTATTCCGGAGGCCCGGTTCGATTTTCGCGGCCGTCCTTCCTGACTGGGGGTTTTCGTGATATTCCCTCAGTCGACAGGCAAAGGCTGGGAAGGTACCCTACTAATAGGCCGCGACCGCCTCCTTCCCACCTTCCATCGTTACCTACTCTTCACCATCATCTCCCAATCATCATCATAATCATTCATCCGTCGCCATTAGACTCGCTGCAGAACAAAAAAATATACTATGCGGTCTCGAGTATAGTTTTTGAACAATATCCTCTGATTGGTTGAAAAGGGAAAATGAAACGTCTAACAAATTCAAATTTTGCATGGTAACTGCGAAAATTCTGATGCATTTTATGCTTTTGCATCAATTTGCACTGCTCCTCAATGCTTTTGATTAGGTTGTCTCCACCAGGAACGGCGCCAGGGGTGGGCGCAGGTGGGCGCGTGCCACCCAAAATTGTCTATTTGTCAGTCTTATTATTGTCTATGAATTTAAATTTTTGGGTATAATGAAATAAGTAATAAAATAACACAGATAGAATAATTTTCTAAAATTACACCAATTCATGTTGTGGCAGATCTAACCCTTATTTGGTAACTTTAACAAGCCACCCCTAATTTATATGATATTTCAATCACATTTGACCCCAAAAGTAATATTTTCAGCGTCCAAAATTCGTTTCCATTGTTTTTAAAATCAGAAAAACGCCCTGCGGGGCATGGGTTTCTTTTATCTGTATACTCTTAGAGGAAAAATTTAAAAGTTATGTCCACCCTAAATAATTATCCGCCAGAAACTGCCCACCCTAGCAAACATTTAGCGCCGTCCATGAGAGCAGCAACGCTTATAGGCCCGTTTTACATAAAGCGCGTTTCGCGTTTTGCGTTTTCGCGTTTTGTCCTTTTTTATAACGCCTAGAAGAAGCCGACAAAAACAGAATGTTGATATAAATATTTTATTCTTGTTAGTAACAATTTGGGTGTTATTAGATATGATTAGATGGTATAATATGCACAGGTAATCAATCATTATAGTCTTATTTTATAGTTATTTTATAGTTTATTTTATAGTTTACGTATAGTGACGTCATTTTCGCCACGCGTGGCCCTGAAAAAACCTCCCTACAATCGAGATGGGGCGGATTAAAGATAAAACGCGAGCGGCGAGATTTTCGGTGGTTTTGATGGGTCAATAAAAAAAACGCGAAACGCAAAATGCAAAACGCGCTTTATGTGTAACCGCCCATAGAATATTGGCTAGCAATGCGGGTATCAACGCGTTTCACAGCGTTTTCCTAGTATTCTTCAATGTATGCTATTCCATTATTGTTTTCTGCACTCATTATTTTTAAGATATGTTGCATTTGTTTCAGTAAATTAGCAGTGTTGCAGGTTCCAGGAATATATGTAAATATTGACATGTCTCGACACAATTATTATTTATTATCTGTTTGTACAGCACATACAAATTGCAAAAAACACAGAATACTAAAGATTCTCTGTAAAGAATCTAACACAATGCCCCAACTCTCTGCACCTAAGCTTCTAGTTTGCAATGGAATCTTAAGTTCTTTTCAGTAGTGTTTTGAGTGGTAACGGAATTTCAATCGTATGGTTACGGAATTATTCTTCTGAAATAATGTTACCCCATAAAAAAACACTCCGTGTAAAAATACCAGCCAAGTCTCTTCAACTTAAAAAAAATGAAATCTAAAAATTCTGCACTGAAAAGTAGTGATATCAAAAAATTAGCCAAGTCAAAACTTCATTTGAAAATCAAAAAATACTTGGCGCATCGTGTACATAAATAGCTTGGAAGTATAAGCCAATTATAAATTATACATGAAATATACATATACATAGTATAACCTATAATGCCCTAAAAAAAACGATGCGCCAAGTATTTTTTGATTTTCAAATGAAGTTTTGACTTGGCTAATTTTTTGATATCACTACTTTTCAGTGCAGAATTTTTAGATTTCATTTTTTTTTAAGTTGAAGAGACTTGGCTGGTATTTTTACACGGAGTGTTTTTTTATGGGGATATCACTAGTTTTTTTAGTTTATTTACACAACTTTTAACACATATCGGAGCAACAATGACTAATTCCTTTAAAAAAATAGGCCATTTCCGAATTGGTTACTACGAAAAAATGTGTTTGGGGCTAAATATAAGCTTGTTTTGATATTCCATGAAGAATTGCGAAAGCATTGTTCCAATAGGTCCAGCCGTTTTCGAGATATGGCATCACTTCCGGTTTTCATAATGGCGGCTGAAATTACAGCCACCTAGAATTTATTTCTATAAATGTTATGTATCATTATAAGCCTTCTGAATTTGTAGTTATTGTAGTAAGAGTTAATTCAAGTCTGATTCTTCATTTTTATGACGTCATTTCCGGTTTCGGTAATAGTAAATGTATATTTTGACTATTGATATTCCATAAAGATGACCGTCTGAATCATTTGGCGATAGTTTTATTCCGATCGGTGTAGTCGTTTTCGAGATATGACGTCACTTCCGGTTTCAAAATGGCGCCTTCCGGTTGGTTTTATAAAAAGGCACCTCGGACGCCAAAAGTGCACATGTGGTAAAAATTTCAAGTCGATCGGTTAAGCCGTTTAGGCTGTGGCGGTGATTGCGGTGTTTCGTGATATCATCATCAGATGAAGATAGGTTTTAAAAGGGGTGTAATTTCACTGTTTTCACGGCCCTCTAGCCCACAAATGGCATTACCTATTGTTCCCAAATTTAGTATATGTTGTCAGGTGGGCCATAGCTCGAAATTAAGTTATTTCGCAACAATGTGAGATTTCCCAATTTTGAGATCCAGTAGGCCGAAAATGCCATGTTGTTGCTTACAGTAAAAGTGTTTGGTCTGCTCCTCAGTTTATTAGGCATTTACGGTATGTTGAGTGAGTGTGAGTGTATAGTACGACTTGGCTGGGTGGAGCGACCGCTCCACTAGAACAATAAGTTTTCAACATTTTAAATAATAGGTACAATTAAAGTGGCGCGATCACTCAAATAGCAAAAAAATTGTTATTACCATTAACAAAAACATTTTTCCTACATTCAACTAAATATAAGTATAAATGACTGATATAATGTCGTGTAGCTTGTAAAATATAGTTTTATTCTCTTGGCGTGTTACTAAAAAAAATGTCCGTTCGGCCTATTTGAGTTAAAATCGAATATATTTTTTTGGAAAAACTATTTGCGGCATAAGATGAACAAATGTTTGATGTACATGTTTCTTATGAAATAAATGTGTATACTCCTAATTTTTATTTTGTGACAGGGTCACATAGCTGTGGAATTACTCAAATAATTGTTTTCTTTTCTAATTATTCGCCTTTGCATTAGATTGGTATCAGTTCTTAATAACTTCGAACTCGGCGTGTTTTATTAACTCATTATTATGTTCGAAAACGCAGTCCGACCGAATCTCCTCATCTATATAGATGATGAGATTCGGTCTGACCTTGCCAATGAAGAACTAGCCGATTCCAGTAAAAAATACGTCCCTAATCTGATTAGATAATTAATATGATCATCTCTCCAAAACGTCGTGTTTGATACGATGATTGGTTAAGAGCGAAACGGGCAAAAAACAGCTGGATTTGATGAGCTTCTAGTGAAATGACCGTTAAAATGTCTGGATGGGTTGATACCATTTTTTATTATAAAATTTCAGCAGTGAATATTTTTTCTCGATAAACAAATTGACAAATATTTCAAATCAAATTTAAAATGTCAATAACTCTTGAAGTTCTTGACCGATTTATCTAAAAATAGCAAAATTTCAAATATGTTGGTCCCATGAACTAGTAAATTCGTTTTCTCTGACAAATGAATAATTTTCACTTATTAGTCAATCTGAGGATTTAAGACGGCTGGGTAGTGAGTTTGACCTTGAAGAGTTTTTAAATCGATTTTTTCAATATCTTTTTCCAATGTAATTGTTAACAAAATAGGGCTATGGATGTGAATTCAGAACAGTTCAATGATAATAATTCCATAGTTTGGAATGGTTTATTTGATTTACTTTGTCCTACAGGTGTTTAGAACCCGAAAATTTAGTAATTTTCGGGTTCTAAACACCTGTTGGACACAATAAAAATAATAGCTTATTCCAAACTATGAAATTATTTTCATTGAACTGTTCTGAATTCACGTCCATAGCCCTATTTTGTTAACAATTACACTGGTAAAAGATATTGATAAAAATCGATTAAAAAACTCGTCAAGGCCACGCTCACTACCAAGCCCTCTTAATTGATATTTTGCTAAAAATATATATATATATATTTTATATTATATATAAATTTATCATATTATATATAATATTATATATATATATTTATTTATATATATATATTTTTTAGGAAGCTATGTATTATCTTTGTTTTTTAAGAGCTGTCAGATAATATTGACTTGAATGTTCCCCTGAAGATGTAAAAGAAGTCTTTTACGAAACGTAGGGAAATAAAACTATTTAACACGGCAATACCAGAAAAATTGTATTACTTAATATATATATATATATATATATATATATATATATATACCAGAGACTTATGGCATTTAGTGTGTGGCCAAAATTTCAGATCGATTGGTTGAACAAATTGATTTCTTCTTCTTCTTCATGTGCCCTCTTCTAATGAAGGTTGGCGATCATCATTTCTATTCCATCTTTGGATGCTGCAGCTCTGAACAAGGACCCCGTGCTCTGCCCGAACTAATCCCTCAGATTCTTGAGCCATGAAGTCCTCCTCCTGCCAGGTCTACGCTGTCCCTCAATCTTCTCTTGTAAGACTAATTGCAAGAGCCTGTATTTATTGCCCCTCATGATGTGTCTAAAGTATTCGAGCTTTCGTCTTTTGATGGAAAATATCACCTCTAAGTTCTTATTCATTCGTTCCATCACTTCGACATTTCTAACTTTATCCACCCATGAGATTCGGAGCATGCGACGATAAACCCACATCTCGAAAGCTTCCAGTCTCTTGCATAGCAACTTGCTTAAGGTCCAACCTTCAAGTCCATACAACAATACGGGAAATATGTAGCACCTGACCATGCGCATTCTCAGATCTAAGTTAAGATTGCGATTACATAGTAATTGCCTCATATTAGTGAATGCTGAGCGTGCTTGTTCGATACGACTCTTGACCTCTTGAGTATATTCCCATTGATCGTTCACGCAACAACCAAGATATCTGTAGTGATGTACGCGCTCGATAACAACGTTATCCAACACTAACTGAGCGTAAATGTTCCTTAGCTTTAAAACAACCATAAACTTCGTCTTTTTCAAGTTCATACGTAGACCGCTGTGGTTACTTGCAACATTAACTTTCTCCAACAGCGACTGCAGATCTTCCAAGTTGTCAGCCAGCAGGACTGTGTCGTCGGCGTATCTTATACTGTTCACCAGCTCCCCATTGATGACGATACCTTCTGCTGCGCCATCCAAAGCTTCTGCCAGTATAGCTTCCGAGTAAATATTGAATAATAACGGTGACAAAACACAACCCTGCCGAACACCACGCCGAATCAGGACTTCCTCGGAAAGGCTCTCTTCAACTTTCACGACTGCCTTCTGATTCCAATACAGATTTGCTATGATGCGAATATCTCTGCTGTCCAGGCCAATGTTATGCAATAGCTCCATTAATTTCCCGTGTTTGACCTTATCAAACGCTTTCTCATAATCAATGAAACAAGCATAAACGTCCTTATTCATATCTTGACAACGCTGCACTAATACTTGCATGCAGAACAAGGCATCCCTCGTACCAAGGCCATTCCTAAATCCGAATTGAGATTCTGTCATCACCTCTTCGCACTTTCTGTGAATTCGATTATGGATTATTTTGAGAAACAATTTAAGTACATGACTCATAAGACTAATAGTCCGAAACTCTTCACATCTCTTAGCATTGATCTTCTTGGGCAAAGTAACAAAGATTGACTTAAGCCAGTCTGCTGGAATACATCCAGTGCTATACACACGATTGAAGAGATCAACCAGTACATTCATGCCGTCATTGTCTATCAACTTGAGAAGTTCAGTGTATACTTCATCCGGACCTGCAGCTTTGCCGTTCTTCGCCTGCCGAATAACAAGTATCACCTCCTCACTCATGATAACTGGACCCATGTCTGCTTCAATTACATCGTGCTCCTCTTGCCTATCAACCTCAAATAACTGCTCTATGTAGACTGTCCAGAGTTTCAGTTTCTCATCAATATTAGCAACCAGTTTGTTATTGTTGTCTACCAACACTCCACCCCCTTTCTTCCGATACACTCCCAAGGCATCTTTTATCTTCTTATGCAGATTAAAGCTGTCATGTTTCTGCTGCAGCAATTCTATCTCGTGACATTTTTCTGCCATCCACTCTTCTTTGGCGCTTAATATTTTTGATCTGATCAATCTATGAATTTCCCAGTACTTTGTGTGATTATAAGCCTTCCATTTTCGTCTCTCATCCATAAGTGTCAATATTTCTTCCGTCATCCAATGGTGCTGTTTAGGCCTCTTAACAGATTCCAGATGGTTTACCTATTGCAAACCAGACGAATGACCTTTAAAATTTCAGATCGTTCATAGAAACGATTATCACATCAAACAACCGGAAATAAACAGAGACAAGTGGTCAAAGAGAGGAGAGACACCTCTAAATTATTAAGATATATAAGTATAACTAAGTGAAAAATTACCACCAACGTCGAAGCCTTCGCGATATATTAAACCTATTGGGAAACACATTAATCATTGAAAACTGTAAACTAGATGAATTGATCATTGCAAGGTGAACGAATCGCAACGATCATTTAATGCACTAATCAATGATTAAACGAACCAAGGCATGGACAAGCGAATGATGTGGAGCAATAGAAGAACCATGATTCAATTGACGAGTCAACTCAAACTATCCACCTTGACCTCTATTGTGACGTCATATTAGCAATAACCAAGTTGTCAATCAAATTGACCTTTCGTAGAAAATTTTGCCGCGCACGCGTCGCCCAAGAAAAATGTGAGTTATTTTAGACTTTGTCGTGGGTTTAACCTTTTGATATAACAGTGGACTTTACTGTGAGAGGGGAAATGTTATCGTGACGTATATTAATTTTAATCTGACTTGATTAACTAATTCAGGAAATAGTAGTGATGACTTAAGATAATGATGTTCGTCAATGGGTTGTGTCTGACTGTATTTATTTATTGTCATTATTGTTTTATTAGTTGAGTAATTTAATTTTTAGATTTCTATACAAACATCGGAGATAGGACGTAAAGCAACTGTCTTAAACTAATTTTAAATGAACCCAATTAGAATCTTACTTTAATTTCATAGAATTTTGCAGTAAATTAAAAGTAGTTTTGATTGGAGCAGGTTGGCTCAGGCAGTAACGCTCTGAAATATAGCACTTGAGAGCCCCGGGTTTGAATCCCTCGGCCGTCCTTCTGACTTGAGGTTTTTCGTGTGTATTTATTTATCGTGGTTTACCTCAGTCGAGAGGCACATTCTTGGTAAGTTCCCTACTAATTGGCCACGATCGTCTCTTTCCCACCATCAATTCATACCTAAGGCTATTATTCATCATCATCATTTAACAATCATATAATTTTTTGGTTTTTACAGTAGTGTTTAACGTCGCACGGATGAATGATTACGATGATGATTGAGAGATGATTGTGAAGAGTATAGGTAAGGATGGAAGGTGGGAAGGAGGTGATCGTAGCCCATTAGTACCTTCCCAGCATTTGCCTGTCGACTGAGGGAATACCACGAAAACCCCAGTCAGGAAGGACGGCCGCGGGAATCGAACCCCGGACCTCTCGAATACAAGTTCAGAGCCAAACCTGTTCCGTTATACATTCCTTCATCCGTCGTCATTAACCACGTTGCAGAACAGTGCGACGTTAATTCCTCATAAAACAAATAGAATAATCAAGAACATGTATATGCAGTCTGGTTCCTGAATCACTTTCAAATAATGATTGAAGCAGGAAGTTTATTTTTATTATTATGAACTTTCCTGTCAATTTGATTAGCGATACCTACTAGAATCTTTTCACTTAGTTCCATAAGCAGGCATGACATTTAACAAATGACTTACCACCTGAATGAATATGAGAATGTGTGTGCCTCTTTGATGTTAGGAATCTCAAAAAGCAACAAGGAAACAATCAGAATGTCGAAGCATCAAAGTCTTTGTAACATGCCTGCATTTCAAGATGTAATTTCACCACGGCTCACTTTCAACATGGTAATGGAAATAATAATAGCTCTCGTGAATTTGTTTTTATTTTTGCCATCAACACACTTTCACTGTCAATGTAGCAATATTTTATGAGGAAGTTAAAGTATGCTCTTGAATAATTGTTTGTTTATATTTTGTGTTTTCGCCGCGAATAGTTATCAAATAAGGATTAAGTCATATTGCGCAAAATATAAGTTATAGTTTTATTTCGTAAGCGTTCGATCATGTCTTTGAATTAAAACATACTTCCCTGAAGAAGAGGAATTAAACCATTCTGATTCTTAAAAGACAATATAAATGTAGGTATTGTAATATTTTGTAATAAACAAATCAAATACGTTCGTTTTCTTCTCCTTATTAATTTAGTTTCAATGTTTGAATCTAAAACCAGCAAGCTTCATTCATTCTTCAATTGTTGACATTATGAAGTTTCCGGGATATGGATTGTTTTACGCCAGTTGAATGCAAAATTCACCAGAACTTTGATGCGATTAGCAAGCAAATACCTATTAACCATTTGACAGTAAGATATTATCCTATATGTTATATTCCTCTTCGACATATAATTTGTGAATTTGATAACAAAACCTGGACTTCCAAATTTTGGAGGATCAAATATCTGGCTAGTTGACTATAAGTACAAAATAAATGAGAAATCATGATACTAAATGTTAAGTTGTGAAATCCCAATTGAACGATTTAAACAAATTTCACTGATTGATTTTTCAACACTTTTTTCATCGAAATTGAATTGACATTAGAAATGTCATGCAAAGAAGACAACCTCTATGGACGATTCTGCTTTGGAAACTTGATACCTGTGATGTTATAGAATATTTTCATTTAATAACTAGAGTTTTACTGTGACCGAAATTTAACATTCAAAAATCCAAGAGATCTTACTGGGTTAGATAATTATGATACCTGAGGATGATATGGCATGATGAACAAGTTTGTATAAACATTCAGAATTGAGGTACGCCACGTATAAATTACAAAAAAATCACAAAATCAATTAATACACGTACCTACGTGTGTTACTTATTTTACTAAACACGTAAATTTGTAGGTTACTTGTGTGTCTTGTCTCAGTAATGGAGGTCACACTTAAATTATCAAATACACTCTACTATTCTGGACTCCATAAAAATTGCATTCCCTTTCGCTAAGTGCAACATACATAGAAAACAATTGCGCAATAATACTGTTTAACAATTTAAAATAAAACATAAACTCACTCTTTGCGGCTCCTGAAAGAGCAGCGGCGACAATAACACCGGTGTCAACAAAACAACAAACGTTTTCCACCTAACAAACAATCTTCTTAAAGAAACTGTCATCTCGGTTCACTGACAGTCACTTATCACCACAGCCACTGCACACGTCTATATCGACAGATGTCTGCCGAACTATAATCAACTCTCTAGCACCAGATCTTGATCCATGCCTCGAACCATGGTACCTCATTGCCATTGGTCAAGCAAGACACTGGTTAAGACACCATCTTACAGAAATATAGCCATTATTGTTACATAGCGCTTTGATAATATGCATGCCTGCTAGGAAAACGCTTTATGTAACGCGTTGAATAGAGAGCGTTTGTATTGGATGCGGATTAATGTGTGCAAATTGTTGCTTAACAGACTCTGGAAACGGCTGAAGGAATCCTAATCAAACGCATCAAAGGGCAGTAATTTTGTTTGAAATTTATTTGAAAAATTGTGAAAAAATATTTCAAAACAAGAATAAAATGTTAATAATATTATGTCGATAACTCCTAAAGATCTTGACCAATTTGTCTGAAAATTATCAAATATGTCTACAAAAATTGGTACCAATACCATACAAAATTTGAAGTTTAACGGTCAAACGGTTCCATTTTCAAATTACAATTCAAGAACTGTACACGTGACCACTCTTTATGATATGAGGGTGTGTGCAAAATTTCAGATCGATTGGTTGATCGGTGGAAAAAATACATACAAAAAATAAAAAGTCATACAGGGAAAGAGCACGTAATAGTGATCAAAACATTCCAGAATATCTAACGAAGTGATGTTGGCGCCAATACTTGCATTGTCGTCGATCAAAGAATGTGAATACAAAATGCATTATTCATTTATAATGGCTGTGCTCCAGTACTTTCTTCTTCCTACAAGATCTGTCCTGCTCATTAAAACCCAACTGATCTAAAGAGTTGAATAATTATTATTGAAATAATTACAAATTACGCCATTACTCGAGTTCTTGTCTTGATGCGTAGTACTAGTAGCTAGAGGTGAAATTGTCATTCATTCTGTTTCTCAGAAGAACCTACATTACTGCATTTGTAGGGAGGAGGTGTCGTTAAGTACTTTTGATTAAACCAACTCACGTCATGCGAAGAATTATATATCTAGCAAGGACTTTTCTTAGAGGAAAAGTTGACAAGATTCGCTATTGAAACAAGTTCTTTTTAAATAACTGACATATTTGTAAACAAGGTTGTATTTTATTTAAATTGTAAGAAAACTACCCCGTTAGAAATGCAGATTCCTTCCTCAAAGGAAGCTAAAAATGTTCTTGTTCTGGCATACCTGTAAATTAAATTCATGATAGCAAAAAATGCATCATAGCAGTCAATTATTCATTCGACCTTGGGAAAAAATACCAAAAAAACTGCAGGTGTTATAGCATTTAATTGAATATATAATCTGGGGTGCCTCTGGCCACTTTGTTTGAGTATAAAATATAAATATCATTACCGACTATGGTGAAGTGATACGCTGATGCAATAAGTGAATAATGTCATTGACACTTGTCATTGACATTCCTCTACCTCAATATCAATGTTTAACGTAAGCTATCCTTTTGGGTCAACGATTAAAATAATTTAAATTTTCAGTTAATTTCTCTCGATTTTGGGTGCAAGAATATTAAGATACGCTATTTCTAATCAAACATTGAAATATGTCAAGATATTTCGGGTGACATCTAGGACAACTGCATGGTCATGTCTATGGTTCAGTGCTGCTATTCATCAAGTTTGTCGTATGTGTGACATTATTCATGTGCCGAGTTGTCATGTAACCACAACTGCTACTGACCTAGTCTAGCCGATAGCAAAACATTGAACATCGAAGTACGAAGTGCCTGAGGATAAATGTGATTTTAACGACGCATATTCCAGATGGTTGACATATATTTTCAATTGCACATTTTTGTTCATTTTTACATAAAATTATTGTAATATGTTCACAACAGGAAAAAAAACTTAATAATTCGTTATTGAATGTAATAATGCTCTACTTTTTTGCGATTAATTTTACTATTTTTGAAGAATGATGACGAAACAAAGGGGAGATATAGTTGCTTATTATTGGTAACTATACCACCATTTTAATTTCTTCTTGCAATAACAAAACATCTTTTAATTATTTATGGAGGATAAATTGTACTTACAATTGAAATCACGTCTCATTGTTTTGCTCGAATGCACTGCACAATGTTCCGCAGTAACGTCGAGTCAAGCATGTAATAAAACAATGAAATTAACTTCTTTTGTCATTAAAAACGATTAATCGATCAGGGTTATAAAATACTCCATTTCTGAAGGCTCTACGACGGATTCGCCCAAGCTTGGCGTCAGTTTTGTGGTTACAACTAGTTGAAAGTAAGAACGAAATGTATCAGTTGATGGTTTTATCGGTCAAGTTTGTTTTGCCAATTCAGAATTTTGATGTGATTTGATGTTGATGTGATCAGATTTGAAGATTTGATGTGCCTACTTTATGTCATTGTCAAGAGGTCGTTAACCTTCCACACAATATTCATAATATATTACTCCCTCTGTCTGTGATATTATTTCATGACGTATACCTAATTGATTTGTGTCCTATCAGGTCCTATGAATGAAAATAATACCCAAGATATTTTACATGTTAGATCCAAGATTGGCCTCGTTTCGTTATACTGGCTCGGGCAAGTTTGATTACTGCACACATCGAAGATGAAAATGAAAACATTGCGTCAGCCTTCGCAAATCGGGTATATTGAAAGATTCCATTATTTGAATTGATGTTTGGTCTCTTAAAAAGTGTACTACCTAAACATGCCTAAACATTAAAAAAAACAGGAGTTGCAATATTAACACTTGCAAGAAAAGCGCCAGGTTCCCAGTAGCTTCCTATTTTCTACTATCAGAACATGTCACGCCATACGTTGGTAAATAAGCCTGAAGTTTGAATAAAATGTGTTATTTTATCTTTCAGTCACTTTCAGTCACTTGAGAGACTCACTTTGTCCAATATGACAAAATCAAACCATATCAATAACCAAGTTAATACATATAGGTATACCTATCCAGAGTGTAAATAAATTATACGCATTACTTATATTATTATATTATGTATATAAATATTATAAATAATAACAATTGTATTGTGGCTACAAGTATAGGTAGGGTCACCATTAGACATGGCCATTTTGGGATTGAAAATGAGTCCCACTGCGAATAGAATTAAAATGATTGGTTTTCAGCTTTTTTGAATGTTGATCAAGTTTATAACTATGAAGGTTATCACCATTAATAAAATAATATATCTTAGATAAGTAAATTTCTTCTAAATATCTGACTTCTTCGTACTTCTTACGGATAGGAATTAACATCGTGCTCGCATGAAACCAACTTTCCCATTTTTTATTGTTTTTAAATTGTCAATAGCAGCAAGAATGTTCAACCTTCCTGATTGCATGCATTAAAGTGAACTTTCGACAACTTATATCGTATATACCTAGCTCTTAAAATGTATAGATGAATCATTTTATGTAGATAATTCCCACTGTCTCACTGTCTTACAAATTGTATATCAAAGAAGTGAGTTACGTCTCCTGTGAAGGGTTCACCGGTGTATGGAGTCGTAGAAGATTAAAAACACATTGTGATATCACAGCTGGCACAGCGTGATATCACAGTTGTCACAGCGTGAGATCACAGATGTCACAGCGTCATCTTGGACGTGTCGTTGACGTGTTGCCACGCGTAGTCCGGGAACTCGTACAGGTTGAACACGTACGAGCCGAATGTCGGGAACATGATGAACAAGATGATCAGGCAGATGACGTTCAATCCCAGACCGGACCTCATCTGAAATAATTAATCAAACGATTTGTCGGGGTTTCTCGTCAGTATTGAAGAATGTCCCCAAAAAATGTGATCTAAGTACATAATATGGTATTTCAGTTGATTATGTACACTTGGCCAAACAAAAATTGATCGTTCAATAAATCTGATAGGCTGATAAATGTCAGATCGCACCATCAGAAGTCAGGCTAAGCGATCTCATTGTCTCACTCTAGTAGGTGACCTCACATTTCAATGATAATAACAAGCTTTGATTGGTTATGGGACATGACCAGCAGTCATTCAAATTTGTTCTACGATCAATTTTTGTTTGGCCGAGTGTACATACATGAAAATTTGGAGCAGTTGTTAATATAATTTGGAGCTAATCTATGAGCAGTGTGTGTTTTATTTTTGAATAAGTATAATTATCTCTTAGAGCACCAGCGTCGAAAGGAAAGACTCCACTTGTCCAAGGACTTGTCAAGTTACGTCTAAAGTGTTTCACATATTCATTACTTTCATGTTCAGTCACCTAATGAATTATAGCAAGATCGATTTATTATACCTGTACGATATACGCACACAGTTTTAATAAATGCACCATAATTGCCCGACAGCAGTATCTAATTCTCGCGGATTTCCTAATTGTGGATGAAATCTCAAAATTGCACCAATACAAATGTATTTGGTGGAAAATTTTCTCTGGAGCCCAAGCCCCAAATCCTCTATTCAACTGTACTTTGTAATACATTTCAGAATGTATTGATCCCCAAGTGTATTCCGAGAACAATACGTTCAACAAACCTGAACAAGCAATATTTCAAGTATAGGTAAGTTCAAAGAGGAGACATTTTAGTGCAAATAAGTGTAAAAACGACTCAAATGCAATCAAGAATACATTTTCCGGGGCTACTTCCCGGAACCGCTTCTTCTGTGGAGACCTCTCCCCAACCCCCAGACCTTCAACCCACTTCGCCTCCTATAATATCTCGGTAAAATAGTATTTATTTTTGTGGCCCGCTATCGTTAGTTCTCAATTCGGCTCTTCAGCCAAAAAGTTTAGTTGAAAAGTTGTTAGATGTACGAAGCTGACGCCCAGTTTATTATCCTGCCATCACTCTCGAAGTGGCGTGTTTAGCTTATAAATCAAGTGCTAACCATGTCTGAAGTCTTCATGTTGGACGCTGCAAAGACGATGGCGCTGGGTGGCGTGGACACTGGCAGCATGAATGCGTAGGAGCAACACAGCGTTGCAGGGATCATGAAGTACAAGGGATGCAGTCTCATTGCGACAGCCTGGAGCAGAAATAAACAGAGAAGAACAAAATGAAATCTATATGTAATTTATATTGACGTTTCCGTGACATTTAAAAGTTGCGATATATATCATTTTTCATGGTCAAAATTAATGACCAGCTTGTTCATCACACAAGGTATAAAGATCTGTCACTGTCATCATAAAAATTTCGCCCTCATATACTAATCGAACAGTAGGACCCACCATTTATAATCTAGTTAGATGAAGGAAAACCAACTTCAGATACTACCTTGTCCAACCATCCTTTGTCCAAATACATTGGTGATCGATCAACAGACGAACCAAACCATCTCAACCTCTTCTTTCCTAGTTTGAATCTTACATGCTCCATTCCAATATCTTTCAGTATCTTTCAACTTCGTATCTTATCCACTTTTGTCATCCCTGCTACATCTTAGGACTTTATCTCCTCACCCTGCATCTTCAATTCCTCCATTCCTCCATTCCTCCTCCATTCCTCCTATTGGCCACGTCCCTGCAATTGTGGAATATCGTGACCAATAATAATAAAGAATCAAATACAAATTTAAATTGTTGCGTTTTAATAAGAAAACATGTAATATTAATTAAACAATATGTCCTACACCTGTCACCATTTGTATTATTCAACCATTTTACGTGTCGTACACAATGGTTCATTGTCTGGGGCTTAACGTCGCACTGTTCTGCAGTGAGGCTAATGGCGACGGATGAATGATTATGATGATGATTGGGAGATGATGGTGAAGAGTAGAGGAGGCTAATGCAATTATAGCTAAGTCATGAGAGTAGGAATGTAACTTCAAACATGATATGACTTTAATATGAGTGGTTACTAACATCGTACTGTTCTGCAAATAGGCTAACGAAGACAGATGATTGATTGTGAGGTTGAAGATGAAGAATAGGGATGAACGATGGAAGGAGAGTGGTCATTACTAGTAGGTAACCTTCCCATCATTTGCTTATCGGTCAATAAAAGCGGAGGCGCCAGTCACGTCCGGGGTAAAAGTACAGAGCCTATATTTGTAACCATGCGATAATGTAAGACGAAGTAAGATGAGGTTGACAAACCATCTCGGCCAAGACGGGCAATACGATGTTGGCGACGGCGGTGTTGGAGGACACAACCGTGACACATGTCGTCGCCGTGCAGATGATCATCATGATGACGACAGGGGGCAGCACCTGGAGGGCGATCAGCTCCTTGCCGATCAGCTTGGACAGACCTGACGCGTTGCTAGCAGCCGCCATCGCGAACCCGCCCCCTACAAGCAACAATGTATTCATTACATCGAACCGATTGACATGAAAATTTCACCACATGTGCACATTTGACGTCTGATGATACATCACCTTGCCCTTATAAATTTTCTGTGTACAAAAGATTGGTGCTGAAAAGGAGTGATGTCAGAAAATGGGTCAAGGCAATTCGCGTTATTTTAAAACTCAAAAAATACTTGCACGTCGTAGTTTAATGCATTATTATTGGTCCTAGAAGTATTTGATTTCTGGTCAATACCCTTCTAATATTATTTTTTACGATTCGCTAAGTATTCTTGAGTTTCCAATGGAAGTGTTGACTTGGCTCTTGACATCATAACTTTTCAGTGCTGAATGTTTAGATATTTTTGACTGGTATTTTTGAACGTAAGTTAGGTATACACAGTACACTTTGTGTACCCTTATCATTACAATTATATTGCACATTTACGCTCACCTAGTAGCAGAATCAAACCCCAAGGTAGCTTCTCGTTGACAATTTTCCAGTTCAGCAGAGATTTAGTTGGCCGCGTGTCTGAAATAAGCAAATTTAAACAAGGAGGTAAGCTTTTTTTTATCACTTTAATTTATACCAAGTTATACGTGATGATTGGTGGCTACTTATCCTCACAACCAAACCACCCCTTCACCATGGATAACCCAAAATATGAAGAAAAAAAGATAACTCAATCGTTTGTAATTCCAAGAGCTAGCTGAAGCCAGGTTACCAAGAAAGCCGTAGGCGGGATTGCTATACTCAGGAGCAATATTCCAAGAATTCGTCAACGTAATCAACTATTTACTACATATCGCATAGAGGTAGGAGGGGAACTGCTTGGAATGTTGTCAATTTTAATTCTTAACGTGGAACTACGCCGAGCAAAATAGGCAACCCGCATTACACCTATGTAAGTCGGGTTTTCTATCGCACACGGGGTAACATCAACAACGCCGGGGCTCAGGAAGCTAGCCCCTCATCGTCTTACCTTTTGGGTTGCATCTGAAGAAATCAAGGTTAACTGGTAAAACGAACATGAGGAAAACTACCAGCATCACCGGTGTGGCGTCTTTGATGGCCCTAGAAGAAGAACAGTGAAAATTTTACGCATGTCTCACTTGGTCGAAAACTTTGCCATTGTTCAGGCCATTGTTATTGCCTGCAGACAAAATCCCGCTTCTAATATTGAAGTGGCAATTATGGAATTCATTTCTATTCAAGTTATTACTGGATCAGGCGAGTAGGAAGTGGGAGGACGTGATTCACCTCCCATCCCTAATGCATGCGAGGACCAAATAAGTTTAAAATATTTTACAAAATCACGTTCCTTCTTTGATGAGCCTTCTTATATCCTTCTATGAGAACTCACACATCCGAGACGAGTTTCCCCCATCCAGGAATAAACTCTGGTTGCCGGAAGAACCACAGCAGGACGGCAACGACGAAGAGGAAGAGGACGGAAGCCTCATGGAACGTCATCGGTCCAAGGTCATTGTATTTCTTCCTCAACAAGGCGTCAACTTGCTTCGCGTTCTGTTGGCTCCTCAGTTGAGCTGCGCTCTTCTTTCTGACAAGACAAATAAATAACACTTTAATCCAGAACTATACATTTTTAATTTTTTATCATCTAATTAAAATCTATGTTATTAGTATACCGACACTTTTAGATCTGGGGATCTATCATAAGTCATAACTCCAAGTTTGTCCTATCCTCACCATGTTAATATTAGACTTTTGCGATCTTAACGTATGACGTGATAACTTTTTTGAGAATAGGGGCCCTGACCGTCTTTCTCCAGATAAAAATATGGAATGAAAATATGCACCTGAAAAGGCCCATGAAGAGGAATTGAAGCCAGAGGCACGCTGCCGTGACATTTAACAACATGAGAGGCACGTTGAAGAACATCCAGTTGGCGAAGTTGACACCCTCTGCTCCTGGGAAGATGCTGTCGAAGATGCCCTTGAACGTGAGGTTCGTCCCTGTGCCCGTCAGCGTCGCGGCGCCTCCCAAGTCGCAGGCGTAAGCGATGCCCAGGAAGTAGCCTACAGTCTCCTTGTCGGGCCGGGGCCGGGTCTCCAGTCTGGGTAACAGACAATCAATCAGTATGTGCAGCCCAGGGCAGGCCCGGGGCGGTCCCAGGGACCTCCCCACGACAATTTTCCCTCGTTACTTGCTTCGAAGGTTACTTTTGCTTGACTAACGAACAAAAGAAGGAATTTAGATCGTTCAAAAACTATTTAAAATATTAAATATAACGTTCATGTACTATTAAATATCAGAGATTGCTCAACCCAATGTCGTAATTTAAATTTATTTGTAGAATATGGAAAAAAGATAATTATCAGCCATTAGGAGGGCCTGAATTGAAAGCTCTACAGATATTTATTCGAGTAATAATTTTATACATATCCTAGAAACTATTGTAATGTGATCATGATGTGATGATTTAATTACATGTATAAAATGTTTAGATTTTGATACATTGATACAACAATGGATGTTGTAACTGACAATAAACAAAATTAATTATATTTGGGGGAAAGGTAGATGGTGCGGACTCACTCCTCGCCTCCCTTGACGACTGACATCCTCCTTGCCTCCTGGTCTGGCGCCTCCACTGATGTCTGCTCCTGCTGTTTGTCGTTGATTTCGTTCAGTTGGCTGCCTGATCCCTCTCCGTCCTGCTCCTGATCTCCGTCACGAGTCTACGGAGAGAATGGAGAATAAGAACACGGTGGAGGAGTCGACGCATACGGATGATGTCGACGACGTACTCACGTTCTTGAGCTCATCGCAGACGGCTACTACGATGGGAGCAATCATGGCTGCAGTGGCGGTGTTGGAGATCCACATGGACAAGAACATCGTCGTCACCATGATACCCACCAGAATTCTGACAACATGTACAGCACAATCTTGTGACGGGAACAACGCCAGGGGTAATCAGCAATGGCATTGATAGAGCCAAATATAGTGAATAATATCTTTGGTAGGTATATCGTATCTGTAACCATTAGCGTTTCGTGTTATTAGAATGCCTGGTTATATCTATTCGCGTTTTCGGACTGACCAGATGGCAGCACTTTCCAGGCCGCTATAACCACCATGACACTGCCCAGTGACGCGCATTGGTTTGTTTACGTTGTTTGGTGTCATGGCGTCATGGCGGTATCGAAGTGTCAGTGAAGGTGGAATAACTTGTGAGTTGTGTTGTTTACGTTATTACTTTGTTAATACTTCATTTTATCATTTCCACCAGATTCCTTACCATAATTGTGGTTCATTTCCGAAGATAATAAATACTGCCTTTCTGATCAAAATGACATTGATAAGATCAATAACAAAAGGCGGACGATACGAAAACGATGCCGATATAGCACTTATATTTTCTCACACTAGAGTGTGCCCCCTTTGCTCGAAAACGCGAATACCAATAACATTCCATGTCTTGGAAGGAGAACAATTTAAGTTCCCAATGAAGTCAAACCTGAAATGGATATCCAATAGAGTCTCCTCAAAATATAAAGCTCCATATAAAGCTTACTTTCAAAATGCAGCTTGTCCCAATTTGCGTTGTTTTTCTATTTTCTATAAGGCAACAATGTTTACCCACTGATACTCAAACTTGTAAGAATCACAATAACCCCACCGTAATAAGGTATACATAATATGTAGACACCTGTTTTTGTACCCCTTCAATGCTAATGTCAATAGATATTCAGGTATGTCGCTGTTTGACATTTCTGAACAAGTTTCGTTTTGAAAACTACTACTCGTATATTTTTCACGTAGAACTTTCCTTTTTCTCTGTATAATTGTCGAGAATGTAAGTCCAAGCTTACTTCCAGGAAAGTACTCCTCTTAACTTTTAACTATTTTCCTCATTTAATTGCATCCTACATTCAGCAGATTATGCCAAACAGATTAAATATGATAATGATATAAGATATAAGATTAAGATTGCATTCAACATGATATTATAATCTTTTCCCAATACTTGCAGCCAAGGAATGTTTGTACAAGCACAGTCAATGTACAACCTTGCAGCTTACGAGACTACATTGGGATCTATGTGCCCACTTTCAGATCTTCTCGACACTTGTATCATCACAATTCACAGTATCATTCTAGCAGTGGAGACAATCCCCATAAATAACACTCTGTTTAAAAATACCAGCCAAGTCTCCAGGACTAAAAATAAAAAGCACTGAAAAATGAAATATAAAAAAGGGCCCAGTCAACGCGGTCATCCCAAAACAATTTTTAATAATCAAAAAATACTTGGCGCATCCTGTACCTAGCTAGAACTCAAATAATTCTACTTTAAATGCACTAAACAAACCTTCTTACCTCATTGGACTAGTGCCAAATAATAGAATTGCTCTTAGCGCTATTCTGTGATGTAAGTAACAATGTTCGATCGCTATTGCTACGATCAGCCCTCCTGAAATCAAACAATCACCATCAAGAACTTTACACCTCGTTTCAATTCAAACATGTGAAAATATCGACAGCTCTTACCTACGAACATCATGTTGGTTTCTTTGAGGTACGCGATACAAACTGCCTCCGTTCCCAGAACTCCCAGAAGTGGGAACAAGAGGACTGGGAGCAGTGATGTGATAGGAAGAGGCACAGCTTCGGTCATCCAGAAGACTGACATCAGGAGCACGACGTAGGCGCATCGTAGCTCCTGAGGGAATATTGAAGAAAATCACAGACATTCTTTTACCCTAATACAAAGTTTACACTTAGATCTTATGTTGATAGATGTTTTATAATATTTATTTAGATTCAAAATGTTTAAATAAGCTAGTCGAAAACGCACATTTTTAGAAGGATATTGCACTAAGTTTCAGTAAAATAAAAAGTTTAGTTTGTACATATGAACTGTTGCCACTTAGTTAAAAATATTCGATCTCCAGAAATAAAACCCCATATAAAAACCATATTTGTTTTTACATTTAAAAAAAAATCAAAAAATCATCTCTCCGATTGGTATCATAAACTAATATCATAAACAGCTAAAGTTAAGAAAGCCATAAAATAGTTTATGGCTGTTGTTTCGGTATGTTGTGAATTGTATGTTGGTTATCTACAGATTCATCGAGTGCCACAAATGTACAATTGTATGTGACATCGTCAAGTCTCAAAGATATACCGCCACAACGTGCTTAAGTCTGTTTTCATTGTGATTATAATGAGGTCGAACTACGATACTCCATGAAGTCGAATACTGCAATATCTCAAGTGAACGTGACATAGAACAAAAATATGTCAATGCAAACAAATTGTGGCTGTTCTTGAATAAGAACAATGTCCCATTTACCACTAACTAACTAACTAATGCATTTAACACACTATTAGACATAAATCAAAATTTTAGTGCAGAATCAGATAGGTAAATATAGACTAAAGGATATGATGGAAATTTTAAGTGAAAATAGATCAATAAACACTGAAAATACATTATACTTGTTTTTGCATTTACTCAAACTGAGAAAAGTGACTTATGGCGGTTTACTTTTGGGCCGTTACATTGTCGTCCTTGATTCATTGGTAAGCCATCAGATGCATTTATATTGAATTTTGTTTTTGTTCACGGTTGTCAAACAACGCATAATATGAGTAAGTCACTAAACGGCCCACCAAGTAAAAATCATGAATGCCATCGGAAAAAAAATGCATCACCCTTCTATTTCCCTACTTCAAAAATTTTACAAACTGTTTACATCCATTTTACGATGATCAATATCATGCTAGAAATCGAAAGAAAAATTAACAGGAGCAATGTGGAATGAAGTTGTGTGGTAGAGCCTGCAGTAAACGAAAGTGTTCAGCAATCAACAAATCTAAAGCTTGATTTACATGGGTCAATGTATTGATCAATACATTGAAACCAAGAGGCTGTGCACATGAGCAGAGTCACTTTATCACATCAAAAGTGACTCTGCTCATGTGCACAGCCTCTTGAATTCAATGCATTGATCAATACATTGACCCGTGTAAATCAAGCTTAATTCTGCAATCGAACCTAGACTTTACACCCATCAAAAAGTAATTTGCCTACTTTGAAAAGAGAGAGACTTCAGACTTCATGTAAAATCTTTAATAAACACACGCATCTGTACACACTATATAATAACTAACCACGCACATAAACTAACTAAAAGGTCTATGCTAAAACTAAATAAAACTAACAATATAATTGTTGTTTTCTAACGACAATACGTCAGTACAGTTTTAGCCGATTGCTTCCTAGTTTGGTTTGAGTTGAGAGAATCGAGCGGCCGCAACGGACTTCTTGAATCTAAAATATATTTTATATGGATTTTTTTATTTTTTATTACCTAATTGACAGATATTCCTAAAAACAACTATACATGTCCAAATAAGAATAAACTAAATGTAATTGTAAAATGTCAGATTGATACGTTTTTGAACCACGTTGACCAGGATTGAAAAAACAAAAAACACACAAACAGAGAATGTGTACTGCAAGAACTCGCTTAATTAAATAAACCAATGTTGAAAATCCAATTATGAAAATCCCACATTTATTAAACGATTACATTTTTAGGATACAATGTATTATAAATGGATCAGTAATGGAGTTAGCCACAATAAAAATTATCAGATAAAATCTGTTATACTGCACTTTTTTAAATTACTTGCCCTTTCACTTTAAGTGCAGCACGATAAGGAAATATTGTACTATTGCTTTATATTCCGATTTAAAATATAAAATAAAAATTATCTTATAAAAAACTCACTTTGTTTGGCTCCGCAAAGAGCAACGGAGACAGTAATATCGGTGTCAACAAAACAATAAACGTTCTCCATCGAACTAAAACACTTCTTATAGGAAGTATCATCTCGTCACTGAACGCCACTTGTCACTGACAGTCACTTGTCACCACTGTCACTGCACACGTCTTGATCGACAGATGTCTGCCGAACCAATCATCACTCTAGCGCCAGATCGTCCTCAGAACCTCGAACCGAGGTCTACGGAGTAGCGCCACTGGTTTAGTCCGTCCACGTAATACAGGTAGGCAAGGGCGTATTCAGGGAGCCCTGACCCCGAAATCAGGGTTTTCTCTCTAAAAAAAAATAGCATATTTAAAATATTACGATATAATGTCAAAAAATCAAAACGTCAAAAACGTCAAAAAATGGTTAGAATTGAGTTAAAATTCCAAGCATTTGCCGGGGCTATGCGCCCCGGACTTGCATGACCTAACAAGTTCAATAAATTTACCTATTCTTAAACCTAGACCAATTTTTGGATATTTTGTAATTTATAATTCCCCAAAATAGCTATACACTGCTATTCAAAACTGAACCTAAACGAATGACCTTGATCCAAAATGTTCTCGGAACCACCTGATTTCCGCTGTGATTTTTCAAAATATTAGTAATGTCCACCTTGCCCCCCCCCCCCCCCCCCCCACTCCCCCCCTTTTCCGAAATTTCATCTATTTCATCCTACGCTCTTGCTGGTAGGTAACTGACTTTTGTATGTTTTACATCTCTAAATGAATATTCCTATACGAAAAGTCAGAGCAATCCTATGGGTAGGGGGGGGGGGGGGGAGATTCTTTAAAAATATCTTAATATGGATTACAGACCTGATTTTTCACTCGGCGTATTTTACTGACTAAAGGCTGAACTACAATTGACGGCGACGTAAAGTGAACGTAACGGCGACGTCAATTGTGGCCATAACCACTGAACTTCTCATATTCAACATTCCCGTTCCGTTCCATTCGTCGCTGTTACGTCAATTGAACCTTTACTCAAGCTAAACTCTGTGTAACAACCGTAAACATAAATCAAATTAAAACAATGCATCTCCGGCTTGACAATAAATCAAGGAAGACAATGTACGAGACGAAGTGTCAACAGTTGAGATGTACCAGAGTTTTGCTCAAAAGGATTTAAGTTCTAAGACCCTAAGATTTTCCTATTACGTAGTTCTTTATATAATCTTTTAAACGTAGGATTATTTATTCAAAGCTTTTACGACTATTTCTTATCTATCAATTTAATAATTATCTTAGTTGTTTGATTTTTAAACCTCTTGTTTTGATCTAAATTTTATCATTTTTTATGGCACCTTTATAATATATTTATTACCATTGTAACTAGGTTTAATTACTGTCAATATCAATCACTATTATCGCATGCGAAAGAAGATCGGGCCCTTTGAGGTACAAGGGCAGATCGACATAAGTCAAATTCAGAATTAACTGGAAAAATTAAGTTTTATCTAGAAGAGCGCCAAAACTTATAAAATTACTGCAAAGCACCTAAAAGCTAAAAGATAAAAAGAGCAAGGACCTAAACGATTGAGATCTAAAAGTATGGCTATAAGTTATAAAGTTTGCTAAACCTTTTCGCACCGAAATGATGTAAAATAATTTCGCCCAGTTACTGCTGCCAAAGTGTCTGAATTGGGAAAGAAGAAAAGAAGAGAATCCTCCAAACTTCAAATGTTCACTGTTCCTTGCCCTTGGTGACAGATAGATAAGGAATAATCATCAACGAAGAATTTCAGGTGTGTTAATTATTTTTGTATTATCCGTTTGAATACAAACTGTCATGGCAACAACGTCCCAAAATGTCCCAATATGGCAGTGAGTTTATAATGTCTATGCTTTAAAGAACATTTGAAGTAAAAGTAAAAAAATATATGTCATTGCCAAGCTGTTGGGGAGATTCCATACTAGATTCGGACTACACACCGTTTTGTTCCCAATTCATGTCGACCCAATTTCCATACCTTCCTTTAATATTCTTTCATGACGAATGACCTTGAGTCCTATGAATGAAAATGCATTGATCTAAACGCCCGAGATATTTTACATGGGCGGTTAGATCCAAGTTTTGGATTGTTACTGACATACAAGCATCGTAGATGAAAACACCGCATCAGCCATCGCCCAACGAGTATTTTCCAAAAATTGTTTTGTTCCCAGTACAGCTTCCTATTTGTTACCAACAGATGTTACGCCAAAGTTGGTAAATAGCCTGAAGTATGAACACATTTTGTTCTGCTGTTTTTTCAGTAAACGCTTGAAGAGGTTTCGCAATGTGACAAAATCAAATGATCCTATGTAAGTATTTATATAGTGTAAATAAATTTTACACATTAAATGTACATTTTTCATATAATATTTTTATTATAATAACAATATAATGTACATAAATTGTGGCTACAAGTAGGTAACATCTCGGTTAGCATACTCCTTTATTTAAAGTTATTTCACAGCAAGCAGTACAAAAAATCCAAGAAGATCATGTACATCTAGTGAACGGAACTACACAATATGTATACAATAGCACACAATATGTGCCCAATGTTCAAATATGATTATTCATTTGGCAAGTAAAAGCGTACTTTTATTATGTAAAATTATGCAATGGAAACAAGAACCTCCATGAAATAGGTAATAATAATATCTTTGGTGTTACAACTTATACTACATTACTTATGTCTATTTTAATATGTCCAGTGACAAGACATTTTGGTAAATAATACAATGAAGAAAAGTAACTAAATACCGCTTAATGTCCGAGGAATGAAGAATATATTATAAAGTATAGTTTGATTACACGTTTATATTTTGAATTTCAAAAATAAATCAAAATCCATTCACCCTAATAATTTTTGACCATGAAATATACAGTCAAGCCATTGAGATAATGAGTAGATAATGATAATGACTGTAGCTTGGCAATTAATTTCAAGGTCGAACATTCTTACAATAAATGGATTGTCGATGCATTTCCATTTCTAAGCATCACAGTTGTCACAGCGTGACATCACAGCTGTCACAGCGTGACATCACAGCGTGACATCACAGTAGTCACAGCGCGTGATATCACAGTTGTCACAGCGTCATCTTGGACGTGTCGTTGACGTGTTGCCAAGCATAATCGGGGAACTCGTCAAGGTTGAACACGTACGAGCCGAATGTTGGGAACATGATGAACAAGATTATCAGGCATATGATGTTCAATCCCAGGCCGGACTTCATCTGAAAACATAAATGATAATCAAAGAATTATCGGGTTTCTTGCCAGTATTGAAGAATGTCCAGAATGCTGATTACAAAACAATACACTTTCACAGAGATGCATATATAATGTCAGGTCGAGGACAGATTGGAGGGTCATCGGCGCATGCTCAGCAGACATATTGGCATTATTTTATTTTTAAGGTGGTGCTTGAACGAGCAATTTTGCTGCTTGTTGTAGACACTATTTTGGAGACGATTGGAGACGAAATGATTTAAAATTTTGCCCTTATAGTACATTTTTAATTTTTTCTTAGGTTATTAGTAAAAATTAGTTGATTTTTGGTGAAAAATTCGATATTTTCTTGTCTTGTGGGTGCAAAACTTAATATTAAACATGTGCCAAGTAACAACCCTAAGTATATCCTTGAACAACACACTCATAAAATTTGAGATCAATTGGTCTGATCTCCAATCGTACCCGAAACTTCATAGTTTTGCGCGGTTTTGTTGAATAACTGGCGCATATTTAACAAGGCACAAGGCAAAAATAAAAAAGTGCTACTAATATACAATCAGACTGATCATGTGAACATCCTATCAAAGTTATGAAACAATTGTTCTCTCTTGCTCCAACGGTCTCAAAAATTACACTCCCCTCGATTAAGATGAGAATGACATTAGGCGGGCGTGCTGTCACCCAAAATTTTCCATTGCCCACCATCTGCCTGCCCAAATGGTGTGTGTAGTTAAATATTATCAGAGATTTTTTTTCTTTACAACGCGAGTCAGTTTTCGAGGCAATAGCCTATCTATATCCCTGATGTGCTAACCATGTCTGGAGTTTTCATGTTTGACGCTGCTAGGACGATGGCGTTGGGTGGCGTGGACACTGGCAGCATGAAGGCGTAGGAACAAGATAGTGTTGCAGGAATCATGAAGTACAAGGGATGAATTCTCATTGCGCAAGCCTGAAACAGAAATACACAGAGAAAGAACTACACTCTGTACCATGATGGTCACGAACTCTATGAGATTAATAGACCGTGTAACTGTAATAATATAAGCTACAAGAACACTTTTACGCAAGGCCTCTACACGGTTTTGTGGTGTTGAGGACTGATAACCGCAAATATCTACTTGCGGACTACATATTTTGAGCATAATAAGAATGTCTGTAAATGGCATTTTTAGCTTATACTGTGCCTAATACGATTTGTAATTTATCATTATAATTTAGGTGATTAAAAGGTAAGATTGTTGAAAATTGCAAATCGAAATATAAATCTATGCGGAATTCAAGTTTTATGTCCTACATCTGTCACCATTTGTAGTAATGTCCGATCTTTTTACGTGGCGTACACGTACATGTTGATTATGTTGATTTATCAAATTATCAGATGAATGGAGGAGATTAATTCACTTTTGGCGAGCCAAAAAAAAAGGACGTATCCAAACGTGATATGATTTTTACTTCAGTTTTATTTTAGTTTTATTTCAGAGTTCTGCAACTCATAAAGACAGATGATTGATTATGAGATTAGTTGCGCGATTATGATGAAGAACAGGGATCGACGGTAGAAGGGAGGCAGCAGGGGCCCTCTATAGTAGGAAACCTTCCCATCATTTGCCTCTCGACTACGAACAACGTAAAACCGCAGTCGATAAGAACGGACGCGGGAATCGAACCCGAGACCTCCAGATTGCAAGACCAGAGAGTTATTGACTGGGCCTACAGGAAAATTATGCGACGAAGTACAACGAAGTATGACTACAGTTTATCCGAATCGCAGAAAGCGTATCTATTCTCTACAAAATAGGCCCGACCATATCGTAAAAAATAAGTGTCAAAAGATTCCTCAGAAGTGGAAATTGATTCTTGCTCACTGTATCGCGTCGGCGGAAAGAAAATGTACTTATAACTTTAATCAAGTTATACAAATAAGAGAGGAGATTCTGCTATTCGGACGGATAAACTGACCATCTCCGCCAAGACGGGTAGCATGATGTTGGCGACGGCGACGTTAGACGACACCACCGTGAAGGCTGTCGTCGCCGTCGAGATGATCATCATGATGACGACAGGGGGCAGCACCTGGAGGCCGACGAGCCCATTGCCGAGCAGCACGGACAGGCCTGACGCGTCACTGGCAGCCGCCATCGCGAACCCGCCCCCTACAAGCAACAAGATCATCATGACAGGGGACAGCACCTGGAGGGCGATCAACTTGGACAGGCCTGACGGTCACTGGCAGCCACTATAGGATAATCAGCAGTAATCATCCCCCCCCCCCCCCCCCCCCCCGAGGGATGACTTGCAAGACTGGTTTTGTGACTGGTTTTTATCAGAACATATGGAAGCGAGTGTACTCAGAGGAAGCTCTCACATATGATTGTTGGTCTTGACGCCAATCGTCAAAATTGAATCGACACATTTAGAGCTAGTCTCTTCTACTCACAATTCGATCAGCGATTTGATCATCGCAATTCAAATCACATGATTGAATCCCATCAATAAATTGGAATAGTTCGTATAAATCGATCTTGACTCATTTACTACACATTTACACTCACCTAGTAGAAGTACCAGACCCCAAGGTAACTTGTCGTTGATAACTTTCCAGTTTAGCAGAGATTTTGTTGGCTTTCTGTCTGAAAATAGTCAGAGAGAAAACTTTTATTAATAATAATAAAACACTGTCATTATAAAATGATTGCCACTTGGACACAGTATAGCAATAATATCAAATAAGAATAACCATTTAAAATTATGAACATGAAGTGAAAATAACATGAAACAACCCTATACAATAAAACAATTGGTAAATATACAAATAACTTTGAAATAACTAAAGATTATGAAGCCAATGACGTTGATGAAAATGATGAGGATGATGATGATGATAATTTATTAGAAGTAAAAAGCTAATATGGACTATAAAGATGATTACGTAAAATGGAAATGGAGCCCTTGAGTGATAATATACTAATGTGAGAAATGAATGATTTACTAAACTTAAATTTACTACAAAAATCCTTAAAAAAACGAGTAATAGTGCCTCTTGAGCCGACGAGCAGTCCTATTACTTCTAACGAAGTGGCGTTGTACTTGTCCAGGAAGTAAGGGATCGTTGGATTGTAGATAGCCTTCTTCTCCATGTCGACCTCTTCACTTTGGCCGGCATGGGATTCGAAGCGGATGGTCGGGTCCATGATGTAGCCGCGACGAGAGACTGGATCAATGGCAATGATGTCGATGCGCCGATTGCTCTCGTCGACAGCTACACCATGCACCTCTTCTGACAGAAGTAGGTAATCATGCCATAGGGCATGCTCGCAAACGTGGAAAACGCCATTTTAGCTTTTAGTTTTTCAATTACGGGTGGTCATATTCTTGACGCAAGCGAGTTATATCTCGCTCTAGGAAAAAAAATAGATTCCTTATACAAAGAGTGAGTAGTGATACAAAATATTTTGAGAAAATTTGAAAATACGTTATTTTTCTTATAAAAGTAGAGTGTAGAAGGTTATCTTCGGAAAATCTTGATTCATTAAATAATACGTGTTCAACTTTAGAACAATTAAAACAATTAAAACAAATTATGAAATCAGTGGTAGCAGGTATCCTTTACTATTAATGCACAGTTTTGACCTTGAGCTCGGAATTTGCGTTACGATAGACCTCTATAGAAATCGTCATTTTAGCCCATTTTCAATCAAACCCGGACTTTTCCTGTAGATAATTTCGAGCCAAATAAAGTGCACACAATTTCAATCGAATCCGTTGAGCATTTCGAGAGATATTGCATGGAATGCACAATTTCATGAAAAAACATACTTTTTTCGTAACTTTGAAACTTCAGGGAGCCGTGAATCCATTGGCAGTGAAGAAAATACAATTTAACTCTGTGGACCTTGAATAAATACATAGAACCACATGAAAAGCAACATTTAAATGTAATTTTTATTTTGGGGGTTGAGAATGTTGTGGAGGGTGGGTGGAGGGGGCGCAAGAGAACATTTCTGATATTGGAAATTTTTCTCGAGTGTTCCTCCTTACGTCACATCGCATTTTGAAAATGATTTGAGTATATTGAAAACTGAAATTACCATTTAGAAATCAAAATTGTATAGTTGTTAATTGTTGTGGAGACCTGAATAAAATCGCATTAAATTCTACTACTCAGTCTTGACCATGGGCTTCAAGTATACTTTGTACTTTATCGATCATGACCAAATAGCAGGGAGGAAAGTAAGGTCACGTGAGAGCAGTCAGACAAGAACAGATAATATGCTCTTCACCAGAACTGGGTAGTAACTTAACGAAAGTAACGCGTTACTTTTTTGTAACTTTTACAGTAACGCGTTCCCGCTAAGATAGAAGTAACTTAGTAACGTGGAAAGTTCCTTTTTGTTGTGGAACTTTCACATTTATAAAAGTTCCTTTTGCAGTTACTTTTAGAGCAGAATTTACCTTCCCTCAACAATCAAAACTTCACCATTTCCGCCCTCAAATCTGGACCTGATTTTCTCTGATAAGGAATTTTAGGCCACCTGCACAAAACCGCATTCCAATCACGCCGTGCATGCTTAGTGCGTCATCAGTTGGCCCTCTCACTTTGCACTTGGCCAGCCCTGCCGTGGCATGTGAAGGGGGTAGAATTACATGCAAGCCATTCTTACTGGGAGGAATTTCGTAGAAAATGTTGTTTTCCACAGAGAAAAATTACAGCCAGAATTTGTGTTTTAACAAATTGGCTGCATTCCGGAAAGAAAATAGTCGAGTAACTTTTAAAGGAACTTTTCATTAAAAAGGAACGTCCAGTTCCTCTGAATAGTCGAGGAACTTTTATTTTAACTAGTTCCTTTTTTTCGGAAAGTAACGTAACTTTAACGCGTTCCTATTTTTTTGGTAACTTACCCAGCTCTGCTCTTCACTCTGCTTCATATAAACTTGATAGTGTGTCCCGTGTTGTCTTATTATATATTTTTTAATGTTGGAAATTTTTGATTGTGCTGTAATTGTTTATGTTGCGTATTTGTTTCGTATAATTAACTCATTTGGGTATGATTTCGGATCCAGAATTTGGATTCATTTAGATTCGTTCATAACTTTTTCAGTTGTTGTTTTCAACATTCTAAGTATATTAATTTGGAAACTGCCACTTTGGGTTACTTCTTCACTGAACAGATCCATTCATATTTAATTATTGTTTCGGTTTGTTTTGAAAAAATATCAAGATTTAGAATAGAGTTGCTATTGAGATCGGTAGTTCCGCGAGGGTCAATACAATTGTCACGATCAGTCAATTCATCAGCAAGAGTGGTTCGAGGATTGCGCCATCAATAATTATACCTTGATCAGAAAAGATTGTGATCAGGTCATGTGTTACATGGTGGGGCTCTCTAGTCATAAATAATGTATATTCAATAAATAACATTTGATATTTGATATTAGCAACGTACAAAAGTAAACTTCACCACTCAAGGTAAAGTGGAGCAAGATGCATGATGCAAGATGGGCAACCCGCAATACACCTATGTAAGACGGTGTTCCTACCGCACACGGGGTAACTAACGCTCGGGAACGCCCACGAAAATCATTTTACCCGAGCAACGCCGGGACTCAGGAAGCTTGCCCTTTCGTCTTACCTTTTGCGTCGCATCTGAAGAAATCAAGGTTAACTGGTAGAACGAACATGAGGCAGACTACCAACATCACCGGTGTGGCGTCTTTGATGGGCCTAGAAGAAGAACATAATAAGTTTCACGCAGGGCATCTCTCGCTTGGTCGATCCTTCTTTGAGAACTCACACATTTGAGATGAGATTCCCCCATCCAGGAATAAACTCGGGTTCCCGGAAGAACCACAGCAAGACGAGGACGACGAAGAGGACGAGGACGGATGCCTCGTGGAACGTAATCGGTCCAAGGTCATTGTAGTTCTTCCTCATCAAGGCCTCCACCTGATTCGAGCGATCCTGATTCTTCAATTCAGGATCAGTCTTCTTCTTTCTTCTGACAAGACAAAATAAACATGAATTACCACTTTGATGCAAAAGTAAGTTTTCGGACCTGTCATTCCCCATTATATTATGATTCTAATGCCAATCACTTATACTTCAAAATACATTAGACTGGTTAGTCTAAGGTAGTCTAAGGCAGCGGTCGCCAACCAGTGGTCCGCGGACCACTGGTGGTCCGCGAGAAAAATTTGGTGGTCCGCAGAGAAATTTGAAAGTTTACGGCGAACCAATAGCTTTATACCACTGAACCACGGAGACGGATAGTTTTGTGATTTTATTGACAAGCATTCAACAATCCCCGTAAACTCTCCGTAATCTAAACTCTTCAAAATTGGTTTGAGGTATTTTTCTCGTTTTGGAAGGAATTGTCAAGAAAATTGTTACAAAAAATACTTGAATGAAAATATGCACCTGAAAAGCCTCATGTAGCGGAATTGCAGCCAGAGGCACGCTGCCGTGACATTTAACAACATGAGAGGCACACCGAAGATCATCCAGCTGGCGAAGTTGACACCCTCAGCTCCTGGGAAGATGCTGTCGAAGATGCCCTTGAACGTGAGATTCGTCCCGGTGCCCGTCAGCGTCCCGGCGCCGCCCAGGTCGGAAGAGTAGGCGATGCCGAGGAAGTAGCCTACAGTCTCCTTGTCGGGACGGGGTCGGATCGCCAGCCTGGTAATAGACAGTTATTCAGTAAGTGCAGGCCCAGGGCGGGCCCGGGGCGG
This sequence comes from Leuctra nigra, assembly GCA_934045905.1. Taxonomy (NCBI): domain Eukaryota; kingdom Metazoa; phylum Arthropoda; class Insecta; order Plecoptera; family Leuctridae; genus Leuctra; species Leuctra nigra. The sequence goes on along the minus strand of OW203767.1, from coordinate 14,624,964 downwards.
TCCCCGGGAACCCCCTACGACAATTTTCCCTCGTGGCTTGGGCTTGACTAACAAACAAAAGAAGGAATTTAGATCGTTCCAAAACTATTTAATACTTTATTTATTTATTTATTTTATTTATTTTGTATGGGGAAAAAGACAACATTTTTTTGATTTTTATAACAAATAAAAACACTGTAAATAAACTTAAAATCCTAAAACTATTATAACATAAAATGTGATGAAATTATAATTCTAAATCTAGATTTTCCATCCATGAAATAGATTCAAGAGAATGCAAGAGATTGCTCAGCGTTACAATATAAAGTTATTGGTAGAATATGGACCTAAAAGAATATTACCAGCCAATGGGAGAGCCTGAAATGTGAAAGTTCGACAGAAGATGTTTTGGACTCACTTCTCAGACTTCCTCCTGCCCTCCTCAATGACCGCCACTGATGTCTGCTCATGCTGTTTGTTGTTGCTGTCGTTCAGTTGGCTGCCTGATCTCAGTCCGTCCTTCTGATCTACATCGCGAGTCTGCGGAGAGAAACGCGGCCAAATTGAATCAGAATCAGTCTGAGACACAGGGCTGTGATGATTGAAGATGTACTCACGTTCTTGAGCTCGTTGCAGACCGCCACGGCGATGGGCGCCATCATGGCTGTCGTGGCCGAGTTGGAGATCCACATGGACAAGAACATCGTCGTTGCCATGAAGCCCACCAAGATTCTGACAACATGTACAACGCAACCATGAAACTTAACTATAACCTGGGCTAAAATACCACTAGTTTAATCTTCAGTTTAGTTAAACTCCACTTCGGGATATGTGGTGAATAGGGAAGTCTCGTGAAGATTAGATTTCAGAATAATATTTATTTTATGAAAGTTGAGATGTTGCTGAACACAGATGTGGTATTATTTTTGTTGTGGGACGAATAGTTCTCAAGTAATTAATTTACCAAGTTTGATCTAGGTTTGATAGATCTCCTCTCATTTAAAAACAGGAAAATTGGCAATGACAAAACAGTTTGCTATATTGCCATGGCAACAAGGGAATACCCATGTCAACACAATGTTAAAGACTTGGAAATGACATCACAGTTCTGATTCTTGTTTCAGGCCGTTTTTCCCGCCAAAATGACCAATGATATTTGAATTTGATTTTTATGAATGAAAATTTTAGATTTCACGGGTGATAACTGTGTCAGTCATTATTATTTGTGTTGATATTTAGATATTTACCAGAATTAAATTTCACGAGACTTCCCTATTACCATTAACTACGGATAGCTTTAGTCAACGTCGCCTTAGGTTAATGTAAACTGAGGAAATAAGCTCCGAAATTTAATTGCAGTATATAATGGTAATACACCGAGTTTTCTGAAGTGGAGTTTAAGCTAACTGTAGCTTAAACTAATGATAATACCGGCCCTAAACCCGATTCACTAACCATTGAGAAGATGGGTATTGGTATTGCCATGAGAAGACCACATAATGTAAATAGCCTTCGGTGAAAAGATCATAAGATAACGCATTTGCTTTCTACGGACGATCTCAAAGTGTAAGCGGCTATTCGCAAGTCACTATACAAAGTCTCGGTCATCACGAAAGAATGTAGTACTGAGTACTGAGATGCAAATGGGGTTTGGTAGAAAAACATTATTATTCGTTTCTACGAATAATCTCGTTGTTATGAAATGCTTCTTACAAGCATCACGATTTTTTTATTTTATTTATTAGAGATTAAATTCATAAAAATTCTCAACTTATGAGTATTTCTGGAGTGTTGATTGTAACTAGGAAAACGCTCTGTGTACCGCGTTGATAAGCGAGCCTTCGTATTGCATGCGATTTGATATGCTTTTGCAGGTCTCTGCTCTAGATGCCTTGGGATAATTCAAATTATAGGCATCAATTTACAAATATTTCAAGATTATATAGAACAAAATGTCCTTAAAATGGCAATAACTTTTGAAGATGACGTCAGATAAGTCTGAAAATTGGCAAAAATGCCTAAAATGTTGGTCCCAATGACCATGCGAAGTTTTAAGATGATCGATCAAACGGTTATAGTTGAAATTTAAAAAACCACAAGATAGGTGGTTTTAAATTTTAACCAATAGGAGGATTTGGCTGAAACTTTGTAAGATTGGGGACAATGTTGGCTGCAATGACTTTGCAATATTTCAATTTGATCAGACCAACGCACCAATCGAAAGATACTTTTTAAAAAGTTTAAACCAATCACAGCTGAGCCCGTTCAAAAACGATCCCAGAGACCGCTAGATTACGTTAGTATGTGTGCAAAATTTCAGATCGATTAGTTGTGCGGTTTGACCTGGGGGGCATTCTAAATTCCCTTGTCGTCTCGTATCAATTGATACGGCGTCACTACCGTGTTAAATAGATAGCACTCCAGTGTGCAGTGAGCCCGTATCACGTGAAACGAGACGACACGGGAATTAAGAATAGCCCTCCTGGGCAAAAAAAACACACCGAGAAAGTGAAAGTGATCCATAAAGTTTGAAACCCAAAATATTTTCCTCATTCTTTGGCCGTTGGCTGTGAATCTTACATGATTAAAAATATTCTTACCGCCTCGGACTGGTGCCAAATAATAGAATTGCTCTTAGTGCTATTCTTTTGTGAAGGTTACAATGTTCGATTGCGATTGCCATCATCAATCCCCCTGCAATCATACAAATTCACATCATCGAGAACCATTTCAACTCAATTCAAACTTCAAATCAAAGTGTCGTCAGCGCTTACCTATGAACATCATATTAGATTCTTTAAGATACTCGACACAGACTTGTGACGTTCCCAGAACTCCCAGAAGTGGGAACAAGACGACTGGGAGCAGTGATGTGATGGGAAGAGGCAACGCTTCTGTCATCCAGAAGACTGACATCAGGATCACGACGTAGGCGCATCGAAGCTCCTGTGGGAATATTATCAAGGTATGTCAAGACCAGTCGAATAGAACAATTTATTGTAATAGTACAATAGTACATATTTGTCAAATACAGATATGATCTCGATAAGATCGAGGTCATCGGTCTTTTTATTGGCGCTCGAGGAGCCATTCAGTTTTTTTTTTACGAATTTTGTCGACGTTTTTCAATTGTAAGTATTAGGAATTTAATAGACAATTAGTTTTGAAAGGTTCTATAAGATTTTTTTATCACCTTTATAATTTGTAATTGGTAGTTTTAGTTCACTTTGTATTAATAGTAATATTTTCATTTATATGTTGATTATTATTCAGTGCTTGTTAGCAACCTTATTTGTGAGGCAGAGTTTATTTTATTCAATAAAGATTATTATAATAAATTGCAGCAGCACAATCCCAATCAAAATTATGCGTATTCGACCATGTTCATTGTTCAGCTACCAAAGAAGAAGGAGGATAAAGTTTCCTTTTCTTAGGTAGCTGAATACCCGAGAAAGTGACTTCCAACTCCAGTTGATCCCGAACACTTCCCGTCCTCACCGGCAGCAAAAGTCCACTGGCATCTGCAAACTACTGCAAACTAGTTGGATTATCAATCAGCTACTACCGCAATGTCATTATGCGTACCTACAATGTTAGACGAACGAGTTATTCAATTTGTAAACTTTCATATTTTAAACTGTTACAAATTGTTTTCTATGATTTAATAAATGTCCTTCTTTCTTATTTACGTAAACTGGTGTGCATAGGGTCATGGTCCCACCGCCATGTTTACATATTTTAACGGCGCATTCTCTGAAACTATAATATTTCTTAATTTTTTTACTCTGGCGGACATTTGGAAACTCATATGAAATAGTGTACTATAGGTGTGCGATTAAATTGCTTTCCTCCGTTTCTCATACGTATTCTGTTGGGCATTGGGTCATGCTAACGACGACACGTGTGTCTTAAACACTCTGCTGACAAATATTGCCTTTGTTTAATATTTACGCATATTCTACTACGCATTGATCATGTTTTACACGATGGGTCCCTCTAGTAACTATGTAGATAATTGCTATGATGAAACTTTTCATTCAAGACTTCTAATCTACAAAGTGACCAGACAATCAATAAAGCGGCGCTGTGAAATTCAGTTTGAATAAGATTATAATCAATGACCTGTAGTAAAACCTCTTTCTTATCTGCTTTGTCCCTCAAGCTGCAGTAGTTCCCTTACCTGCTGATAAGACAGAGATTAATTTCTTAATTGAAAATTTTTGCTCCCACAAAATAATGGTCATTGAGCGAACGTCGAGCGTTACTAACTATGACTCTATGGCACTTTCTCCGTGCCTTTTTCTTTTTTTGTGTGTGTTTGGTTTTTTGTAGGCAATGCCCTGTCTAAACCGTTAAACCGATCGATCTGAAATTTTGTACACACTGTAATGTCATATATGAGTAATCTCGTGTATTGTTTTTGAACCAGTTACTGTGATTTTTTTGAAAATTAAGATGGAACCGTTTGACCGGTGATCAACTTAAAACTTTGCTTGATATTTGGGACCAACATTCTATGTATTGTTGATAATTTCCAGGCTAATCTATATCTTTAAATCCAAAAGTTATTGACATTTTACGGAGATTTTAAGCGTGCTGGAAATATTTTTAAATATTCTTGAAGGAGATATCAGATATTTTATAACTGCTATTTCGATGCATTCGTTTTCTAAGGTCTGTAGAGCAGAAACTTGCAACCCCTTTCCTTAGTAATTCACATGCAATACGAAGGCTGGCTCATCAACGCGTTACCCAGAGCGTTTTCTAAAACGCTTTGTTCCTCTCAGCTACATTGACTCGCATTATGTCTGGAAATGTTCTCCCATGGTTGCTCTATAGAATATATTTCTTAGTTTCACTTGCAATTCAATCACCGCGTTGAATTATGAGAAAATATTTTTTTATTTCACTAAAATCAGCATTGTTTTTATCAAAATAAAATAAACAAATAATAATACGCCGTAATTACACAAAATAAATATCTACAAAACGTGTAAATTTGAATGTTCTGTGGCGAATATGACATTTTAGGCACACGAATATAATTTGCGTTTCCCCAAATATTTCATTAAAATAAAATTATTTTTTCATGGTTAGAGTACAATTGTATGGATTGGAATGCTATGCGTTCTAAGGGCTTAAAAAGGAAGAGAGGGTATACCTATTGTATATTTTAAGCTTTCTATGCTTTTTTTAATATTGGCTTGGCTGTTATTGATATTGCAGCAAAAATAAAAAACAAATACACAAATAAAGGACAGATGTTCCTAAAACGACTTAAAATTAAACCCATAAAACTCACTCTTTGTGGCTCCGTAAAGACCAACGGCAACAGGACCAAAGGTGAGAGCAAAACCACAAATGTTCTCCAACTAACTAACACTCTTCTTAGAGCAACGTGCATCTTTGAATCACAGTCACTTCCGCACTTCTTGATTGACAGCTGATTGCCAACTGATCTCAAGTTCTCGAGAAGTATTATCTCTTCTTTTTCTACAGCTTCTATCATCGCCAGTTGCCATAATGTACAGTTACAGATCACTCGAAGTAATATTCTTCCACCATGGCCAGTTGCTGTAACATTATAACAAATATTATAACATATTACAGTTTATGTATTACTATGACAAATACATCTGCAATTCGACAAGTATGACACAATTAATAGAGCGAAAATCTTTTAAAATCTGGATAATTTTGTGGCAGAACGAGACCTAAGTACAGACTGTATTTGATACAGGCTTGGAATAAATTCATTCAAAAATAAAGTAGGTATAGAATGATTATGATAGCTTTTTGATAATATTATTAACATTTCAAAATATTTCGATAACGCACTTGAAAAATAATGTCTTGTTATCTCCTGATGGAGGGAATGAAAATTCGATGAAAACATAGGATATTATGTAAAAGCATCTACCTCGATACAAGTCAATACTAAATTGGGTATTTTTCACACAACCACGTTCCAACCCGTGGCTACAAACCGCGGCTAGAATCTTTTGTTGCAAAAAGAGGCAAAAGCCTATCACACGCAACGGTTTGGTGGGTTTATAGACAAGTCACGTGTGATAGGGACTTGGGGAAGTGATTAGTTCAAATTTTGAAATTTTAGAAGTTTTGAGGTATAATTAATGCTGAAATAATATAAGTGTTGCTTGTCATGATTAGATTAGATTATTATGGTTTAACGGCGCGTCAACGACGAGGTTATATTGCGCACATTAATTTTTACTTTTAACTTTGTTGATCATAAATCATAAATGGAGTACATGGGGAGGGGTCATGATAATTTTACTATCATTGAACAAAATATTTGTAAATTGCTCAAGGGAATATCAGAAAAGTAGTACTAATATATTTATTATTTATACATTTTTAAATAGTTCAGCGACGAAATTGAACCTTCGTTTTATCATTTGGTAAAATTCTCACCATGGAAACAGTTTAAATTGAGAGGAAAAAATTAGATTGCCCCTTTTATACCACTTCCAATGTTTTGTTTGGGATAAAAGTGAACTTTATAACTCGGAATAGAATATCTCAGAATTTAGTTCAGGACCACCATATTAGTTTTCGACATTATTGAAATGACAATAACGACGGAATATTGAAAGTTTCAAAAGTTTGTAGGCAAGTGAGAGAAATCATCGAGCCCCTTAAGTATAGATTTTCCTGTCGGCCACAGATCTATCAATAATATAATAACTATCACAATTGCTTGATATTTAAACAATTTGTTTTCATTCAAATGTTAAATCATCTTTTACGCTCCTTTGCAATCACAGAGACATTGTTAATTAATAGCCGAGATCATTATCTTTATCAGCAATCCGCTTTTTTGAATACCGTTTAGGTCAAGTACGTATCATTCATAATCAAGTGTTTTTTCCGCAATCATTTCAATGTCTGTTAATACAATACAATAACAATCATCACACAATCAATATGCGAAATCTAATGCGATTAATATTCATTCACTGTAAATGACGACCTTTGAAACATAAAGTCTAGCCATATTTACTAGATTGCCATCAGCAATCTATTCAAAATTTAAAAACATTTTATTGGCAGTATTATATAATTACGATATTTTACAGACATAAGGTGGCCTGAAGGCCGCCATTTTGAAAATAACGTATAATTTGAGGTTTTGAGTTCAGTCCGGCTCAGACCGTCCTAGAGAGTGGTCATGTTACTCCTCGCTCTGACCCTTTATTCTACCCCGCAAATGCAAGTTTTACATAGAATCAGAGATTATGATCTCGTCGCCCCTTCTCTCGACCTGTCAGCTCGAGCGACGGAAGTCAAACAATGGATGATTAGTCCCTCTTTTACTCTCTCGGAAAAGGTAGAGATCTGTCAAATAGCTGACCATAAGTTTCTGCATGATTTCACAATTAATAACCTCTCATAATATGAGAATAATATATACAAATTCGTAATTAGAAAAGGGGTAGCAACATATGTTGTTTTTTAAATTTTTTCATTAGCACAACTTTTGAGAGACCAATATTTGATACTGATGGCTGTCAGAACTATTAGTTTCTAAGGTGATGAATAATACTGAAATCAATGAAATGAAGTAAAGAGTGTAATCACACTGTAGTACCTAAAAGGTTGAACACCAAAAGGTATAACCAAAAACCTGCCGTGAATGATGAAGAACATACCAAAGTTTCCATATTTTGTGTGATTGTGTGCTAAATGTGAAAAAGATTGCAAGATACTTGCATTAGCAATGTGGGCATAAAATTTTTTAGTTGAAAATTGGTCTGGGAATTGCATTTGTTTGTCCCTGTCAATAGACAACATCATAAATTTTAGCTCTGCTTTTCAAAAAATTTCATATGCAGTACCGTGATCCAAGTATCTATTATGGTTATGATCCATTGTTGAAAAACCATAATTGGTTTCTTTTCAATTGTTAATTTTATTTTTGCTGATCTTCTATAAAAGCTGTGACAGATTGCTCGTTGGTAATAATTCATTGTATAATAATATTGTCTAGATTTATTTTGTTGTTCACTACGGCATTGGTGCGTATTATTGTTTTGGGAGTTTTTTTTTGATCTTGTATTTTTCTTGTGTTGTCACACCGCATTATTTGTATTGTTAATTTTTCTTTTATGATATACACCTGCAGATAAGCCTGCATGGCTTTGCAGGATTTTGTTTGATGTATTTTTTGTAATAATGTACTGTGTGTATCTGTGTGACTAATAAAAAAAAAAAAAAAAAAACTTGGATCACGGTACTGCATATGAAATTTTTTGAAAAGCAGAGCTAACTAGATAATTTATGATGTTGTCTATTGCTCTTTTTGATCCACCAATGAGAATCCAAGAGGCTTATAGATTCTAATTTGTTGAGGTCTAGTTTTGCAACAGATATTAAAATTGAATGACATAGTTGTCATTCCAGGAATGTTATTGGTTATTAACAGGAAATAATAGTCGTATAATTATGTCTGTTTAAATTTAACAGAGTATTAAAAACTGGCGTGAATCAAATTTTAACACTTTTAATATCATTGTTACCCTTTTTGTAATTTCACCTATTTCAGGAATACCCCCTGACGTGAGGGCAAGTCACTCACGCGGTCACCTCTAGTACAATGCACAATTTACTTCTTTCAATAGAAAAACCAGCACATTATAAAACAAAATTAATTACAGAGAGAGGGCATTGTGGCATTATCCCTTGGCAGCCAAATTCATTTGAAGTTCATAAAATATCTCACAATATTTTCAAACTTACTTGTGGTAGACTAATGAAATGATAGTAATAATTGTATGGGATATGAAAAACCAAGAAGAGGGCATCATTTTATGTTTCTAAAAACCAATGCGTAGGTAAATGATAATGGGTTTCGTCACGGGAATGGAAAAACTCCTCTGGGAAAATACGTCGTAAAATTGTCACTGACGGTCATAGTTCAGATGATCAGATGTTTTACTATTAAATCTGCCTTCCCCATTCTTTAAAAAATAAATAAATAAATTTTGGAATTTATTTTGAGATTTAATTTCAGTTTGATAATTACAAGAAATTTTGGGAATAAAAATAAAGTAATGTCAACGCGGATCAACCATAGATTCTTTTCATTTTTATTTAGTACATGTAATGATAAAACTAGAATAATACAAAGTAAGTGAATTTGAAATTAAAAATATATAAATAAAACAAAATTATGTAATCTCTAATTAGCTGAAGCTATATTCGATTCTCTGATACCCACTCAGAACAATTTACGTTTTCTAAAACTCGGCAAACCTTCCTTCACGAGTGAGATTGTAATCTCAGAACGGGATGTCAATGCTGACAGGTATTATGTCCGGTTGACTTCTCACCCCCCATTAGCGCGAGCGACTATTATACCTGAATTCGGCAGAGTGCTATTCTTGGTGTTCAAGACCAAAACACGGTACGCCTGTATGTGCTACACCTGCATTACACGGATTACTAATTAATTAATAATTAAATCTCCGATCAAGATATTGAGTTCAAACTCCCTGACCTCCTGCGGAACATTAATGCACATCTCCATTTAAAAAATCAGCAAATTTGAACCATAAGAAATAGGTATTCTTAAACAAAAATTGAAAAACTGATAGTAAGTATGTCCAGCAATTTCTTAACATCTTAATCACTTTTATTGATAAACAAAATGAAAAAATATGATAGTAAAGACAATAAAATTATCTGGGAGCTCAGAAAGTTTGAAGATAATTGAACTTCCGGATGAGTGAGAAAAAATATTTGAAGTTGATTTTTACAAATATCCATTCTTGCCATTCACACCACCAGTTGTGCTAAATAAATATAGCTTGAAAATATATTTTGAACTTATTCTGAAAAATAGTTTCAAATTCTTACGGTGAATGGCCACAAGCGTAGCGAGCGTCACTACCGTACTCATATGGTTCTTTCTCTGTGTGTTTGTTTGTTTAATTTTTTATTGATGGTTTCGTTCAGATGGTACTGTGGGATTCGAACCCACGTCCCTGAATTGCTCTAAATCTACAGTAAAAATCAAATTTTTTCCAGGTCTGCGCGGTCCGGACCCCCATATTTTTGGGAGAACCTCCCTCACGACCCACGCCGGACATGAGGTTGTATTATTTGTCCATCTACTATTACCCATACAGACTAAAAAACTCCACAGCACGTAACTTGATAAGAGGGTAAACTGGGTCACACTGGGCTCCACTAGCGATCTGCACTGCGATCGTATAACTTTGCTGGACTAACGATTAACAACTCTTATGAGAGATTAGCATTGACTCAACTTTGATACCGATCGACTATGACGTGTCAATGTTATTCTCCCATAAGAGTTATCGATCGACTGTTGTCAAAAGTTACACGATCCCAGTGCAGCAGGCCAGTGTGGCCAGTCGTAACGTTACTAAATGTGGGTGAATGGACGGTACATCGATATTCCATTCACCGTACACAAATAAATAAAATAGGTGCAATATATTCAAATACATATGTCTGTAATAATACACCTCCACACATTGAAATTTTCGGTATTTATGACCACATCCTGTTCCTGACAAATGAAACTTTCTCGTAAAATAAAACAAATTTTTCTACAATCATTTGAAAAAGATATATTTTGATTAGGATGATTTTATAGGAGGATTGAGTCCTACATTTTTCTATTTTGTGTTTGATAACCAAATTATTTGTTCCAGTTTCGGGAAAGGAAAAGGGTTAGGAAGAATTAAAGTAGGTAGTAAAATTATTAAAATCAAATGCAGACATAATAAATTTATTTGTTAATTCAACAGTTTTGTACATTATATAAATGTATTTACGAAATTGTTTCAAATCATGAACTAATTTCACCACAAAGCTTACAATAAAACATGTGCCAGAGTTTTACAAATATTAACTTGGAGCTCTCAAATTTCTAAAAAAAAAATCTTTATGATGTAAAATTCAGGTTTTGTAAGATTGAGAGTTCATATATTTGAATTGTTCATTACTGTCACTTCTTATAAGTGGACTTGCATGTCCAATCATCTTTTGGGGAAAAATCGCTCCCCAATCACAATGTCTGAAATAATAGTACTGTAGGGCATTTGCATGTCTGCTAGCAAATTAACAGAGATCTGTGTCGATAATAAATTGTGCGGGATGGAAAAACAGAACAGATATTCACACAAAAATATTATTTAGGCAACACTGGTTTATATAAAATTCGAAGTAACAATCATTGCAGTTATGCAAGAGGGAATATTTGATTATCTTACCTATTTGATTCTCAAAATATACATATTTCTTTGCTCAATGAAGTCTTACTTCATATTTTCTTTGGCTACCTACTCTTAGGTATTTGTTAATGTACTGCCATTTAGCTTTTATAAAATGAAATTATAACGCCTCCATTATATATTCAATAATTATTAATAAACTGAACTAAAATTAAATATTAATTTCATCAAGATTAGTGAAGTTGTTCTGCATTCCCTCTAACATAAGCACCAACGATGTCCTGATTGTAAGTTGACTACAAGAGCTTGTGAAGCAAGTAGACGACTGGCAGCAACATCATCTGCGCCACCGTCTGCCGCGCGCCCGACTTGCACACGGTGTCCGCGATCAACTTCTCCACGTTGCCGGTGAGGATGCGGAAGTTGACGCGGCTCAGGTCCGCGGGGCCCTTCTTCTCCGTGAAGTCCGTCATGCGGTCCGAGAGCACCCACGCGTCTCCGTTGGCGTCGACCTTGACGTCGTTGGGGAACACCAGCGTGGTGTGGTCTTGGTCGAGGAAGCCCTGCGTGCTGGCTTTGTACTCGTTCTTGTTGTGCGGGTTCCAGCATCCGATGGCGTCGTGGTTCACCTGACCGAACACGATTAGACTAGATTAGATTGACAATAGCATTTTTAACATTTTAAGATTAGATGAGAGTATAAAAGATTTCTTACTTCAGAATTTTGATTTTATAATAACATATCTAATGGGAATATCTATTTTGTTTAGAAAGTACATTTCATAAACCAACATTGGGAAAAATATTGTTAGCATCACCAATAATCGTATAAATTCTTAATTATAACAATTGTATGAATTTCAAATCAATTTTGGTGGAACACCGTGTCATAGAGAGTATTCAACCTAGGGGGCGGTCTGGCATTGCTGAGATGACAGCTTATATAAAAGCTTGTTGGCCAATAAACACCCCATCACAATACTAAGGTGATCACCATAGTGGGAGAGGGAGGGTGGGGGATGGTTGTCTTTAGAAAATAGGCTAGCTATTATCTAAATGTTGAAGAATTAAAAGAAACCATGAATAAACCTCTTGCGGGAAACCACGAGGAACCTCTGGACTGACAATCAACAGCGTTAGTGCTGGGCCAACAACTCCTTGGCGACAACATATTTGTTGGAATAATTACCTGCGTGTAGAGTAAGACTCCAGTCTTGTAGTCGATGGCGGCCGCATTCGCTTGCGACCTGGGTCCTCTCTCACCGACCAGCTTGAATGCAGTCGGCTCGCGACTCAGTCTCTCATCGCGCAGATTCTTCGTCGACACCTTGAACTCCTTGAAGCTCGAGAACGGATGATAGAACATCGTTCTCTCCTTGCGTTCGTCCAAGTCGGTCAACGCCAGTCCGAAGATGCCATCGTGGAACTCAAACGGGACGTTGGCGACCTCGAACTTGACCGAGTCTGGGTCGGCGTCGATCTTGAACGACTCGTGGTCGACCCTCCATGAGGTGTTGTCCGCCCAGCTGTAGACGACCAGGTAGCCGGCGAGGTCGGCGAGATACGCCCACGTTTTATCGCAGTCGACGAAGTCCAAGGCGATGTTGGCGAAGAACGATTTAAGAGGATCGATCTGGTCGTCGGGGACGGTGAAGGTGCGGAGACGCTTGTTCGTCTTGAGGTCGTACACGATGACCTGAGGGTTGGAAAGGACATCGAACGTCCCGCTGATGTTCTTGATGTTGTCCACACCGGTGTCCAAGATCCACAGGCGGTCGCACGCGTCGGCCTCCACGCGGAACGGGGAAATGATGCGCTCGGGGTTGCCGGCGCTGAGGTTGTGCGCGGCCCAGTTGGGGTACGGCATCAGCTTCGGGGAATCAGGACCATCTGCAACAATACAAATAATTCATTTGTGAATGCAACTAGCGATGTTCCACGCTCCATTACCTACTCTTGGTCGACTAATTGTAATAACTTTATAGTAAGTAGTAACTAGTACCTACTAAAAGTTGAAAAAATTTCCTCTGCATTTACTAGGTACTAAGGGGTTGGTAGAATAAGCCGAAGGCTATACAATGTCTATGGTAGAATCTTAGGTAGAATGAACATGATGCCGATATGACCTTAAAACTATATGCATTTAATTATTTATTTCCATAAAACTAAAATCCATTCACTGTAAGAATGATCGTACTTGTAACTAGGTCCAGCCATTTATTAGATTCCCGTTAAGCAATTTATTAAAATCAATTTATTTACAAAATATCATTACAGAAAATGACTACATGGCTTGAGCGGAGATTTGAAGGTCGTCATTCTTACTATGAATGGATTTTATATGTTGTACTTTCATATCATTCGTTTATTGCGTACTTTTAATATGATCAATCAATTAGTAAGGGAAAAACTAAAAATCAATCTTCATTCTTCCTTCCCTCAATCTCCATCTGACAATGGTAATGATGGTTTTGGACACAATGTGAAACTTCTAGATAAAAATCAGAACCTGAAAAATATCTCTTTGGTAATGAAACTAACAAATGAAGCCAGTGCTTTGAAAAAAATCACCACCCGATAAAAATAAAAACATACTGACAATGATGAATAATATCTGTCAACTTAGAAATGCATCCAACATAATGCAATGACATAATTATTTGATGTAAAAGACTAGAATAATAAAATGTCTGAAAGTGTATCTTTGGACTGGAGAGATAGATCCATGGAGAGATAGCATATTCCGCAACGCCTGCAGTTAGACTGTCCCGCCACGCGTAGGTGTAGTACAAGTTGCCGCTCTCCCAGGGGCGCTGAGTAACACTGTTCCACGAGTCCCGCCATTATGCACGTCATGATCAGCGAGTCATGGGTTCGAATCCTGATTCTGATCTGTGCGAATCGTGACCGGCGATGACGGCATTGTGGTATGCGTTTATCCACTCACTTTCAGAATTCAGATCGAGTTATATTTATTATTCACCGAGTGGGAGACAGAATGTACACTTGTTCCGGACTATCCTTGTCATATATAAAATGAAATTGTCAGGTTTGTGTGGTTTTATTGTCGTTTACCGGTTTGTGGTTGCGATATGAAAGACATTTTGTATCCACGAAAGTATTTCTAAACGGCATTTGTCTGATTTAGCAACACAATGTCGGAAAGTGGTAAGAAAGCTGATAGGTAAAACCTGGTAAAACCGTATTATTCATTTTAAGTCTATATTTATCAGATCCTGCTTCCTATAGATTTTCATATTCAAATTTAACCCGAATATTTTTTTTAATGCAGTACAATAATTGAGCGAGCGAAGCGAGCGTCTCCTTTTAGCTCTTTTGGCACGGACCTCTGTTTTTTTTGTTTTTTTTTCCGTTACCTGACTGTAAACAGGTCAGAGTTTTTCTTCGATCGAGCTGAAATTTTGCACACATGGGGAGACAACCTTTTATGTTTGCAGACCCCAATTTTTTTTGAAATGTATTCATTGGCTAAATTTTAATAAACATCTCCTGATGGTAGGTTGAAAAATGAAACTGGTCTTCGATAAATCTGATCAAACACATATTTTGGCTATACAGGTCAGAGTTTTTCTTTGATCGAGCTGAAATTTTGCACACATGTAAAACCAACCTTCTCTGTTTGCATACCATAATTTTTTTGAAACCCAATCATTGGTTAAAATTAAAATAAATATCTCCTGATAGGCTGAAAAATGAAAACGGTCTTCGATAATTCTGATCAAACTCATATTTTGCATGATCATTAAGACCAATATTGTCTCTTATTTTACAAAATTTCATCCCAATCAGTTAAGAACGTATGAACGTATTGACATTTTTAATATCTGTCAGTAATGAAGTATCGAAATGAATGTTTTCCAGTGCCAATTGAATTGATTCTGATTTGCTTTATGAACCAGGTGCTTAGTTCCTGATTGATTATTAGTGTTTAACGGCGCGTCAACGACGAGGTTATATTGCGCACATTAATTTTAACTTTTAACTTTGTTGAACTAAGTGGAGGACATCGGGAGGGGTCGACTTAACGGGCCCGATCTGGGGGAGTCTGAAACTGGTGGGAAAGCCAGGTCAGAATGGGGACAGACCGGGGGGTGGAGAGCTTCGGGCCGGTGGGACTCGATTTCAGGGGGATCACCATCTCGAGGGGGGAGGCCGGCCCGAGGGGCCCGCGAATTTGGGGAGGGCATGGGACTAGGTCGACCCTGGACTGCACTTGGTTGGGGCCAACTCGTATGTGAGCCGGCCCCTTAAGCCCCACCACCACGTCAAGGCTTAGTTCCTATAGTAATAATACAAAATAAATAAACTTTGAACACACACATATTGTTATGTTGATGAATTCATTAGAAATGAGATTATAATTTGTAATTGATGGACGCTACAAATTCAAACACAATTGCTGAACTTCATGTACCTAGTAATTCAATTTTTACTTGAATTCGAATTCTTAATTTCACTTGAGTTTTATTTATAATAACTCGTCATTAATTCTCAATATTAGAATATCATCTTAAAAAAATATTTTGCCACTTTTTAAATAAATATCGGTCTCTGTCTATGGAAGGATTTATGCGGTTTTCTACTTCCTGTTTTAAGCCGGACGTTGAAATCACTTCAACTCTTAAATCCACACACAGGCATTCATTATTTCATTTAAACTCTTCGGCTTTGACAAAAGAATAACTTCATTAAGATCCCCCCACTAATGTGCGATATGTTTACGTCCTCCTGTTATACCCTTGTATTAATTACTCACTAATTACAATACCGGACAATGGAGGGTTTTGATAAATAATTGTTCACATTCGGAGGAGCTACAACTGCGCTCGTACAATTAAGCGTGTGAACTTGTAGCGTTGGTCTCAAAGTTCCCACACAATTATACAGCCAGCTACCTTGTGATCTGCGTCACAACATTCTACGTGAATTAGAAACCAAGAGGATTGGCAGAATTACACATTTCATGAAATTCAGTAGGATTTTAGAAACATAAACGGTTTATAGGAGTTTTGAAAGATTCAGGATTAGAATAATTAAAATCTTATATGATTTGGTTTTTTAAAGTCATGAAGAAGGTCCAAATATATGGATCGAAACTGTTGACACTACCTAGAAATAAACTACTACAGGATTAATCCCAATCAAGAAGATATTAATAAACAGTTTTATTGATTTATTTTCTAATTGTTTTGAGAATTTAGGTAGTGCTTAGGGGCATATTGGCATAGGGGCATATTGTTTCTATCAAAATAATAAGCCACAGCCCCTGCCGAGAGTGTCAGATAAAGTCTGAGATTTTAACTATACGCAATGAACTAAATAATGTACCTCAGAGGTATAGAAGGGCGGAAATCTATTTTCTATGATGCTGTGTTGCATACCTAATCAGTGTTCTGTGTAGTACACAAATATATACAGTTATATTGAAGTAATCTCTTACAAAGTTACTTATGACACCATTACAAATGTGATTGGATGAGGCAGAATTACTGGTTTTTTAGCCTACACCTCAAGAATCACTGAAATAGTGGACTTCCGCCCTTCTATTCCTTGAGGTACAGATATAAAGAAATAGACGATGAAATAATCAAGATAATTATTGAAAATGACAGCGATGTTGACTTCCATAATTGTTCCAAACTGTGGAAACTTTGGACTAATTACTGATTGTGACAATGTTTACGAGAAGCTATCTCTTTCTGTGTACACATGCCCAAACACACACTATTATTTATACATTATATTTTATTTGAATCATAAAGAAAGAATGTTTGTGCTGTCAGACAAACTCCGCAAATATTGGTAGGAGGATTTGGAACGAAAAGTGTATAAATAAACTATTTCCATGTCGGTATAATGAGGGCGTCGTTGTGTTAAACTTTCCCTTACGAAATACCTTGATTACTTGTCAAATCATTCAGATCTATTTCTAACCACAAAACAAATGTGTACATAATTATGTCATTAAGCTAATGGTCGTGGATGGTCAGCCAAGAATATATGTGCACCTCGCCGAAGTAAATACAATCATTTGAACAGAACGGATTTGCTGCTCGTCCTTTATAATTTTTACTTATTATTGATGAAATCAGAGCTTACCTAGAGCATCAACCTAGAGGCAAAGATGTTATGAATAGAGTTTTGATAATATCTTTGCTAGAGGTAGATGAGGCGTTAGCATAGACTTTATCGGATGATAACATCACATACTTAATCAGACAATCAGTTTCATTCGAATGCCATTTTTAGTTTGGCTAAGTGTACAAAGATAGACCAGCAAACGAAACGGTTTAAGTCACATCTTCCAAATGAGCTTATTTTTGGCAGAGGTATCAATAATCACTATTTACACGATACTGTGAAATATGAACAACTTCTCGTGTCTAGATTTTGAGATATTGTAGTTATAAATTCCTATTTTTAACATGTAGTCTTACCTAGGCCATTCAAATCACGACGATTTCCATGCTATTTTTGAGTTTTGAATTTTACTGAGGTTTAACGTTTTTTCAAAAAAACTGATTTCTAGATAGATAGTTGGACATTCTATTAGGAAAAAAATTGAAAACAATACCAACGTGTGCTATTTTAAAAGTGATCAACCAAAAACTAAATGATTTCCCCTTTACCTCCTATGTTACAGTTTTGTTCATTCTCGGAAGGCAATAAATTGAAACCTCGCTATAAGACAGGAGTTGCAAGTTAAATGACATTTTATGATTCTTTTATACTTAAATATAGTTGAAATGTAGGAAAACGTTTTTTGAACTTGTAATTTCAAGAAAAAATATTTTTGTATATGTATCAATCGAAGGTTACCTCAAAATGGCCTCTTCTGAGATTCAGAGGTATAAACAAGGCAGAAATAGACCACACAACTTCCAAGGTTATGAACACGGAGAAAGATTGGAAGCAGAATACAACAATATTTTGCAAAATTCGAAAAAAAATTAAGAAATGACTCTATCTCTATCTTGACGTTCGACCACTTGGAAGATTTTAAAGATATTATAAAATAATGGATTAAAAGACGGGAATCCATCCATTTTTTAAAAAAGTAAAAAATATAATCCATTTTTAAAAAAAGTAAAAAATATACTATGTAGTACTTTTTGTTTTGTAAAATAGACGCCGGTATTACAACAAAATTGCGCAAAACCCCGTTCAATCGCATACTGGCACATATTTTAAAATAATTTTTACCCAAAAAAAATTCCAAAAATCAAGCAAACTATTCCAATAGTTCCAAAAAAAATTTGCTGCAAATTGAAGAGTATGTCGCTTTTTCTGCATATAGTAGGGGAGCAAATGTAATTCCGCTCGATTGGAGTGCCGAAATTGATTTTTTCATAATTATCGATTGTTTACATCATTCTTAATATTACCTGACGTGCCTTCAATTTTTTTGGTGGCCATCTTGGAAAATATGGCGGAAAACGAACGAAAAACGTAAATTTTACAAATTATTTAATTGATGGTAGAGGAAATATTGAAAAATTATGAAATAATTCACTAAAACTAACTCAAATATAGTGACTTGAAAAAAAAAAAACGCCGTAAACAAAAAATTTAAAAAAATTTAAAAAAAAATTAAGTTTTTTTCTAAAAAAACATAATTTTTTTTAAAACGCATATTGTTCAAAATGAAATTGTCTACAAATTTTAATTCTACATATTTTAGTCTAAGTCTACGCATTTCATAATAAATTGAGAGCAAAAAAACACAGAAACGTGATTGGTCAATTCCAACAATGAAAAAATAAAATTCGTTCACGGCGTATTTTTTTTTCAAGTCCCCATATTTGAGTTAGTTTTAGTGAATTATTTCATAATTTTTCAACCTTCACTCTACCAACAATTAAATAATTTGTAAAATGAACGTTTTCCGCCATATTTTCCAAGATGGCCACCCAAAAAATTGAAGGCACGTCAGGTAATATTAAGAATTATGTAAACAATCGATAATTATGAAAAAATCAATTTCGGCACTCCAATCGAGCGGAAAGCATTTTTTCTACACTTGAACCTGCACTAATAGGGTAGTACCAGAGATTTGCAGATATTTGTTTTCTATTAAATTATTTATCACTTCCATGTTCCGGCCGTGTTTGCAAGTACGCTCAAGCAAATGTTTGATCATACTTTAAGCGATTTGTTTTGCTACCGTTTCGCTTGTGTGCGCGCGCATCGTCACTTTTATGACACGTTTGCTCAGTGAAACAAACAATTAACAAATGATCTACATTAGAAGTTACGCTCAAGAAAAAGTGCAATATAGATTTCACTGTATGGTCGTTAAAGTTGAATGCAAAACGTGCGAAACAGTTGTGCAAGATACACTTATCAGGTTATTCCGTGTTAGAATAAAAAAAAAAGTAATATCCTGATAGGGTACAACTTCTAAGTTATCAGTCAGTCCAGTCCACTATATAGGAGGAAGTATGTGCGAAGTGAAAAATATCACTTTATCCCCGGTCGGTCAGGATATCCCTTCCGATCATCGCGATTCCACTGAAAGTTCTCCACAAAACCCACATTTTCAAGGTCCATACAATGTACACTTGGCCAAAGTAAAAACGGTTTTTCGACGAAACTGATAGGCTGCTGGTCAGGTTACTTGACAATCAATCCTTGTTATAATCAATGAAATCAGAGCTCGCCTCAGTACTAAAGTTACATGACGTGTAAGCATAGACTTCATCGGATGATGTAATCAATGATGAAGTCATTATCAGCCAATCAGTTTCTTTCGAATACCGATTTTACTTCGGTGAAGTGTGACCCTATCTTCAAAATCGGTAAGTTGCTAACGCAGCTTATATTGGAACACAGCCGCTGTAATGTGAACTGCCTCGATAGGTCAGCTGCTAGAGCATCTGACTGGATATCGGAAGGTCGTGGGTTCGAGTCCCACTCGAGGAAAATCTTTTCACATTGCAGTTGGTATTTATTAACTGATGATTGAGAATTGCTACCTTATAAGAATCTAGTATATTACCCACCCAAGAAAGTGTCCCTTTATCTCGTTGATACCTAGTATAGTTACATTTGTAATTATACGGTGCATTCTCGCTAATTAACCTAGAAACTATATCACCTGGGCTATATAACTATATATTCGTAGTAGTATCTTGTTGTAACTATCTTTCTAGCTACTATTATATCGTACTATTCTTCAAAACCACTTGCAATAACCTATTTCCTGTACTGACCAGAGTCAACATGAGTTATTTACTGTTTGGTGTTCATTGAGTATACATACGCTTATCCTTTGAGCTGAGATGTAGTACCTATAGATAGTGGAATCTATACCAGAAAATCAGATATTCCCCGAAATTATTATGATTATCGATCTGGGAAGTATCTTACTCTTTGAATCGAAGAAGTGTATAAGTCACCATCACAAGCTACACTTCTTCGATATCTGAATATCTGATTTTCTGGTATAGATTCCAAGGTACTACATCTCAAAGGATAAACGTATGTACTCAATGAACACCATACAGTAAATAAATGTATCACCGGCATATGTTGGGAAAAATATCACTTGAGCCAACGAGACTTGAACATCAGTTAAATATGACGGAACAGGTTGGGTGAGTGGTAACGCTCTGAACTTGTATTTCGGAGGCCCGGGTTCGATTCCCGCGGCCGTCCTTCCTGACTGGGGTTTTTTCGTGGTATTCCCTCAGTCGACAGGCAAATGCTGGGAAGGTACACTACTAATAGGCCACGACCGCCTCCTTCCCACCTTCCATCCTTACCTACTCTTCACCATCATCTCCCAATCATCATCATAATCATTCATCCGTCGCCATTAGCCTCGCTGCAGAACAGTGCGACGTTAAGCCCCAGACAACAAAAAAAATCATGCAGCGTCTAATTATTCCCTCCGGCTCGTATGACACATGTGTGCGATGGCGGGCCGGCTCGTATGACACATGTGTGCGATGTCGGGCCGGCTCGTATGACACATGTGTGCGATGTCGGGCCGGCTCGTATGACACATGTGTGCGATGTCGGGCCGGCTCGTATGACACATGTGTGCGATGTCGGGCCGGCCCGTATGACACATGTGTGCGATGTCGGGCCGGCCCGTATGACACATGTGTGCGATGTCGGGCCGGCCCGTATGACACATGTGTGCGATGTCGGGCCGGCTCGTATGACACATGTGTGCGATGTCGGGCCGGCTCGTATGACACATGTGTGCGATGTCGGGCCGGCTCGTATGACACATGTGTGCGATGGCGGGCCGGCTCGTATGACACATGTGTGCGATGTCGGGCCGGCTCGTATGACACATGTGTGCGATGTCGGGCCGGCTCGTATGACACATGTGTGCGATGGCGGGCCGGCTCGTAAGACACATGTGTGCGATGTCGCGCTCGTATGACAAATGTGTGCGATGTCGGGCCGGCTCGTATGACACATGTGTGCGATGTCGGGCCGGCTCGTATGACACATGTGTGCGATGGCGGGCCGGCTCGTATGACACATGTGTGCGATGTCGGGCCGGCTCGTATGACACATGTGTACGATGTCGGGCCGGCTCGTATGACACATGTGTGCGATGTCGGGCCGGCTCGTATGACACATGTGTGCGATGTCGGGCCGGCTCGTATGACACATGTGTGCGATGTCGGGCCGGCTCGTATGACACATGTGTGCGATGGCGGGCCGGCTCGTATGACACATGTGTGCGATGTCGGGCCGGCTCGTATGACACATGTGTGCGATGTCGGGCCGGCTCGTATGACACATGTGTGTGATGGCGGGCCGGCTCGTATGACACATGTGTGCGATGTCGGGCCGGCTCTTATGACACATGTGTGCGATGTCGCGCCGGCCTGTATGACACATGTGTGCGATGTCGGGCCGGCTCGTATGACACATGTGTGCGATGTCGGGCCGGCTCGTATGACACATGTGTGCGATGTCGCGCCGGCCTGTATGACACATGTGTGCGATGTCGGGCCGGCTCGTATGACACATGTGTGCGATGTCGGGCCGGCTCGTATGACACATGTGTGCGATGTCGGGCCGGCTCGTATGACACATGTGTGCGATGTCGGGCCGGCTCGTATGACACATGTGTGCGATGTCGGGCCGGCTCGTATGACACATGTGTGCGATGGTAGGCCGGCTCGTATGACACATGTGTGCGATGTCGGGCCGGCTCGTATGACACATGTGTGCGATGTCGGGCCGGCTCGTATGACACATGTGTGCGATGTCGGGCCGGCTCGTATGACACATGTGTGCGATGGCGGGCCGGCTCGTATGACACATGTGTGCGATGTCGGGCCGGCTCGTATGACACATGTGTGCGATGTCGGGCCGGCTCGTATGACACATGTGTGCGATGTCGGGCCGGCTCGTATGACACATGTGTGCGATGTCGGGCCGGCTCGTAGGACACATGTGTGCGATGGCGGATCCATCCCGCGCAGGAGCGTAGGCGGGCGCGATCATAAACGCCGGGCGCGTACCTCGAACCTTGGCGCGCAGACTGCCGGGGCGATTGCTTTTGATTACTAATATTCACGTGGGCCTCAGACTTAGTCAGACGAATCTGCAAGTCCGATTGATGCTGGGAAATCCGAATGTGCGTGATCGTCATATTTCGCAGATTCACAACGTGAGAGGTAGGATGGGGAAAAATATTGAGGTACCTACTGCAGAAAGTCACCAACTCACATTTTATACTTCGTATTACTCATTGAACAGGCTTATTGAACTTAGGATGTTCATTGATATTATTACTAGTATTTATTAGAATTATCATCACTACGTCCCTCCCCCCAGTTCAAAGATACACTATCTTAAAACATATTCAGCCGACGACAGTATAATATAATTTTACAATACAATATTATATGTAATTTTGAACCTGTAACCTACTTCTGCGAATTTCATGATAAGACTGAGTAATAGAACGTGCACTTGCACTATCACAAAACACTGCCTACTCGTGAAACATGTACAACATGTACAACATGAATCAACATGTAGAAATAATGACAGTGACACAATTGTTATTCATCATCACTCTTAGCGAAGTGAATGGAATCGGATTGTAGACACTTGAAAGAAAACCCCCAGTAACATATCAATGTGCAGTAGAACTGCTGCCAGTCATCTGTTTTCAGTACCTACTGAAAAGGTCAATTCAAAAAGTATTCCAAAATTATATGGTAACCTTAGAGCATGTGTGATGCAAGCAAGCCGATTATGTCAGCCCCTGGATCAATAGTCTTAAAATAAGTGAGAAAAGAAAGTAAAAAGCATTGAAATTGTTATCCCATAAGAATCCAAGCACGCTTGCACGCTAGTGGTCAGCAGAAGTGGTCTTTTCACAATTTGTGTTCACTAACTTCAGGAATAGAGGTCTGTAGAAGACAGATTCACGGAAAGATTTTGACCGAACGCATTTCCGCACGAATTTGACTGCATTTGCGCCTAAAGGGTTCACAAGGATTTGGACGGATGCGGGGGTGCCTCCCCACCCACTCCCTCCGTCAGCCCTTCCTACGCGCCTTGACGTTCGATTGATTGGGAGCTCAAAGTCAACTTACATGATTGGGAAGCCAAAGAGTCGTTATTCTAAAAGCAATCACGGTCCTGATTCGGAGTGATGCATGTTGGGTCATACTGTCTTTTTGTAACAACTAACGAGTGCTACTACCTACACCAAAGATATTATTAAATTCACAATATCCTTGCCTACACCTTTTACAACGATCCTACAGCCGAGCAAGTTGGCTCAGGAATTGCACTCCGGAGCTCCCGGGTTCGATTCCCGCGACATCAATCTTTATCTTCGTAGTTTCCCTCAGTCGAGCCACAAATGATGGGAAGGTTCCTTACTAATTAATAGTGTCCCTCACTGTCCATACATCTTGACAACTGTCTCATTTACACACTCCATACTTGCAGAAAAAATAATTAAACTGATCCCACCCAGTACAATATAACCTCCAGTTCCACAGTGCATAGTTTTGTCCTGTATTATTTTACGGTTACCATCACTGAAACTTGGCTCCTCATCTCACATTCCTATTCCAGACGTACCCATCTCCTCCTCTACCAACTAATTTATGACTATACTAATTACATGCATGAAAAAAATGAATACGCTAATTTGGAGTCCCAGACATTGCAGTTTGCATTATACAAAACTTGAGGAGTTCCTAACGCGAACAAGGTTAGCACTCAAGGCAGAGAATGACGCCATAATAGACATTTAGTATTTACCAGCATCCATTGTGTGAATACTCCGGTCCATCAATTAACACTGCATTGATAGACGTCCGGTACTCCATTCAGTTTACTCTAACTGTTCATTTTAAGGAAGTTTACCGCTAGTCAGTTGAAATAAAAAAATAACTCCCGGACAATTAAAATGTGGCATCCGCCGTTTTCTTGACGAGGACCCGTGATTTTGTGGAATCATGCGATGCCCTGGGGTTCGCATGGCGTGCACTAGGATCGAACATGCGCACGCCAGCCAGGTGTGTGATTGTCGACCTTGGGCCACGAGGGTCATTGACGTGACGCGGTGATTTCTGGCGGGATGAGAACCACAGGCATTCTGATTGGGAAGGTGGCGGTCGTGGTCCATTAGTCCATTAGTAGGGAACCTTCACAACATTGTCCCGGTTGGCTGGGGAGGACTCGAGGAAAACCTCAGTCAGGAACGACAGTATTGGAATAGAACCCGGGACCTCCAGATTTTAAGTACAAAGCGTTAGGTCGTAATTGACAGAGCCAAACATTGCTATTAGGTAGGTATTTTAAAATATTTTCGATCACCAACATTTTTTTTGCCCTAATATTTTAAGGGCAGATATTAATTTTTCAAAATCAAATACTTCAAAATGGTTGAAACAGTGTAATTCCAAAAGAATACCGGGCCTAAAATCGTCAAAATTTAATTATACCTGCACCATTGAGGGCATATTGGAAGCATGAAAATATGCTTTAAGTAAGGCGATTTTAAATATTTTGATATGGAGTGTTTTGATATTTCCAGTGCTGTTTGAGTTCCTAATCGTCTACTGTAGTCGGTGCCTAGCTGTCATTGGTGATCGTGTAAATTACATTCGTATATTATAGCACCCCGTCCACAGCAAACCGCAATATCATCCATTAGTTGAAATTACTCGGATCTTTCTCGTACAAATACTGTCTC
This sequence comes from Leuctra nigra, assembly GCA_934045905.1. Classification (NCBI taxonomy): domain Eukaryota; kingdom Metazoa; phylum Arthropoda; class Insecta; order Plecoptera; family Leuctridae; genus Leuctra; species Leuctra nigra. The sequence goes on along the minus strand of OW203767.1, from coordinate 14,599,545 downwards.
TACGCCGTTTCACTGCACATATTTGCAGAAACACAAGTCTGGGCGTTCTCCGACATTAGCTAATTGTCATTTGTTTGAATGGTCGTGAAAATGTGCTGTCTAACGGCTAAAGGTAACGGCGAATAATTGAAATTACAAGGGTGGGGAGGGAGTAAGGGCAGGGCGGGAAATTGAAGTGCAAGGTCAATGATTTATAATGTCAATGGCAAGGGTGCAAAGGGCATCAAACAAGGTTCGATTCCAGACTTCATTGTACACCCAACAAAAGATAAAACGGTGTTCGAAAGAAACGAATTGGTTGAAAAAGATTTGATGGCATCATCCGATAAGTCTATAATAACGTATCGAACATTAAAGTGTTCGTCGTACGTTCGATTAAAAGCGAGTTCAGATTTCGTTGATAATAACAAGGATCGATGGGTACCTGACCCAGCCAATCCTTTTCACTCAAATACAGTTTTATGATTTGTAGAGTGACGTTATTCATTCCACTTTTACAAACTATGTTACATTAAAAATTTGTGGAGTAGGTATGTAATTATTAATTAATTATATAATGGTATGCCGTTCCTACAATATCATCCCCGAGTCATGTAGCGGTGTCTTTTTTATTGACCAACCAAAAAAATTGTTCTGAAATTTGCAGAACACAAAAATTATTGAATTATAAATAGTGGGCAATAAAATGACGAAAGAAACTCTCTTGGAGATTCTGATATTATAGATTTTTTAGTGTAAGCGAAATGGTCGAATCTACTGGACTGGACGTAAGAGATCAACCGTGGCATCTCACATATTATTCAGAGTAGACAGTGACCGTGAAAATCAAGATGTCAGCCAGCCGCTCGGTTCGAACCCAAGAAACTCACAGCAGAAAATAAACGGTGATTCACTACCGTGAAATGTATCGGAACAACCTTGCATTCGATCAAAATGTTTTCATCAAATCAAAAACCCGACCTGGTAAAATGTTGAGCGGTGATTTGTCAAGGGCAGTCGCCTCCTTCCGCTCCTTTTACTTTCAACATGCCATGAAGACACCCGATAAACTGGTCCTCGAAACCGATGACCTCTAAAGCACGGACCACAACTATGGCGGGATGCTGTACGCCCCGCAGATAACAAAACTGATCACATGATATGCATTGATTAGTTTATGCGTTGAACGGGAATCTGGACATAATTACACGTACACAAATTATGCGCGTTGTCAACAGAATAAAAAAATGCCCCGTGGAAAATCAAGCATATCAGAAAGTCGTTTGCCCTTCAACTAAAGAAAGATTGTCATTATAATATTCTGGTCGGAAAGCAGCAGAGAACGAGCTAATGACAGAAAATAGCTTCCGATAAAATACAAGACGAGATTTTATTTGAATGTGCGTGGCTGGTTCACTGCTGAAGGTTGAAAACAGGTGGATCGAATGTTATGATTAATAATGATGGGAAATCGATCGGACCTTCCTCGGAAGAAGCAACCAGTTGAGATAGTGGAGATGCTCTTACGTCACTCACGGCATTAGGCTAAATAATGCAGGCATCTCAATGACATGGCGGGCGATGTGTCATGGGAATACGAGATGATGACACCATAATTATAATGCAGCGAGGTGATTCAAGAAGGTGACACACCCGACCTGAGAGAAAATATAACATTTAAATAAATAAAAAATACCAAACAGGAATTTGAAATAATTTCTGCATTCTTTGCTCTTATCAAGCAGAAACGGATTACCCATCCTCTCATTATACATATGCATACTTGCAGTAGATACACTCGGCAAAACAAAAATTGATCGTTGAACAAATTTGAATGACTGTGGTCATGTCCCATAACCAATCAAAGCTTGTTATCATCATTGAAATGTGAGGTCACCTACTAGAGTGAGACAATGAGATCGCTTAGACTGACTTCTGATGGTGTGATCTTACATTTATCAGCCCATCAGATTTATTGAACGTTCAATTTTTGTTTGGCCAAGTGTACCTACTGTCTACAAACATTTCGGCCTTGTTTGTAGAGATTATGTAGAGATATAAAGATTGTGTGGGTCTTTTTAAGCATGTTACGTACCATGCATTTTAGAGTGGAATGTAGGGTGTTAGACAAAAACTCCAGCATGTGCCGGTCCCTTTTAGAGGTCAAAGAACGAAAGAGCGAAGTCAGCCGAAAGTATTTTCACCGGTAGAATGGGATGTGGGTGTTGTCAATTGCTGGACCTTTACTTCCAGACTGCGATAAATTGATTACGTATACAAAAATGCATATTATTTACTGATTTACTGCAGGTACCGAGCTCTTACCTTTCTTGTTGAAGGTCGCAAGAGATGCTGGCACCCCATTCTTCCATCTCGGCAGCGTCACAAAGATTGTGTCCCTCCACACCTCCATGCCTACCGGAATTACATGCTCCTTATTGAAAACACCAGACTGCAAATCTCTTTGACGGTCCGCGTCGGAATTATACTTGAAATCAACAGACTTCCACCAGTAAGCCGGTGTGAGTTTTCCATAACAGGAGACAGCTACTAGTAGAAGACAGAACAAGCGCGGTAAAAGAGACATGATGAAAAGTGCGACTGACCAAGCGGCTGTCTCTTGCTAGACTGGGTGAGGAAGAATGGAACGCTTGAGGTTTCAAACTCGTTCGCGAGAGGAAAGTGAAGGGCGGCGGGTGGTGGCGGGGTTGCGGGGGAGACACCTAGACAAGGGGGTGAGGCGGCTGTCTGTGGTTTAGCCAGCCGGCCGGCTAGCGTGGGGTGGGGTATGTATAGCATGCTAAATCGGTATGTATGTTTATTGTTCTGCGGGCTTAAATGATGTTTAATGATGATGTGATTCAGAGGTATGACGTGTGTAAATGGATTATTCGGAGTTGAATGCCCACTAGTCAAGTGGAACTCGTGTACACACTTTGGTGCAGTTGAAGAGACTCCGAGAGGCGATTGATAGCATTTAAAATGGAAGCGTTTATAACTTTTACGAGCGACCTATTGAAATAATAATATCGTAATATTCTTTAAATGGCTTGAGGTATGCCGGTCAGTGGCTGAACTCAGGGACCCGAACCGGAACCGGAACCGGAACCTAGAACCGGTATGAACCTTTATAATTTCGGAACCAGAACCGGAACCGTTATACTTGTTTCCCAAAGAACCGGAACCGGAACCCGAACCTTTATAATCAATTAGGTTCTTAAAGGTTCTTAAAGGTTCTTTAAGGTTCCTTTTTTAATAAAAAATCATGTATATCACTTGGATATAATATTATTCACAAAGTAGTATAAAGTTTATTTTTTGATAACATTTCCAAAATGTATTTTTTGCAGAAATTTTTAATTCTTGATAAGAAATAATAATTCTTCATTATGAAAACGCTGCTCGAGTTTTCAATTTTTGAATCTGACTACTGCGATGAGAACTGCATTGCCGACAATTTGAATATCATAGTTCAGGAAAAATGAACCCCATAAAAAACACTCCGTGTAAAAATACCAGCCAAGTCTCTTCAACTACAAAAAAATTGAAGAAATCTAAAAATTCAGCACTGAAAAGTAGTGATATCAAAAAATGGGCCAAGTCAAAACTTCATTTTAAAAATAAAAATATACTTGGCGCATCGTGTAGGTATATAAACAGTAAAGAATATGCCGAAAATCAAATGCCCCTAATTATATAGTATACCTATAATGCCCTTAAAAACGATGCGCCAAGTATATTTTTATTTTTAAAATGAAGTTTTGACTTGGCCCATTTTTTGATATCACTACTTTTCAGTGCTGAATTTTTAGATTTCTTCTATTTTTTTGTAGTTGAAGAGACTTTGCTGGTATTTTTACACGGAGTGTTTTTTATGGGGATATCACTAGTTTTTTTAGTTTATTTACACAACTTTTAACACATATCGGAGCAACAATGAATAATTCCTTTAAAAAAATAGGCCATTTTCGAATTGGTTACTACGAAAAAATGTGTTTGGTGCTAAATATAAGCTTATTTTGATATTCCATGAAGAATTGCGAAAGCATTGTTCCGATAGGTCCAGCCGTTTTCGAGATATGGCATCACTTCCTGTTTTCATAATGGCGGCTGAAATTACAGCCACCTAGAATTTATTTCTATAAATGTTATGTATCATTATAAGCCTTCTGAATTTGTAGTTATTGTAGTAAGAGGTGATTCAAGTCTGATTCTTCATTTTTATGACGTCATTTCCGGTTTCGGTAATAGTAAATGTATATTTTGACTATTGATATTCCATATAGATGACCGTCTGAATCATTTGGCGCTATTTTCATTCCAATCGGTCTAGCCATTTTCGAGATATGACGTCACTTCCGGTTTCAAAATGGTGGCTTCCGGTTGGTTTTATAAAAAAGCACCTCAGACGCCAAAAGTGCACATGTGGTAAAAATGTCAAATCGATCGGTTCAGCCGTTTAGGCTGTGGCGGTGATAGCAACGTTCCTTGATATCTGAAGAAGAAGCGGAAGAAGAAGAAGAAGAAGAAGAAGAAGAAGATACCTTTTAAAAAGGGGTGTAATTTCACTGTTTTCACGGCCCTCTAGCTCGCAAATGGCATAACTTGTTATTCCAAAATTTGGTATATGTTGTCAGGTGGGCAACACATATAACATAGGTGGGCCATAGCTCGAAATTAAGATATTTCGCAACAATGTGAGATTTTCCAATTTTAAGATCCAGTAGGCCGAAAATGCCACTTTGATGCTTACAGTAAAAGTGTTTGGTCTGCTCCTCAGTTTATTAGGCATTTACGGTATGTTGAGTGAGTGTGAGTGTACAGTACGACTTGGCTGGGTGGAGCGACCGCTCCACTAGATGTTTACGTTGTCTTATGGAGAAAATTGCAGCCGCTAAACTGTCTCTGATATTTACTCTGCGCACCATCCTGTGAATTTTATACAGGCACTGCCTACACCTGTGCTTGCATTCATAGGAAAATCCAAATCAAATAATGCCAATAAATTTGACATTGGTAATACTGAAGTTTTATTAGGCCCGGTATTACCAAAGTTAAATATGCTGGATTAACTAACTTTTGGATTAAATTCAACTGTTTCTGTCATTTTGAGGTATCTGATTGGCTGTACCGCCAATTTAATCCAATATTTAGTTAATCCGGCTCAGATTAACTTTGGTAATACGGGCCCTTATTATAGTTTGATTTAAAATTTTAGAACCGGAACCGGAACCCGGAACCTTTATGCAGGAACCGGAACCGGAACCGAACCTTTAAGAATATTTGTTTCAGAACCGGAACCGGAACCCGAACCTTTATTCATAAAGGTTCGGGTCCCTGGCTGAACTTATCATTTGTCATTTAGCAACTGGGCAATGGGAGGTCCTGAGAAGAGGACCTAGCACGTTGGTCCTGGCCGCAGATTCTGGACAAGCTAATTTTTAAAGTTTTTATTTAAAACACATAAAATATAGGTACATTGTAACACAACACCATCGCTTGATCACAAAGCAACTGAGAGGTGCTTGATGGGTCAGAAGAAAAAAATACATCATCGAAAGAAACAATAATCTAAATCATAAAATTGATACTTATTTATCGATACGCCAATGACGCCGTCAAAGAATTTTGGAAGGAAGATATGCAATCGCTCAATTTGCTATTCATCCACAATTTACTTTTTTAATACCTGGCTATAACTGGTACCTTTTTGACTTTCTACCCTAAAATCAATGAAAAAACTACTTACACTCACACACTTACACGGCTGAGTGGTAACGCTCTGAACTTGTATTCCGGAGGCCCGGGTTCGATTATCGCGGCCGTCCTTCCTGACTGTGTTTTTTTTCGTGGCATTCCCTCAGTCGACAGACAAATGCTGGGAAGGTACCCTACTAATAGGCCACGACCGCTTCCTTCCCACCTTCCATCCTTAACTAATCTTCACCATCATCTCCCAATCATCATCATAATCATTCATCCGTCGCCATTAGCCTCGCTGCAAAACAGTGCGACGTTAAGCCCGAGACAAAAAAGCATATTCCTCACCCACTAAGGACCAGTAGCAATGCTTTGCTAATTTTTAAACAGTTGTTTTGGGCTATATTGCCATGGCAACAACCAATGGCATTTCCGAGGCGTTAACAACGAACAGTTTTGGTGAAGGTAGGTACACCTGATTTCGGATTTACAAAATTTCCGAAGATTTCCAAGATTTCTAAAATTTCATAAGATTTCCGAGATTTCAAAGGTTTCGAAAGATTTCGAATGATTTCCGAAGATTTCTGAGATTTCAAAGATATCCCAGATTTTAAAGATTTCCCATATTTCCAAAGATTTTTGAGATTTCCGAAGATTTCTGAGATTTCAAAGATTTTCCACATTTTAAACATTACCAAAGATTTCAAAGATTTCAATGATTACCAAAGATTTTTAAAGTAATTGTCCAAGGATTTCCAAAGATTTTACAAGATTTCCGAGATTTTCCGAGATTCCTGTGGTGTCACGAGATTTCTAAGATTTCCAATATTTCCTGTGATTTTCAAAGATTTCAAAAGATATCCAAAGACATCGAAAGATTTCCAAAGATTCCAAGATTTCAAAAGATTTCCAAAGATGTCGAAGATTTCTGAAGATTTCCAAGATTTTCAGGCTAGTGGACACCAGATTTTCGGAGTTGTTAACCCCTCGGGCATTTCTTAGCAGGGTCTTGGAAAACCGGCCCCAAAGACCTTTTGCTGGCGCTAACCTTAGGCTAACCAACCTACCCTAACTGAGTGTAGTGATTTTGTAAGTGATTGTAGTCGGCGGTAGTGAGGGAGGGGGGAAGGGGGGAAGGGGGGAGGGGGGAGAGTGAATGATTTTCATTCCTGCTGAACTTGTAAGAAAACGCTAAAAAATTATTTAAAATTGAATCTGACAATCCAAAGAGATGACAAACGAACGAATTTACTGATAACATGGATTTTAATCTGCGTTGAAATTGTGGTCGCGAAAAACCTACCGTCATTCTTATCTAACAATTCTTTCCTCCCGACTCCGTAACATCCTTGTCATTCTCTTGCTTGTTATGATTTTGCGGTTCCAATGAGACCACACTTCTATTCTATATCCTCTGACATTGGCATTGATAAGATACTAAGTTTGTAGCGAGGACGTGGTTTTCCTAAGTCAAGAGGTAACATACATTCTGGACTGGGAGATTCCTTTTTTCCGACTTCCTTCTCCCAACCATGAGCGTAAAGAATTGTGACACATATCGTGGGCTTGGAGGAGAAAAGGACAATGAAATTCGTTTTCGACCCAAGTTAGCTCGATCAACAATTGCAGAAACTCTCCAGAAAGAAGTTATGTGGATTGTGTACAATTGTTCATTGAGCTAACTTTGGAATTCTATTTGAAGGCACATAAATTATTATACTAATGTGTATTCACTGCAGGATGGCTCTGTGTAACACGTTGATAAGCGAGAATTCATATTCGTGTGATAGTTGCTGCTCTATAATAGACATTGGAATAGCTTGGAAGACAATCAGATCGAATGCGTCCAAGGAGAAGCGATAATGTATTTCAAATAACTTTGATCAAACTTTTACCAAACATTTCACAACAAGCATAAAAATGTCAAGAACTCAATTGAAGATCAAACTATAATTGTCTGATAATTGTAAAAAGCTCCTAAAATGTTGGTCCAATTTTCAACCAATCGCATTCGATCTTTAGCAGTTTCGTATGTGCAATATAATATCAGTATTCAGTACATTTCGTCGAACAATGTAACCAATGTCATAGCCTATAAAAAAACGAGTAAGTGATGGAATACGAGTCTTTAGAAATGTGATGAAACATCGCACTAGTGTTATAATCTAGGTTGTAATCGCAATAAGCATAATATCAAGTTCTATCAGGAGTAGAGATTATGATTATAGGTGTTCTTCAACTCCTGTTGGCATATTCCATCATATTGTAGTTATTCATATTACACATTATTGACAGGTATGCTGAGGCAAATTCCTGGCTGACATTTCCCATTACCTGGCATAGGAAGTTTACATGGGATGTTTAATGAATTAATGAGCTAGGATGTATAATGCATGTAATAAAACATCCTTTACACGTCATTAGTAAAGTATGTTATATCGTACTGATGCAGGTCGAATTGGGAGAGGGGGGGGATTGATTGATTGATAAATAGGGTTTAACGGCGCGTCAACGACGAGGTTATATTGCGCACATTAAATATTATTTTACTTTAAACTTGTTGAATTAAGTGGAGGACATTGGGAGGGGGTTGACCTAACGGGCCCGATCCGGGGGAGTCCAGCACTGGTGGGAAGGCCAGGCCGGAATGGGGACGGACCGGGGGGTGTAAGGATTCGGGCCGGCGGAACCCGATTTCAGGGGGATCACCATCTCGAGGGGGAAGGCCGGCCCGATGGGGACCGCAAATTCAAGGGAGGACATGGTTAGGCCGACCCTGGCTGCTCTTTGTCTGGACCTCACCACTGACCTGTCCGGCATGGGTAGCCCTTACACATGAGCATATGCTCGCCGGCGTAGCTGCAATGGATCGTTGGCCAACGCAAACCCCACCACCGCGCTAAGGTGGCAACCGTCGGTGGGGGAGGGGGGGAGGGGATGGATCCCCCACTGGGTAATGACTAATTTGTCCATTTCACCATCCCACCATGAAATTTAGATTATAAAAAACAGCAATATTTACTTCAAAATAACACCACTCCCAAAGAAGTGGTGTTATTTTAGAAGAAGTTTTCAATTTTAGACTCTAGACGCTATTTGTCGAGATAAAGATAGGCTTAAAATAGCGTAAAACGCGTAGAAATGCACCAAATTTATTTATGAAATTAAACAATTTTCCGGGCTGTGCGCCCTTGACCAGCATGGGCCTCTCCCAAGGAGCTTAAATACATAGCAAACCATGTATTCAAGTTCGTTGGACTCTCCCCTCCAGCCCCCCCCCCCCCCCCCCCCCCCCCAATTATCTTGGTTGGAGCAATTAGACCTTGTATTGAACCTCTAAACCCTATCAATAGGTGGTAGTAATTTTAATTATGAAGAATGTAAAGGTGTAAGACTCTCACCTATACATTGTAAGAGGAAAGATATTATAATTAACTAGCGATTTTCCATATTTTTTTGAGAATTCCTTACTTACACAACATGATATTGGGAAAGATTATAATAAACTAGAGATTTTCCAAATATTTCGGGATTTTTCCACATCCACTATACTATTGGGAAAATTACAAAAAATAGGTAGGTAATCCTAAAAAAAATTAGCAAAATAACCATTCTTCGTACCAAAGATTTTCCCAATATTTTGAAGATCCAGTTCCCCGGTACTTTTGGGAAAAAAGCAACAAACATTTTTAACAGTGTAAGCTCCACGGTCTGTAAGCTCCTTGGGAGGACCCCCCAGCACCATGCGGGTCCAGGGCGCACAGCCCCAGACCTCATTCATTTTTTTTTTAATTTCAGAAATTAACTTGGTCCATTTCTACGCGTCTTTGACGCTATTTTAATATCAACAAATGGCGTCTAAAATTGATAAATTCTCTGGGAATGGTATTATTTTGAAGTAAATAGTGCTGTTTTTAAATCTTTCGTGGGGGGATGGTGAAGTGGACAAATTAGACATGGGGGGATGGAACCATCAATATATTTCCCATGGCCGGGGGAATTCCATCCCCCCCCCCCCGCAACCCCTCCCAATTCGACCACGGAGTCATGGAAAGGGATAACAAACCACAGTATCTACTTCATTCACGTCACATAATTTCATAATTGACAAGGAAATGGAAACAAGTAAATAGCCTCGATTTGCCAATCATTCATGCATGGGAGTCAAATAATATCATATAATATGCCATCTTTGATTGTTTCATCACAATTTTAATTGTTATAAATAGAGATCCGATTATATGGTTTTAAAAACTTCACAATTTCGTTTTTGGAATTGGAAATTTCGCGTTTTGGGGTTTTAAGAATTGTCAATTTCGCGTTTTATGTTTTTAAAAAATATAGATAAATTGCAGATTATGAAATTATAATTTCCATTAAAGAATAATAAAAATTAAATAGAGTACCAACAAGTGCTGGGACTTTCATAATATTATCACCATTTACTCTTCTATTCATATACCTACCAGAGCAATGTTGTTAGGTATGTAAATTTTCTTGCGATCTAAATGAAGAGGGTCTATCTAAATGAAAAGAATTCGAACTCAAAAATCACTTCAACTTAGGTAAGCCAGTGCAGCATGTCCACCTTGGTTTTTACAATGCTAAATCAAAAATAAAATTATTATAAGCTGTTTCATGCTGTTTGTTTATGTATTGCGACTGTAAAAGACATATGTCAACTTTATTTTCACGTGATTATGCGAGGTCACTGTCCCTCCCACTAAGCAACCCCAAGTAGTTTTCTACAAGGTCTGGGCCCTGATTCTACAACTCATTCAGATTGCGACGGAGTAGCAATCTGCAATGCATATGAAAGCGGTCGCAATGAAGGCGACCGCCAAAAGCGATTCTGTAACCAAGTCGGAAATTGAAGTTTTCCGTTTGCACAGGGGTTCGGAAATCGACTGATCCATCGAGGCTGGTTCAATTTAGACCAATGAAATACACGAAAAAGCGCGCGTAAATTTCGAATACATTCCATTTTACAACAATGTGAATGAATTTTTGACTTTTTCATAATCATTCTTCAAGAGATTAGAGTCTGAAGGTGTTATTCTCGGTTGCATTAGTGTACCTACCTTATAATTGTGCGGATAATGAATAAAAGTATTAAGATTTCAATTGCTCAACAAGAACAGATGCTTTCCTACATGGAAAAACATGATCTATTTGCAAGGGGCCAGTTACTTGGCCCCTTGGGAAAGATGAAAGAAGAAGAAAAGTGGAAGAAGCTTGCTACTTGTCTAAATTCAGTTGGAAACGGAGCCTCCAAGGACACTTCGAAATGGAAGAGTGTAAGTACCTATAACTACCTTTGCTAATACTTTAGTAGGACATTGTTAACCAGTGGCGGTCTGGCTCGGGGTGCCGGGGTGTAATCCCATCGCAATGTAATGCTACGACTTTGCCATATCGCATCCCGGTCCTTTTCATCCCAGACCGCCCCTGTTGTTAACACTGATTAAATAATAAAGTGCACTATTATTTCAGATTTATTAATCTCCATCTAGAACATCATCATCAGTGCAGATTGAATATAAAAAACAACCAGATCCACATGGATAAACCTCTCTTCACATTTGAATATTTTATTTTTAGACTTGGTCCGACTGGAAGTGTAAGACCAAGGCCAAGGCCCAGGCTATAAAAAAGCACCAGCAAGGCACTGGAAGCGGGCCACCGACAACTATCACTCTGAGCAGCCTCGAAGAACGACTCATGTCGCTGACTGGGTGGGAAGCGGCTTTCGGTGATGACAATCTCCGAGAGACCGGCTTCGCCATCCCAGAAGCCGCAGTTGAGGTAACTAAGGATAGTACCTACTTACATTATTATTCATCATTATCACTAGGTACCTACACATTTTGAAAGAGTGAATAATTATACTGAGTAATGTTTTATAATCACATGGTATTCTTAGGATGTACCTACACTCGGCACAACAAAAATTGCTCGGTGAACAAATTTGAATGACTGCTCTTTTGGTCATGTTCCATACGTCCAATCAAAGCTTGTTATTATCGTTGTAATGTGAAGTGTCACCTACTAGAGTGAGACAAGAAGATCGCTTGTACCCACTTCTGATGGAGCGATCTAACATTTTTCAATCAGATTTATTGAATAAACAATTTTTGTTTGGGCCAAGTGTGCATGGCCAAAGTAAACATGGTAATTGAATAAAATGTATTGGCTGCTGGTCAAGTTCCTTGACAATCAATCCTTGTTATTATCAAAGAAAGCAGCTCGCCTACTTCATTTAGATGACATGTTAGCATAGACTTTATTGGATGATGCCATGAATCTCAATCAGCTACTCAGATTCTGTTGAATAACGTTTTTACTTTGGCTAGTGTACATAAAAATAACATATTCCAGACACACAAAATGAATAATTGCACAGCTCATTGAAGCTTATTACATATTAATATTTGTGTTTTTTACAGAATACACCTCTTCTGGAAGTCACCGAGGTTGATCTAATTGAAGACCATGCGGACAACTTCGCTGAAATTGTGGTAGTCCCGACAGGCGTTGAGGAACACATTGAAGTATCCACTGCTAGTCCTACCACTGCTGGTCCTTCCAGTGATGGCAGGACCCAGAATAAGAGTCGGTCAAGCATGAAGAAGAGTATGTATCTAATGTCGGAATTACTTGGGACTAATATTTAGATTAATGTTCCACTACTGGAAATATTTGAAATAAGTTATATTTAGCCACTTTCTATTTTTGTTGTAGCAAGCACACACAACAATGTCACCTCAACGCCTTATGACCGAGCGGCAACAGCTATCAGCAAAATCGAACAAGAGCGGCTCCCAATCCAGAAGAAGCTGTGTGTCCTAGTGGAAGTCATCAGCAAGGATCTAAAGTGCTTGAGGGAGGCTGTCGAGGTGCAGGCTACTGCTGTGGAACGCATCGCAGCTGCAGCTGAGCGCAGGGCAGCAGCAGCTGAACGCAAAGCTTCTGCTATGGAGCAGAAGGCGGCAGCAGCAGCGCAGAAGGCCGCTGCAATGGAACGCATTGCAATTGTTAAAGAGTTTAAGTATGGAATTGTAACATCTGAATTCCAGTAGAATTCCAACAAACTGATTAACAATGCTTGCCTCTTATCACCCTCAATGTTGTTAAATTCATTGTTAAGACCCACTGTCTTTGCCCATTGCATCTTTATGATGTTTGGCACGTGCAAACCAGTCACGTTGAAAGAAGGCAATAATTTGTGTGAAACAGCCATGCTATCCTTCATCTTTCTACCTCATGCTCATCACTGATGTAATTGATCCTTGTCACCAATGTTGTAATTAGTACATGACTTGGCATAAGCTCCTCAATAATCAGATGGAGAGTATTATATCTTGTATACATTCAATTCAAGTTGTAGTGTCAATGACAGGGTCTGTACACGAAATACCTTCACACCCGATGACACTATCTGTAGCGGCGGGGTCGCCTCTGATCTCAGCCTGGATTGAGTCTTCGTTCCTACATCACTTCGGTTCTTCCGTGAACTGGCGGCGAAGATCCATCTGGGACCTCTGCTGCCGCCTCCGGTACTGCTGGTTGTGGTGGTTCTTCCATAGCTGCTCTCTCTGGGACAGCCTGGCTCTTGACGTAGCTTCTCCTCAGCTCGTCCACGTGTCGTCTTAGGTCTGGTCCTGATTGTCCTGGGTCCGTACTTTGCAAGACACTGGTCCCGTTGGCTCCACGATGCTCACTTTTACCCATCGTGCTCACTGCTGGGAATAGTTTCACGACAGTACCTGGTCTTCCTCTGCGAATTTTCTCACGAGCCGGGTTTCTGTGACACTGCTTGTCGCTGCTTTTTCATACTTACTCCATACGTCAGCGTGGAGGTCAGGGGTTCAGGGTTTCGCAGTCTAGGATTGTGCGAAGTCGCCTCTTTTATGCACCTGCAAAATCCAAATGTAATCGACTCCAAGGATTCTGTGCCCACTCCCATGGATGCGATGGAGCTGGTGCTTTTGCTGGTCACGACTGTTGACAGATTACGCACTTGTGTTGTTACCTCTTCAATGTATGCGTCTAGCTTTGGTCATCATAAATAACTATGGGCCAAATGCTTCACTGTGCGTGGAATGTAGACACTGTCTATCGAAAGCTCCTCTTTCCTCCTGAAAAAGCTCAGTGTCCGTAATTGTCTTCTCTGGAAATCCTCAGCATAATCTATAGATCCTGGACCATGAGGTTTTTACAACTGACGCATACTGCACCAGTTCGTGTGAGAATACAATGGTGCAAATAAATCGGACTGAAAGAGTTATAGTCATTTCACAAATCTCGGATATATTGAGGAATAACTCATTTTAAGACGGACGAGACAGTAACGTTTAAATAGACCTAATAGGAAGACATCAGCTAATTGGCAGTACTATATGATCACTGGAAGAGAGTCGAGGTGGTAAAAATATTTTCCAATTTAATTCTCATATAGGTAAATAGGTACTCTATACTCAGCTCATTAGTAATTGATATACATATCACATTATAGTTTAATTTTTCTCATAATAATAAAGATATTACAAATTAACAAATAGTATACATAAGTGAGTTTAAACATTGCAGGCAGTTCCTACATCATTACCTACAATGTGAATTGCTTGTCAAATATTTGTTTACCAATAAATTGTAAACAATAAGTGAATAACTCGGAACAAGGTTTAGTGCTTTCATTACAATAACGTGTATTTTCATATGTGTGTGTAGGGTACTGTGTAATGTTCTATAATATATAAGATTTAAAAATGAATAAAAGCCATATTGGAAAATGTAATACTTATTGGTTGAATAAAAATATGCAAGTGCTTTTTAATGTTGTAATATCCTCATTGTCTGAAACTTGTGAGGTAATATACATAGGTCATAATGGAAGAAACACCAAAAAACAATTAGTTATAGTACATATAATTCTACTGGATGTACCTTGGTAAGATGTAGCGTTACAGTATGCCAAAATGTATTTTGTCAACGTTTAGACAAGGGAGGGTTCTGAACAATGGGTTGTGTTACAGGAATGAATTCTAAGACATCAAAGAAAGTATGGATCTGAATATAGTGGCAATGGCAGACATGTCAGGCAGAGATTTTGTTAAAGTATCAGCTTTCCAAAACTACAAGGGACGTCACCACATAATGTGGTTACAATTTCAGCTGCGCTGATTGGCCAGAGTTTCGTCTCCACCTTGATTTTCATTTATCATTTATCATTTAACCAAACCCGCTGATCAAAGGTGCACTCGGCCTCGCGTGCAGTCCAGAAGACAAGGCAGAACTCTTAGCCACACTCTAGAGCACATCTTCATCCCAAACACACCTACTTCGCAGAGTCCAACACTGGAAGCAGAGCTACGAGATTTTCAGAACACAATCCAGCCCAGTCCGGAGGAACTCGATGGAGAAGAATGTTCTGTCAAGGAGGTTGGCGTCTCTCATGAAGCAGCTGAAGAAGAACAAAGCTCCGGGAGACGACGGTATTACCAACGAAACCATCTGCCAACTCTCTGAAAAAGCCGCCCACAGAGTCGTAGCAACCTACAACGCTTCGCTACGACTCGGTCACTTCCCGGCCATCTGGAAGAAGGCGAGAGTAGTTGTCTTTCAAAAACCAGGAAAATCTCCATGAAATCCCAACAACTACCGACCAATAGGCAACCTCAGCACTCTTTCTAAACTTCTAGAGAAAGTAATTCAACGTCGATTGCGGCGCCACCTGGAAGACAATAACATCTCCCACCAGAACAGTTTGGCTTCCGCCAAAAACACTCCGCGTCACAGCAACTCCTACGTCCTACTTGTCTACTAGGTGTCCTACTTGACAAAAAGCTAACATTCGCGAAGCACATCGAAACCGTCTGCAGCAGAGCTTACGGAAAACTGGGAGCACTGTGGCCGCTGTTAACAAATCGCGCCATGAGCGTCGAGATGAAACGGCACCTCTATCTCGCCATCATTCGTCCGACGATGACATACGCGTCGCTCAGCTTGAGCTGGTCCACCAACAACGTTCAGGCGCAGGATCAAGACCATCCAGAACCGCACCCTGGGTCTTGTCCTCGGAGCTCCGCGCTGCGTCAGCGCGACCAACATCCGCGAGTTCATCGAGATCCACAGCACCACAGAGTTCCTTGAGCAGCTGGCAGCAGACTTCTACGCCAGCCCGGAATCTGCACCCAACTCTCTAGCACGACGACAGCTAGAATACAACATTTCAACATGGGATCAGTACAGACAACCGATCACCGCTCTCGGGCAGTGAAGCTCCGCCTCACATCATGTGATAACCGTGGACCATGTGAAGTAGAGGGAGATTGTGGAGGCGGCAATAGGGCTCCAAGCCCTGTAATGCCCCAAAAGAAGAAAGAAGAAAACAGTCAAGTAGTGAGGAATGGCGTCAATCAGGAGCATACGGAGTCAAATCCTGTTCAAGTTGTTGATAGAAAGTACAAGCTGTGTTCAAAATACCCTGAACTATACGAACGTCATACATTTTGCACTAAAAGATCTCTTGGCATTGTTGAAACATATCGAGAGCAAGATAACAGTATGTGAAGTAAACATTTGCGACAATAATGAGAAACGTAAGAAGTGCAAGGTAAGAAAACCGTTCCCAGTGTTCACAAATTGGGAGCTAATTTTTCCCGACCCAAGTCCAACCAAATACAATCTAATTTTGATAGAAAAAAATAGCCAATGACTCCTAAAAGTAATTTGTTTAAAAATCCTATGTAACCTATTTTTCTCTCTAAAAAACATACATATGCAAAGTACAAATGAATGAATCGGCCTAGTGGCGATCATCCCACAACCGACGAACAACCCGATCACGGACAGCGCGAGCATGTGCCAAGAAGTTGGTGTTGATGTCAGCAGGGTTGGGAAGATTACAACCAGCCGCCATCCGTTGTTCCTGCAGAGCTTCTTCAACGGTTAACGGTTCCGGCGGCGGCACACGCGCTGCAAGTGCGATATTATGCAGCACTGCGCATGTGTTAATAATCTTCCCAGCTGCAGTAGGTTCATAATGCAGCACCCTGTGATGAAGGAGACACCTCCACCGAGCCTTCAACAGCCCGAAGCATCGCTCGACGCAGCAACGAGTTCGGCAGTGGATCTTGGTGTAGTGGTCTTCAGGCGTGTCTTCATCTGCATGGAGGATCGGTGTGAGAAGCCACGGTTCACATCCGTAACCGCTATCCCCCAGCAGCCACTCCCCTCGCTCCCCAGCGGCGTAGCGACGCTCGAGCTCCGCCTTAACGAGCGAGCCACGCCACACGTGTGCGTCTGCTGATGCGCCTCTGAACTTGGGGTTGATGGACAAAATTCTCATGTCGTAATCACACACCTGAAGCAAAAAGTTTAAAGAACAGAAATCAAAATCTCATCTACACAGACATGATGGAGTAAATAAAACTGAATCGAGAATCAATTGTATTCATACCGCCTGGACATTCTTCGAGTGGTAGCCCTTCCTGTTGAAGAAGTGCTCCTCATGCTCATGGGGCCTTACCAATGCGATGTGGGTTCCATCAATCGCTCCTATTGTCCCAAAAAAACCCGTCTCTTCATAGAATCTGCAATTTTAAACAAATTGCTATCGGTCTCATCAAAAAAATATAATTATCAGCACATATGTAAATATTTAAAAAAAATTTGAGAACATGCAAAATTATTAGTCTTTAAAACACATCTTCCCTCCCCTAAACACACCTCTAGGTAGAAAGCTTATCTGGCATGGATAGGCATTACCTAGATTGTAGATGAAAGTTTATCATGCTCAGTAGTTAGGTACGTACCTTCTCTTTACAAAACTTCTCTCATCCGGAGTCATTGGAAATTTGATGTGAGTGTCCAACAGGTGAGTATTGACGATGCCACACACCTCTTCGATGCTCCGTGACACCATCGGTTGGCTCATACAGACGTTGAAGTCGCCTCCAACCGCTCTCTGGTATGAGCCAGTAGCAAAAAAGGAAAGTGCGGCGAGGACCTGGTATTGGGAAGATTAGGAGGGATTTGAGGAATTTGTAATTTTTCAAGGATATGTAGTATAATTGGGAAAATACATTTGAATAATAACACATTGTTCAGTATGAATTGAACCCAACAACTTTCAGTAGACTTCCTAACGATTTATTTCTAAAAAACACAATTACTATGGTACTACAGGTTCAGATGTAACTCAAAGTTTAGGTAGGTACCTAGATACATTCATAACTTAATATTATGTTGTGTGCATAAAGCATGGTAAATTAGAAATTGTGATTATTTTATTAGACTCTTCGACCTAGGTAAAGCGATATTTAGGAAATATTATCTCCAATGTTTACCTTCGAGTGCAGCCGACTCTTAATATAGAAACAAATCAATCAAATTGAATTGAATTGAATACTTTCATTTGCATCCTAGAATCAACCATGACTCCCTTTTCATTGCCATACAATTAGTACTAATAATAGGTACCTAAACCAACTAATTATACGAAAAAATCAATATAATATAGTTACTTTTAGATCCACAGATATGCCGGTGTTCCTCACGGGATGGTACATGAAGGGTGATACTGATGCGATGAAATCCCTCGTTGTGGCTTTGGGCAACCGATACAACTTTACGAAATCCCTATCCGTCATGTCAAAGGGATCGGTGGAGTCTCTAATTGTCCTTCGGCGATCTCTCATCCTTCGGATGAACTGGCCATGTTCATTGTCTGCCGCTGCTAGTATGTTTAGATTGCGAAATGCATCCATAGGTGCGTAGGTGATGGATGGATCAAGGCGAAGGAGTGGTAGGTTGGAGTGGGTGATACTAAAAGAAAAAGCTCATAGATAAATATGCATCATACCAGAGGTAGATCACAGAGCCCACGTTTCATATGGCACTGTGTGACTGTGAGCCAAGTGATTTTTCTTGTTGTAAAAGAACAAGTTTGAGCTTCTTTTACACTTAGATGGTAGGTATACCTGCTTCAAAAAATGGGTCTCTTACATAGTTGCTAGTTGAAACTGTCATGATGTCATCACCATTAGTAGCTAGGTACCTACTACCCACAGTAAATTGTTACACCATTGAGTTTTCATTCTCTAAAATAGTACATACGTATCTTGGTTCAGTGAGAATAGGTAGAATAATGGTTTCTCTTGACTGGAAAATAATGACCTACTTTAAATATGCAATGAACCCATGCAACACATAACTGACTTGTTTTTAATCTTAGGTAGGTAGGCTAGGATATTTAGGTAGGCTAAAGATGACTTAGACGATTTCTTGCCAAGTCAAGTCAATTGCAATGCCAAGGAATGGGATATTTGATTGTTATGGTATAAGAAGCACTCACCAAGACTGATATATAGGAACAAATCGTTTTAATTAATTCCAATTGTATTTACAACATAGAAAAGGCACCTACACTTGCTAAACACGTACTATTGTCAAAGGACTGTTGTAAAAGGAACTTCCAAACCTATAACCAACCAATAGCTTGCTGTGTGAAATAACATCACACCGATTTAGATCAAATAAAACTATAGACCTGCGTAAATTAATGATTAAACAATACTCTAAATATCAACTGAACTTCTTTTCACTATTTATTTTCCAATTTATCAGGTATTAAATCGGATAATTAATGCTCACCTCACGCACTGTCACAGAACTGACACTTCAAACTTTGCACTTCGTCTTCTTTAACCTACAAATATCTCATTGCTGGAGCATTTTACCTCCAGCAATTATTGCGATCGCAATCGACAAGATTGCTGGCGGAAGTGCCGTCTAGAATACCAAACTCACATTGCTGGCGGCCGCAATCTTCATTGCGACCGCTTGGCAGTTATAGAATCAGGTCCCAGAGCTCTTCTGTCATTTACGTGAATAGGGGAGGGTCACTGAATGTATTTAGAAATATAATAGGTTAAATATTGGGTTTTACCTTGGTGATTTTGAGAAAAATTAGAAAAGCAACTACGAAATTTACAAATTTACAGGAAATATATTCAATTTGGTGGTATTTCGCGATATATTTCGCGATTTAGGCAGTTTGGTGGTGTTTAGCGGTGTTAAGGGTAAATTTCGCGTTTTTTCGCGATTAGATTCAAGTGTTTTGGGTCAGAAACATATGGAAACGCATTTATATTGAGAAATATGAGTCATTTACAACACTTCGAAAATTTCGCGATCACCATATAATCGGATCTCTAGTTATAAATATATAAAATTATATAAAATTACTGTACATACCTACTAAACTATTTTCTACACATATAATAAAGTGCATTAATTGTCATGGTGTGGAGCTATAATTTAGTTCAGGGCATAGAATCACATGCAATATTAAAACTATTACTAGTACATATATAAAACCTACTTTTCGTACTAGGACAAACTGAAAGTTGAATCCAAACAAAATGGCTCCATTATCGATCGGGATACTAATCATTTTTACAGATATAATCTATCAAAAGTCCAATGAAAGTTAAAAACGCTCAGTCATGAGGATTTTCTGACTTCAGAGTGGATTTTGCTAATTTCATTCAAGTTGTACCTATACTTTTGCAAAACACGTGAGCCTTTTTGTGTGGTTTCCATTTATCCCATCTTATACAGAAATATTGCCTATAGATTGTAGAAAATCCTCCATGCATTGCAGCATTTCCACATCACATAATTGTCTACAGTTGTATTACGTAATGATCTAAGACCACAACTCGTTGATTGTCAATTGCGAGGGCGATTGCATTCGTTTGCACACATGAGCTGCACCCTTCAAATGCTGTGTATGACCACAGACAAGTCAATGAGGCTATTTACATTTACGTACTTCAACTTTCTGTGGTGACTATGCAGTCGTCGAGATTCTTAAATTCACCAAATGATTCTTCTTCGACCAAGATTCTGAAAACAAGGAAAATGTATTTTTAAGCAATATGGATTGATTTATAACAATATTTCCTTTATTATGTAGGTTCAATCCTCACTTACAGAAGTTGACAGTAAACTGAAAATTCTTTTTCAATTTATGACTCATACGGAAATTGAAATGGACACGTTTGAATTGTCCAGGCTTCACATTTGAGTTGTCTGGTAAAAGTTGAGCTTATTTTAACATTATGAAAAGTGATCAAAGATGGGCATAAAGTCTAACAAACTAATTTCTCAATGCCCTTCTGTTTGAAGTAAACAAAGTAGTAAAGTAGTACCAAGCTAGAATTCAAATAATCAAAGAAGGTTAAAAGAAAATTGGTTAAATTATCTCACCCACCATTGGCTGGTAACCTCTAGAATCCATCTTGACCAACTCCTCTTCTATCTTTTCTTTCCCTTTCTTCTCCTTCTCTTCCTTCTCCCTCTCCTCCATCTTCTCCACATCCCGCTGCTCTCTCAGGCGATCCTGCTTCTCCTCTACATCAGCGTCCATCTCCTTCCTCCACTGCACCTTGGACTTGTCTAAAGCGGCTCTCTCCAGCTTCAACTCCGCGTTGGCCGCTTCCACCTGGGCGAGGATGTAAGTCCGCTCCTGCAGGAGCTGACGCTGTTCGTCCAGGTTGTCGGTGAGTTTTGCGGTGACTTGTTCGCGCAGCGCGACCAGTACGTCGTTCATGAGTTGCCGTCGCGCCGCTCGCTCTGCGTTCCATCGGGATTCTTGTTTGTCCCACATCTTGCGAGCCTCCTCACTAGAATCAAGAAATAAAACATTTTACAACTAAAATAGATAAAACAATCATCTAAAATTATTCACAGAATCAAATTAATTTTTAATTAATGAATTGACGACTAGAACTCTCCGCCCACCGATACGTCACGAGTCACGTGACCGAGCGGCGGAAAAATGATCGTGGGCAAGATCCTCGCCGCGCGCCATTAGAACACACAGGGAAGTCAGTTCGGTTGATGCAAAAATCGTATTTCAGTGACGAAAATGGCAACGAAATGTGTTGTGTCGGGGTGTAACATCAGCACAAAGGTTCCCTGAATAACAATTCATGGATTGTCTAGTAACTTTGCTGTGAGAAAAAGAGAATTATAAGAATTCGGTCGAATGAACGGCTGTATGCGTGTTGGCAAAGAGACCACGTTTTATTGCTTGTTTTATTCCCTACAAACCTATTATCATAAACTTTACTCTTGATCATCCTGATATATAGGTGATTACCAAGTGCAATCCACACACTTACCTCCATACCTAGACGAAAATATGTACTTCCTTCTAGTTTAGACCTGAGAGTAAAAAATACCACCAACAATCTGTTTGTAGGTAAGTGGGTGGGTATAGGAATCTAGGCTCTCTAGGTGTAGGTAGGTATGTAGAAATAAACAACAAACCGTCAATAAATCCGTGAATAATAAACATCCGTAATAAAAATAACGTTCACCATTCCTATTTAGTATAACCTATAAATTGCTTACACTAATCTAGAGAGTAAGAAATATTCAGCTTCCCGCGCTGTCAAAAGCCTGGTATAAACGCATTTTTCTGAAGTCCATATCTCGGTATAATATCCACTCACAAACAAACTGTAACATTCTTTGAGTAGCCAGTGGCTTCCCACCTTGCCTACATACTTCATAAATGAACTTGGATTAAAACAATATGACTTTTTTAACGATTTTATCCACGTAAGTTACTGCAGGAATCTTACGGCATCTGTGCTGATCAGCAGAACTTGGCCCACAGTACGTTGCCGGGAGGAGTGGGGAGAGTTAACTCCGCCCCATTCTACTCGTCAATTAATTAATTTTAGTAAAATGGACAACATTTTCAATTGCAATGGAAATGTAATAGGTAATCTGTTTTACTTAGCTTCGTCTTTTAAACAAGTGATTTCTAGATTTCAAACTGAATATACGGATTATGGCTTTCTTCTTTACACAAAATACAATCTGTCAAATAATTTTGATCTTTCCTTATTAAATACTTTTAAAGTCTTCCTTTCAAATGGTCACGTGACCAACATCTTAGCCACGCCCAAGTGCAATCTGATTGGCTCGCTGATTGAAGATCGCCACTCTCATTGCCTTAGAGAAGAAATAAAATAAGAAAATCGAACATATCTCGAAATTTAATATGGTGAGGTATCAATATTATATTTTATTCGCAAAGCGTAGATTTTTTTACACTGAAAAACATTTTTTCTTAAGAATTGCCATTTGAAGCAAGCGCATCAGACCTAGTTCAATCCGAACATTTCCATTCCAGACAGAAAAACCCATATAACATTGTGGTTATAACTGCAACTTTAAAAGTGATATATCTCGGAAAATAATGTGGAAAGCCCATTGTTTTATGGTATATTTGGAATCAGCGTATTTTTATCTGTATAAATATGAAGTTTCATCGAAATATTATTTACATGCAGTTTTGAAAGGAAGACTTTAAATTAGTTTCTGATAGGATAGAAATGTAGATATGGTGCGCACAAGAAACTATGGGTACGTATTTCTGGCCTAAACACACTAAAAAACATATTTTTTGGTGTACATTGATACCATTGAATGCAGTAAAACTGTTTTTCATGAAAGCAATGTTCCCTCTCTATTTCCACATATCCAGACATAGTTTCCAGAGAGACAAGCCTTACTGGAAGAGGAATTGTGCTGTCTTCTCCACTTCTTTCTCCCGCTCTGCCTGCTCCCTCATCTCCTTCATCATCTGCTCCATCTCCCGCTTGGCGCGCACTCTCCGCTCGTCCAGCTGGATCTTCTCCTCCGCTTCACTGGCCAGGAGCCGCTGCAACGTCCGCTGATCCTCCGCTAACTCTGCCTGGATCTCCTGGGCCCGACGACGCAGCTTCAGCTGGTATTGACGATTCAGGAAGCATCTGCATGCAAGTATAATCACTAGTAAGCTCTTATGTGCGGTATAAAGCCAGTCTCAATTAATGCAATGGCGTTTTGTAGTGAATGGATATAGAGTTTGAGGTGCCATATCGAAACTGTACCTTCTACAAGAGATGAGAATAGTTAATTTTGACAAACAGTTGATCTTTCATGACAATGACCCAGACAAACGTAAGCACTTATGGAATAGATTTTTTTCTATTCTAGAAAGAATTAACTTTTGGTTGAGGCTCTTGAAGTCACATGACTGTTAACGTGGCTCAACCGATCCAACATTCCAAAAATTTTATTTTTTGAAATTACCATAATGAATTACTTTTTTCAACATTTCAACTATATTTAAGTATAAAAGAATCATAAAATTTAATCTAACTTGCAACTCCTGTCTTACAGCGAGGTTTCAATTTATTGCCTTCCGAGATTGAACAAAACTTTAACACAAGACGTATAGAGAAATCATTTCGTTTTTGTTTATAACTAGAGCCAAGATTATATGGTGATTGAAAATATCACGAAATTTAAAATAAACAGGTTTTAGTGTGAAATGTGCATGGTTCATGAAATTTAAACCCCAAAACTGTCATTTTCCAATCTTGATTATTGATTATTGATTATTCGAAAGCCTTTGATACTATTCACCATCGACTACTGCTAGCCAAACTAAGAGCGCTAGGCTTTTCTAATCTTACAAACAAATTCTTCACTAGCTATTTAGAAAACAGACAACAAGTAGTCAAGGTTGAAGCAAATGGATCTGCTTTACAGAGCAAATTACTCACTATTGCTAATGGGGTACCCCAAGGATCCATATTAGGCCCACTTCTTTTTAATTTACATGTGCATGATCTACCTACTGTGGTAGATCA
Source organism: Leuctra nigra (assembly GCA_934045905.1). Classification (NCBI taxonomy): domain Eukaryota; kingdom Metazoa; phylum Arthropoda; class Insecta; order Plecoptera; family Leuctridae; genus Leuctra; species Leuctra nigra. The sequence goes on along the minus strand of OW203767.1, from coordinate 14,575,144 downwards.
TACCAAAGTCTGCCAATATGCAGATGATCTACAATTATTTATCTCATGTAATGATGTCAAAAACATTCTCAAAAGCATAGAGGAGCTCAACAAAGACTTGGCTTCAATTGAGATCTATTCTAAAAAAAATGGCCTACGACTTAACCCTACAAAGTCAATATTGGTACCTTTAGGTAAGCCAAACAGTGTAAAGGCCCTAGATAAAATCGATGACATCAACCAAATGGTGAGATTAGGCCAGGTAGTCATCAAAAAGGTTGATAATGCCAGGAATCTAGGTGTTTGGTTCGATACGGATATGACCTGGAAGGTTCATGTAGATAAGTGCTGCAATAAAGCTTTCGGTGTTATTAGATACCTCAACAGATTTAAGAAATACTTACCTATAAATACTAAGAAACTTCTTGCTGAATCTCTAGTTCTATCGATTTTTGACTTTTGTGATGCAGTATACATGGGAATAAACAAAACCACGTCCCAGCGCATACAAAAAATACAGAATTCATGTGTACGTTTCATATTAAATACACCCTTCAGGGAACAGATCTCTCCTCATCTTATCAAACTTGGCTGGTTAAACATGGAAAACCGCAGAATACTACATCTTGCAACTTTTATGCATAAATTGATAAATACCAAGTCACCAGCCTATCTTTATGATAAAATTCAACTCTCTAGAGATTTACATAATCACCATACACGACAAAATAATAACCTGGTTTTCAATCATCACAACTCTGTATCCTCCTCTTCTTTTTCTATCAATGGACCGAGGATATGGAATAATTTACCATCAACCTTAAAAGATACCTCGTCCGTATTAATTTTTAAATCTGAATATAAAGCTTTATTGCTGAGAGGACAAGAGAAAAAAATAGTCCTAAAAGAGTTGCCAAAATATAAAAGACCTCTCTGGCCTGTCTTATATATGTCAATTTATTTTTACTTGCTATTCTTGTTATTCATGGCATTGTATTGAATTATCGACTGACTGTTCATCATTATTAACATTATAACAATGTACATGTACTGCCTACAAATAATTAAGATATTTTTATATTTTTTACCTACTATTATTATCCATATTAGGATAATATTATATTACTTGATTCCAGTATCTCAAATTTTCTTATGTTTAGTATTTATTTAATTTTAATTTTATTTTATTTAATCTAAGTCAATTACTGAGTGCTACAAATTGTTATGTATTCATAGATATTATTATTAGGTATAGGTAAAGTAAAGGTTATATGGAAGATCAGGCCCAATGTCTGAATATCGCCTGTTTGTATTGTATTGTACCTATAATTTCAATGCAAATAAAGACACATAATAATAATAATAACAATCGCGAAATAAAACGAAATACACTCTAATTCGCGAAATTGACCTAAATCGCAAAATTACCACAAAATCAGTAATTTTTCACATTTTTTTATTTTTTTTTACTTAATTAGGTATAAAGTTTGCATCTAATCAAGCACTTGATGCGTCTAAGAATTGTGAGAAGAGAACCCATCCTTTGATTAGCTGGAAAACAAGGTTGCAAACATACCTGCTACATTAACCCCCCCCCCCCGCCACCCAATCCCAAACCACCCGAACATAACCAGTCAGTGACTGGTGTGAGATAAACATATTGGTAACAAAGATGAAATTCATTTTCGTTTTAAAGTTCAATTTTTAGTGTTTTAATGGCCCCACAAATCGCGAAATCCTCAATTCATAAAACCACAAAAAACGAAATTTGTGATTTTAAAAACGAAATCACTGCAAAAATAAAACCATATGATCTTGGCTCTATTTATAACTTTTAAAATAGCACACTTTGGTATTGTTTCCAATTTATTTCCTAATAGAATGTCCAACTATCTATCAGAAAATAAGTTTTTTGTTCAAAGTTGGGACAACATAAAAATTAGATCTTCATTATTGGCCTAAATGCGACACGATTTTACCTGTCTGCCATAATAATAATAATAATAATGTAATTTATTGAGCACATAAAATAGGTACACAATTGGTCTGTATTCAACAATCGAGTCGTTGATCTTCCATACATCCATCTCTTCTCTTCAGCTGCTTCACCTCTTCACCGTTTACCTATTTCTTCTTAAGTTATTCATAAAAGTCATTATACATATAGTTGTGCTTCAATGTAACAAGATATTCAAGATAACATGGGGAAGAAAACTCAATTTATCTCAGAAACTAGACACGAGAAGTGTTTAATTTTTTCAAGGAATGTGTATGGCATGATTATCAATAAGTAGACAAAAAATTATGAAAATCTGAGACCATGCCCGATTGGCTGAGCCACCTTAAGATGTAAAATGAAGAAAATATGCAAGAATATTACTACATAGGTAATTTCTGTTTTGTTCCATTTCTCATAAAAAGATTATAAAAAACAAAAATGTAGAATCTTTAAATATATAAAATAATTATTTCCACGACTAATCCTAAAGCGTTGATTATGAATAAGAGATTTATCAACCCCAAATTGTTGTCACATTTCCTGAAGTCGTCAGAAAGCCGACGGAATAATATTTCAAGATTGCTTACCCATGCTCCAGATTAACCCGCTGCTTCTCCATCATAATCCGCTGCATAAGCACTGCTTCTAGCTCTGCTTGCTTCTGTACCGCTTGAGCTTCTTCTATCTTCAAAGCGTCTGCCGCAGCTTCTTTTGCTCTGAAAGTGAAACATAATAGAATGAACATAATAGATAGTTATTCACAATCTTAGTAGAAAACCTGAACGAAGACATACCGAAGATCATCTATTTGTTGCATGAGCAGCTTCTTCAAGTCGATCTCTCGTTGTCTCCTTCTCTCGTCCATCTCGCGCTCCTTCTGCTCTTCCTCCAGTCTCTCCTGATCTCTTTTCTTCATCTCTTCTTGCTCCTCCTTCTCCCGCTCCTCCATCTCTCGATGTTTCTCTCTCACTTGATCCATCCAAGCGTCCCGCACAAATCTCGTGTGCTGCTTCCTAACGTGCTGCAAAATACATAGGATTTACTAAGCTTTTATCAAATGCCAGTATTTTTATTATTTTTAGTCAACAATTCTTGTCAAAAACTAAACAAAACCAACGCTTGATCTCTCCTCTGCTGGTCCAAATTCCAATAGAAATAGAAATCAGTCAAGTCAACAATAAATAAAATGTTTCAAAATATGTAAAACCACCCTGTTCAAAGAACCACAACACAACACACTAAAGGCAATGACTGATTACTCTTAGGGCTAGTTTCTTGACCTATCATTCAGGTCTTCATTACAGTTATCCTCTTGTTAGTAAATATTTGTAAAGAGAGTTTATACCACGATGATAACTTTAAAAAATATTTGGCCAGAGCTAAAGAAACTGACCATTCGTGTTCTGATAAATTAATACATTATTCAACTGACATCTTTAAAATCAGTTTCTTTGTCTCTGAAAGAGCATCGACATCCTGACGATGCAACCAAGGAGCTTGTAGTTACATTTTGCTGGAGGGGCCAACCGCCATACCAGCGTACGCTAAGACTTGGAAGCCACTCCCGGCTATCCGCCACTCCATCCAGGCGGCAAGACTCCCGGCAGAAAACGATTGCATTCGCACGCTGTGATACGAGTGCCATTCCAAGAATTCCAGGAAAGTTTTAATTGCACGCCAATGAATACACTTAGGGAGATGCGGTTTGTAACATTGTTTAACTGAGACTCTAAGGAATCACCTCCCATTTTTCGATTCACTTTTTACACTTTGGGTGGCACGCAATTAAAATATGTTTAGGAATGTTTTGAAAAGAACTCAGAATGCACAAAAGTGTTCTATCCAACTTGCTGTAGTACTAGTAACGTTGCAATTACTTGAAGTATCAAGAATTGAAAAATTGGAGGTGATTCCTTAGAGTCGTAGTATAACTCTCCCTAAGTGTATGCATTGGCGCGCAATTAAAATATTCTTGGAACTCTTGGAACTGCGCTTGTATGACCGCGTGCGACGTGACTCGTTGCTTGCCTGGAGTTTTTGGCGCGAGAAGGGAAATATGCCTGCAGAAAGTGAAAGTAGGCTTCAATCTGCGCTGTGAATGGCCACTCCATGTACTATAACCTCCTTGGATGCAACCAAGTCTTACATCTCTGAGTAGCGGCTCCTTCTCTCGCCACTGATGATACCTCCTGATCTCCGCCTCCTTCTTGGCCGCCTCCTCCTCGCGCAGCCGCAGCTCGACGTTGAATGCCTTGGCGTCGTTAAAGTTGCTCTTCTTCCTGGCGGCTAGCTCCTGCATCTCCCGAGCATACTTCTCTTGGTCGGCGGCCAGCAGCGCTCGGATCCGCACCTTGCGCTCGGCCTGGAGGCGCTTGTCTTCCTCGGCGGCTGCGGCTCGGCGATGCTGCTCCGCTCTACGCAACATACACATTGTATTAGAAGGCTTGCAAAATGAGCACATACACATTTCTTTGTTTTAACTGTTCATGTATAGTCAGGGAAACTAGATGGTTCATACCCTGCCTCTCTTTGACCCATAACATTAGATTAGATTAGTTTGGTTTAACGGCGCGTCAACGACGAGGTTATATTGCGCACATTAATTTTATATTTAACTTTGTTGAACATAATTGGAGGACATGGGGAGGGGTCGACCTAGCGGGCCCGATCCGGGGGAGTCCAGAACTAGTGGGAAGGCTAGGCCGGAATGGGGACGGACCGGGGGGGAGGGGGAAGCTTCGGGCCGGTGGGACTCGATTTCAGGGGGATCACCATCTCGAGGGGGGGAGGCCGGCCCGTGGGGACCGCAAATTCAAGGGAGGGCATGGGATTAGGCCGACCCTGGACTGCACTTGGTTGGGACCAACTCGCTATGCGAGCCGGTCCCTTAAGCCCCACCACCGCGTCAAGGTGGCAGTCCATTGGTGGGGTGACCCATAACATAAACATGTTTTTATATGGGTCAGAAAGAGGCAGAGTATGAACCATCTAGTTTCCCTGACTGTACACTAATCCTAATCAGCAAGTAGGTAGGTACACGCGGCACAACTAAAAATAATTGCTCAATAAATCCAACTAACTGTAAAATGTTAGATTGTACGATCATGCAATCAATGAATATCCGAAGATGAATAAAGAAAATGAATAACTTTCACTTTGAGTGAGTGAGTCATTGTCCAAAACTCGCAAAATAAATGTAATTTTGATTTTGTGGAAAAAATTTGTTTGTCGATTTCGTTATTTTAACTTATTTATTGGGATGCGATGTGCCAATAGAATTGATACAGGCACAGGTTTGAATAAATAACAATACATCAAATTATTAAAAGATTTGTTCTAAGACCAGGTTCTAGCTTGGGTTTGTCCTCCACGAGTATACCGACTAACGATCAGTACAACCTTAGGTACAACTAATGAAGCTACGTTACATGGAATCGTAGTACTCCTGCGAAGTCCACTCGTTCATCTTGGCCGTGTTCACGTCACACTTCTTCATGTACTTTGTGACGCTGGTCCACATCTGCTCGCGGTCAAACTCTGCGTTGCGTCGTCGCACCATCTCCTCTTCGCTGCGCAGCCGGCGCGCGGACATCGAGCCTGAACGATGTGTCATCGTGTCGGTCCTAGAACAGGTTGACTGTTGATGACTCGAATAGGTTTCCAGTTTGCATAGTCCGTATTTAACTGGGTTTCAAACTGTTTGGAATCGTTGTTGCAAACTATTGTTCAAAACTAAACTGTCAGGATTGAGAAATCTCTATCCTCTTCTAAGCTATGAGAAACCAAATACGCAAGATGGCAGATTGTAGCCAGTGCATGTGCAATCCAATCACGCTTGCCATTCATTTACATGTAGTTATTTGTAGGTAGGTAAATTTTTTTGTACAGGGATGGGAAGATATAATGATGTAAATTAATGTTAGGTATTAGTTTATTGACAGTACTGTAAAAAGATAAAATAAAATAACTTAACTTAATTGTCAAGGAATTGTGTGAAATTAGAGATTTACCTCAACAATGAATGGAAACAAATTGTGCATATTATTTTATGTATCATACTGATTACTGACTCATATTTTTGAAAAGATTAGGTACTAGAGAATTAGGAAGATTAGGGAGATTAGGGAGATGGGAAGATTAGGTGTTTTACTTTGTGAACGTACTGAAGCTACTTGTCCAAACTTCTGTTAGTCGATCACAAGTTGAGTTCAGAGTTGCTGCTCGACGGTTGGGAGCGTTGCTCAGCAAGTTGATCGGATAGTGTTGCTGGAGCTGGAAACAAAACCACACAAAGTAAGTAAATTTTTGAAGTAAAAAAATGTAAAGTTTCAAGATTTTTAAAAAAAAAGTAAGTAGGTATCGGGAAACTCAGCCATGTTTCGCTTTCCAGAATAGAAAGATGACGGAGTGGGGAAACATCAGAGGGTGATATGTGATTATGATGATGATTAGAGGGTGGGTGCAGACTCGGGGGAGGGGGGACCACCTCGTCGTCCCGAAATCGCACATTTAAAACAAGAATATCCAAATATTCGAATACATAGAAAATAACACTAACTTGTAGTGTATAGGACAATCTAGTTTTTATGAAAGTTGTCGCAAATGCTTTGCCATTGACTTGACAATATGAGGTGTAATTCCAGAATCCAGACGCACACAAAGATAGCGCGGGATGCATGTCTTTTATCCGAGTCCTACGTCAAAATCAGTCATGACATCTATTAGGTATATCGTTTCTCAATAAGTATCCTGTACGACCAGAAAGAATAATTTTACACAAAAAGCTTCCTTGCTTGTAGGTAGAAAAACGTTTTGACAGTCAGTAAGTAATGTCAAAAACTAAAAAAGTTAAAAGCTCATCGGGAAATCAAAGTGGTTTATAACAACACGCTAATAAAACGCATACACGAAAATTGGAGTACATTTATGTCGATTATATCCTCACAATATTATAGAAAGGCATTTACTCAAAAGATTGAGATATATAAAGAATTTGCTTTCCAAATCGCACTGAACGTATGTCCTTGATGTGAGAGATGTTGCCCCCAGCTGCGATGACCTCTTGACCAAGGTATTTGCGACTTGACCACAGCGCGGTGATTCCCTCTGAGCCTGCTCTGATTACACAACAGCTGCGATTACAGTGAATATTAGTACAAGTCACGCCGCCGCAGTGGCCTTGAGCAGCGCTAATGACTAGCAGTGACAATCGCGCAGACATAGCACTTGTCTCTTCTTCAGTTCCCACGCTATGACGCATACACTCAGATTCAACACTCAGATTCATTTCATTCGCACTCGACAAAATATTTTAAAATATTAAAATATTTTATCTACAAGGACTTTCTTTAAAATTGTATCCAAATTGTAGATTGCACAAAGCTGAATGGTCGTAAAAAGTTGGAATGTACAAGAAAAGTTGCGTATTTAATTCGAATGCACATGTAGACATATTGTTTTCAGACTATTAGTATTAGTATTAGTAAGCAGAGTTTAACTAAATCAATATTCCAGGGTAACCATATGACACTGATCTTGCTACAAACTAATAGAGAGTTATAACTGGATAGTTCCATCGTTTGGCATGTAGGTAATGCGGATGGAGACGCTCGCTCCGCTAAAATCATCCGGATAGACCACCCTCTGACGTTTCATGACGAAATGGATATCAAGAAATGTCAGAAGGCTGATCTTAAAACATTTTGAAATAAAATTCAGATTCCTGCTAATTTAGAATTCTGTTTGTAGAGCAGATGTGCCAAGAAGGCAAATGAAAAGAATAAAATAAATCAACCCTCGAAAAAATCCACTCACAAGATCGCAAATTGCGAGTGGAAACTTGTTCCCTGAGAGAGAAAAATGTCAAACCCTATATGTATTTTATAAGATATAACAGGTCATTAAATGTGATTAAAAAATGAAGTATCTTGTTACTTAACTAAAAGTATATGCCTTCACCCCCGTCCTACCGCACCAAGTTCTCAGTTGCATGCAAATAAACAACTCCCGCAACAATTCCAACAGTGGTCAAAACGATATTTGCAAAATGCATTGTAGCAGCGATTTTAGCCTGGATATGCGAGTGATTATCGAGGGTTAAAATTTTTCGAGGGCCATTCTCAGGATTTGTCTAAATTATCATCAAATATACCCCAGTTTCAATAGACAATATATTAGTATTACTCGTAGTATTACTCGCAAAAACTATTATCACAGCTTGGTGTTCTATGTCAAACAAATATAATGATACAAAAGAAGTATTAAACGAATAAACGATCATCTCGTGCGGGTCTACATTGCTATGGCAGTTGAAAATCGAAAACAACATGATTAATTTATATCTGCATCAATAATGCGCATCTAGCATTGGATAGGACACGAATGCATGACAAATTGATAATATCAATAAACAACTATTCATAATCGGGCATTCCCCCATGCCCTCAAAACCTGTCCTAGCTTCAAACAAACGCAAGGTTTCACAATTCAGTGTTTACCAAATCAGGGCGACGCAAATATTTAACTTCAAATAAAAAAAATGGGTTCTTCGTGATTCCCCTTAATACTCTACTTCCATTAAAAAAAAACTAATTCCCTACTCATTCGAAGGTTATAAAAACCTTGCCCGTTGACAGTTACGTCGTCATAGGAGATTATTATAAAGTGTGATCCTGTGGTGGAACTAACTTCAGTCGAGAATATTCACACAGACATTCACAATGTCGTCGCCATTAGCTGCTATCATCTACCTCGGCGTTATCTCATTGCAAGGTAAGATTACAGCATCCAGCATCTCCAGCACTTCGTCACTTACCAAGGTATTGAATGTTTTCTTTTATACTATCGATGTAAAATCAGTGTTATAATAAAGTAGTACGATTGAAGTATTGGCGTTACTTTTCCATTTCAAAATGAGAGTCGCGTACTGTTCATCTAGTAATAAATAATACTATATTTTATCAATGCACGCAGATAAACATTGGAGATGGAATTTTCTATCATCGTAACTTTTGAACCATTTAAAATATGAAACATTTGAAAAATAAGCTGGAAAAGAAAACATAGTTCATATTTTAGTCGGCTTTGGGCAAAATAAACACCAACTTATAATCACAATATTTTTCGACTCGATGCTGAAAAGTAGGGTACAAATAAATTAGTGTTTATATTAATAAGTTAAACTAAAAAGTAGGTACTTAAGATATGTTAATTATTACTAACATTTTTATTACAATTACAATTACAATTGTTATAACGGCATTTAGGAAATATTATGTGCAATGTTCACATTCGAGTACAGCCTACTCTTCAGAAGACAATCCTACTCATACCATAACATAGCAGTAAAGAAGTCGGTTTATATCAAGTTAAGTCCGTACAAATACCTTGGTCCGTACTTATCGCTTATCAACGTTCAACAGGCGTTGAGCGTTTTCCTATTGCAGTAATAAAATGCATGCCAATCTACGATCACCACTCTCCAAACATTTTCATAGCGAGATAAAATTATTTATTTTTCAGTATAGGTCACTGAGTTTAGATTGATCGGTGATCTGACTTCCGAAGTTTCCGAAGTCTCTAAAAAAAACTATTGAAATAGTTCCCCACTTTGTACATCATCTTTCTATCTTATGAAATCATCAGATCACCCAAAGATCACGCTTCTAAAAACCATTCTTTATTTTGTTTCCTCTGAAATCATTTCACAACCAAATGATAAAGAGGTACATAATTTGAGGAAAACAATCGACGATTACTAAAAAGATTAGTGACTTTTTTGGTAGTGACGCTTCCAAATTGCCCCCGAATAACCTCTTGCTTACTCAAATCAATGACAACCGATTGAACGATGTCACAAGATCAGCTATCAATATAATATTATTATTATTATTATTATTACGTTATTAGCTATCAAATTTCCTTATTGTACGATAATATGGATATAATTATCGATAACAAGGAAATTATACTTAAGGAAATTACGACCCTATCATATGAATAATAAAGAAATTACCACACACACATTCATAGTTTACCGTGAGGAACTCCTTCGTTAATCTTTATCCAATCAAGGTGACCTATTGTTCCAATCTGTATTTGATCTTTTTCGGATTCTTCTTTAGGTATATAGTGTATACTGCTTTATCATTAGTAGCTGCTCCATGACCCTCCCCGTCAACGACATCCTTATCACCACCCTCTTCTTACAGGGGCGATGTCCTGCTCGGACAGTATTGTGCCAAGGTCAACATGGAAAGCCAGGACGACTACATGACCCTCCCCGTCAACGACATCCTTATCACCACCCTCTTCTTACAGGGGCGATGTCCTGCCCGGACAGTATTGTGCCAAGGTCAACATGGAAAGCTACATGACCCTCCCCGTCAACGACATCCTTATCACCACCCTCTTCTTACAGGGGCGATGTCCTGCTCGGACAGTATTGTGCCAAGGTCAACATGGAAAGCCAGGACGACTACATGACCCTCCCCGTCAACGTCTCATCACCACCCTCTTCTTACAGGGGCGATGTCCTGCCCGGACAGTATTGTGCCAAGGTCAACATGGAAAGCTACATGACCCTCCCCGTCAACGACATCCTTATCACCACCCTCTTCTTACAGGGGCGATGTCCTGCTCGGACAGTATTGTGCCAAGGTCAACATGGAAAGCCAGGACGCCCACATGACCCTCCCCGTCAACGACATCCTTATCACCACCCTCTTCTTACAGGGGCGATGTCCTGCTCGGACAGTATTGTGCCAAGGTCAACATGGAAAGCTACATGACCCTCCCCGTCAACGACATCCTTATCACCACCCTCTTCTTACAGGGGCGATGTCCTGCTCGGACAGTATTGTGCCAAGGTTAACATGGAAAGCCAGGACGACTACATGACCCTCCCCGTCAACGACATCCTTATCACCACCCTCTTCTTACAGGGGCGATGTCCTGCTCGGACAGTATTGTGCCAAGGTCAACATGGAAAGCCAGGACGCCCACATGACCCTCCCCGTCAACGTCTCATCACCACCCTCTTCTTACAGGGGCGATGTCCTGCCCGGACAGTATTGTGCCAAGGTCAACATGGAAAGCCAGGACGACTACATGACCCTCCCCGTCAACGACATCCTTATCACCACCCTCTTCTTACAGGGGCGATGTCCTGCTCGGACAGTATTGTGCCAAGGTCAACATGGAAAGCCAGGACGACTACATGACCCTCCCCGTCAACGACATCCTTATCACCACCCTCTTCTTACAGGGGCGATGTCCTGCTCGGACAGTATTGTGCCAAGGTCAACATGGAAAGCCAGGACGACTACATGACCCTCCCCGTCAACGTCTCATCACCACCCTCTTCTTACAGGGGCGATGTCCTGCTCGGACAGTATTGTGCCAAGGTCAACATGGAAAGCCAGGACGCCCACATGACCCTCCCCGTCAACGTCTCATCACCACCCTCTTCTTACAGGGGCGATGTCCTGCCCGGACAGTATTGTGCCAAGGTCAACATGGAAAGCTACATGACCCTCCCCGTCAATGTCTCATCACCACCCTCTTCTTAAAGGGGCGATGTCCTGCTCGGACAGTATTGTGCCAAGGTCAACATGGAAAGCCAGGACGCCGGTCGCCATCGACTCCATGACCCTCCCCGTGCCGTTCGTCGTCGTCCACCACACCTACATCCCGGCGGCGTGCAACACGACGGCGGAGTGCGAGGCGGCGATGAGGGCGATGCAGGACTTCCATCAGCTCACGAGAGGGTGGAACGACATCGGCTACAAGTAAGCGGCCAGGACGAGGGCATTTTATACAAATCGGAAAATTTATTTTCAAAAATATTCAAAAAATTTAGTACAACTTTTTGTCGGTCCTCTTGTAGTACAATCGTGAAAATTAGATGGCTCAGCTCTGCCTCCCTCTGACCCATAGCTATCATAAACATGATTTTATATTGAGCAGAGAGAGATAGTGTCCATCTAATTTCCACGACTGTACACCCAATGTTGATGGGTTTGGGGGGAATTATTACCTCTAGAAATTAAAAACGTTCTGACCTTCTCGCCCAAACTGTGCATGACTTCAACGAGATTGTTAGAAATTTTAATCTGAAATTACTGATCTGGACGAGGACGATATCAGTCATTTATTAATTTCACAAAATACGTGTCGTTCATTGATAATTTTGGCATTTTTATATACTTGTCTTCTTTTGGACATGCTGTCGATATTTACATTTTTTATTTTTTATGTAATTTTAAATTTTTAAAGATTTTTTTTATTAAAGATCAATATCGATACGTGATTATTTTCTTCCTATTATTTTCCCGATGTTTATATCGTCTTGCTTCAAAGAATGCACTGATGATTTAATTGTCCACGCCGCTGTCAATGAATGTCATCCACGACATCGAACATGTCTGACGATCTCTCTCCTGACGGCAGCTTCTGCGTGGGCGGCGACGGCAAAGTGTACGAGGGCAGAGGATGGGAGCGCGTCGGCGCGCATGCGCCCAAGTACAACTTCATGAGCATCGGCATATGTCTCATCGGCGACTACAGAAGTAAGATCAAACCCATTTAATTCCATCTACATCCTCAGAACATGCACCTTGGCATTTGTTTCAACCGGTATGTTTCCTTATACCTTGTTCACACTATGACTTTCAAGTGCAGTTGAAATCTCAACTGTATTTCGAGAACTAAATTGAAATATCAACTGCAGTTGAACACAATCGCGTTCAGTTCACACTGGGTTTCAACTGCGATTGAGATTTCAACTGCTGCAGTTGAAAGTCATAGTGGGAACAGAGATGGGCAAAGATACTTGGAAAAAGTATCAAGATACAAGATACTGATACTCTTAATTTTTTCAAATAGATACTTGATACTTGATACTTGATACTTAATTAAATTTGAGTATCAATTGATAATAGTATCAAAGTATCTAAAGATACTAAAGATACTTTGATACTAAAGATACTTTGATAGTATCAAAATATCAAAAGATACTTTGATAGTATCAAAGTATCAAGTATCAAAAATTGTATCAAAGATATTTTATCAGAGATACTTTGATACCGCTGCTGAGGAAGAATTTGGTCAAGGTGAGGGAGGGGGCGATCATTGACGAAGTGTTCTCAGGGGTTGGGTGAAAAAAGGGTATGTATGGGCGGAAGAGATTCATAGAAAAAAATACCTGAGGTTCTAAACTGAAACATTTTAGTCCAAAATTCCAAAGTATCAAAAGTATCTTTTCGGTAAAAAGATACTTGATACTATTTTGAATATTAATTGATAATTGGTATTTGATACCTGAACAAGGTAGGTGGACCTGAACAAGGTATTAGAATGCCTTTCCGTGATTACATTCCAAAAAACCAAAATTCTACTCTGTGTTTTCTAATAAATGGGGATTCAAAATTATTAATTCTTTAATGGTAATATGGAAATGTGTCTTAACTTTTATAAAGTATTGATTTGGTGAACTGGGAATTTTGTGGTTCATGATTTTCAAATTTTTCATTTGACGTTCATTTTTCATTTGTTCACTCGTCGGCCACAAGTTACCAGTTCATCGTTTCCTTCCTCATGACCAGGTGAACTTCTCGCCCCCCCCCCCCCCCCCCCCCCCCCTCCCCCCCCAGCAGTGATCACCGCCTCCTACGAGCTGGTCGTCGGGTCATAGTTCACCAGTTCCTACTCTCTGTCCAGGTGAACTTCCTCCCGCCGCCATGATCAACGCCACCCACGCGCTCATCGCGTGCGGCGTCGCTCTGGGCCACATCAACGCCTCCTACGAGCTGGTCGTCGGGTTATAGTTCACCAGTTCTTACTCTCTGTTCAGGTGAACTTCCTCCCGCCGCCATGATCAACGCCACCCACGCGCTCATCGCGTGCGGCGTCGCTCTGGGCCACATCAACGCCTCCTACGAGCTGGTCGGCCACCGTCAGGTCCGCGATACAGAATGCCCCGGCGGTGCGCTATTCAACGAAATCAAGACGTGGCCGCGCTGGAGGAACATCACCGACATCCAGCCATACGTCGTTGCCAACCTGACAACCACGACGACTCTGCCAGAGGAGGCGACGACTCTGCCAGAGGAGGCGACGACGACTGAACACGTCGATCAAGCGGAACGAGTGACGGTACAAACCGCGGACGACGACGAGACTAATGTCGTGGAGTAGTGAACAAATTTGCCGGATTAATACTCAATAAATTATTATTTCTTAAATAAAGTAATAGAGCAACTTACAGTATTTTGTTGGAATCTTGTACAATTTCCTGGGACGAATCCTCACCGTCAGGCTCATTGAGAAAGCGGAAAAGTTTGTCAATAAATCTTTTGGCACTTTTTCATTTTACTTTTCTACAGATAACAAGTAGTGTTGTTGTAGCAAGTCTACTTTAAATTCCATTGCAAAATAATGCATTCCATTTTCAAAACCTATACTGAATACACATATTTTAATTATCTTTATGCATTTCATTTTCCTCGCCAATGATTCACGAGTATTTTTAAATTCGGATCTAGCTTTGGCATGGTTGCAAACGCTAAAGAAACTATACAAATTACGCACGAACGCCTCATGATAAATTCGCCGAAACAACACAAATACCACCTTTAGAGGTTAAAATCCCACGCAAATCCAATTGGCAACACGCACAATTATAATATCTCCCTTCCCTTGCACCTCGTCTACCGTGTGACGTCACATGGAATGGAGATCTCTAGAAATAAACCCCGCGACTCCCGCGTTCCAAATATAAACTCGCGTCTCATGACGTCAGGTCACCCTATCTCGGTTCAGTCATACTTCAGCTCTCGCAGGAGCAGCTTCTGGGTCGGCTGGACCATCGCGTACTGTCAACAAGTTCATAGTGATCGCCTCCAGTGAGGTGTCCGTCGTCCCGCAGAGGATTCCACGACAAAGTGAGTCACTTCTGGGTCGGCTGGACCGTCGCGTACTGTCAACAAGTTCATAACATCGCCTCCAGTGAGGTGTCCGTCGTCCCGCAGAGGATTCCACGACAAGGTGAGTCACTTCTGGGTCGGCTGGACCGTCGCGTACTGTCAACAAGTTCATAACATCGCCTCCAGTGAGGTGTCCGTCGTCCCGCAGAGGATTCCACGACAAGGTGAGTCACTTCTGGGTCGGCTGGACCGTCGCGTACTGTCAACAAGTTCATAGTGATCGCCTCCAGTGAGGTGTCCGTCGTCCCGCAGAGGATTCCACGACCAGGTGAGTCACTTCTGGGTCGGCTGGACCGTCGCGTACTGTCAACAAGTTCATAGTTATCGCCTCCAGTGAGGTGTCCGTCGTCCCGCAGAGGATTCCACGACAAGGTGAGTCACTTCTGGGTCGGCTGGACCGTCGCGTACTGTCAACAAGTTCATAGTGATCGCCTCCAGTGAGGTGTCCGTCGTCCCGCAGAGGATTCCACGACCAGGTGAGTCACTTCTGGGTCGGCTGGACCGTCGCGTACTGTCAACAAGTTCATAGTTATCGCCTCCAGTGAGGTGTCCGTCGTCCCGCAGAGGATTCCACGACAAGGTGAGTCACTTCTGGGTCGGCTGGACCGTCGCGTACTGTCAACAAGTTCATAGTGATCGCCTCCAGTGAGGTGTCCGTCGTCCCGCAGAGGATTCCACGTCCAGGTGAGTCACTTCTGGGTCGGCTGGACCGTCGCGTACTGTCAACAAGTTCATAGTTATCGCCTCCAGTGAGGTGTCCGTCGTCCCGCAGAGGATTCCACGACAAGGTGAGTCACTTCTGGGTCGGCTGGACCGTCGCGTACTGTCAACAAGTTCATAGTGATCGCCTCCAGTGAGGTGTCCGTCGTCCCGCAGAGGATTCCACGCCAAGGTGAGAGTTTGTTGATGTCACTTCTGGGTCGGCGGCGGACGAGTGTCTAGGACGTTGTCAACAGTAAGTAGGACACGAGAAGGTAGAGCATCGGCCTCATTAGTCTATTCTTTGGGGGTGACGAGTTTTGAAACGTGTCGCCAATTGTTGATGCAGGGCCAAGAAGTGAAGAAGTATTTCTTTGTAAGTTCGTAAGAATTTTTTGAAGAATTTTCTAATATCTGAATCTCGGATCTAAAAATAAATTCAGGTTTCAGAACAGTAATCTCCAAAAGCCTAACTACTTAACACTTCCAGTGTAATAAACAATTGTGTTCGATTACCTAATTCAAATTGTCAGTCGTCGATTCCAAAACCGTTATAAATACTTTGGCTTAGGGCCGGTTTAACCAAAATTAACTTCAGGCGGTTTAATTAACTTTTGGATTAAACTATACCAGTCACTTCACCCATCAACCCATCAACTTCAACTTAATCCTATCAACTTAATATTGGTAAAGAGAGCCTAATTCTTACGTTGTAATACCGCAGAATATAAGCCAAAAGCCAAATCAAGGTAGTACCAAGAAAAGGGTGAAGAAATGTATAAGTTTATAAGCAAAATAAACACTCTCTTCATTTTAATTACAAAGCTTCGCTGTTCTTCCTTGAAAAGATGATAAAATAAATTAACATCTCACAGCTGGAATGCCAAGGCAAGTCTGTGCCAATATCGAACTCTGTAATGTGCAGACGAAGGTAATGACAAAGTCTTATGCACACGCCCGTCTTGATGAGAGTCTTCCGCCTCTGTCACACGTGGCTGACCGAGCGAGACCCGAGTTCGAGTCCACGTGTCTTCCATTACGCTCCAACATGGCACCTCCACCGTGTCAGATGAGGAAAACGCGTTGATAAATCACGAGCAGTGGCGGCTATTACAGTGTGCAAGGTGTGACAATTGCACACCTGATCATCCAAGAAAATTATTTAAAAGTGCTCCCTAATCCAGGAAGTAGGAAGTTAAATATTTTGTCTAATCATTTTGCTCTCCAAAAGACGTAAAAATGCATCCATTTCAAACTAAGATACAAAAAAATCCGGGGTTATGCGCCCCGGCCCCGCATCTGCTGGGGGCTCTCCTCTTAGAGTACTTTCTTCTACGTCCTTCTATGTAATTGAACACCTGTTGTAAAGCCAAATAGCCGCCACTGATCACGAGATAGTATGAACAGTCGGAGGGAAGTTAAATTTCATTACGGTCTAGTAGTTTGCTTCTTCAACAGTTTGCTGTTAAGTTTTTCGTTTCCAAATAACAAACAGTTTTGCAATAATTGAAATCTGGACCATTTTGGCATCAATCTACGTAGATCTTGGAAGAGCAATAAATTCTATCTTTTGAACGTTACACAAACTATATTTATTTAAAATCTCAATATGTCACCTGCCTTAGGCTTCATCAGGAGATTTTGACACAACTGTCCTGATGAAGCCTGTATACAAAGCAGTTGAAATATTGAGATTTTAAATAAATATAGTTTGCGAAACGTTCAAAAGAAAGAATTTATTGCATCTACAATCTACATCCAAACTAATTATCGAGGTACAAAACATTAAAATCTTGAAAGAATGCATAACAAAAATAGAGTTTCACTGACAAATATATCATTATAAGAATACATGGTATAGAGACATGGAGATATGGTGAAGAATAGGGCAAATCATCCCTTAATTGTTTATGTCAAACTTTCAGAACGTTGAGTTTGAATGATTCTAGCAGTGTTTACACAGTAATTGCGGAGAAGGAGGAAGAACAGGAGGAGGAGGAGGAGGGGGAGGGGGAGGAGGTCGTCAGGATGATTGCGATGCTTTATTGTGAGGTGGAGTTTCCTCAATAGAACATGGCCCACTAAACACACACTATACAACTTAATTAGTTTCAGTCACAATAAATATTGATTGCTAATTGTGCAATGATTGCAATTCACGCTAATGCACAATGATTTGTCATGTGAGGTTGTCATGGTTTTCATTTCATCGACGATGTTAAAAGTTTGCCTCATTATGTGCGTTATTGAACAGTTACGACACATAAAATATACTCTGGTATAGTCTGGTATAAGTTTGGGCTGCACTTGAGATTAAATTGGCAGCACAACCAATCAGACACTTACCAAATGAGTAGAATTTAATCATAAGTTTAGTTAATCCACATGACAAAATTAACAGACGAAACCAGTTCTTAGCGCCACTTCACCCCTCCCTCTCCACTAACATAGACTACCTATACCCCTCTCAATTGGGTCGATTGCTTATGACAATTATTTGGACGGATTTAATATTGTAGGAAATTGTGAGAGAGGCCAAATTTAAGATGGCTGAGTAGCGTGCTAGTCCTTGAATAGGTTTTGAAACGATTTTTGTATCAATATCTTTTACGAAATAAAGCTGCTGCACACACGTCTTAGGAAAGGTTATTCCATAATATTTTTATTTTTTCCTCCAGATGTTTAGTGTCATATCTGTCAAATTATCAGGAATATGTTTAATGCGTAGCACGAGCACAAGGTCATAAACTGTTGCATTATTTAGATTGAGTTTGTACTTAGCACGCGTCAGTTCAAACAGTTACCTACATATTTTGTTAAAATCGGATTAAAAATTCTTCATAGCCAATTCATCTTAAAAATGATAGCTTCCATTGAACCAGATAATGTAAAACAAACATTATGATTGTGTTCCCGTGAAATATGTCGACTATGTTGGCACTTGATGCGCCAGATGGGCTCGCTGCACCAATGAAACTGCAGTCCACCACGCGACGTCAATTTGGCATCGAATCCGGGTCTTCTATTCTTACATCGCGTCCCCTAACCTTGGATCCGCGCAAAGATTGTGGAGCCGAGAGAAAATGTTTCAACTCTGATTCTCGTGTTTATTATTGGCGATCTTGGGAGAGATTGCGTCGGGTGGAAACAGATTGGCGACGTCTGCCAAATGTTGATCGAGGCGTCATTGTGAAGCTATGCGGCGCAGTCGAGTGATGGATGGGGTGTTAAAATGTATTAGAAATATCAAACAATACTGTATAGATTGTGGCTGCCATATTGAATGTATGAATGTTGGCGTGGTGTTGGCTAAATATTGGCTACATAATCAATGTGGAAATCATAACAAATTGGACGCCGCCGCGTTTTAAATGTTCATGATATTCAGTAGAATGTAGGCCTGGATGACACAAATAAGATGAAAATTATTTAAAAAGCCAGAGAATACTTCCGTTTTAGCGAAACGAAGGAATACAAAATAAGATTAAAATAAAGTTATAAACAAATAATTTTATATTTTTACTGTTTATAGGGGATTTAACCGTTATAGAAATACAGTTAGAAATACAGTTATAAAAATACAGTTATAGAAAACAAGAATTTCCCAGTATCAAAAGATAAATATTAAATAATTTCTTACGTTCTTACGAATACTTCCGTTTTAGCGAAACGAAGGAATACAAAATAAGATTAAAATAAAGTTATAAACAAATAATTTTATATTTTTACTGTTTATAGGGGATTTAACCGTTATAGAAATACAGTTAGAAATACAGTTATAAAAATACAGTTATAGAAAACAAGAATTTCCCAGTATCAAAAGATAAATATTAAATAATTTCTTACGTTCTTAGGCAGTAGGGGTATTGAAGTAATGCCAAAGGTAATGCTATACAGTTTTAATTTAAAGCACCAAAAAGTACACAAAATAAGTATTAAACTTCAAAATAGTAAAAAAAAAAAAGTAAAAGAAATAAACGTATACCATGAAATTTGATTATAGTTAATATTTTGAGATGCAAATTAGCTTGCCACATTCACAGCCTCCTTCGTATAGAATCTATGTAAACATCTCCCGCAACCCTGTGTACTGGGGCCCTATTCTAGAACTTTTAAATTCCCAATTCCACTAGAATTCAATTCCATTCAATGTTAATCCTTATGGCCGTGACTGAATTCCATCAGAATGGAATTGGAAAATCGTTCTGGAATAGACCTCCTGGACCAGCAATATCCCTGCAGCTCATGCATCTGCACCTTAAGCATGATGAAGTGAAATGCCGCGTCCTGAGCCACGCTCTGAATGTTCTGAGCACAGCCGGCCAGGAGGCAGGAGGACGAAGTAGGTCGACCAGCGGACAGATTTAGGACAGTTTACAGAACTCCTCGGGAAAAACATACTCTCAGATGCATCGAACATGTAAACAATTTACCCAGTCCACCTCACATCTGTGTTCATATGAACATGATGTAACTGAATCAATGAATGGGTGCAATGCAAAAGACAACATGGTGCTTATAAAGCATACATCTTCCAAAATATCGCCATAACATTTTATATTTCATATGAAATTTATAATCATTTTAATCAATTTATAATTCATAGGTTGCATGTGATGTCATCTCGTTGTTGCCGTCGCCATCTTAATGGCACGCAGAATAGCTGTGATTCTCTGCTTTTTTGACGACATTTTATAGTTAATAAGTACCTGGGAAATTGTATAGGCTCCGGAGATTACTTTAGTACGAAGAGAAATATCACTCACATTACAAAAATACATCGGTTTGCCTCAATAAAGTTATAAATCTGACCCGTCAACGTGCCAACGTAATGGGTGGACAATTCAATAATTTAGCATTGCTGATATAAAACAAAAGAAGTTCGTGCAAGCTATGAATAGTGATAGTTAAAAGCCCACCCAAAAATGAAAACACTACATGTGAATTCAACTTTCTTGGTGGTGTTCAACGCTCAACGCTCAACGCTCAACGCTCAACGGTTCAGTTTTCTCCTTTCAAATGACCGGAGTCCGGAAGTAATAACTAAAAACTAAGATAGGTACCTACTAAAATCTAAGTAGGTACTGATACTTTGTTTCTTTCCAAAATAAACGCCTCCGTCGGTTCGATCTACTAGATCGCATGTGTATGCAGAAGTACAGCGGAGAAGATGCACCCTCATTACTTGTCAAAGGTGCACTTCATGTCAGTAACTGACCCCTCTGTTCCGTGTTCCAGCGGCAGTCGCAGCCCGAAGAGTGGTGACGTCACCACCATGCCGACGATTCAGCCTCAGGCGAACGCGACGGGGGCGAGTCAGAGGGGCACCTTCCGGCCCCCGTGGGTGAAGGAAGGGCCCCCCGCTCTGCCCATGCCCTCGTCAGCGCCCTGGATGAGGTCCAGAGAGCTGAGGTCGTCCAGGGACGAGGGACAGACGACGGCAGGTAGGCGGACCCTTATTCTCGTGTCATGTGATCGTCCAGGGACAAGGGTAACCCTTATTCTCATGTCATGAGATCGTCCAGGGACAAGGGTACACGAACCCTTATTCACATGTCATGTGATCGTACAGGGACAAGGGTTAGGTACACTAACCCTTATTCTCGTGTCATGTGATCGTCCAGGGACAAGGGTACACGAACCCTTCATTCATATCCACGTGACAGAATAGTATACAAAAAGTTGGAATAGTTCCAATCAGTCTCTCCTCTCCCCCCCCCCCCCCCCTCGGTTACATTGCAACATGACAAACACCAATTAGCAGTGGATGATTACGAAATAAAGAAAAGTTTCGGTATAATTAGCACGAGACTAATGAGGCCTATAATGAAATCCAATTACAATAACAATGGAGCGAAATGGTTGATTAAACAAGAAGGAAGCAATCTCAGTTGAGTCTGTCTCGTCGTTACTCATAATTATTTAGAATATCCGAAAAAGTATTTACGATTTCCTTTAGATATAAAACATAAATACTGTAGACTATGTGAACTGAAGGGATGCAAATGGGCATCCCTCCATATGTGAAATATGGGTATGTTGTGAAATGTGCACTCCCATCGAAAAGTTAGATGTCCCGAGTTCAAGTCCCAGTTTAGTCAGATATATTAATTGTTCTCTCTCTTTAGTGAGCCAGGAGCTCCAGGCAGCGCGGGACCGCCTCAACGCCGTGGAGCCCGCCCCCGCCCCCAGCGCAAGTAAACCCGAGCCGGCGCCCATCCGCCGCCTCAGCAAGATCACGATCGTCCCGGCGGCGCCGGCGGAGAACGGCAAGCAGCCCGTCAAGCGGGAGGTGCACTCCAAGCCGACGGAGCCGGAGCCCAAGGCGGAGCCGACCAAGACGCCGGTCAGGAAGCCGGCGGAGTCAGAGCCCAAGGCGGAGCCCAAGCAAGGGGCCAAGGCGAAGGCGGCGGCCAAAGACAAGGTCCAAGATGGGGCGACAAAAACCACAGGTGAACATAATAGAAAACACAGCATGTGAAATAAGTTCGTCCGAGCTTGTCCATAAGCGAACCATTTCAAGGTCGGAGGAACATCTAGCTCCCGGGGTTCGATTCCCGCGGCCGTCCTTCCCGATGGTGTCCCTCTGTCCTCTTTCCTACCGTCCATATTATATTTCGCGAAGGAGCTTAGGTACCAAATGTAATAAGAATTGGAAAACATTAAAAAAACATACCTATATTTAACTAAACGTTGAAAACGGAATATTTTTCAAAAGTTTCTGATCTGATTGACTGGAGATTAAAGTTCCTGAACTTTTTACGAAAAGATTAGTACTAATCTTGTTTTCCATTCATCTAGGTGCCAGAGAAAAGCGGATACCAGTGGAAACAGCCAAAGAGAAAACAGAACCAGTGAAAGAAAAGCAGAAACCGACCCCAGTGCCTGTAAGAGAGAAGTCCAAGACACCCGAGGAGCCCGTGCGAGTGAAGCCAAAGACACCTGTGGAGCCAGCTAAAGCGAAGACAGAGCCAGCTAAAGCAAAACCAGAGCCTGCTAAAGCCAAGACGGAGCCCGTTGCTCTGAAGAGAGAGCGCACACGAGACATGGCGAAACCACCCCCGCCGCCACCCGCCCCTCCAGCGCCACCCCCGCCACCCCCCATGGCGGCAGCGATATTAGGAGGTGAGTTCTGGTTGAGGAAATTAAATTACCTATCTAGCACACGCGTTGGAGCAAACAGAAAATGTGCACGGTTATTAATATGCGTACCTAATTTAATTTTGTGAATTTGAGCCAAACAGGTCAAGAAATTGTAATGTTATTGAAGTTTTAAGAAATTTAATTTTACTTAACGAGGTCATATTAATGTTTATTTACTTATTTTCACGAATTCAGGTGAAAATTTAAATCCAATGTAAGGCGATTCCACCGAAAAAAGTCAATATTATTTTTCTTCATATTTCGTAAGAGGAAGCTCGTTTTGGACGTTTTGGACGCCACAAAAAAATCCGGGACGTTTTCAAGTGTGTAAAATGCACGTTACTTTTGACAAATAATAGACAAAACCGTGGAAAGTCTGTAGTGTGAAAGGTGGGGCTTAAAACGCTACAAAAAAAAATATTTTCAAAAATAAAAAAGTCGAAATTTTACGGTATAACAATAATGTGTTGAAAAAGATACAGTGAGTCGTAGAATCCCTTAGGTGAATGAGAAAAATTACCTCCCGCATCTTTGAGTGCAGTAGTTTGGCCAATAACGTGATTTATGTTTTTAGTTTATTTTTCTCAATATAAATTGGATCCTACTGCTAATGTATGCAGTTACGATGATAGAAATTTGTATTTTATTTTAGTTTAATTTTCCCCCAAAAGTAATGACGTAATGGTGCCAATGTCGTCACCCAAATAGTCTGTACTGCAGATGCTATTTATTAAGCTTCTACTTGTTTACGTAAATTTAACCAAAAGTTTCTTCAGCATACCTGCGTAAAGAGGCTCATACGCATTTATTCAAAAACAATCTCCATATTTTTCTATACGTCTTCATGTTCAGTAACAAACAGTTGCATAAAAATCAATTTGGCACTCGCACATTCATTGAACTCTCTAGAACAATCGGGCAAGTGAGCTCAACTATCAGTATACGTTCCCGTGGTTTCGCTTCCTGCCGTTGAGCGTCACATCGCTGTTGACGTTGGCCCGACGTCAATCTGGCACGCCGACGCCGACGTCTGGGTGTGCTCATGCATCGGGGGGGAGGGGGGGGGGGTCTATTACAGGACGTGATTCAACTATGCTCGAAGGATTCAACCCGCGGTATCACTGGCGACGCGTCAAGTAAACACGTGACGTCATAAAGGTAGAGGTAGTTACAGGTTGCCGACACTGGCGGATGATTTCCTCATTATTTCAATTCTTTTGTAATGCCAGTTTGGGAGGCCCTTTTCCTTAGCGGAACTTTCATTAGACAGGGTTGCTAAAACCTATGAAACGTCCAAAAAGGCAGGCAAATAGTACCTTAAAACTATTAAAAAAGGACCATAAAATCCCGAAAAAGGACCAATGATATGTTATGCTTCGCGTCAACAGATTTATTGGTTTAGGAGCTGAATTTGGAGTAAGATATTAAAACGAACTTAAATTATTGTCTGAATGTGTCAATGTGTTAAGTATCGTTGTTGGCCATCCAAGTGGAGGATGGACATTTTGTGAAGACAACAATAACTAATAGACCACATTTTAAATTATCTAGTTAGCTCTGCTTTTTAAAAAATTTCATATGCAGTACCGTGATCCAAGTATCTATTCATGTTATTATCCATTGTTGAAAAACACTAATAGATATGAGGATCACGGTACTGCATATGAAATTTTTTGAAAAGCAGAGCTAACTAGATAATTTAAAATGTGGTCTATTGAATCAATTAATTTATATTATTTTCCACAATAGTTAAAGGACAAAAATACATTAAAATAGCAAGAGGACTGAATTCATAAAAAAAAATTATTTTCAGGCAAAATAAAACACATATTTTTGAAATCAGGAAAACATGAAACATATTCAGAATGTAGGTATCATTTTTAGACTTGTCTGAACAAAAAAGTAAAAGGGATTAGTCCTAAACATCCTAGCCCTACTAATGACATTACAAATCTATGACGACATTTGTTGGGCCTAAATTCCAAATTGGTCAGCATATCTAAGCAAAAATTATGTTTGAGTTTAAAATGCGATTGGATGTATCAAAACATTCAGAGTCAGTTATTTCATTCGAACGAAACGTCGCAAGACTTTCTGGCAACTGTTCATATTAGATGTTCACATTTATTTCAATATAGGATTAAAACTAATTTTAACTTTGACATTCCTGCGTAGTACTTAAATAATGTTTCGTTCTTTAAAACAGTAAAGTCCTTTATGATATATTGTTAATTACACTTTTATATGTAGATAATGCCTGCAGTATTTTACTTTTACCTTAAAAATGGTTTTGCTCTAGGAGAATGTAGAATTAATTACAACCATAATGAAAGTCACGTGTCTCTATGATCCCGAGAATCAGAGATTATCCTTTTATGATAAATAGTAGCCAAGGAATTTCAAATGGGAATGAAAAGAGTCATTTCGACAGCGCAAGAACAGCCCAAGATACAGCTGTCACTTATAAACTCTTGAACCTTAAATATCAATCTACGAGATACTTTACATATTAGAGCAAAATTAGATTATGAATTAGATTGTATATAATAGATTCTCAAAGTAAAGCAATTGTTTTATTTTTTATTTTTTATATAGAAGAAAGAAAACTTTATGAGAATTCCATAATATTGTAATTGAGTCAGGAGGCAAACCTAGAAATGACCAAACCTCCTGGGATGGGATCTAATTCCAAAGAAAAAGATTCAATCTGTAATCAATACCAATCGGCAATCTTAAACAATAGGGAAGGACACTTTAGATTCATAGATTCTAAAAATCCTCGATTTAAATAAAAATTTTCATGGCACATTCACCAAACCTGAGTTTCTGTACAATTGAAGTTTGTAAACAAGCGAACAAGACAATGTGTGTGTATTTCAGCCGACTACAAGCCTCCGACCGTGGAGAAGGTCGCGAAGATCGAGGCGTTGAAGAGCCGACCGAGAAGACGGCCGGACTGGGGCACGATGATGAAGGAGATCGAGTCGGTGAGGAAGCTGAACCACGTGGTCTGCAATGATCGCAGCAGCCCGTTGCTGGCGACGCCCATCAAGGTCAAGGAACAGGTGAGATGGATTCTGGACCAGCGGCGGACATGAGGCTCGGGACGCGGCAAGGTCCGATAAACAAGTTAAAGGGCTCATAAAACAGTGTAGAGAAAGAAAAAGTGAACAGAAAACTGGTGAAATCGCTCGTAAATGTGAAAAAGGCCACTGAGGTTCGTAAACCAAAATTTGGTCCACAGTTTCTTGTTTATATACATTTTGAATAATTAATCATTTTACAGGTATTATGTGATTCTAGACTAGGAGTCGGCAACCTTTTTTGGTCAAGAATCCAATTTCCAAAAAATGTATTTATTATTATTAGATAATACCTAATGGGAGCCGCAGTAGAGGCAATCAAATAATATAAAACACTGAAAATAATAAATTGCATGACAAGTTTATTTTATTATTTTGACGAAGCCCTTCAGTTGGTGCCCCGCAGGGCATTTTTTAGAATTTCAACAATTTAAAAGTGCTTCAAGGGCTCTAAAATGAACAAACTTAATCAAACATTCCACTTTTGAAATTTTACAATTCCAGATATTTAAATTTTGAAGATTTAAACTATAGAGAGCCATTCAAGAACCACTAACGAGCCGCAGGTTGCCGCACCCTGTTCTACATGAATCAATGAGTGATAAACTCTTTGTGACATCACACAATTTTTAAAGATTACATGGCAATTGCATCTCAAAATAAAAATGATATAATCACGCCATGCTGCTGATTCACTCCCGATATCTAAAAATTAACAAGGATCTGCTGCTTGTGAATGTGTGTTGATTGCGTTGTGATGTTTGTGTGCAGTTCATGTACGAGTCCGAGAAGCCCAACGTGCACAACCGACTTCTCGACCAGATCCAATCCGGAGTTCAGCTGAAGAGAGTCAAGACCAATGACAGGAGTCGGCCGATACTTGACGGTACGTCCGGCAATGTGAACTAAACTGTACTGCCACTGCATGAGGGGTTGGAGGTGTATGCGAACAGACTTTGAGCAATTGACAATGTAATCAAAGAATTTAGTAGTAGTAGTATAATAATAATGTATAACGGCGCGTCAACAGCGAGGTCATTTTGCGCACATTAAGATTCTGTTAACTGTGTTGAATAATAGGGAGGACATGGGGAGGGGTCACCCAAAGGGGGCCTGGACCGGAGGAGTCCAGCACTGGTGGGAAGGTCAGGCCGGAATGGGGGGGGGGGGGGGAGGGGGGAGGGAGGCTTCGGGCCGGTGGGATCCAATTTCAGGGGGTCACCATCTCGAGGAGGGAGGCCGGCCCGAGGGGCCCGATCAAAGAATGATCACTGCGTCTAAAACAATTGTGGATAACAATTTATGAATTCTCCTAGGTAGCTACCTAGGTAGGTATAAATTAAAAATTGCCTTGGGTTTACAGGAAAGGCCTCTGAATATTATTTGTTTCGATTATGTTTCCAATGCTCTCTGTAATAATTGTGTTAATTTTATTTCTGCAGGCCTCCGCAAGTTCCGCCGACAGATGACCATCGAGGAGCAGAGCCAGAAAGCGGACGCTGAGTCCGTGATCGCCGAGCAAGACGAACTGGACGACATTGATAAAGTCCGTGACGATCTGCAGTCCACCAAACAGATGCTGGCACTGGAGCTGCGGAACAAGGAGGCCATGGACCGCGAGAACAAGAAGCTACTGGTGAGGAGAATCCCTTAGACTTCAGAAATATCTTACTCATTTCTTATAGTAGTTAGGTAGTTGAATGGAGGTCAAAAAAACTCAAACATTTAAATTTTAAAAGTAGCAAATCCTTCTTAGAGTAAGTCAGAACACAAGTCACTATACCAGTAGGTACCACTGAAATCTTTCTACTCTTGCTTGACTCTGATTTCTCCTGGATGAAACTAAAAGAGAAACTGTGTGAGATAAAACCGTTTCCAAAAACATGATTCACAACACAAAACTGACCCTTCCCCTGAATTTCCAAACAGATTCCATACGTAATGAAATCGACTTCACCACTAAATTTGACTACAGTACATATTAGCTATAAGCTGCTTAAATCAAACTTGATATTAGAATTCAAAACATACTATTATTTCATTATCACCAAAAATTTAGAAGATTGGGTACCTATGTCAAATATTTATTTATTATTACACAAACAAAAGTAAGCCTCACAATCATACTTAGGCAACTCCTTTTTTGGAGAAAGGACTCAATGTGTTGTAATCTGTCCTCAGGCTCGATTGCTCAACTTAGAAGTGGAGTTGGAGAAGGAGCGGGCAGCCAAACAGCAAGACCAAAATCCACAATCACAGAGGCTCGAGGAGGAGAAGGTACGAATTGCCAACACATAACTGTAGTCATTGTTCTGTTCTGTTTTGAAGTGACATTGCTGTCGTGTTTAGGAGACGCGCAAGCTGAAGGCCGAGCTGACGGAGGTGCAGAAAGTGGCCGATGATATGGAGAGCAAGTACCACGAGACCTCGGGCCAGCTGGAGCTGACTCGGGGAGAGCTGGAAGACGTGCAGCGCAAGAACCAGATCCTGGAGAAGCGGCTTGCTAACTATGCCAGCAGGGTTAGTCATAGCTTCAGTATTCCTAGATCCTTTCATGAACAAGCGTATTTTAAATCAGTCTTAAAAATATGGAGTTTTGACATCCACATTCGTGACATTTGTTCCCAGAAGAATACTGAGTTTGGCTTTAAATCTGTTAGCAAGGTACTTCGAAATAGGAGCCTAAAAATTGAAACTTTTCCTCTCCTATCCAATACCTACATAAGAGAATATAAAATTTTGTAATACAGTCTAATGATAGTACCTATATGCTGTCATCAAGGAAAAATCAAGCTGAAAGAACATATAATTTTTTTTCAGGATGCTGATATGCCACTCATGAAACAAATGTCTTCCAAGAAACTAGCCGCCGCTAAATCCGCCAGCAAAGTAGACATGGCACATCACACCGCCGCACCGCCAGAAGAGGAGGAGGAATCCGAGTACGAAGAAGAGACGGAGACAGAGTCTGAAGAAGACAGTTCTGACGAAGAAGACAAGGAAGCGTTGCAAGAGAAACGGACGGCAAGAGAGCTCAAGCTACTGTCCACGAAGCTCAAGTCATTCAAAGATAAGGAAGAGACTGCAAAAAAGGAACGAGTATCGTTGCGAGATCAACTGAAGAAGCTGACAGCCATGTTGAAGGAGGAGAAAAAGAAGTACAAAGTGCTACAGAAGGAGGTTGACAGTATGGCAAGTGTCTTGAAAGAAGACGAAGACGAAGAATCAGAGGAAGAGGAGGAAGAGGAGAGCGAATCGGAATCAGAGTCGGAGAGTGAAGCGTCCGATCAGGAGAGCGACGGAGATTTGCCACCGGAACGGTCGTCGGCCGATAAAAAACAGAACCTCACAGTACGAGCTAAACGGCATGAAACAACGCTTACTGTGCTGAAGAAGGGGAATTACATGCTGAAAGCAAATGTAGATAGAATTAAGGATGATCTATTCAAGCAGAAGGAAATGGCGATAACCCTGCAGGAAGATCTGAACGCTGTGTTGGCCGAGCTCGGGTGAAACCGTGACGTCCAAGTCGCATTGCTACAAGTGCACCTCCAACCACCGTTCACAAGAAGAACTGACTCATATTTAGCCAATTTTCTGTGTATCGCAGAGCTGGCTTGATTCCCGAAGTGATTGTAACTTTGTTTTTACTTGTTTTTGTATACTTAACCAAGCTACCTAACAGATATTTTTAAATAAAACATTAGGTTTAAGCTGAATAGATTATGGAGCTAGATTGATACTATTTATAATTTTTGCATTGTTTGGCAACTTAGATTTAAACTTACAGCAGGTACCATCAACTTTATTTATTTCAATGAAAATTAAGTAGCAACTTAGCAAACTTAAGTACGATAGCAATATGATAGCACTTAGAACGTAGGTCCTACCCTACTGTACCAAACCAGCCAAACACATTGGCATAATGAAACTATATTTAATTTATTGTCCTATGAGGCTAGGAATTACCTGGCTTAAGGCAAAAAGTAATTCTGTGGCATAAAATTATCTATTTTATTAAGAGTTTAATTATTATACACCATGCTTGCCAAATATTACACATAATAAAGAGATTGCTAAAGATTTATTTCAACTTGAGAATGATACAAACCGAAGTCAAAGATATAAACCTACCTACCTACCTAATAAATAGGTGATCTACAGGCTGTTCAATTTACGCTTACAACGCCGCTAGGGTGAAACTAAGCAGCACCATCTAGACCTTCCACCTGAATTCACACTTTACCAACCTAAACTTTCCAAAGTGAATCCGCTAACTTGAATGTGCCACCTAAGTTCTAGCTGTTTTCATTTTGTTGTGTTGGTGCTAGAGTAGTACATCATTTTTGTTGCCATCTTCACCGCCATACCTAGTCATTGTAAAGAAAATTTGAACAAACTGTATGTCATCAAAGGTTTGTAGCTCTCTGTATGGCCACATATTAACCTAATGGAGAAAGTTCAATTTATATAGGGTGCCGGTTGCGTCGACACAGGAATTAAGAAATAGAAATAAGATGCTTTTCATTGTTTGAAGGTTTCCTATGCCTCACTACTCGAAACCTTAAAAACAATGAAAATACATCTTATTTAAAATAATGTAGTTTACCAAGATGTTTCTCATCTTAAGAAAAAATATGAATTTTGATATTTTGAACTGTTTCTTTGCGTAAGTAAGGTTTTAGGAAATCTTCAAACAAAAAATTACATCTTATTTCCTAATTCCAAGCATTAAAATAAGAGTGTTCGCGCACTGGTGCCCGTCCGTGCACTTACATTCGTTCAACGGGACGGGAATAAGTCCGAAAAGGACTTGGAGATTTACTACGATTAAACATGCAATGGGTTTGTAAAATAAAGGTCATCAACCTTCACCAAATATTAACTTACATAGTACAAGCAAGTGAGTCTGCCACTGAAGCCAAAATGAAGTACTTGGCATTGCCGAGCAATGAGACAAGTCATGATTTGAACCTATGCTCTGCAATACTTTCTTGCCTCGCCTGCCGTCATTTACCACTCCCAGTAACTGACCCTCGCCAACAGGAGGTAGTACATTTCAGCGTCACTTCGCGCTGTACCACTGGATAGCGCTCTATCCGTCTAGATATAGGTAATAGGTCATTGACATCAACACACACAATAAAAATAGTCCAGATTATATTTTAGCACAGAATTCTTAAATTATTGTGTTAGTAGGTTTAGTAGGTACAAATGTCTTCCATACCCACTAGCACACGTTTATTAACGTAACATGTTATCTATCTACGTTAAAATGCGCACTCTCAGCTCAACATCGAGCATGGCAGTACAAGCTCTCGAGTGAATTGAGTTATAAATAGAGATGACAAACAATTCATAAAAAAATTATCTAGATAGACTATCCCTCCCACGTGCTGTAAGCCGGTCTTCCAACATCCTTAAAAATCACCAACGACAACATTATACCTAGCTTATTTCAGACAAGTGTGTTATAAAGGTCCATGCTCAATTGACATGAACCGCACGGAAGAAATACGCAAATCGAACGACGAAAACTTAACCGATGTTCTGGTTAATTCACTGCGGTGATGATGGGTAATAATCGCAATTCACCCGACGCGACTACGCCAGGACCAGTCTTGGAACGTGTATATTTCATCTGCATTCCACTGTTCCGCCCATTGTGGAGAGACCTTTCAGCATGAGGGATAGTGTAGGGGATAGGTTAATGATGTTAAGGTTAGAATATGTCATTATTAAAAAAAATCGTATTGCTACTTACCTATAGAACTATCTGGCAGGAAATTCTTTTCTGAAATTTGAATTCAGGAAACCAAACAATTATTGAATTAGGTAGACACTACTAGTCACAATGTTTGACACTTCGTAAACAAACAAACGTCAATTTCAATTCAATTGTCACTGCCTTCTAAATTGTCGAAGGCGAGAGATCGAGATTTGTTTTCGGTTATCAACGGCACGGCCGGGTCTATTCCCACGGTGTTTTGAAGCCGCACGGCTTTTCTAACCGTGCGTATAGAATACAGTACTATCCACACGGTTGTTTAAAACACCGTGTGACGTCATAGCACGGTCTTTTTAGCCGTGTGAATAAGATGGAGTTCTATTCCCCCGGTGTTTTGAAAAGCCGTGTGACGTCACTACAAGACGGTGACGTCATTACACGGATTTTTATTGTTGTGTGAGAAACCGGTGCGTCACAAACCGGAAATTAAATAAAAAGAGCGGAAAGCTTTTTTTTAAACGCTCACGGGTTTCATCGTTTATTTGAATAAGTAGGGTTGTAATTCTATTAATGGATTAAAATATAGATTCAAGCGTATTACTTTTATTTCGCACTACTACTTTTATAATTATATTGATATTGATATATATTGATATATATTGATAATTTTATGAACAATGTTTTTACAACTATGTGTGAAGTCATTAAAAATAGGTTAGGAACTTGGAAGTATGGTGAACTGAACAGACAGATTCTAAAAGTTTAATTTGGAGATAGTGCAAGCATGGAGTTAATAATTAAAGTGGTCCCACTGCTCCAGCCAAGGTGCTTAGAATTCGCCGTAATTCATACAAATCTCTGATGAAATAATACCTCAAACAACAGCATAAAACAATTATATCTTACCGTACGCTCCAATTATATGTTTTTAATTGAAGTTCCAATTAAACTATCCCAAAATAATTCATATTTGTAGTGCAATGTTGCCAGATTTATGGTAAATTTTACACATTGTACACAGTTTCTTTCTTATTTGGCCCGTGACCCCATATTTTCAAACGGCAGGCTTATTCTAAAAATTATTATCTTTAATTTGAGACTATTTTCAATAATTTGTCATTCCTCTTGCGGTTTTAGGAGCAATTTAAGGCCAATTTTCCAGGACGATTTCATGTCTCCCTGTGTTATCTTATGGGGGATAAGATGATCTTCAATCAAGAATATCTAATTATATGATACCGTAAGGGGCAAATATTTTTTGCTAGTTGTATGTAATATGGTTTCATTAATCTTTGGTGTGAATTACAGCAAATTCTCATTCCTATGCCGAAACGATGGAACCACTTTAACCAAATTATAACTCCATGGTGCAAGTTTTAAAAATAATAACAGTATATTATTGACGTGCCGACAGACATTTATTTTCGGACACATTTTTAAATGTATTATTAAAAAGTTGGTCAGTTCATGGAGTAGTAATTTTGAACTAAAAGTATAATTGCAAGGAATTGAATTTTCACACAATAAGGCACTACATAATTTGCTCCAGACTGGAGCACTACAATGAAACTTCATCAAATGTAGGTACTTTAAAAGAGCAACACTAGGTCTGTTCGTCGGGGTGTTCTAACCTGTTCGGAACACACCGGAAGTCGTCACGGAAAAGTTTACTTATACCTATCCGTCGAGTTTTGATTCGTAATTTATGCACCTAACATATTCAGTGACATACTTCCGCCTGCTCCGAGCAGGTTAGAACACCCTGACGAACAAACCTCTTACTTCATAATCACAACACATTGAATACTAACATTCACATAAATTCACATAAATTGCCAACATAAATTACCAACCAATCAGAAAAACAAGAAAAAAACAGAGTATAATAACTGAAACTAACTGAGACTGAAAACTGAGACTAACTGAAACAGCAGACCGCTGGTTAAATAATGCACCAATGTTTTTTTCGGACACACAATTTTAAATGTATTGTTGAGGTATAAGTCGGTCTGGAGGCCAAGTCTTGAAACTTACGCTTTCAGGACGCAAACGCTCTCGGACGTCATAAAGTCCCATTTACTGTAAGAGTGATCGATAGAGACAGGATAGTAATGCAATTGCATGTTTTTGAAGTACTGCCTGGAGAGCATGCAATATCAGTAATAAATCCATTTCATGACTCCTGCTTTCCAAATATATGACTTTGATATGGCATGTTTTGCTTATTTTTAGCTTTTTGCTCCAATAGTGCCTATTTTGGCCAAAATGCTGCATATTTTGCTTATTTTGGACATTTCATAGGGCATATCTGCATATAACGGCATTTTTCTTAGTTTAGTAGATTTCATTTATATTTCCTGCCCCTAATATTCTAAATTTAATAATTCATCCATAATTAAAAGGACGTATGAAGTATCGGATTTTCCCAGAAATTCCCTAAACTGTTGCCGTGATGGTGCACCTGGTAACATTCGCTCTACCATTTGCAGTTGGAAGAGTGTCTGCATTCAATCAGAGCACTTCTTTTAAAAATTCTCCGAACGCTGTGGCAAACAGGGTTCAGAGTAATTCGAAACAAGTTTTGTTACCAGCAGAGCACCATCTACGTTATATTTGCGGGTGAATTGTGTATGGTTACTTAATAAATTTCCGCTTTTTTGCATATTTTATTGCCTATTTTGGCTTTTCATACTGCATGTTTTGCCTATTTTGGTACTTTGATATTGCATGTTTTGCTTATTTGAGCATTTCATATTGCCTATTTTAAGGATTGATACTGCATTACTATCCTGTCTCTAGTGATCGACATTGAAACATAAAGTCAAGCCACTTATTTGATTGCCATCCAACAATCTATTGGAAACAATTTATTAAGATTATAATTATTATTACAGATATTATACAGTCATAAATCCTTATTCAAAGTTAAGCTAAACAGTTGAAGGTGGATTCAAGGTCATCATTCTTACAGTAAATGGGACTTTATAACGTCCGAGAGCGTTTGCGTCCTAAAAGCGTAAGTTTCAAGACTTGGCCTCCTGGTCACAAACTAAGTGTATAATTTGCAAGGAATTTTATATTTGTACAATTAAGGCACTCCTAAACTAAATTAAAGAAACTCCCTCAAATGTGCACTAAAGGAGCAACCAATCAGTTAAAAAACATCAGAGCACAATGACTAACAGAAACATAGCAGACCACTGGTTAAATGATGTGCCGATAGATTTTTTTTTCGGACACACAATTTTAAATTTATTATATTAACAAGTCGGTCTGTTCACAAACTAAGTGTATAATTGCAAGGAATTTTATAATCTGTACAAAAAAGGCACTTTTCATAAATAACTAGAAAATATTTGCATGATCACAAAGTCTGTTGATAGAAAAATTATTGAAATACAAATACCTTGAATTATAATCATTATTGGTACTTAGGTATGATACATGTGATCTCAGAACCTTTCTGCTAAGTACAAATCGCTTGGCACACGTGAATTATTATACACAACAATATATTACTAATATATTTAGACAATTATCATTACTGGTAGACGATATAGATTATCACAGAACCTTTCTGCAAGTACAATTACACAAAAATAGTTTGCAATAACCATAACGAAATAAAATACAAATAGCTGGTACAATTATCATTACTGGTACATGATATAAGAGATTATCACAGAACCCTCCTTGATTACTCAAGGGAACCTTTCTGCAAGTACAATTACACAAAAATAGTTTGCAACAACCATAGCAAAATACTAATGGCATTGGACAATTATCATTATACTGGTAGATGATCACAGAACCTCTCTGTACCACGTAAAATTACACAAAAATAGTTTGCAATAACCATAACGAAATAAAATACAAATAGCAGGTACAATTATCATTACTGGTACATGATATAGATGATCACAGAACCCTCCTTGATTACTCAAGGGAGTAATCACCACATTGAAATACACATAGCTTCAATGAATGGTACATAATCAAGATCACAGAACCTTTATGCAAATTACAGATAGGTAACTTAAGGCACATGTGAGTTATTATACACAAAAGTAGTTTGCAATAACCATCGAAGAAATAGCAATCGTTTGAACAGGTACTGGTACATGGTACATGATCAAGTTTGTCACATAACAATTATGCAAAATACAAATAGCTCAACTTGCCCCCCCCCCCCCCCCCCAATTATTATGCAATCAGTACAATTACAATAGTTTGCAATAACCATCGAAATACAAATTCATTGGATAATTATCATTACTGGTACATGATAAAGATCACAGAACAATTCTACAAAATACAAATAACTTGGCACCCGTGAATTATTATACAATGCAAATAAAATGCATACAACAAATATAAAATTGGTAGTTTGAATAACCATCGAAATACAAATGGTTTGAACAATTATCATAACTGGTGCATGAAAAGATCAGAGAACAATTCTGAAAAATAAAATAGTTAGTTTGCAATAACCATAAATTATTGAAATACAAATAGTACATTAGATAATTATCATTACTGGTACATTGAAAAGGTAGGATGGTAATCATGTGCCATGATTACCTCAACCAGTGCATGTGGTGACAAAGAGCAGCTCGAGAATAACTCCTCTACCACATAACTCGATGACAAGCCACCTTCTTGAGCCAGTTCGGGAAGAATCTCTTCAGCAGTGCCGAGTCCAGAGATGTAGTGTGGATATCCCATCACTCATCAGATATCCTCCAGCAGACACCCGCAGAATGGCAGCGACTCAGATTATCTCCTTAAAATAATGTATGGTGTACTGTGCATGAGCATTTTCAGTTTCAATCTCATTTTCTTTTTCGCTAGTTTTAGAGTAATGATGGTGTGTGCAAATAGCATAAAGTAGGTACACTAACTAAGTTTTCATGGTTGCTCTCTCCCCATCATAACTTTAGAAAAAATCAACCATCAATTTTCATCATTCTCAAATAACTCAGCAAAGAGTTCGCAAATGAAGCAAAACTTGATAACTAGAGACAGGATAGTAATGCAGTATCAATCCTTAAAATAGGCAATATGAAATGCTCAAATAAGCAAAACATGCAATATCAAAGTACCAAAATAGGCAAAACATGCAGTATGAAAAGCCAAAATAGGCAATAAAATATGCAAAAAAGCGGAAATTTATTAAGTAACCATACACAATTCACCCGCAAATATAACGTAGATGGTGCTCTGCTGGTAACAAAACTTGTTTCGAATTACTCTGAACCCTGTTTGCCACAGCGTTCGGAGAATTTTTAAAAGAAGTGCTCTGATTGAATGCAGACACTCTTCCAACTGCAAATGGTAGAGCGAATGTTACCAGGTGCACCATCACGGCAACAGTTTAGGGAATTTCTGGGAAAATCCGATACTTCATACGTCCTTTTAATTATGGATGAATTATTAAATTTAGAATATTAGGGGCAGGAAATATAAATGAAATCTACTAAACTAAGAAAAATGCCGTTATATGCAGATATGCCCTATGAAATGTCCAAAATAAGCAAAATATGCAGCATTTTGGCCAAAATAGGCACTATTGGAGCAAAAAGCTAAAAATAAGCAAAACATGCCATATCAAAGTCATATATTTGGAAAGCAGGAGTCATGAAATGGATTTATTACTGATATTGCATGCTCTCCAGGCAGTACTTCAAAAACATGCAATTGCATTACTATCCTGTCTCTATTGATAACATTTGAGATCAGAATCCTCTGTGCAAAGTAATGACAATTTAATTGTCAAGATTAAAGGCCCATGCACAATTGACATAACCCGCAGCCGCAACACGCAACCGCAACACGCAACCCGTATCACTATCTGTTCACAATTGACATAACCAAGACGTTACGGACCAAAGAAACCAAAGCATATAGAGTGAAAAAATATGACGCACACATCACGGCATCATTGTTCGCAAGGCACGGCTTCCTCTTTGTCAGACATAAATAAACAAGAAAAGAACGAAAAATCCAGGAAAAATAATGACAACACAGTTTTGACGGCTGGTTTAGGTTATGCTGTTGTAAGTAGAAGCTAGTTTGACTTTGATTTTAACCTGTGATATTTGTCTATTTCCGGTTCCGGTTTTGTTATCTCATTCTGATTGGCTGCCCGTCAGAATGTGGGCGTGGCCTGACATAGCTTACGTAAAATTGTCGATTCTTGGTCAAGTCTTGTGGGCTACGGGCTACGGCTGCGGGTTGCGTGTATGTCGATTGTGCGCGGTTGCATTGGTATGCATTGTTTCAACTTTTCACGCAGTTGCGCTTACGGGTTGCGGCTGCGGGTTATGTCAATTGTGCATGGGCCTTTAGAGTTTTATTGTATTTGTGGCAGGTTTGGCAGGTTTCGGCAGCATAAACGAACATAACTTACATTATAGTGACCAACCAGGTGATGCAAGCAACATTCCCTACTCTGTCTGTCTGACTGAAGTTGATACCTGCGTTGTGTCATGTAGTGCATCTCGCCGTGCAAGATCTTAAACTGCATCTCGGAGGGATGAACGAAGAGGACCTCCATGGCACGCCCGGCGATGTAGTGCGACCCAGAACTGGCAACGGTCACCATCTCCGCTTGCTTGTTGATTGGACGGCAGTATGTCTTCCTGCTGACCACCAGAAAACCGCCGTAGTTCATGGGTATGAAGGTCACCTTGTAGTTGGGCAACCAGTAGGTTGAGTCGCACACCACGCCCCAGTGATCTCTGCTTTCATCTTTGCCTGAAGAAGACATCTTGTTAAGCTTGATTTACACGGGTCAATGTATTGATCAATACATTGAATTCAAGAGGCTGTGCACATGAGCAGAGCCACTTTTGATATGATAAAGTGGCTCTGCTCATGTGCACAGCCTCTTGAATTCAATGTATTGATCAATACATTGACCCGTGTAAATCAAGCTTTAGAACACTTTCACACCAACCACTAACAACAAAGAGCCATCCTTCAGGGCTATAGTCAACAAATCTTATTGAGGTCTGTGGTTAGAAGCTACTAATTGAACAAGCAGGCTGTCCGTAACACAAAAATTTGCTCCAAGTGAATTCGCTTTCATAAAGCAGATAATATCTGCCCAAATATTTCATTAAGTGTGTGCTGAAAAATGCATTTACATCAATTATCAAATGTATCAAATATCCGATTGATAAATATCCGCATATATCAATATCCGAGCAGCATGGGAACAGAAGAGAATTCCAGTTGATTGGGAAAAGGGGATTATTGTTCCCCTTTTCAAGAAAGGAGATCGTAGGAAACGTAGTAATTACACCGGAGTGACATTACTCTGTCAGTGTGCGAAGTTGTTTGAGAAGATAGTGGAACGGAGATTAGTTCGTTCACTCCCATCAAGATATCAGAACTACCTATGCATCGTGGAAGCAGAGTGATAGAGCTCATAGTATAGATGGCCAGAGCTTAGGTATGATTTGAAATTTGAGTAAACATGAGAGTTTTCCCAGTAAAATAACTACACATGCAATGGAGAATGAGGTGGCGTGGCACCAACCTGTGGCATCGCCATTCGTTGACACTTCTTTATTCCCGGAGAGGAGAAGTGATGGCAGTGGAGGTTCTTCGTCAAGACGAGGTGCTGGATTCTGCTGACCACATCACGCCATTTCACAGCATCCCTAAGATAACCACAAATTAGTTCGTTCACTCCCATCAAGATATCAGAACTACCTGCATCGTGGAAGCAGAGTGATAGAGCTCATAGTATAGATGGCCAGAGCTTAGGTATGATTTGAAATTTGAGTAAACATGAGAGTTTTCCCAGTAAAATAACTACACATGCAATGGAGAATGAGGTGACGTGGCACCAACCTGTGGCATCGCCATTCATTGACACTTCTTTATTCCCGGAGAGGAGAAGTGATGGCAGTGGAGGTTCTTCGTCAAGACGAGGTGCTGGATTCTGCTGACCACATCACGCCATTTCACAGCATCCCTAAGATAACCACAAATTAGTTCGTTCACTCCCATCAAGAAGTCAATAAATCACGTAAATGCAGATGAGTTGCTTAGAGATATTGCCGAACTTGAAGAAATTGATCGTGAACGAAGTGCACGAGCACGAGCAAAGAGCGTATCTGGGAATGCATCGAAGCAACTGGCTCAGTCATACAGTCATTCAAATCAACGAGACACAAAAATCAAGCTTGATCAGATATAAGTAAAACGTCATCTACTACATCATCGAGTAGTACAGACAAACCTCAGACGACATCATCTGCTGTGAACGGCCAGAGCACGAAGGCAAAATACTACAATTGTGACAAGACCGGTAATATTTCTCGTGATTGCCGAGAAGCACAGCGTCCATTCAAGTGCACGGAATGCGGTATGGAAGGTCATACCAAGAAGTATTGCAAGAAAACAGAAAATTCCCAACGTCTGATCTTGTCAGATGCAGGTATTGGCCCTGCAAAATAAATACATCAAGACAGCACAGATTGGCAACGAAGAACTTCAAGCTCTCATCGATCCAGGTAGTTCTGCGTGCACACTTCAAGCTTCAGCAGCGATACGTTGCCAGCTGAAGACAGAGCCGACGACAACCATGCTTGTAGGATTTGGAGCAGTGGCGGTTTGTGCATGAGGCAAGGGAGGCTGTGCCTCCCTAAATATTAGAGAAGAAGAAAGGGATTGCATCGTATTTCACAACTCTTAACTTCACTTCATATATAATTGTGTACCTATATCATTTTAATTTTAAATTTTATAAATATTAGTATTTTACTTTGACTGATTGGTTTAATTCGCCACGCCAATCCCACACAATGAGAGCGCGCGCGCTGCTGAATACACGTTAGCCGTATACGCGGACTGCAAGGGAGGCAGAGCTGCTTACAGCCTCGTGTAGCCTCCGATTTCTACAGGCGAGGGGCAAGCGCGGGAGTGCGGGGTAAGCGCAACGCATCCAGAGCTATGATGACGTCAGTGAGGCGGCGGACGTGCCCGAGAGGCTCCGAGCGAATGACGAAGCTTTCTGCCCGCGCCGCTCTGCCCGCGCGTTTACTATAGTATTTTATAATTACGTTTAATATATTAAACGTAATTATAAAATATTTTTCTGCCTCCCCACATTTCAAACCCACAAACCGCCACTGATTTGGAGAGACAAACAACATCACGAAGCCTTTATCACCACGAAGACTGTAGCTAAAATCGAAATCGACGTCATGATCGTACCTGACAGGCCCAGCCAATGGACTTGTTGATAGGCAGAACGTGGTTGGATCAACAGCAATTGCATTCGCTCCTGTGGATGAAAAACTGATTATAGGCTACCGCAATGATCAACCATTCGCGAGCATAAATGTAGGAACATTAACGAGAGTGAATCTGTCACCAATCCATGAAACTGTTTTGCCGCCAAACTCAATGAATTTTCTTCGAGTACACATATCAACGATGATTTTGCTGTGATTTGCAACCAGGGAAACCGCGAACAAGTATTTTCTGTAGTAGAAGGTGAGACAATCGTTCCTGTCATTAATTTCAGTAATCAAGAGGTCACATTAACAGAAAAGGATTGTGTGGCAAGAGGTGAAGGAATGGAAAAATGTTCAAACGAGATGCTACAGGTAGACAGTCAGCTACAACCACCTCGTCCCATTGAAATCGACGAATTGAACATCGATTGTCATGTTACTCAACAGCAAGCTGTCAAGTTGAAGGACTTAGTAAATGAATATCGGGATTCGGGATTGCTTCTCACTTACTCTTCAAGAGTTGGGTTGCACCAACTTCGCAACCATGCAGATTGTTGAAGAACCAGGAAGTAAGCCAGTTGCAAGTCGCCCTTACAAGACCAACGCAGCAGAGCGCGAGACCATTCGCGGTATTGTGCAAGAGTGGAAAGATGCAGCTAAAGATTGGGAGGACATGTTGGCGAAACTACGCTTAGTATTTGACGCCCTGAGGTCAGCGAAACTCACATTAAAACTCACCAAGTGCGAGTTTTGTAAAACGATTGACTACCTTGGATTTTGGATATCCGCGGGTAAAATCACCCCCGGTGAGAAGAAGATGGAAGCCATCAAATTGTTTCCAACTCCAGAAAACGTACACGAAGTGAGGCGCTTCTTAGGCCTTACTGGTTTCTTCAGACGGTTTGTAGACCATTACTCGTTGAAGGTAGAACCACTCACAAGACTAACAAAAGCAAATGAACCGTTCGTGTCGCGGAATGAACAGAAAGCTGCGTTTTCTATGCTAAGAGACGCTCTGTCAACTTCACCCATTCTTGCGCTGTACAATCCTCGAGCGAAGACTGAACTACACACCGACGCTAGTAGTCTTGGATTAGCAGGGATGCTGCTACAAGAGGGAGAAGATAAGAATCTGCATCTTGTCTACAGCGTGAGCAAACGAACCAATGCGGCCGAACAACATTACCATTCCAGTAGATTGGAACTAATGGCTATCGTATGGAGTATGCAACGATTAAGGGCGTTCTTACTAGGCATACACTTCACCGTAGTCACCGATTGTCAGGCCCTAGTGTACCTGAATCAACAAAAGACCATGAATCCTGTGATTGCGCGAGCGTACGATCTCGTCTCTCAATCGAGCACCATTAGAGGAAGCAAGCGACACCATGGACGATGTCATCGCAGATCGACTTGAAGTACTACTTACGCTCAGTATGTCAGATCAAGTATTAATGATGCAGCGAGCCGACAAAAAGCTATGCGACTTCGTGAAGATCCTCGAGAAGCCAGAATTACAACGAACCAAAGAAGAGAGAAATGAGACTTCTGACATTGAATTGAAGAACGGAATTTTCTTCAAAGTTCAACATATGAAT
Organism: Leuctra nigra; assembly: GCA_934045905.1. Taxonomy (NCBI): domain Eukaryota; kingdom Metazoa; phylum Arthropoda; class Insecta; order Plecoptera; family Leuctridae; genus Leuctra; species Leuctra nigra. Next base: position 14,532,681 of record OW203767.1, on the reverse strand, counting down.
GACCAATCAGAGAAACGACTTTTTGTTGTCCCCTCATCTACTAGGTATGAGGAAGAGTATTGTAGTGAAGTTCCACGATCTTCCTGGACACTTTGGACTTTATACCTACAGCTGAGGTATGATTTTTTACGGGAGTGTCACGTCTATTGTGATTATAACAATATTGGTTTCTAAGTTCAACAAAGACTCTTGTTGCAGGGATGAAATGGGCAGTCTAACCTTAAAAAACTCGTGTCGTATTGTTACCTACTAGGCCTAGAAAGCCTACCTGGTAGGCCTACCAATTCGAAATAAATCATGTTCAACAAATTGTAGTAACCACTAAATTGCGGATATAATTATGAAATCAATAAATACGATAACTTACCTGCCAGGTAATACAGAAGGAATACCTAGTTCGGCGGCTTCGAAGGCGTCTTTTACAAAACGCGGGAACAACGGTGTAGCGGGCCTGCTTGCCGGAAATACTACCTACAAAACTGGTGGTCGTTTTAGAAGATGAAAACTCCGTGTGACGTCATTGTCAGGTATTTTATTTATTTTGGAGGTTAAAGCTGTAAAATAGGCTTATGACGGCCTTAATTATCGCTGTTGATGAATTTAATATCATATTGTATCTCAACATACAGTCTGAGTTGCGTAATCGGCCGTAATTCAATACTGTTTAAAACACCGTGCGAAACCCGTGTGACGTCATTGATGACGTCACAAGTCATTTGAAGAAACACCGTGGGAATAGTACTGGGTTCTTTTGACACGGCATAAAAAGCCGTGTGACGTCACGACTACCGTGTGGATAGACACTTCCCAACGGCACGGCTTGGCCGGTTTGGTACCAACGCTTGGTGCTTACTTCCTTCTGGTCGATCTTCTTACCCCAGATTTTCTGTGGATTTTACCTGTGTCTTGATTTGACAAAATTATTTTCTGAGGAAAGGAGAATGGCTGGACTTGCTGGGAAAGTATACCAAGGACTCTTCAAGAGGACTTCCACGTTTGCCCTAACAATTATATTCGGCGCTTTCTTCTTTGAACGGTCATTTGATTTAACATCAGACTACATTTTCAACAACATCAACCGAGGGGTAAGTTCAAGGACATTATTCCATAACCTTTGAAATGTACCTAACTTACCTCTGTATTTATGGATGCAAAATGCTGAAGTCAGGTTCACAGCTCGGCAACTAGCCTGGTGCATACATCGAGATCCACCAGACAGTCGGCCATGGCCTCGACCTATTGTAAGCGTCTGAGAAAAAAGGCTTGATTTCTTGAATATCTTAGTTTCTAGTTTCCACATAGTTAAAAATCATGTGTGTGCACCTTCTGTGCAAACGGAACAAGCCGCCATGACCACTGCCTTGCAAAAATGGTGGTTTCTCACAGGCGCCGACGGCCCAGGGTGGCGATTGCATCCCGGGTCCCTTTTTCTGGCTTTGCAGGGCATAGTCTGGGTCACAGTGATTTGCAACCACAGCTCACCAAATCAGTTCTTAAAGCACTATATTTAAATAAATATACCCCCCCCCCCCCCCCCCCCCCCCCCGATGAGTGATATCGTCCCCTTAATTTCGACGCATCCCGGGCCTTTTCAGCCCAGTCGGCCCCTGGTTTCTCAACTAGTGAAATACAGCGTTACGTTAATGTATAGGTACTCAACAAAAGACACGGATTGTTTGTGAAAGATTTGTAGGCGCCATCCAAGTTGATGCTAACTTTTAGTATAATACAAGTTGCTGAGCTGGATTGTTCAACAAGGATTAAGGAATCTGACTACACTACGTATCACATTTAGCTGTCCTGTAAGATATTTTGAATACTCCTTGCCCGAGGGATGGGCTCGGAAGACCACGCGATCGCACACAGCGACTGAGGGATGGCAAAAAAACTGGTTATTTGAAACATTAGGTGTCTGGCAGACAGATCCTTGTGAAATGCAGTGTAGTAGGCAATCTGTTTCCTTTGAATAATATTGTTTTCTTTGGCCCATCTCACTGTACAATTTAAATTGGTCAATTTAAATTTCCATACAATGAAATAGCGATCGAGTTGAACTCTGAAAGTGAGTTGTCCTTTGTTTCTGGCTACAAGTTTATTTCATTTTCTATGCAATTTGCAGTGCACCCAATTCTATATGACCCCATTGCTTCGAGTATTTTTGTACTACTCAAGTAATTATACATTTTGATGCTGCTTTCCCTGCTACATCGAAACTAAGGAATTACTTGTAAATAATTTTAAAATGTTCAACAAATCTATGGCATAATTTTGTAAAGGTTAGGCCACAATTGTCGTAATGCCTAATGTTTAATGTTTAGTGTTTAATGCTTAATGTCTAATGTATAAGGAGGGCCAGAATAGGTTCTTATTTCAACTGTAGTAGCGCTAGTGTCTCCAGAGCCTCCTGAAGATTTACAGCCTTCATTTGAAACAAAAATCTGCTCTAAAATTAGTAAATTACTTATTTCGTCTTGTCAAATACATTACTATCTAGTTTAATATTATCTGCCACTTTTCTGCAATTTTAAATGTTGTTGTTACAAGTTCTGAATTTCTCCACTGCGCAGCAACAATAGTAAGTCTTTCTGATTGGCTTGTCGTAAGGTTTTTGTCATAAGAAATGGATTTTATTCAATTCTTATTTCACTGCGACTAAACACTAATCACTATTTCATGTTGTGGCCCATATCACATAAACCCTATCATCCATTTCTCTTAAACACTAAGCACTAAACATTAAACATTAGACATTAAGCATTACGACAATTGTGGCCTAGCCTTAACATAATATGTATTATTCTTTATTTTCAGAAACTTTGGGCTCATATTAAAGAAAAATATGAAGAATGAAGATGTATTCAAACTCTACGTATTGGTAAATGGAGAGATATGAAGCTAGCAACTTCATGTAGCCACTGTAATTGTTTGTAAATAATCTTTAAGTTAAGCAATAAATGTCCGATCTGTAAGGTCATGTACTGAAACATGTGTTCTTTAATGTCCGCTACCTACTTGGACGAGTCTGAACAGAATTACCTAGTACATATTTGAATATAAGACGAGGAAGGAAGGAAATGTTGGACTAACATTGGTGAATGAAAAAACTTGGCATTCTATCTGAACTGGCATCTGATGTCAATGGATTTTACACGATCTGTTCAAATTTGTCTATTTTTATTTCAACTGGGCATAGTATTTAATGATCATAAATCAGGGCTTGTGGAAAAATTTCACATGCAAGAACGCTTGCACTTAGTCGCTCATGGACAGCACAGCATTAAGTACCCAAAAAAATAAAAAATTATTTTATGTAATTACAAATGATGATAATTGATAAATAGGTTTAGGTAATAGAAAATATTAAATAACCAATTTAAAGAAGTTATGATAATCACAATTGCCACACTTTTAACAAAATAACAAAGGCAGAAAAGCACTTCAAGAATGGCACTGATAAATCGATACCAAATTAAGGTCGATTTATACATACCGTATTTACTCGCATATAAGCCGCAGGTATATTCAATTATTCACTACCTAGAAATCCTACTGTGGCTTATATTCGCGTGCGGCTTATATTTGCGCGCAAAAACGATTTTTCCCATTTTGAATGGGAAAAATCTGCGCGGGTGACACTGGAGAAGGTTCTGGGGATTGCTTCATCTCCAGATAACCTCAGCCACCACTTGTCAACCCTTGTCAATGTCCTTTAATGACCTGTCGCTCAACTCAAGTGTATAATAGATACAATAAAGCCTGGTGCTAGTTTTATTACATCCTGCGGCTTATTTTCGCATACAAAGTGTTTTTCAGAAACAGACTTCCAAAAACTGGGGTGCGGCTTATATTCAGGTGCGGCTTATATGCGAGTAAATACGGTAATATTTATTCCACAAGAGAGAGAGGGAATTACTTAGTGAAGAGGTCACCGATGCAGTGATGCGCTTTTGTGCATTCAGAAACCTAGCGGCAGGAAAAGACTCATCACCAGTCCTTCTTGGTTTAAATTAATATTAGTACAATTGTCTTGTGTAAACTTGCTTGTGCAACTTGTTCCGAACAAATGTCCGAGAAAATATAGAGATGTAGGTAAATTATAAGTGGTCGTAAGCATAAAAAACCTTCGTTGTACTGTTGATCTGAATTTACAAACCCAATACGAAAAATAGTATGGTTTAGCAAAAACCTAGGTCCTTGACAAATTCACCTAATCATACCAATATATTAATTGATTTCACTGTACAATGACTGGAGATATTACATTACCAGTCGAGTAGGAAAAGCTATAGCAATAATTAGCACATTATATTACCATTCCGAGGGTCGGGGGGAAAGGACGGCATACACCCTAGAGATATATTTTAAAACTGACCTATAGATTACTTATATAATTTGGAATTAATATAAGATATTGTGTAGGTACACCTTCATCAGTTAATTGAATCTATGATTGAATGCTCCATAGATTTTTCAGCTTAAAAGGCATTTACATAGCAATATTTTATAGAAGATCCAAGTTGAGTAAATAGATGGTACATGCCGCATCCCCCTTTCCTTGCACACACATTTGAACTAGAGATGGAGAAAATATCGATATATCGATATCAAAAAAATATCGAAATATCGATACCTGAATATATTGAATATCGATATATTGAAATATCGATATATCGAAATATTGAAATATCGAAATATTGAAATATCGATATATTGAAATATTGAAATATTGAAATATTGAAATATTGAAATATTGAAATATTGAAATATCGATTTATTGAAATATAGATATATCGAAGCTTTACCGTATGATACAACTAGGTATATTCTTAATTGAAGTTTATACCTACTATGGCAAAATAATTCATATTTGCAGTGCAGCGTTTATCAGATTTTAGAACAATTTCTCAGATTATTCACATTTCTTTCTTATCTGGCCGGTGACCCTATATTTTGGAACGGCTGTGTTATTTCTATTTAAATTTTCTTTTGAATTTCCTATCATTTTTAGGAGCAATTTAAGGCATTGATTGATTTTATGCGATATATCAATATTTCCATACCTACATCGAAATATAATATTGTCATATATCAATATTTCGATATTTCAATATATCGATATTTCGATATTTCGATATTTTAATGTTTCAATATTTCGATATTTCAATATATCTATATTTCGATATTTCAATATTTCAATATATCGATATTTCAATATATCGATACTTCAATATATCGATATTTCGATATTTCAATATTTCAATATATCGATATATCGCGATATCGATATATCGATATATATCGATATATAAATGATATCGATAGTCGATATCAAAATCCAGGTTCGCTCCATCCCTAATTTGAACTATGAGCATATTCCGGCTGGCGAATAGCGTCCAACAGTCGATTACCGTTGCGTCTCGAAGTTTCGCGGAGCTACCGAGGCGGAGGAGGGGCGGGGTACTTCTTGCTGGACTTCATCTGCAAACAACAGTCTACTTTGAAAAACATCGAACTCATGTCTACCTTCAGAGATATCTTGGGTATACAGGTATTCAAGATAATGTATTTTGTCTACATTGTAGATGATATAATTGAATGCTGGGCCAGAAGAACCATGTAACCAACACTTTTTCCGAAATAGGTTTTTTGTGGAATATCCATGTACTTGTCTAGATCTATCTGCACTGCCACCTTAAAATGTTGATTTTTTAAATGTTGGCATTATATAAATTGACCATGAATGTTGGCTGCCATGGAAAAACCATGAATGTGATTCTAGATAGCGGACGGCATTGTGTCACCAACTTTGTTCATTCATTTAAATAAAAGCAGGAAGGAAAACTGGTGGATGGATAAACAACGATAGTATTTGAGGTAGTACTTGGAGGAAAAGTATAAAACCGGAAGGGTACTGAAATAATAGGTATTACCCTTTCCAAATAAATAAGTTAGATAAACATAATTGTAAACTTTTATGTTCACTGTTCAGGTACCTACCCATTCATTGAATGAAGCCTGTATACTGTGGCTAATTAGGTACTCAAAATAATGAAATTGCTGGTTACATGGTTCTTCCGGCCCAGCATTCAATTCTTGAAGTGTAGCTTTTATTAAAAGATAGCATGAAAAACGTTTCCTTGTACTAGTAGGTACCTACTTCTTAAATAATCTTTATTTTTCAACAAATATATAGATATTGGTTTATGGCGCTCAACAGCCACAGTTGCATAGTAGCGAGGTTATCTCTTTTATCTAATTCTCAGATATCATTTATCTAGACTTGATTCTTTTCCATCAGAATTACCATAAGATCAGTTATCAGATCTAACAGTGATCAGTGATCACTCAGGTATGAGAGGCATCAGTTTGATGGAAAAAAGTTAAAAACCTAAGCTAGAATGATAAAACTCAAATTAAATTCATACAATTTGCAATATACGTTCATTGGCTGATGGAGTCGTGATTATGCTCAGCGACGGACTGACATGGGATTCACAAGTGCAATCGCATTCCGGGCCCCTGTCGGTTGTGTGTGTGTGTGCCTTTCTCACATTTTATGGGCCCCCAACCCATTTACATTTTACTAGCCTTTTTCATATTTTACCAGCATTTTTACTTATTTTCCACAAATTTTTTCTTTCTCTACTCGGTTTTACGGGCCCTCTCATATGTTTTTGCGGGCCCTTTGCCTCGTCGCATCCTAGTCCTTTTCTTCCCAGTTCGCCTCTGATTAGGCTTTCCGTTAATTTCTCCGTAGTATGAAGTGTACTTGGATCTACAAGTACTGATTACTGATTAAGTACGGATCTACTGATTATTAGTTCAAGTTAATCAGACATTAGTCACACAACAATAAATACTAAGTCCTATCTTCAGTCTTAAAATAAGATTATTCACAAGAGATAAAAAATTTATGGTTCATGAACAAAGAGGACAAATTTTATGAGCAAAATGGACAATATTAGCCTGCTTTCAAAAGATACATTTCTGGTAAAGCTATGAGAACTAATAAGATATTTTGTTCGGTAAGCCTGTCCAATTTCTAACAAACATCTGCATTCATTGAATTAGTAGTCATCTTACTGTAAGTTCTAATGAAATATTAAGGTCAACACACAGTAAATGTCAAATTAAGCTTGTAAGAGAATAAGGAATCCACAATAAAAATAACGTAAAAATCAAAGCATGCTTTTCGCAATAAACCACTTCCCATCTAGTGTGATCATAATTTGCATTTACGGGCAATACACAACGGTTGTATGCCTAATCAAACATTAATTGCAGACGTTCATGTTAAATTTATTAAGTTCGTGGACACAGGACAGGTTCTTCTCCGTTACTTATATTAATTGTGTTGGTAGGACTAAAAATTGTTAGATACACACGCAAGCTAGGTCGAGCCCCTGCCTTCTGTTTCGGAACAGCGCCAGTCGACATTGGTCGTTGTTGGTGTCCGTTCTGTGGACCGCCTGGAGTTGGTCCTTGTGTCGTCGGCTGACGTAACCCTTGAAATAAAATGACATTATGAGATTGATTTTAATATCCCCTACACCAATCCAACCAAACACTATTGTCTCCGAGTTGGAGTCCAATTTGCAATAAAGAATCAAAAGAAATGTGCAGTATCCAATTGCATTTAAATACTTCCTACGAGAATACATCTGATTTCGATTTTTGCTTTAAAACAAGATGAAACTTTCAAGGGGACGAAAATGAAAAATAATCAAAACCCGATTGACTAATTTTATGACGAGTGACATTTCATGCTACAAAAAATATGAATAACGAATCTCTCCCATCGTCTTACCTGCTATTGGATTAACATTTGCGGTTGGTTTCTGCCATGAATCGTCACTAATGCGGAACGGAGGGAGTGGACTCTGCCTCCGCTGATGCTGCGGAAGCCACTGCCTCTCCTCGGTGAGATTTGACTGCTTCTTCTTGATCACATTCACGTCTTTGACAGCAGGCAAGTCGAACTCGTTGACGAGTACGTCGCCACGGAAAGGCAGTTCACAGTGCGCTTGATGTGAGAGGAGGTTATGTGGAGGATAAAGACCGCCACAGAATTCACACGGCAAACCATTCTCCCCTGAAACATTCATAAAATCCATGAGCTCTGAAATAAAGATGCTGCAGCCGAGTCTTTACTTAGGCGTCGTACCTACCTTAAGTACAACCACTCACTGCCGAGTTGTCTCCAGTAAAGTTTGTTTTAACAAAGAAAATCATAACTTCGTAAATAATCCAATCAAACAGACATCCAAATATTTCTGTAGATACTGGTTTTCAGCTTCATAAAGATTACCCAACTGGAACGGCGGCAAAATAAGCGCGATATGAACATTTTGATAACGAGTTACCTCGTCCTTAGCAGTGATGGCAGAGCAGCAATTGTCTCGTCCATAGCCGTTAAAATTTCTCTAGCAAAACTTTTCCCTTTGTTTTATATATTTAAAAAAAACTCTTTATCTCATTTTGTTATTCATGGTCATTTTACACTCGCTCATATTTTGTTACTAAAAAATCTCAATCAATTTACCAAGAACATCTGGGTGAGCTTGAGTCTTGAAGCAAGCCAGATCCGGGCGACAGCCGGTCTCGTGAATCACCAACTGATTGGCCGGTATCATCGCTTCACAAAACTCGCACGGGAGAGCCACCATCTCACCGCCACCTAAGTCAAGATCGAGGTTCCCCATCATGTTATTGGCTATTGCATATGGGTTGAGTTCAAGGTCAGGCTTGCTCAGTCCAGCCAAAAGTCTTTCATTGTCACCTGAAAAAATAAGGTGACGATTAAAACACTAATTAGAATAATTAATGTATAACTCTGCATGTTAATTTAATTACTTTGTCTGATAACTGGTTTGTGCAGAGCTTTTGGAATAGCTACAGCTGCTGTGGAGTTGACTTGTGGCATGTCATTTGTCCGTTTGCTCGGCGAAAGTCGATTTCCAGCAGCCGAAGGTCGAACGGCTTCCGGAACGGTACTGCGTGCTGACAGCGGCCTAGCAGAGTCTTGACTCGAGTTCCACAGGGTACTCCCATATACAGGGTCTTGTGTATTCCTGGATTGATTTCCCCGAACAAGATCTGGCGGGTTTCTCGATGAACTCTCACTAGCACATTCTGAGGAATTCCAAGGCAGGTAAGAACGGATGGGATCTTGAGATACCCGGGCTGAATGTCCATAATTTGCCTGAGAATAAGAAGCCGGGAGTACATAATCATTGTTTCGGCTTAGAGGCGGAATTGAATCCAGCTTGACATTTCGAATGGCAGTCGAAGTAACAGAAGAGTCACTGCTGGCAGTTGATAACGGAAACATCCGAGCAGGATTTTGGATGGCATTTGGAACTTTTCTTATTCGGCTTCCGCCCAAGTCATTTAGTAGACCGGTAGATGATGACGGTTGCGGTTTACTCCACGACGGAGTGGGACCAGGTTCTGTAAAACAACATAAATGCATTTAAGATTGCCAACAGAGCAAACCAGGCCAAAATGAGAAATGTCAATGATAGGTATATTTCGAAAACACAAACCTTCATCAAGTTTCAGGAAGCCATGATTAGAATCCAAATGCAACTGCGTATATTTAAGCATGACAAATTCTCCACACTCCGCACATTTTTCCGTGCGACTGCCGCAATAGTTTTCATGCTCCTGTAACTCATTGGCTTCGGTTTCGATGTGGCAATAGTTGCAGCAGATAGCACGACGTTTGCAAGCATTTTGTTCGTGTTCGCTCAGATTCATCTTCTCTACCTTCATGTCACACGCAGGACACTCGACAGTTTTATGAAAAGTGTCATTGTGTGATTTAAGTTCGACAACGGGAATAGGTTCATCGCACTTGGTGCACAGGGCAAGATTGCGCTGGCAGTGCATAGAGTGCATGATGAAGTTACCTTGCGGAACATCGCGTTTGCTGAAATGTTAAGAATCGCTATTACTATCCCGTTAGACCACTTTGTTAGACCAAGAACCAGTACTTTGTTACCTACTACTATACTAGGTGTATGCGTAGGTACATAAGAAACCAATAAAAAATGCAATAAACCATCCAAAACGTTTGAGAGAATGACAGTGTTGTGTGTGCAGGTACTAGGTAGGTACCTTACCTACCCTAGTACAGCCTACACAGTAAAGGGAAGCTTGTTGCTTTAGGAACTTACCAATTTGTACAGAATTTAAGGGCATCTTCCTCGCTCATGATTACTTCAAACGGCTTGGTATAAAAAATGTACCACAATCGGCAGTTCGCACCTTTATACTAATCAAAGTACCTATTTCTAGAGAAAATAAATAGGGGGGAGTACCGAGTACAACCCAACAAATTGTGCTGTGCGTGCGCAAGTTAGGTACTACGGCCGTAGAGTTTTGCACTTTGCACTTTCTTTGATTTGACGTTTCCGTTTTTTCAAACTGATTACGAAAAATGATGATTAATGATTAACGATAGCACGAAAATGATGACGAAAAAAAATTACATTATAAATGACATAATGATTCGGAGTGGAGTGGATTACTCGTAACTTTTTCTACTCGAACTCGGGACCTCCGACTCCGAGACTGAGTGACAGCAATAGCACGGCACGGCAAATTTCCACGGCCACCGCCCACCAAAACCGCATTGCGTAAACATTGTGTACGCACATGCGTGTGAGAATTCAAACTGTATATGCGCAGGTACTTGTAATTTTTTATAAATAAACTTTGAGAAAAAAGTACTACTGCAAGGTACCTAGGTAATACTTATAAATATGGAAAAAGGCACTGCAGACAATAAAGAGGTTGATTTATACCGAGACACGCCGGTTCGATTATTGGGTAAGGTAAATTTTTAAGTTTTTAATAAATCAATTTTTTGACAGCCAGTGGAACAACCATTTTACAGCACTCTCGAGGCTGTTTATAGGTTAGGTACCTACCTGGCATTCTAGGTACCTACCTACTTAACTACCGACTCACATTGTAATATTACGTAGGTCCTACCAATTAAACAGGTATCTTGATACTAATAAACTTAACCTATACCTACCTTTGTTTACCACTGTAATTAACCCCATATTTCAGTAGCTAAGGTAGGTGCCTACCTAGGTACCTAGCACAGATCTTGTCAGATCACCAAGTTTGACAACAAGGGGCAAGGGCAGTATATACCTAGTTGGATGCATGACTATTCAGACCTGGCGCACTTTTGCTGCTGTTGGGCCAAAGAGACTGGGTTGTTTGGGGGTTAGTGTGAAGTCCTCCCTCCACCTGTCATTGTCAATAGTCTTAACGGCGACATAGGTTGTGAAGAAATTTTTAGTAAATGTTACACTATCCTTCTGAAGGGACGTTAAGCTGAACCCCTTGGAATCCTTCGTCCGGAGTAGGTTACATACCGGGGTAGTACCGGGTTTCCTCTCATCAATGTCACAGTATCGACCACTGAAGTCTCCTGGGCGGTTATTCTAAATTTCCTTGTCGTTTCGTGTCAATTGATACGGTGTCACCACCATGTTAAATAGGTAGCACTCCGGTGTGCAGTGAGTGCGTATAAGTGAATCGAGACGACAAGGAAATTTAGAATAGCCCTCCTGGGCCCTGATTCTATAACTCCATTGCGACCGCTTGGCAATTATTTCAATGTTAATCCTTATGGAAGAAATTGCTAAGCGGTCGCAATGGAGTTATAGAATCCCACCTCTGGCCTCTTTGCCTACTTGCCCCACTTCATGGTCAATCAAACTGTTTCTGTATATTCTCAAAATATGAATTGTTTATGAAAAAAATCCAATCAATATTCAAGAAGATGCTGAAAACCGAAACAGCCAAATGTCCCAGTATCTGCCCAATCTTGATCACTCTCATGGATTATTTTGTATCTTTTCTAGCACTTTTTACAACAAAAGTTAATAATTATCGTTTATTTAATTCTTTCTTTATCCAATTTACATCAGGTTAAAAGAACTCATACCAAGGCCTTAAATTATATTGATGCCGGTTGGCCGGTCCTGTCGCATCTTTTTCTTCTTCTTCCTGCTCTTCACTCTCTTCATTCTCGCTCTCTTCCTCTTGCGTCATCAGTACATCTCTCCACTTCTCTTTATCTTCCCACCATCTTCCACTCTCTACTTCTTCCCAATTCAATCCTCTTCTCTTAATGCTATCTTTAACTTGATCAATCCATCTTCCTCTAGGCCTTCCAACTCTTCGTTTTCTTCCTCCAACACTGTCAATCACTTTTCTTGGTATTCTATCTTTCCCCATTCTTTTTATATGCCCATACCATTTCAATCGCTCTCTCTTAATCTTATTATGTAAACTCTCTAACTTTAATGTTTGTCTAATGACTTTACTTCTTTGTTTGTCCATTTTTGTCAATTGCAATGTGCTCTCAGGAACTTCATTTCAGCCGCTTCTAATCTTGCCTTTTCCCTATTGTTTAGGGTCCAGGTTACTGAAGCATAGGTCAATATTGGCACAAAATACATCTTAAACAAAAAAATGACAAAAGAAAAAAATCTTAAAATTTTAAAATCTTTTAAAAAAAAAATCTTAAACAAAAGTTATTATTTATTATTATCAAAGTGTTACTATATATCACTACTTATCAGGAAGAAGTAAATGTATTCATATATAGGGGTTGTTTTCAGGATACTGTAATGAAGTTGGAGAGTCATTTCGACCACTAATTCATGTCAACTGGGTTCGTTTGAGTTATGCAATATCCAGTTTATATGTGTTGGCTGACACTGGCGACAAAGCGTGGAGAATGAGCCAGGTAGGTTGGTTACCATCAATCTTTTCTAAAAACACCTGCTATTAGGTAAATCTTAGCTAATTAATTTCATTTCAATGTGCTCTCAAACAAACTGACATTATTTTTGTGCTCATGTGTTCCTTGAGCTTGTAAAATGCAGGTGTGCAGGAACTACTTTCATCATGATTCGTGAGGGGGGGGGGGGGGGGGGGGGCGGGGGGGGGTACTGCAATACCCGAGGGGCCTAGACCTGCAGGGTTGGGCGTCTTTTAGATGAACAATTAAAAAGTGATTCTGGGTGTCTAAAATGCACAAATTGAATCAAAGAACCCCAAAATTGCTGCCCCGCGTGCCGTTTTTTTTTTTTAATTTAGACAATTTAAAATAGGTAGTCTGATCTGATACCTACTGATATTCTGGTAAAATAGAAGATACCTACGTTTACAGCTTGGCAACAGACGTTCAGCGCTTCGATGTTGGCCAATCAGGTGGCTCAGCGTAGAGCCCTGGCGTTGAAAGTCAAAAGATAAACCTGGTTTATCGCTGAACGTCGAACGTCAAGTGGGTCAACAGCGAGCTGTAAACGTACCCTTAGAGTAGGGATGGCACTTTTACCGGTTCTGAAAAAATCGGTAAATTTACCGGTCAGCGGTAAATTTTGAAAAATGATAACAGATACCAAATCAAGACTATACCAATACAAAAATGACCCTTCTTTATTATTTAACCTATTTACAAAGATTACCAGTCAGGAATGTTAATAATGACAATATTGCATATTGTTAAGAGATGATATAGCTGATCGAAATAATTTATGGCAGAATAGCAAATTGATTCGAACAATCTAGTATGCCATGCCTGTGCTATTCTCCCATAAGAGGAATTGTCGACCATATCAATTTGATCAAGTTACAATCGCTATTCTGTCACTGTGTCTGCTAAACAAGCAAACCTGAACAAAGATTCCGACATCAGATCATTATATTCTGAATGATTGAGGACAACCAAAAATTCACTTAAATATGCCCAACTGCTAATGTTCTCACACTGAAGTTTACTTATGGTTCTTTCTTACTTAAATTTTGATATCTCCATTCATACATTCAAAAGGATGAAAAAAAACATAATTTACCATTTTTTTTACCGGTAAATTAATCATCGGTAAATTTACCGGTAAATTTACCTTAATTTACCGGTAAATTTACCTTAATTTACCGGTAAATTTTACCGGGTGCCATCCCTACCTTAGAGTAAAAATGAGATAGACCTGTGAAAGAAATAATTTTCTAGTACATGGAGGTTATATTAAAACCTCATTTTATATTATCTGATTATGATCAGTAAAAAGATGCTATTTTTCCATGTAGGAATGTAGTAAGTAACATTTTTATGCCTTCGCCCGGGCTTACTAATTTTTATGATTTTTGATGCGTTGAGTTTTCAAACAGAATTAAATTGCTGAATCCATCAATAAACTGCAGTCTCTGTTTCTAGGGCTCATTTCAGAGTGAATCATCACGGAACAAGAAAGTCTTAGTGGTTGCTGCCGACACACTTATTTGGCAAACGTTAGCTTCGATTGCCATCCCAGGTTACACAATAAACCGGATATGTGCAGCGTCTTATTACATTATGAAGAAATCTACCAAGCTTCCGAAACCTACTCGCAAGTGGATAACCACGGCTATTGGTCTTGCATCAATTCCGTTCATTATTAAACCAATCGACCACTCGGTTGATTATGTTATGGACAAAACATTTAGAAAAGTTGTTATAGTTAAATAATGTGGATTGTGTTGTGGGTGTTAGTAGGTATTCTTAGCAGTGACCGAAATAACATTATGTATTCGAACTATAGTATTAATGTTCGACTGATTTACCATGTGTTCGAAGTTATTGAGATTAGGTGTATTTCACCGGTCTATTTTTTAGGCAATGTATGCTATTAACACTTACCATGTTACCTTTTGCCTATATTGGCACTAATTTAATGTGCATTGTTATTACTACCACCTAAGTATTGTTGACAAAATATTTTTTGAATAAATGTATGTATTATTTACATTTGCAAATTTACATATTCATGGTTATTCATTGACTTCATACAAGTATTTCATACAATAACAGTATAGTAATATTATTAGTAGGTAGTTCTGTTAGAAAAGATTTTGTGATATATTGGTTTACAATAATTCGATACATATTATTCACTAGCGCAGTGGATCTGAAACTTTTCTGCTATATGGACCCCCTTCAAATATTTTCTGTTTTCGAGGAAACACAAAAAATATCTATGCAATTTTTTTGCAATATTCACCCTTTTCACCATAGGATAGAATTTAATTCCCCATCACAAAGAAAAATAGGCTTTTTACAACAAATTTTGTAATTTTGTTTTGCTCTGCAGAGCAAAATAACCAACAATATTTTCATTATGAGAATCTCTGATAAACTTCCCTAATTTTTTAAGAAATTTTGTCCACAGCCAAAATATATTCGCGTTTAACGGCGAAGTGGGTGGCACCTGGCGGTAGACGACTGAACTAGGGAAAACCGTATTGGCACAGCAAGGATAGCAGCTTAGCATGCGTTTTCACCAGTATTTACTCTACAATAGATTGTAAAGAACAATTCGAATAGAACGCAATCTTCATGTGTGATTGATAACAGATATTCCCCTGTTCCGCAATGCAAAAATAAAGCTCAGTATAATTTGTTTATGCACTTATTTCGAGGAATGCCGTTATGCTGTCCAAATGGGCACAATGCCTGCAATATTGGAAAGAACCATCAAAGTAAATGTTCGTGTGCACTTCCTATTAATGTTACAAGTAAATTAATGAATCATGGCAAATAAGGTTTCATATGTTACATTATTCTGGATTAATTCTAAGTTATCAATTCGAATGTTCAGTCCTGTTATTCTTCAATAGTTTCTTAGATAGGTACCTACCTATAGTTTGTTATTTTACATTCTGTTTTTTACTTTCGAAATTTAAATAATTTTTTATTGATCTGTTGTAAGTAGGGATGGTAATACTTTTATAATGAATGAAAAATAATAATTAGTGTGTACCTGTAAATAGTTAATCGTGAGTTCCAGCAAAAAAGATCAAAAGACATCGAAAAAGATGGTTTCATAAGGTCACATAGAAAGCAGTTGTGTTGCATGTGTAGGTGATTACTGATTTTACAAAATTTTGTAACATGTGATGTGATAATGTCTACATGGATATTAGACAATTAAAACGCCCTCGATCCTTGCCGTCGATCACATCTGTACTACCTCTACATCAGAAGTTGTAGGGCGGAAGTCCCCTTACTCGATTTTGCGTTGCGCACTTTGTTTTGTATTGTATTGTTTATTCAGCCATAAAAAGTACACAACATACGGACATTGTCAACTATGTAATCAAGCTCTATCAATTTCTTACATAATGGTTTATGTCACCACTACAAATATAATTAGGTGAGCCAAGAAATACAGGTGTATGAGCTCACCTGAAGATTTATTAAAATGGACTTCCGCCCTTCTACCTCTGAGCAAGACATTATTTATATACATATTTATAACGACTTCATGTACAAACAAACAATACATACAAACTAATATGCAAAATATAAGTTTGCAGCCAGCCCTGCTTGAAAAATCTCGACTAGTTTCTGGAGTAAGTCCAGACACCAGAACTAGTCAGACAAGACCAGAAATGGTGTCCAGACATACTCCAGAAATTGGAACAGACAAAATCAGAATCAGACAATAACAGACAATACCAGACAATTACAGAACACATTTCACTTTCTTTTATCAGAGTTGTCCAGACATATCAGACATAACCAGACGAAAGTGAATTGGAACTACAAGAAACTATCAGACTTTACCAGACAAATGTCTTGGAACTGACAAGAATTTATCAGAAATAATAAGATATTACCAGACCGTGAATATACCAGCCATAACCAGAAGTAATCAGACATTACCAGACCGAATACACCAGACATAACCAGAAGTTCTCAGACATTACCAGACTATACCAGACATATCCAGAAGTTATCAGACATTACCTGACTGACTATACCAGAAATATCCAGACCTAATCAGACATTACCAGGCCGACTATACCAGACCTATCCAGAAGTTTTCAGACATTACCAGAATATACCAGACATATCCAGAAGTAATCAGACCTTACCAGACTAAACCAGACATATCCAGAAGTATTCAGACATTACCAGACCGATATACCAGACATATCCAGAAGTAATCAGACCTTACCGGACTATACCAGACATATCCAGAAGTTATCAGACATTACCAGACTATACCAGACATATCCAGAAGTAGTCAGACATTACCGGACTATACCAGACATATCCAGAAGTTATCAGACATCACCAGACATATCCAGAAGTAATCAGATATCACCAGACTATACCAGACATATCCAGAAGTTGTCAGACATTACCAGACCGATATACCAGACATATCCAGAAGTTATCAGACATCACCAGACTATACCAGACATATCCAGAAGTTATCGGACATTACCAGACTATACCAGACATATCTAGAAGTTATCAGACATCACCAGACTATACCAGAAGTTATCAGACATCACCAGACTATACCAGACATATCCAGAAGTTATCAGACATTTCCAGACTACACCAGACATATCCAGAAGTTATCAGACATTACCAGACCGATATACCAGACATATCCAGAAGTAATCAGACCTTACCGGACTATACCAGACATATCCAGAAGTTATCAGACATTACCAGACTATACCAGACATATCCAGAAGTAGTCAGACATTACCGGACTATACCAGACATATCCAGAAGTTATCAGACATCACCAGACATATCCAGAAGTAATCAGATATCACCAGACTATACCAGACATATCCAGAAGTTGTCATACATTACCAGACCGATATACCAGACATATCCAGAAGTTATCAGACATCACCAGACTATACCAGACATATCCAGAAGTTATCGGACATTACCAGACTATACCAGACATATCTAGAAGTTATCAGACATCACCAGACTATACCAGACATATCCAGAAGTTATCAGACATTACCAGACACATCCAGAAGTTATCAGACATTACCAGACACATCCAGAAGTTATCAGACATCACCAGACTATACCAGACATATCCAGAAGTTATCAGACATTATCAGACATATCCAGAAGTATACAGACATTACCGGACTGACTACCAGAAATATCCAGACCTATTGACATGACCAGACCGACTATACCAGCCATATTTAGAAGTTATCAGACATTACCAGACTATACCAGAAATATCCAGAAGTAATCAGACATTACCAGACTGATTATGCCAGATATATACAGACCTAATCAGAAATTGCCAGACCGACTATACCAGACATATCCAGAAATTATCAGACATTACCAGACTGATTATGCCAGATATATCCAGACCTAATCAGACATTACCGGAGTTGGACCGACTATACCAGACCAAGGTGTCTATAGAAGTTGGTATACCAGACATATCCAGAAGCTCCAGAAGTTATCAGACATTACCAGACCGATTATACCTAAAACCAGATATCCAGATGTGTTCCACTAGGATGATACCATTACAAATGTAAGATTGATGAATGTTGAAAAACAGTATCGAACAAAATACGAGTATGTAAAGATTCAGAACAATAAAAGCCTATAAAAGGTCTTAAAAGTTCCATAATTCCGAAGCATTTCTAGGTGTTATTTCGTAATGCATTCAACAGCCCATAGATTTGAATTCATCAAGAATTTAGAAGAGCATGTGTGTGGCCAGAATTAATATCACACTTTTAGTGTAAATTTATTTTATCATTAGATATTTCGCACAGGTGCCTACTTACTTGCATATTATATAATTATCATGTAGAATGTCAATATCACAATAATATAAATGCAATGGGTATGTAAATCATTTTTGTATATAATTGAATCTATTTTCAAAATATTTTTATATAAAATGATTATAAATATGCCCATACATATTATACAAGATCTGCACAAGGGATACGTTTCCACACAAAATCTCAATGAAATCTTTAAAAAAAAATTAGAATGGAAACTCGTTTTCCTAGACTGTATGTACTTACGCTTAATATTTTGCTTAATTACATGCATTACATCAACATTGGAGACAATATATTGGTTAAAAGAGCCAGTGCACAGCATGTGCACAGTAAGGTGCAATGCCAATCACTGTCATAACCTCCGAGCTCTGACTTATGGCATGATATCATAATATTGGAGAATATTTGGTACCATTGGCCCCTTGAATCAGACCCAGTCGTTGACCACCTATTTCAATCTTAGTAAAACAATCTTCCGTATGCATTCTCATGCAGGGTTCACTAGGTCCTGTTCTATAAGCGCATGAGATCAAGGAAATTTGTTCGGAAATGAACACAATTGGCTTAAAAGAAAGTATTGAACCATTAATTTAACATTAAAGAAATTATTGGTTTTAATTACTATCTAATAAAGGTGAAAGTCTTTATGTGAATAATCGTTGTGTCGGGGTGGAGGGGAATGGCACCAGGAGAGTATTTTGACAGCATTCAAGCTATTCAACATGTGGGAATTTATTAATTTATGGGTTCAACATTCTTTACAAAGTTTTAACATCTAACTTTTAATAAAAACGCTAAAAATCAAGGACAAATGGAAACGATGGTTCATTCAACAGTTGCAATAATATTTCATGTTTGTGTTGAAATATGAAACTGTTTTTATTAATCATAATGTAATAATTGTAATACACTATTAAAAATTAACTCACAACTAAATTTGGCCCTGTAAAAAATTTAATACCTATAGACAAATGGAAACAATATAATTACAAAATATAAAAATGCATTGGATGGAGCGGTTACCGATCCTGGTTTGCAGTTCTTCGCCTCTATACAATGGAATTTTGTCATCGGCTTTCAAAGAGGCTGTGGCTATATGTCCTGTAAAATGAAATGAAGAGAAAAGTAGTCACGAGATACATTAAAAATAATTTTATCTCATTACCGTCACAATAAAAAATCTTGGTACTGGGTATAGAGGGACGAGTAAGAAGGTAGTGTGCATGCCTTTGCACACTACCTGCTGAGAAGTCTTGCCAAGATCATTGTAATATTGTCTTGATTGTATTTCTAGAAAGTTTGACTCTAATTTTTTTTTAAATGATAATATTTTACTTCTTTTGGCGAGATCTTGTATTCTTGTTTAGATTTTTTTTTTGATTTAGACCAGCGTTTCTTAAACTTTTCTACCCCGCGGACCCCCTTAAAACATAGGTAGTTTAGTTTGTTGTCGCGGACCCCCAAAACTTACCCGTAACATTTTTGGAATATTCCCCCATTCATCATATCAGATTAGAATTCTATTCTTTATTCCCAAAGATAGTCTAACTTTGATAATAATATGAAATAATAAAAATTATTGGAATGTAGCATTATTTTTCATTTAAATATTTGTATTCTATATTAGTACGGCACGACTAATTACGGGGAAACATTTTGCGCACGAAACAATGTGGGGAGGGCCCCTTAGCGACAAGGGATAGGTCCGAAAAGACCGGGAAATTTTTGAAATTCGAAAGTGAATTTGGACTATATTTACCTATGCGATTTGGACAATAATTTTTGTCGTTTTTATTTTTGGCTTACAAAGTATTTTTTCACAATAATGAGAACATGTTTAAAAAAAATTAATGTAATTTTAGTGACGTAGAGTTAAGAATTACTCCACAATAGGAGGAAGGGGAGAAGAAGCACACACTTAAACATGTATACCTACCCTATATTTTTATTGAGTTTAAGTGTATTTTAAATTTTATATTTAAACCCAATATAAATATTCAATGCTATTTCTTGAGTCTTCGCGGACCCCCTGTGAGGCCTCCGCGGACCATAATTTAAGAATCGCTGATTCAGACAATGAAATTGTTAATATTTGACAAAATCTTGTTAAGATCTTGGAAATAGTTTCAGCAGGGAAGTCCCTTCTTGGGTACTAAAACATCATCATTGAATGTGGTAAATGTAGTAATGCCATGCCCCAAGTTTTTTTCTGAAATAAAGAATCGTTGAATATTACATCAGTGATTTGTTTTAGATAGACTAGTACAATAAGCGTCTTTAATTACCATTCAAAACAGTGTTTCATGACGGAATTGGTTTGGTGCCATTGTTTTGTTGGATCATGTTACTTGGATTGTTCAATGAAGAATTCTGTAACATAAATTACTTATTTAAATAGACACCGTACAACATAAATCAAAATAATATACAAATACAAATTGAAATCAGTCAAAGGTATGTAATAACTGAGGATATTATCTCATATGTTTTACGTAGCACAGTTATATCTTCAACTTACTAAACTAGGAAATAGCTCGGTGTAACGCGTTGATAAGCGAGATCTTGGCAAGAGTTTCAGCATGGCAGTCCCTTCTTGGGTATTATCACATCATGTGGTGAATGTAGTAATGCCATGTCCCAAGTTTTTCTGAAATAAAACAATCGTTACCTATGTTAATATTATTATTATTATACTCAGATATTGCCTGAGTATAATATAACATCAGTGATCTGATTTAGAAGTGTCCTTAATTACCATTAAACAGTGCATTCTTGACGGAATTGGTTTGGTGCCATTGTTTTGTTGGATCATGTTACTTGGATTGTTGAATGAAAAATTCTGTAACAGAAATTACTTATTTAAATAGACACCGTACAACATTAATCAAAATAATATGCAAATACAAATTGAAAACAGTCGAAGGTATGTAATAACTGAGGATATTATCTCATATGTTTTACCAAATACATTAATAATAGTTAATGTATGTTAATTAATGTGTGTTAATTTATTAAAGTAATTGGTTATATCTTCAACTTACTAAACTAGGAAATAGCTCGGTGTAACGCGTTGATAAGCGAGATCTTGGCAAGAGTTTCAGCAGGGCAGTCCCTTCTTGAGTATTATCACATCATGTGGTGAATGTAGTAATGCCATGTCCCAAGTTTTTCTGAAATAAAACAATCGTTATTTTAATATTATTATTATTATTATACTCAGATATTGCCTGAATATATAACATCAGTGATATGATTTAGAAGTGTCCTTAATTACCATTAAATAGCACATTCATGACGGAATTGGTTTGGTGCCATTGTTTTGTTAGATCATGTTACTTGGATTGTTCAATGAAAAATTCTGTAACAGAAATTACTTATTTAAATAGACACCGTACAACATTAATCAAAATAATATACAAATACAAATTGAAAACAGTCAAAGGTATGTAATAACTGAGGATATTATCTCATATGTTTTACGTAGCACAGTTATATCTTCAACTTACTAAACTAGGAAATAGCTCGGTGTAACGCGTTGATAAGCGAGATCTTGGCAAGTGTTTCAGCAGGGCAGTCCCTTCTTGGGTATTATCACATCATGTGGTGAATGTAGTAATGCCATGTCCCAAGTTTTTCTGAAATAAATCAATCGTTTTGATATTATTATTATTATTATACTCAGATATTGCCTGAATATTACATCAGTGTCTGTTTTAGAAGTGTCCTTAATTACCATTCAAAACAGTGTTTCATGACGGAATAATAGTACATACATACACTACATAATACATACTACTACTACTACTACATACTATCAGAATTGCAGCATTGCAGCACTTAATTTTGGGTTTCAACTTTCACCTAGACTTTCAGAATCTATTTAGAATGCATTGAATATTAGTTGAACAAATTCAAGCACAAGTTCTTGAATTTGTTGACATAACTCTATTCATAGAATATATTTATGTGAGTGAAAGAAAATGGGATCTGCCATCAAATTTGATTTTCAGATTTCGCAAATATTCTTTTACCCAAGCTTTTACCACAATTACATTAGAACGAACTTTTGATAGGTACGTAAATTTACATTTGTCTTTTTACGACTATAGAAGATAAACTAGGAAAACGCTCCGTGAAACGCGTTGATGAGCGAGCACCGGACACGTGCGCAAACATAGAACCGAAGATGCGTTAACACATAGAAAACTAATACACGTTTTAACGTTATTAAACCTATAGATTAAACGTTCAACAGTTCTACCTAGTTTAGAAACGGAATGAATCCAACGTTCCACAATTACAATAAGACAATGTAGTGTTTTAAACTGAATGAATCAAACCTTTAAAAAAAATTAGCATCCTTCAAGGAAATGTCAGGCTAGACAGACGCTCAGAAACGGAATGAATCCAACGTTTTCACAAGTAGGTATACCTATTGGTAGAAGAAGACTATTAAGAAATGAAATATCAATGTTCTGACAAAAACTCTCGATAAATAATGTTCACCTGCTATAAAAGCGGGGAAACTTTACTAAAACCTTCACAAAGAACACCAAATTGCCAAACTTTTTAACGAAAATAAGCAAAATGCTGGAGAGATTTGAAATGACATGATCACAAGAAGAGAACAAATGCCACTCTATGAAACACACAGGAAGCACGGCCATCAGAACTACGAATTGCCAAAAGTTCATCAAGGTCCTTAGTTTTGCGAAAACTTTAAATGATCTGTTTGGAAATACGTTCTATATTGAATTATTAAAATATTATCCACCCAATCAACATAAAAGTATCTGGTTTTCACTGAAAATTGTAAACAGCATCTAAACACACTGGTACATAAAGCAAATCTGATTCAATTGTAGTGGAAAAACATTAATTTTCAATACTTAATTTCTGACAGCTATTTAAAATGTAAGTAAGTTTGTACATTCTCAGCTGATTGGGATGAAAATTTTTAAAATAAGAGACAATGTTGGTCTTAATGACCATGCAAAATATGAGTTTGATAACATTTATCGAAGACCATTTTCATTTTTCAACCTATCAGGAGATATTTATTTTACCAATGACCAATGAATGGATTTCAAAAAAAAAAATGGGTCTGCAAACAGAGAAGGTTGTCTCTACATGTGTGCAAAATTTCAGGTCGCTCGGTGAAACGGTGCGACTTCTATTGCTCTAGTTAACAGATAAAAGTAAAAACAAAAAAAAATAAAAAAAAACAGAGGTCCGTGTCAAAAGAGTCAAAAGGAGACGCTCGCTTCGCTCGCTCAATCACACAAATTTGAAAAATATTTAGAAAAGGCAGGTTCACACATTTACCCACTTGTAGGTCGTACACTTACCTCCAAAGACAGAGATGTTTGTTCTTTGCTGTTCCTCCATTCTTCATCGTAACACAACACTGTATATTCTGTTATTCATACGCGTTGAATTTGATTAAATATCGAAGTTCACGAATGTAGGCGATCACATTTTCACACTTATAAAATTTCCTATTTTGTGTAGTTACCGTACACTCAGCAAATGATAAGACGGTATTTGAAAGAAATGGATTAGCTGATAAAAATGTGATGGCATCAATGTTGAAGTCTCTGCTAACTCGTCATCTACCTAGTAGGTGGATAATATGCTCTGATTTCATTGATAACAACAAGGATTGATTTTCAAGGAACCTGATCAGCAGCGAATCCGTTTCTTTCAAATACCGTTTTATGATTTGTTGGGTGTACTTACTCAATAATTACAATTTAACGCACATGCACGGTAAAACACAGTAAAATTTTCTATCAAATCATTATCTAGATACTTTTTTGAGTAACTGACTGTAGATACTTTCACTTTCTGGTATTCATCAAGTAAAATATTAAATTTGTGACGTTCCTTCTTACCATATTTTAAACAAATTAAATGCAAAAATGAACTAGAAGGAACCATACCCCAGGTATCATGAACTGAGATATTAAGGAAAACGCGTTTTACATAATAGTTTTTAAAATGTATGGACTACAGTGATTTTTCTGTTGTTTGATCGGCAGAATTTTTATATATTTTTTGTAATTACTAATAATTAAATCACACTGTGGTTACTTCAAAAATTTATTAAATGTAGCTTGGTTCCTTTTTGATCAATGTGAAATTATTGTTTATTATATGTAAGTACGTACGCTTTTTAATTGGTTACGTTCAGCTGACTTATATGTTTATGCTTTACTTGACAACTTTTATACATTCGTAAATTTTGTATAATTTTTATTGTAACGTGGAAAAAAGGCTTATGAAATAAAATAAATAAATAAAATAAAAATGTTGTGAATGTATAAATTTTAATAGTGAAAAGGAACCAACCCACAAAAATGTGGATTTTTTCCGTTTTGCGTTTTTTTCCCGTTTTGTAATTTAGCAAAGAAAACACTCTATAAATATACACTACACAGTGTGTTCTGAGATGCGCTTTTTGAGATCGGTAAAAGGATGTTGTTTGTTAGATAAGATCAGGAATGAGGATATAAGGGCCGAATTGGGAATGAAGGAAATCAATAAGAATATATCACAGTACAGGAGAAGATGGGCCGACCATGTAGAAAGGATGTCGAATAAGAGAATTCCCAAATGGGCCCTTCACTATGATCCGAAGGGCAGGCGCGACATTGGCCGGCCAAGGAAAAGATGGGCTGCACCTTGAGGACGGAACGGGCTTTTAGCCCAATCTTTGCGGGTAGAAGAAGAAGAAGACAGTGTGTAGTGTATATTTATAGAGTATGTACCTATACTATACACTACACAGTGTGTAGTGTATAGTATAGGTACACAGCAAATGTGGGTGGGTTCTCTTTTGAAAATTAAAGTTTAGGTCAAGTCCTATCAGAATTGCAGCACTTAATTTTGGGTTTCACCAAGATTTTCAGAATCTATTTAGAATGCATTGAATATTAGTTGAGCTTGACCTCATATTAACGAAATAAGAAAACAATGCATACATTTTACCGATTATTTTACCGGTTTTGACAACCCTATTTCAAAGGATCAAGTTATGTGATAACTTTTTTTGTTTTGCCGAGTGTACCTACATTTAAAACGTATGCTTTACAACATTAACACAAAAGTGATCAAATTCTTTGACAGACCATAATATTTTCATCATATTCGGGTTTTTTTCATGTACACATTTCTTTCAAGCAATGATTTAATCAAAATGATATGACAGAAAATTTTGCCGTGCACTAAACGTGTAATTTTGGCTATATGGTTCGTAGGCTATGGGCTTAGGCTATAGGTGTTTTGGATTTGTATTAATGAACACGACAAAATTTGCAACTTTCTTCTCAAGAGCGTTACGACGCTCGAGAACGCTCAAGTTCTGTAAACATTTTCCAAACTGCTGAAACTAAACTTATTCAATACGCTTCGATGAGCTTGTAGTTGGTAAAATACCAATTTGAAATAATTATCTTTGTTAAAATGACAGCAGTCTATTTATGCAGAGGCAATCGAATTAAAATGGAAAACCAACTGCAGCAATTTTTTTTCATTGTTTCCCTTATTCTATAATGTGTGTAAGTTTCAGCACTTCATCTTTGATAGTTCTGTCGGAGTGACCTCAAACAGGGGAATGTCTTTTGTGCCACCCGGTATAATTAATAATAGATTATAATCGCAAAAATTAAACTAGTTAAAAATTCAGCAAATAAAAGAAGTTTCAATACAAAATTTAGCAATCATAGTTTAATTATTTTCTTTGGGGGGGGGGGGGGGGGGGGGGGGGCTTAACGTCGCACTGTTCTGCAGCGAGGCTAATGGCGACGGATGAATGATTATGATCATTCATGGTTTAATAATCATCAACAAACACAAATGAAGAATCGATTGATTACCTACCCAAAAAAATGTCATGCCATTTTCAATGTCAAAGCTGATTGTAATTATTAATTATCACCAGCAGACTGCACAAAAAAAATCTCCCAAAGGTTTTTAAAAGGTTTAAAAACAACCTTCAGGGAGACCCTGAGGTTTTGTTTCTGTCCTTTACGCAAAATTTCTGCCAGGTTGGGGCAAGGCAAGGAAAACATATCCCCCCCCCCCCCCATTGTTTTTTCGGACTTTGAAATCAATTTTGAGACGATATGAGGTGTATTTTGTGGAAATATTCAATATTGTATACATTTGACACGGGGGGGGGGGAGTTAACTACATGGCCCCTGAGGCATTTTTTGGTTTTTCGACACGTTGAAGTTATTAGTTTGTGTATTTTTTGTTTACAAAATGAAACTAGGTAAATGTAAAACACCACACAAATTGTATGATTTCCTGATATCCAGGGGGGGGGGGGGGCAAGTGCTCCCCCCCTTCCTCCGCTGTGGTCGCCCATCCATGTAAGTGTCAAACATCTAAGTGCAATTTTACCGTGCGAGGTAGGAAACTCTCCGCCCCAGGTGGCAGGGTGACATTTTTGTATCTACCTACTATTTGTCAATAAAGTGTTAGGTAAATTCAATGCAAGATGCTTACAGTATTTGGGGAGTTTCAAAGGAGTAGGTATAATTGAAATGACTGCTCTCTTACCGTTTTCCTGATAGCTCGTACCTATGTATTCCAAATTGTGTTTTTTCACTGCTGAGAATCCGCGTAAAACTAACAAAAGAATTATGTTTTTCCAAATTATACATAAACAATTGATTAATGTATTTGAATGCATTCACTATCACACTGTATAGAACCGAGCGTTCTTACATAAATCACAATACTGATTAAAAAACCGCTCGAACTTCACTCTGCAGTCTCCACCCGCCTGGCTGGGGACTGACTGACTAAGAATTTGATGTCGATGCAAAACTAGCTCGATCCAGTTCAGCGTGAGAACAATGATGAATCATATTATTCAAAAAAACCGTTGTATCAGAGTTATGCAGATAAAGTCAGAATAGTCAAGACCTGATGTCAGACATAACCAGAAGGATTCAGAACGCACGAACATTTCCAGAACATACCAGATAATACCAGACGCTTTGAGACAATGTCTATCCAGACCAAGCCAGACAATACCAGAATGACACCAGACCATAGTTCATTCACCAGAATATCTCAGAACTTACAAGACAATTATCCAGACAAAACCAGACGATACCAGACCAGCTACCAGAATACACCAGATCCAGAAAATATCAGAATATACCAGAAGAAATCAGACAGAGTTCTAACCAGACTAAATCAGACAATTCCAGAACTACACCAGACATTGTCAATTCACCAGAATATCTCATAACTTACCGGACAATTATCCAGACCAAACCAGACGATACCAGACCAGCTACCAGAATACACCAGACGCAGAAAATGTCAGAATATACCAGAAAAAATCAGACATAGATCCAACCAGACTTAACCAGACAATTCCAGAATGACACCAGATCATAGTTCATTCACCAGAATATCTCAGAACTTACCAGACAATTATCCAGACAAAACCAGACGATACCAGACCAGCTACCAGAATACACCAGATCCAGAAAATATCAGAATATACCAGAAGAAATCAGACAGAGTTCTAACCAGACTAAATCAGACAATTCCAGAACTACACCAGACATTGTCAATTCACCAGAATATCTCATAACTTACCGGACAATTATCCAGACCAAACCAGACGATACCAGACCAGCTACCAGAATACACCAGACGCAGAAAATGTCAGAATATACCAGAAAAAATCAGACATAGATCCAACCAGACTTAACCAGACAATTCCAGAATGACACCAGATCATAGTTCATTCACCAGAATATCTCAGAACTTACCAGACAATTATCCAGACAAAACCAGAATAGACAAAACCAGCTACCAGAATACACCAGACCAAGAAACTATCAGAATATATAGAAGAAATCAGACATAGATCCAACCAGACTAAACCAGACAATTCCAGAATGACACCAGACCATAGTTCATTAACCAGAATATCTCAGAACTTAATTTACCGGACAATTATCCAGACAAAACCAGACGATACCAGAATACAGAACCAGAATACACCAGATTAAGACGATTTTCAGAATTTACTCGAAGAAATCAGACATAGGTCTAACCAGACTAAACCAGACAATTCCAAAAAAAATTACACCAGATCAGTTAGATCACTAGGTTAACTCAGAAAGTACCAGACATTTAAGTCCAGCAGACTAAACCAGACGAAACCAGAATACACCACATCCAGAAAATACCAGCTAATATCAGACGTTTTCAGACATTGTCTATCCAAATCAAGCCAGACGATACCAGAACTACACCAGACATTGTTAATTAACCAGAATATCTCAGAACTTACCAGACAATTATCCAGACTATACCAGACGAAACCAGAATACATCAGAACCAGAGCATACCAGATTATAGCAGACTTATTCGACAATGTGTCATTCTGGTAGCTGGTCTGGTATCGTCTGGTTTTGTCTGGATAATTGTCTGGTAAGTTCTGAGATATTCTGGTGAATTGACAATGTCTGGTGTAGTTCTGGAATTGTCTGATTTAGTCTGGTTAGAAGTATGTCTGATTTCTTCTGGATATTCTGATATTTTCTGGATCTGGTTTATTCTGGTAGCTGGTCTGGTATCGTCTGGTTTTGTCTGGATAATTGTGTGGTAAGGTCTGAGATATTCTGGTGAATTGACAATGTCTGGTGTAGTTCTGGAATTAGTCTTTAGACTAATTGGTTGGTCTAAAGTCTGGTCTTTAGTCTGGTTGGTGGATCTATGTCTGATTTCTTCTGGTATATTCTGATATTTTCTGGATATGGTGTATTCTGATAGCTGGTCTGACATCGTCTGGTTTTGTCTGGATAATTGTCTGGAGGGTTGTGAGATTTTCTGGTGAATTGACAATGTCTGGTGTAGATCTGGAATTGTCTGGTTTAGTCTGGTTGAACTATGTCTGATTTCTTCTGGTATATTCTGATATTTTCTGGATCTGGTGTATTCTGGTAGCTGGTCTGATATCGTCTGGATTGTCTGGATAATTGTCTGGTAAGTTCTGAGATATTCTGGTGAATGAACTATGGTCTGGTTCATTCTGGAATTTTCTGGTTTAGTCTGGTATTAACTATGTCTGATTTCTTCTGGTATATTCTGATATTTTCTGGATCTGGTGTATTCTGGTAGCTGGTCTGGTATCGTCTGAATTGTCTGGATAATTTTCTGGTAAGTTCTGAGATATTCTGGTGAATGAACTATGGTCTGGTGTCATTCTGGTATTGTCTGGTTTAGTCTGGTTATAACTTTGTCTGATTTCTTCTGGTATATTCTGATATTTTCTGGATCTGGTGTATTCTGGTAGCTGGTCTGGTATCGTCTGGTTTTGTCTGGATAATTGTCTGGTAAGTTCTGAGATATTCTGGTGAATTAACAATGTCTGGTGTAGTTCTGGAATTGTCTGGTTTAGTCTGGTTGAACTATGTCTGATTTCTTCTCGTATATTCTGATATTTTCTGGATCTGGTGTATTCTGGTAGCTGGTCTGGTATCGTCTGGTTTTGTCTGGATAATTGTCTGGTAAGTTCTGAGATATTCTGGTGAATTAACAATGTCTGGTGTGGTTCTGGAATTGTCTGGTTTAGTCTGGTTGAACTATGTCTGATTTCTTCTGGTATATTCTGATATTTTCTGGATCTGGTGTATTCTGGTAGCTGGTCTGATATCGTCTGGATTGTCTGGATAATTTTCTGGTAAGTTCTGAGATATTCTGGTGAATGAACTATGGTCTGGTGTCATTCTGGTATTGTCTGGTTTAGTCTGGTTATAACTATGTCTGATTTCTTCCGGTATATTATGATATTTTCTAGATCTGGTGTATTCTGACAGCTGGTCTGGTATCGTCTGATTTTGTCTGGATAATTGTCTGGAGGGTTCTGTGATTTTCTGGTGAATAAATTGATCTGGTATTTTTCTGGAATTGTCTGGTTTAATCTGGTTTGAACTATGTCTGATTTCTTCTGGTATATTCTGATATTTTATGGATCTGGTGTATTCTGATAGCTGGTCTGGTATCGTCTGGTTTTGTCTGTATAATTGTCTGGAGGATTCTGAGATTTTCTGGTGAATAAATTGATCTGGTGGCATTCTGGAATTGTCTGGTTTAGTCTGGTTAAAACTATGTCTGATCTTCTGGTATATTCTGGTGAAAGTAATTGTCTGATTCATTCTGGTTTTGTCTTGTAAGTTCTGGCAAGATTTGTTACAGGTTTGTCTGATATTTTCTGGTTATTTACTATTTCTTGATTTGTCTGGATCTATCTTGATAACTCTGGATTCATTTTGTCTGGTATAGTCTGATATATTCTTATGTAAAGGATTTCCTGACCTTTCTGGAAAACTCTGAGTCAGTCTGACTTCTTTTGTCTGGTAAAGTCTGGCTATGCCTGATTAATTCTGGTTGTCTGGAAAACTCTGAGTTAGTCTGACTAATTTGTCTGGTTTATACTGATTATGCCTGAATAATTCTGGCGTCTCGGGCTTCTCTGGTAAACTCTGGTAAACTCTGGAAGAGTCTGGTGAAAGTGTGTCTGGATTCTGAGATTGTCTGAAATTCACTGGAGATGTCTGGTAAATACTCCAGATTTTATCAGAAATGTCATGTTTTTTTCAAGCAGGGAGAGAAACACTATTCTAACTGCAGTCTTCTAACACCGCGGTAATATCATCACATTATTAAATGTTTCGCATTTAATATGGCACCACCTTCATATAATAGCTGCTGAAAATTGTTAGCAACATCATAACAGAGTATATTTCTACTGCAGATGCTTTCATAATTCGAGATAATAAATAAAATAACATTATACCGCAACGTGACACCTGTTAGAAGCAGGCAATCATACGATTTTGAGCGACCATCTTGAGCTACGCCCCCATCGACACTAGCGCTGCCTAGAGGGTCTGGTAATCGCGAATATATACGAATGCGCTCTTCTCTCCACAAGACATTTCTTGTCATTTCAAAACTTTCGCGCGAGTGGCATTCGGTAAACGTCGGGATTAGGTGCTAGGTGCTGCTCGGGTCTACTCGGAATTTAGCTCCGCCCATTAATAATCCAGAAAAAAAATTAATGGTGGTTGGGTGTTATTGACGTCCAAAATATCTTCAGTTTCTTTCATATTTTATTTGTTTCGTTACGGCCAATCCTCCCGAAGAGTGGAAATATATGGTAAGTTATTATCTCTCCATAATTCTCTATATTTGACTATCATTCGTTTCCATTATTTGTCATTTGAACGCAATTTCCAGTTGACTTGCCTCCCAGTGATCTGCCTGTTGGTGTTGACTTGGTTGCCATATGTGCCTGTGTTGACATTTCACTGACTGGCTGCTGATATAATTTGGATAATTACAAGTTATTAGAACGCGTAACACGAGGCAGCTTGTAGATTTAAAAAATTTAATTAATCGACGGATAGTGTGTTATAATGTAAATATATTCAGGGCTATGAGATCGGCACTTGTCCAAGTTCATTTAAATTATAATAATATTGTCATCATAATTTATTATGCTGGAGGCGTGTCATGTAGTATTCTGTCTCAGTGATGTCATCTGTCCCTGAAGACTAGTTTAATTTATATTTGCCTCAATTAACCTCTAAATATTAACTAGGCTAAATTTAATTACCTACTTTAACTAATGTCATTATTAACTAATTTAAAGGTTAGGTTAAGGATGTGACATGAGAATGGCATCGAACCAAGAACCACAAGATGACGACGATTCGGGTTCGGAAGTCAGCAGTATCATACACAATGGCTCCGTTATCTCAACTATCCCCGATCGTCACGGTTTCTTCGGGGGTTCACAATACAACCAAGACCCGTAAGCTGCATTTTAATTACCTAAATAATGTCTAGTAGGTACCTACCTATCTACCTACGTAGAAATAATGTTTTTTGGTCTTCATGGTATTCGAATTACCTACCTTCAAATAAAATAATTGATTTTTAATTTAACATTGGTAATGAATTTAAATCATCCAGGGAATTTTAATTATAAAATATCTTTAGAACTGTTTTTAGCTTTCGTACAACTATGTAGCTTAGTCAATTGGTATTCGGATTCGCTTTTGGAGCTTTGCCATGACATTTCCACACTCGACATGTTTGTTATCTAAACATTAAGCAGACACAAGCTGTCAGCTCAAGAATCCCTGTAACATTACTGTAAAGTTCAGTCAGTGATTGGGAGTAACAGTTCACACATGCTATGCTATCAGCTCATTGATAGCTGTTGACCTAGAATAATGGCAAGAGCTTTGTCTGCAATACCTTTTAAAGACACCCTACATACTAAGTTGGCAGTTTTTACACTTCCTTGTTTGGAACATGTGGCTGTTTAACATTCAAGACTAGAAGCAATGCGTTGATGACACTGGGTGTACCTTAATCATGTTTTGAATTTTAACGATCAACTCAAGCAGCACGATGAGTCATAAGAATTAGAGTCCGTCATATCTTTCATTGTTCGGCATAACAATTATTAAAGGTATTTTTATATTGACTCATCTCATCAAGTCTTGCATTTTTCACGTCATTTTCATTTATTTTTTCAATTTAATTTTAATTTCATGTTCTTTGTCTAGAAATCTTGACCCTTATTGTTTTTTTTACGCAAACACCGCGGTAAGACGGTCCAAGGTAACCCCAGCCTACCCCGAATTTCATGAATTTTAAGGTCACGTGACTGGTGCTACGATGGTCTTACCAGCGGGCTAGATCTCTACTGTGGGTTATCGGACCGCACTAAATTTTTTTTTATATCAATTCGGGTCGGGGGGTGGAATTCCACCATCCATCTTGGGCCTTCGCTTCAGTGATGTCGGGTGGCCGGTCCTGACACTGGCCCCCCCCCGCCCCGACCCGACATTGTGTTGGAAACGGGAGATCAATTCGGGACTAAAGAATTGTCTTATCTTGGCCCGTACGGACCGGCCAAGGTAGTCCCGTCTTAGTGTACTTACCTACCTAGGTAGATTTTATTAGATATAGGGTCCTGTTGTGTACATATTGTTTTTTTCTGTAGGTATCTACTAATTATCTTATATTTTAAGATACTATTTTATATTACTTTTTTACCTATATTTTTTATTTTATATTAGTACTTAGGTAGGTACCTATTTTATAGTAGGTATATTTTGTATACTTTAGGCGATGTTTTGGAAATGAAACGATCACCTATCTCATAGCATGGTTAGTGTTTATTTCTGCAGACTTTTAAAAACACTCATTTGAAATACCGATAACTTAAATTTTGTCCAAATGTACAGGTACCATGTTGCAGTGTCTTAAATTAATTATTATTCATGTTATTTAGATCAGTTAGCAACCTTAGGCACAGCAACATTAATTTTGTAATCCAATGATTCATTGTCCTAAGTTAGTAATAGGTAGATATCTTATCATAAGGAATGATGCTCTAGCTTACCACACCTTTAGGTAGATGGAAACCTTCAATTAATAGGAACATTGGTGTAGGTAATCAATTTTGAGAATGCTTAGGTAGATCATTGATTTTAAGTGAAAGTAATTGATTTAAATTTTAGTTTTGCCATGATGTGGGTGCTTAATTATTTATAGGCCAGATAGCTCAGCCCTCATTTCACGATAATGGCACATTCTTTATGATGGCTGTATTCTATCATACCATAAATAGTCACTAAATAAATCACTCTTTTCTTAATGGAGATGTTATTTGTCACAAGAATCAACAGAACTACGAGAACAGTAGAACTATGTATCTGTTCATGCCAGAATTAAGAGGCAAACGGAAGCGAACGGGAATCGCACGGTTCGTCAGAGCGGTTTTTTGAAATTGTGTCTTCCCACTTAATAATTTTAAAAAATCAGATAGTAACGACCCATTACAGCCTAAAAGACTAAATAATGCCGCACATTGGAGTTCATTATGACCTCTGGTGCGACCTCAAAGTGTTAAATACTATATTTTTAATAAAATAATTGAAAATAATCGTATTTAACACTTAGAGGTCAGACCAGAGGTCATAATGAACTCCAGTGTGCGGCATTATTTAGTATATTAGGCTGTTATGGGTCGTTACTATCTGATTTTTAAAAATATTTAAGTGGGAAGACACAATTTCAAAAACGCTCTGACGAACCGTGCGATTCCCGCTCGCTTCCGTTTGCCTTTTAAGGTCTAGAGTCATTCGGCATCAACCCTACTAAAATATCTTGATATTTACACGACCCTTTTAGATTTCAAAGAAACATGATATATTTTTATATTAGATATTTTTATTAGGTAGATATTTTTTTATATACATTTCTTTTTTATGATATTATATATATATTTTGTTTTACTGTAGGTAGTAGGTATACCTAGGTATCCTAAAAGTAATTTTCGTTTAATAGAGGAGCATCAACTAAAGTTCGTTCACGATAAGAATATCACTGACGTTTTTGTCGATCACGTCGTTCATTGGTCAGTCACTTGAACACTGCTCTGTCAATGGCAAGACTTTCTTCTTTGTATTATTGAAATTGTATAAATTAGTCAAATACACAATTTTTAATAGTAGTAAATATTATAAAAATTCAATAAAATTGATTTATTTTATCTACAGCCGTATTATACACATTTTTTGATTATTATATTGATATTTACATGTTTAGGTATACGTTCACTTGACTACGGTAGTACACGCCGCCATTACGGCTTGCAATTCTAATCGTGAATGAACTTTATCAATCATTTAATTTTCACTTTTACTTCATTCAATTAGAGCTGTCGCTGTAATTTAAATTTAAATTATTTTTATTTTAATATTTTATTTGCTTGTCATGTAGCATTATTTGCTACATACCTCAATTTGTTAGCTTGTTCTCCAATGTTTTTTTTTTAAACTTATTTGTTGAAAAAACTCTTACAATGCACAAGCGGGTATACCTAATGTTAGTTGTTGAATTATTGCAGAAAACAAGTGGTGCCAGCAAGTGTTGTGTTACGACGTGAAAGAAAATGGCTGGGGATGATCAAAGACTGGGAGAGGACGATGTCGAAGAACTATCGCAAGGTTAGTACACATTCTTTTTCCTATCAGTCACCTGGGATTGTTGATTTAGGATTATTCTGTTGGCCCATCCTGCTTCCACTGAACTCAGAGATTAGGAAGTACTCATAGCTTTATCATGATACCTACTTTCTTTCCAGTGATAGGTGTCTTACATTATTGCAGAAAGAATGAAAAAAATATAATCATTTTTATGACGTTTTGATGATTGATACCCTCAAGTCTAATAGGTACCTAAATACATTTGTTTGATGAGACTCAAGCTTTGATTCAATGATTGATCATTGTAGAACACGTGACATCTCATTAAAAATAAAGTAGAGTTCCTCTCAATTCAAATATCGAATCTCGCTGATATTTAGAAGTCGTTTTCCAGATCCCTGTGTTGATAGGAAACTGATTAACAACAAGTGAATGTCACTGTACCTGATGTTAGTACTTCAATACGTTTATCACACATAAATATGTCCAGTTTTGAAATTTTTGAAATTTTTCAGCCTTATTTATAATGTCAACCAACCGCAGTTCAATTAGTGTAACTCTCTGCTGCAATGTTTCTACCACTGTGTCGTAGGTGCGCGAACGTTGCCGCAAGGGCATCCCGACATCGATCCGCCCCCGCGCGTGGCTCTACCTGTGCGGCGGAAAGTTGCTGATGCACCAGCGTCCGAACCTCTACTCGCACCTCGCGGCGCAGGACGGCGATCCCAAGTGGGTGGACGACATTCGCAAGGATCTGCACCGGCAGTTTCCCTACCACGAGATGTTCGCCGTGCAAGAGGGACTCGGGTGAGTTGGCCTGAGCTCCCGACCTTCAAACTCGTGTTGCATTTTTAATAAATATCGCGACCCTGCTTCCAACTATTGTCGGGTCAGGGGGTGGGATGATCCCACCAATGTTCTAGGGCACTTGTGTTCTCAGAGCCGACTTGCTAAGTCCGACACTCTACACTTCTTCAATCTCTTCTTCCACTTCTTCAGCCTCCTCTCTTTCCACCAGTTCCCTCCATCTCTCTCTGCCTTCCCACCACTTCTCTGTTGTAATTACTCCCCAACACTCTCCTCTTTCTTCTTCGGCTGCCTCTATTCTGTTAATCCATTTACTTCTAGGTCTTCCTGCCTTTCTTCTGCTGGCACCCCTGGCTCCACGCTCTGCATTTTAATAAATCGAACTTACCTTGTGTACAAATTCATTCTAGTGATTCAAGGTAATTTGATGATCAATATTGAAATCAAAGTTTTGTTATCAATTTGTAATAATTTCGACAGATCTGTACCTAGGTACCTACCTTTCAGTTAGAAGGGCGGAGGTCCATATTCTCAATTTTTCGTTGCACACTTTTGGAATGATGTAACAAGCTCTAGCAGTTGTCATTTGAGGGGGTTATGAAAACCAAGGCATCCACTTCGCGTAGTTCGGAGCAAAACAGGAAAACCAGACGTATTTTTCGTTCTAATAGCTGCGTAAACACACTTCAATTCACGTTTTGAAAGGGAAGACTTTTTTCTTTTTGACAAGTGTGTGATGATATGTGATGTTTGTGTGTGCAGTCAGAGAGATCTGTTCAACGTGCTCAAGTCGTACTCGATCATCAATCCGGTGGTGGGCTACTGCCAGGCACAGGCTCCGATCGCCGCCTTCCTTCTGATGCACATGCCGGCCGAAGAGGCGTTCTGGTGTCTTGTCTCCGTCTGCGACAAGTATCTCCAGGGATACTACAGTCAGGGCATGGTGAGTTCGACGATTCGGCATAAAATCTTGTTTTTATGATTAAAGTTGTCAGTTATGTTATTGTGTTATTTGCAATTTATTTTCATTTCCAATAACACACTGCAGTACAGAGGGATATTGACTGGCGTGTTGCGGGTGAAAAAATGGAATAAAATCGTGTTTTCTTATGATTGAAGTTGTCAGTTATATTATTGTGTTATTTATGCTATGTTTTCTGACGTTAATTATGTACGAAAATGGGTTGAAATCAGGATGAAAATCGTACTACTGTTAATAATATGCTTCAAGGGACCAGAATTTTTAACGTAATAGGCACTAACGTGAAATAGGTACGCACTAGCGAGAAACGTACTAAAGAAATAAAATGTGCTCTAATGGGGGAAGGCCGGGACCTTTTGATAAAAACGTATTAGGGTGAAAAACGTATTAAGGATAAACGTACTGTATTTAAATGTCAAGGTTCGTAGTGCCTTCAAATAATAACGTCTTGTTTTCCTAGGAAATGCTGCAAGTCGATGGCTCCATCTTGTTCGGCCTGCTGAAGAAAGTCGCCCCGAACGTCTACAAGCACATTGTAAGTTGTTCAATAAGAGATCGCTGCACGGTAAGCCTCGCGGCCGTATGCAAGAGTTGATGTGACACTTGGTTTGCAGAAGAAGCAGAACATCGAGCCGATCCTCTACATGACAGAGTGGTTCCTATGCGTCTTCACGAGGACGCTGCCCTGGGACACGTTGCTAAGAGTCTGGGACATGTTTCTCAGCGAGGGTAAAGACTTTGCAGTGATTTTAAACCTCTTTTGATATCCGAACAATATTGAAACCGATATCCGATCTCTTGAGATCGTAGTATTGATTCCTCATGAAAGATAGATGTTTGTCCAATTTCGGACCAGTACTAGAGTAGTATTAGTGTCAAAAATCTCGGTATAAGGTGAGGGTCCAGACTCAGGCTTGGCCCTTCTCTGTGTGTTTTTCTTGATAATGTTTTGTTTGCTGTCCAGGCGTGAAGATCATCTTCAAGGTGGCTCTGGTGCTGATGAAGTACAGTCTCGGTGGCTCGGGTCAGTTGAAGAAGTGCCCGACGATGTACGAAACGCTGGAGGCGCTGCGCCACCCACCGGCGCACATCATGGAGGAAGAGTTTCTCGTGCGCCAGGCAAGTACCTCTCTCACTCAAGCAGCCTTGTTCAGCGGATGGTACAAACTATCCTATCGTTGGCCAGATAACTGAAATTTTTGATTGACTTTGATTGAATTGAAACATACTCTGGGAATGTTAACAATGTTTAATGTTACATTATGTTATAATGTTACACACTCACTTCTCTCATTAACTAATTGAAATTTGAAAAGACTTTCTTTAGATAATTATTTTGAATCAAATCTACTGTCTTCCTGGTCATTGGTGTATCATCTTGTTAATTGAGTACACCGAGTCGGATTGAGTAGTGGCAATATGTGAAAGCTGTGAAGAAAAGTACCTACCTACTGATCATTTTATTGCGGTTTAAAACAAACTGATCAATTATTTTTATGCACACTGCAACTAGAATCGCGTAGGCACCTTGCTATGTTTTATGTAGGTATGTATTTATTTTCTATTTTTATCATCTCACAACGACTTTCTTCTGCAGATCTTCCGTCTAAAGCTGACCGAAGAGGACTTCACGTACGAACACCAACGCCAGACTATCAAGCGTCGCAAGGCCGAGAAGGACAAGGCGAAGAGGCAGGGCAGATAGCCGCACGGCGCAAGTTATCCGTAACGTATACACACGCGGCGCATTTACACCTTTACTCAGTTGGCGCAGCTTGTTTATCTCATGATCTTTTTGCTTGGAAACTGGGACAATATTCCAGTGGTTCAAATCATAAATATGTAGTTCTACTCGGAATGAGTTTTAAGATTCTTACAGCACAAGAGAGTAAGTCAGTATTTTGTTATTTTAGAATTTGCTTATTGCATCGCAATTTATGTTTGTAGAACAAAAACTACATCTACCATGTTATCTTTAGTGCCAATTACAGGGGACATTTTATTTTGTTTGACGACCGGTTATGTTTGAAAGACCCATGCATCATAATCCTAGTTATGAATATTATGATGCTATTTAATTTTTCATTGATGAGTTAGTGGGATGGAAGAAGCTATATTGATTGTCACCTGTCATTGTTTTGTAGAATTTGAGAACATTTTATATTATTATTTAGAAATAGTTACAACTTACAATTATTAACAAATAATATTTTTTAAATCTGGCTTTCATAATATCAACTTTTATCATCATGCAAACCCTTTTGCTCTTATTATTCACTATTTTACTAGATACCTAGGTACTTAGTGGATACGTCCCAGTAGATATACTTTTTAGTACCTATATTATTAAAAGTTGATGCAATCGCTTATTTATTCTGGACATTTTGAAATGATTCATTTCATATTTCAAATCAATAGGTAGATATACTTGTGTTAGTTGTAATTCAAAATTCTCTACCAAATTAGTACGACTACCTAGGTACTCAAGAGAAATGTTAAAAATTTGAATGCCAAATTATTATTTATTTATAATCAGGTGCATAGATCCAGAAAGAAATCTCAAATTACCTGTTATTATACAGACAAGACACACTGTCAAGTAAAATCAGAGAGCAGAGTGACGAGCAGCTCTCTCATTGGCTGATAGCTGTGACCTTACTTGACCTAACTTGCCTCTCTGCTAGTCGGTCATGATCGAAAAAACGGAGAGTCAAATTGATAGTGAGTCCCATGTTTATGACGAGCTTGAAGACCAAATCTTTTGCTAGATCATAATGAAACGAGCTTTATCAAATACTACACTCTACCAACTTTACCTCTCTAATTTCTTTGTAAACGCAAGACCTTAGCAATTCCAGGTGACATGATGTATAGGTGTCCATCAATGAAATTGATATATTACGGATCAGGCAAGTGCAATGAAGTGGCATTTATATGAACTATACCTGTCCAACTTACGTGTGAAATGGGCCACTGAAGCATCTTCCAGGATGATCTCGGATTAATCTATCAATGGTGGCCTATTATTTCAAGCTGAAGTAGGGCATGGAGTATCTGAAGAATTGGATGAAAGTGGTACTAGTAGGTACCTAACTGTAATAATTTGAGTGGTTGTTGTAATGTGACGTAAAGTGTTTTAAGGAATGGTGTGCAGAATTGCTGAAGTCCTGCAATGTCATATTGCACCACAATTTATTTCTAGTATTGATCTGTCAATTGAAAATCCCCTGTATAACATATCCAGAATATATATCTGCATTCATTATCAGCCTGATTAGAAAAGGCATGTACCCAATTATTACCTATTTGTTGTTAATTTATGTGTTATAGATTTTCTATTTAAGACCTTCTTACATGCAAGTGCATTTGTGAAATGTCAATTTACTGCAATTATCAAAGACGGCTGGAATTTCTATGGTCGTGACCACATTCCATGGCACGACATTTATCAATAATAAATAATACCTATCCTAACTCGAAGACTTCAACACGCTAGTGAAAAGAAATGCCAATGCTTTTGTGGCCTAACGGACTAAAATAGAAGACTGGATTCAATGATTTAAAATTGATGTATTTAGCCGCATTTTTGGGTCCAGATGGATGTTTCAGTAACTAACATTTGATACAAAAATACTTATATATTTGCATTAAACGTAATTGTTATATTGTAGATTTATCTACCTTAATACCTACTGAATTGTCTTCCCTAAAGTCTTAATAATTAATACTATCGTATTATAAAATATCAAGCATGTATTAAATAATTAAAATTTAATTGGTAAGCACTTGTAATATATTATGTGATTTATTGTCCCAACTACACTGTTCCTTGCATTAAGTCAAGTAAAATAGGTTTTACTTTTTGCTGTGTTGAGTGAGTGCTTGCTCCACCCACGGAGTTCTTCACCTAAACAATGCCTAAACACCACACTATGAAAATTGAAAAGTTTTTATTAGGGTAGGTGAGGTCCAGATTATTTGAAAATCATAGCTCCCACAATAAAAAAATATATTTTAATAATGAAATACAAAATATTTGCCGCGCTAAACGAGAGCGCTCTCATTGGTAGATGGCCATTCAACCAATCACGAAACAGACGATAGCACTGTTGCCAATTCTCCACCATTGTTTTGATTTGATCACCATTCACCACAGGTGTTGCTTTTGTAGGTTGTGTTTGACAGTACCGTGCGGTGCCACTCAAGATGTTATCAAAGATTAATTAGATTATAGTGTTTGACAGACTACTTGATAACAGTTCATACCTTATTAATATACCTTAGTCGTCTAGTTTTATATATAAACAATAATAATCATTGAAAATGGCATTGTTAATGAGGAACAAGTTGTTCAGGGTTGGTAAGTGTCTCCCTGATTCTTTTCATTGCTCAGGTATATATAATATGTTGGTTAAATCCCCAAATTAATCATTTAAGATGCCATTGAAAGTTTTTGACATTCTATTGCTATTCGCCAAGCTAACCAGCATTTGGTTATGCTCGTTAGCAGGGTAACTATGGGTGTGACTACGATCCCGACAGCCGGGACTTTCAGGTTAAAAAAATAGTCCCGACCGTCGGTTTTACTGGGCAGCCTAAGGAATAAAACTCTCTATGGGTAGACAAATTCGAACTGGGCAACTTAAAAAAAATTACTCTATGGTTAGGCAGAATTAAAACTTGTGAAAATTACGAATAAAAAAAAATGTGCTCCCGGCCGGATTCGAACCGACGACCTCTTGCACCGTGGTCCAGTACGCTATCCATAGCGCCATCTGGACGGTCATACTGAATGCCGTTCTTAACCAGTATATAAATAAACAAGGCCAGTCGGGACTATTTTTTTTAACCTGAAAATCCCGGCTGTCGGGATTTTAGTCACTACCGGTAACTATACCTACCCTTCAAGCCTACCGATTTTCTTGCCGATAATTTGATCTGGAGGTCATCCCTGCTATGAAACTCAGCAACTGTCTGTAACCTGAGATTATACTAGGACAACGCGCTGTGTAACGCCAGTGGTTAATTTGGTGGCGGATGCGTCCCCTC
Organism: Leuctra nigra; assembly: GCA_934045905.1. Taxonomy (NCBI): domain Eukaryota; kingdom Metazoa; phylum Arthropoda; class Insecta; order Plecoptera; family Leuctridae; genus Leuctra; species Leuctra nigra. Next base: position 14,490,147 of record OW203767.1, on the reverse strand, counting down.
ACTCTTTTTTCAGGGGGGACGCCATCTGCCCACTTATTTTTCATAGAAGTAAAAATTGGCTTAAAATTGTGTACAAATGAAGAACGCGACTATTTTCACCGTGTGGTGAGAATAGCGTCAAGTGCTATTATCACCGTGTGGTGGAAATAGCGTCAGGTGCTATTATCACCGTGTGGTTAAAATATCCAACTGCTATTTTCAAAGTATTTACCATCTAGAATCTTATGGCATTATTATAATCAGATCAAATATTACACACGCAAAATGTAAGCACTGTATCACAGATTGTTATAAACACACTAAATACAACATACAATACAAATACATCAGTTAAATCACAGACTTATATCTCATTTTATAGATTGTCCTAAATATTTTTGTAATAAAATGTAAATCAATCACAGATTGTTTGAATCTCAGGCATTTGAACGACAAAAAGTACATACATAATTTGACAAGTCACCAGTTAAGCAAACACTGTGAAACCATCGATCACAATTGGCATCACAATCTACCCAATCTATTAGTTTGCCTTGCATTTGTGACTTCAAGGGCTGTTTATAGCTATTGTCACACTTTTCAACATTTTTTAATATGTTTTTTAGTTTGACTTTATTTTTCAATAATGATGAAAAACCTTTTTAAAGACTTCAAATCTACTTCAATAAACATGTGACAATTATTGACAATTATTGTCAATATTGTCGTGACAATTATTGCGTGTGTAATATTTGATCTGATTATAATACTGCCATAAGATTCTAGATGGTAAATACTTTGAAAATAGCAGTTGGATATTTAACCGCACGGTGATAATAGCACCTGACGCTATTTCCACCACACGGTGATAATAGCACTTGACGCTATTCTCACCACACGGTGAAAATAGCCACTCCGACAAATGAAATTCAAAATTTTCCCAGGGCTATGCGCCCCATACCCACATTGTATTGGGGGGCCCTCCCTCCAAACCCCCCATTGTTTTCGTAAGCAAATATGTTTTCCTGACATCGCCGAGCATCTGCCCACTTAGTATTTTACTAACTAACCACTGTGTAACACGTTGGGGAGCGATCCTTCTTACTGTAGCTATGCAATTTGATAAGTATGCGTTTGTAAGTCTCTGCTCTACAAACCTTGGAATGGCATCAAGACAGCAGTGCTATAAAATATTTGAAATTCCTGGCATAAATTTGCAAATATTTCAAGATTATAACAAAATGTCCTTAAAATGACAATAACTTTTGAAGATAACGACAGATTAGTCTGAAAATTGCCAAATATGCAATGTTGGTCCCAATGACCATGCAAGTTGTAAGTTGATCGGTCGAACGGTTCTAGTTTAAATTTCCAAAATCACGGGAAAGATGGTTTTAAATTTTAATCAATAGACCATTTTAAATATTATCTCATTGGCTCTGCTTTCTAATAAAAATCATATGCAGTATTATTTCCAGACACCTTAGTCCCTGTTTTACCTATTGTTGAACAGGGACTAAGGTGTCTGGAAATCAAACTGCATATGATTTTTAATAGAAAGCAGAGCCAATGAGATAATATTTAAAATGTTCTATGGGAGGATTTGGCTGAAACTTTGTACTATTGGCGACAATGTTGGTTGCAATGACTTTGCAAAATTTCAAATAATTGATCAAACCAATCAATCGAAAGATAATTTTTTTAAAATTTGAACCAATCAGCAGATTTAAAAAAAATAATGTCTGCCCCAGAAATGGTCCGTACATGTGTGCAAAATTTCAGCTCGATCGAAGAAAAACTGTGACGTGTATAGCCTCGGGCCTCGGTAACAGAAAAAAGTAATAAAACAGAGTTCCGTGCCAAAAGGAGTCGCTCGCTCAATTACACTAATTTGGTATCTAATGGCATCCCATACCATACATGAAGGTGTATTGTTGATCTGAGCAATTCTGAGTGCCTTAATTCTTATTTAAATTACTAGGTGCAGGGGGTTTTCTATCACCTTGATCTAAGCGTAAGCGTCTCAACGATATCGAATAATGTGTGGATTAGGGTTGATGCTAAAGATATTACTGTATTATTGTATTGTTATGTTGACTGAGGTTTGCTGCCACCAGAAATATCCGATAAATATTTCACAAGCTCTGGACCTATCCATTTTCAAAGTTGTATCTACAGACTACAATGATAGGAAGCTGGATGTGCGTTGTGAAAAATAACCGACCGCACCGGGGCTCGAACTCGGGACCTCTCACTTGCCACGCACATCCCTTCCTATCATCCTGACTCCATGGAAGTTTTCCACAGAAACCTATATAGTATCTACAATTTCTATTATAGGTGCTTCAGCCTTTTCAGAGCAGGCATGGATATTTCAATCACGTAACATAGCGTCACTTTCATCTCTCTCGGAGACGCATCAAATGCTTCAAAAGACATGCCGTCAATTCGCCGAAGGTGAACTGATGCCGAAAGCTGCCCAGTTCGACAAAGAACATCTCTACCCTAAAGATGAAGTGAAAAAGATGGGCGAACTAGGACTGCTCAGCATCGAGGTACCTGAACGTCTCGGAGGAACCGGATTAGACTACTTAGCATATGCGATCGCAATGGAAGAGATTTCAAGAGGTTGCGCATCGGCTGGCGTTATTATGAGTGTAAATAACTCGCTTTATTTGGGACCATTGCTTAAATTCGGAACAGACGAACAGAAAAAGAAGTTTATCACACCATTTACGAACGGCGATCGAGTAGGTTGCTTTGCCCTGAGTGAACCAGGTTAGCTACTACTTACTTCAAAGTGTGAGACAAAGTGTGTTCTTTTCCACAAAATATTTGATGACTTTCGCTTTCAGGTAACGGAAGTGATGCGGGAGCGGCTTCTACTACAGCTAAAGCAGATGGAAGCGGTTGGATTCTAAACGGAACCAAGTCTTGGATTACGAATGGTTATGAGTCTGAGGCAACTGTAGTTTTTGCAACTACAGATAAGAGCAAGAAACATAAAGGCATCAGTGCTTTTATTGTACCGAAGCCAACACCAGGTACTGCACCTGTTTACGTCTTTAACACCTACCCACGTTGAATGCACATAGGCATTACTGGGTTCATGACCTTTGATGTCCTTGAGAACTTGCCTCTTGGGGTCGTATCGCTGTGGTTGTACTTCTGTAAAATTGAGTAATTTTGGTAATAAAAAAAAATATGTGATAGGATGGGGGGAGTTAATCAATTTTGTATGGCACCTAAAAATTCATTGAAAAATAAATATAAATTAATATATTATTATAAATAATTATAATAAATATATTGATTCATAAAAATTCAGCGTCCCAAACTATTTTCAGGACTGAGCCTTGGAAAGAAGGAAGACAAACTTGGTATTCGAGGATCGTCAACTTGCAACCTCATCTTCGAAGACTGCCCATTGGATAGCGGAAGCATGCTGGGAGACCCTGGCATGGGCTTCAAGATTGCCATGATGACTTTAGGTGATTTCAAGGATAGAGGGGATAGAAATCTTATTATCAGGACCAAGTTTGGTTTACAACTCTCCTTTTTTGTACACCTACTACTTGATGGTTGATGTATTCAGATTTTGTAGTTCTTTAGAACCAGGGGTGGTCTGGGATGAAAAGCACCGGGATGCGATGAGGCAAAGGGCCCGGATAAACATGTGACAGGGCCCGTAAAACAAAGTAAAGATAGAAAAAACGTATGTAAAATGAGTGTAAAATGTATTTAGGGGCCCGTAATATGGGAGAAGGGGCCCTTAAACGACAGGGGCCAGGGATGCGCTCGCATCCCGGCATCCCGGGCCAGACCGCCACTGTTTAGAACTATTTAGATTTTTAAATATCATTAGGTAGTAGTACTGAGTAGTGAGTACTGACTATTGACTAAACAAGAGATGAGAAATAGGATCCACATAACTTAATTTCTTCATCATGAAAAGGATACTTTTGATGGGAATTTTTAGTGTTGTCCAATTTTCAATTTTGTGAGATTTTTTAGTTTTTCTATCACTAATTATGTGATGAATTTTTATCTGGTAGCTAGCAAATAAGATTTTTTACTGGTCACCTTTTGGGATATCCAGACAGTTTGTCAACGAATATAAACTGTCTTGAGTCATGATTCTTCATCATGAAAAGGATCCTTTTGATGGGAATTTTTAGTGTTGTCCAATTTTAATTTTTTTTTAGATTTTTGAGTTTTTCTAACACTGTAATTCTGTAAAGCCTAATATATCCCCCCCAAAATCATCACTATAATCCCTTTCAGATGCGGGTCGCATTGGCATTGCCTCACAGGCATTGGGGATTGCCCAAGCATCCCTGGACTGCGCCGTTGAGTATGCCTCCAAGAGGATCGCGTTTGGAAAGTCTATTCTCAAGCTGCAAGCCATCCAGTCCAAGATCGCCGACATGGCACTCAAAGTGGAGGCGGCTCGACTTCTCACTTGGCGAGCGGCAGTTCTCAAGGACAAGAAGCAGCCCTACACTAAGGTTCAATGTTAATTATATTACGTAGTACGTACCTACCGTACTTTATGCTAAGAGGGTAGGTATCTATAGACCAAACCGAGAAATGCTTAATTAAGGAAAGCAATGAGTAATAATAATAATAATGTAATTTATTGAGCACATAAAATAGGTACACAATTGGTCTGTATTCAACAATCGAGTCGTTGATCTTCCATACATCCATCTCTTCTCTTCAGCTGCTTCACCTCTTCACCGTTTACCTATTTCTTCTTAAGTTATTCATAAAAGTCATTATACATATAGTTGTGCTTCAATGTCAGTGGTAATATTGGAAGAACATCCAAGCATTTGCTTTTTTTTAGCTGAGGGAAAACCACTGAAAAAACATTCTCAGCAGGATGTGTGTGATCTTTATTGTTGTCTTCCAATGCACATTACTTCTTGTTCTTGAATTCTTGTTCTTGAATTAGCGTGAGTTTGTTCTTGACTAGTGTCTTGAATGGTATTAAACTTAATGTCTGCTCTTCCCTAGTTGTTACATTATACGCTACCGAGGCTGAATATGAAAAACAATTCTTAAATTTTGTACCTCGATGAGTGCCAAAGTCGAGCTTTTCTTTGGACCGCGTATCTCTTCCGTGAATATCTTGTCTTCTTCTTAACTTATCATTCAAATATTTAGGTTCTCCTGTTAACAGTATCTTGTGCGTTGCGCATGTCAAGTGAAGATTCCTTCTTGCTTCCATCTTCAACCAATGAAGTTTCTGAATGTAGGGACTTATATGGTGTCTTCTCTTAATATTGAATATAAACCTGGCACAAGAATTCTGGACTTTCTGAACACGTCCTATATCTTTCTTTGAAATGCATGATCCGTAAACGATGTCGCAGTAATTTAAATTTGATATTATAAGTGCCTCAACGAGCTTTGTTTTTGTTGACCTGGTCAGGATTTGTTTAAATCTTTGCAATGTTCGTAGTTTGCCGTAAGCTTTGCTGTTTGCTTTCTGAATATGATCTGTGTATGTCATTTGGCTATCCATGATTAAACCTAAATTCCTTGAAGTGTCTGAAATGGGAATTGTACAACCATTTATATTTAGTTTAAACTCGCTATTAAGTATTTTGATTCATTGACATTTGCTCCCTATAATCATTGATACTGTCTTCGAAGTGTTTAAGGAAAGTCCTTGACTTTCACTCCATGCAGCAATAGACTGAAGATCTTCGTTTATTTTCTCTTGCGCTGCAGCTAGATCTTGAGGGCGAAAGGTATATAGAAGCTGGGTATCATCTGCAAATTTGTGTATTTTGCAGTGTTTCACACTCTCATCGATATCAGTTGTGTAAACTATGAACAGTAGTGGAGCGATACTTGAACCCTGCGGTACTCCTGTTCTATTTTCCCTTGGCATTGATACGTTATTAGCTGATAATTTTACCCGTTGTTGACGTCCGGTGAGGTAACTTGCAAACCATTTAATTGTCATCTCTCCCACTCCAAGATATGTGAGTTTAGCCAGTAAGAGTTCATGGTTGATTGAGTCAAAAGCTTTTGTAAAATCTAATAGCATAAGACTTGTAACCATTTTCTTCTCCATTCCCTTGATCGCTTCATCAGTTACATCTAGGAGTATTGATGTTGTCCCTCGATTTTTTCTGAACCCTGACTGACTATTGGATAATAATTTCAGTTCTTCTAGGTATGCAGTCAGTTGTTTCACAACAATTCTTTCAAGTATTTTGGACATTGTAGTGAGAATACTTATGGGTCTAAGGTCTTTGAATTGTTTTGGATGCGAGCATTTTGGCAAAGGTGTTATTACTCCTTCTTTCCATAGATCAGGAAATATTCCAGAAACAAGAGACAGATTCACAATACTGTGTATAGCATTTAAACAGTTTGGCATGCATAGAAGTAATGTATTGATATTTATATTATCAATGCCTGTTGCTTTGGTCTTAATTTTCCTCAATTGATCAACTATTTCTTCTGTACTAACTGCTCTGAGCTCAAAGGCATTTTTTGACGTAACAGTGTGAGTGTTGTTCTTGTATTGATCAATTATATTTGAAGCAATTAAAGAATTTGGTATTGAATCAACATAATAGTCATTTATCAAATCCGGCTTAGCTAGTTCTTCAGGAATTATTTGTCTTGGCTTTTTCGAACTGTGGATACATATAATAGTGATTGGTCGGTCTTTTTTTTAATCAATATCAAGTGTTATATGTAATTTTTGTGGATTATTAAAGAAATGTATTGAATGTTTTTCTGACCCAATACAAGTTACCTATTAGTTTGGACAATCTTTCGAAAATTGGCATTCTTATCACAAGAGTTTTTTTGTAGACGTAATAATTTTCACGTTTTCCAAGTAAGAGAAATCTTTGTATGTAACTGAAAAAGGAAAGCAGGCAACAGTTTTCTACCTAGATACATGCACTACAGAGAAGTTTGGTAAACTCTTGCATTATAAAATTTTTACTAAATTCTACATACCAAGTCCAGAACTGTGTAACTCTGTCACCATAATGTTTCAAAATGATTAATTGATGTGTAAATAACTTTCCACAGGAAGCTGCTATGGCCAAGCTCGCAGCGTCGGAAGCGGCGACATTCAACGCTCACCAGTGCATCCAGATCCTCGGAGGGATGGGTTACGTGTCCGACATGCCCGCGGAACGCCACTACCGCGACGCTCGCATCACCGAGATATACGAGGGAACGTCAGAGATTCAGAGACTGGTCATAGCAGGAAATATCATCAAGGAATATGGGTTCTAAGCCAAGTTAACGCTGTTCGTATTACGATTATCTTTTCATATTTTTTTTAGTTTTAAGGACTAAATAGGTTGTAATTACTGTCATTGCAGTCCCGGGATAGGACTAATAATCTCATACAGGGTGGCCTGGTTTACCAAATAGTGAGGCAACTTTAATTATAGTTACTATTTCACAGGGTACACTCCTGGACACTGAAATTGGTCCGCAGTCAATGTTCAAGTGACACTATGGCTAGTATTAAACATTTATTTTTTTTGGCACAAAGACCAGATGGCTAGTGTGAGTTTAGGGTCAAAAAATGACTTAAATAAATAATAAATACTAGCCTAGGAGTCAAGTGAATATTGACTGCGGACCATTTTCCGTGTCCAGGAGTGTACACCAATTACAAAGGACAGCGACACTGATTGTTTCATAGACAGTGTCAGACCGAGTACTGACTAGCAATAAATATCTGCATCACTAGCTCCTCTTTCTGGCTGACCTAGAACTGTTGTAGATTGCCATCCAAGTCACGACTGTTGACTGGACTTAATATGTGATACTGGACACAAGTCTATTTCTATTTGTTCCAAGTATCCATCGGAATTATTGACAAACATCAGAGCGCAAGCACAGAATGGATGGTGGACACTTGAAATTATAAAGTTTTAAAGTCCTGTGTGATACAGGATTTACAAATGCTTATAAATGTGTGTAAGAAACAGGGGCAGAAAAACTAGAAGAATGTGCATAATTATTAATTGATTTGTTGTGTCAACTCATATCCTGCAGTTTATAGGGTTGAATTTAGGAACACATTGGGCAGAAATAAAAATGCATGTATTAACATTTTTGCTAACTCCTTAAATTTACTAGGACAGAAATTTATTAAATATTTGAATATTCTGACATTTTTATACAGATTTACTAGAATTCCAATGATATACATACTGATACCCCGGCCAAGTCGGTGCCTAATTCATTCATTATACTTCCAAATATCTATTTTATATAATTATATACACGTGCATTTTATAAGTCATGTAATTACAATTCATTGCTAAAACATTGCTAATTCAATTATTCGTGTCATGACTCATTAGTACCTACAAATCCAATGAATAATTATTATTCAATACTTTCCTTTACATTTGAAACATTGGTTGACCAATGTTTTTTACTAAGAAAATGATTAATTTATTATGTCACTCGAATGGAATTTATAATAAGCATAACTGCTGCACCGACTAAGAATGAATAAATTTTGGTATTTATTTATTAAAAATAGGCTCACATTTGCAATCAATTTATTTCAAGAAGAAACAGTTAAATGCAATAGTAACTTTCTTCTATATTCCTTCCCGCTAATGATCAACAAATCGCAGCTTTGGTATCTAACCAACGTTGAGCCTCTATCTATCCTAACGCTATGATGTGATTATTATTGAAACAGTTATGTATTTGGCGAATAGAAATAGCCAGAAGATAGATACAACACTGGTAAACAATAGTAGGCAAGCTCTGCTCGGAGAGTACAGCGAGAAACAGTTTACCATGCGAGTGAAAAGTGAGGATAATGGACAGAAGTTAATAATCTATTCATCCATTGGCATTTATTGCTTCTCTACTATCTCTAGTTGAATATGCTAATTCTAGTTTTAAACCAAATCTCTTGAATATTCTCCGAGCATTAGTGCGTACATAATCCAGCGTAGTGAAGACTAAAATACATCAACTAAAATCACTGCCAACAAGAGTGTGCCATAGTATTTTCATTGGTGTGCTTAACAAACCCAGATTGGAAGCTATCGACCATGCAAGAGGAAACAAAAATACTCCAAAGTAAAGTGCAAGGCCCAAATGTATGCAGGACAATTGTGTAATTCACAATTTGCACATTGCTTACAAATAATTATTTTTGATTGCAGATTTTTTTTGACTTGCCTTTCCTTTGCACTTTTCACTCTTACAATAAATATTTTGATACTGTGCCTCAGTGGAATGACTTTGAATCGATCCAGTTCCACACAACGCATCAGTCTCCTTAAAAATCAGTTGGCAATGGACAACATACGATCAGACAAAAATTGGTAGGTATCTAAACCCCACATTTAGGTTCTATCTATTGCATTACCATTATTTGAGAATATGTTATTATAACAGGTCAAATCTTGATTCACACACACTCTTGTTCCGTAATCCGTTCTTTGAACGAAGTCAAGAATTGACAAGACTTTCTGCCAGCAGAATCTACTGTGATTGCGTGAATCAACTTAATTGTTGGATCTTAAATTCACACAACACTTAACACCGAAGAGATTTAATTATTGTACGATCCCTTATATTATCCGTCCCAGCTAAGTAGAGAGTTTTCAATGCCCAAGGAACAATATGAACAAAGCGAATGCTTACGATGACAGTTTGTTCATTAAAAAATCTCTAGGCAGAATTTTGAAGATCGAAAATTATCCTAACTGGGATGGATGTACATTATTTAACAATGACTCAATTATGTTCTAACAAACAGAATATGCATTATAACAAAGACCCAATAGAGACTATGTTTTAATGTTGTTTTTTTGCTAACAGCATAAGTGCACAACAAATATATTTGTAATATTCACCTATCTCCATTTACATTTTAGAACCCTTTTACATAGTGTAGGTATGTAGCTGTCAATTTTACGTCATCGCTAACTTGCTATGGACCACTGAATTCAATACATTTTTTATTAACATTAATTTATTTTGTAATAGTTGGGTTAGCAATGGCATTGCAATAAAACAGTGTGGAGGGAGGTGCAAACTAGTTTTACTATGTAGGTAATGTAGGTACTCCATACTCTACTATCTAATACTTATTTACTGGTTAACCATGAATTATTGAATGTTGTCACCTCATTCTACAATCGGCAGTGAACGCTCCCTCCACCAGCGTACCAGTGCTAGAGTATTCGAGACTACTAATATGGTATTGGTAGGGCAGCCGCAGAAGAGGGTTATTTATTACAGGAATCACATAACAACTTGAGGCCTAATTAATAGCGTTATCAAATCATAGCCATTGGAATTCACAGTGGTGCAGTCGAGGATCTGAATATTTATTTGCAGACTAACTTGTTTTAAATTGAAATGTTTCAAAAAACGTTGTACGTAAAAGACACATTTTATCTTTATAAATAGTTACCTACTAGGTATAAAATTATTAAGAAAGCAACGATTTATAGTACCTAACAAGATTTAAAAAAGAGATTGAGACCACAAATAAACAACAGGTATTATTTCAAATTGAATTAAACCATTATTTTGAGAACATTTTCTTGGGGGTTTGCTCTGGACGCTCAACAATTTGCATGCACCGAGACTTTGCATGACTACACCACTGACAATCCCCATAATTATACATTGTGATGGAATAAATAAGAATACAAAAAATATATCAAAATTAATAGTACATATAGGCATCCAGATGGTATTATCAAAATAAGTTAGGTACATTACAAAGAAAGTCCAAACACAACATTTTTCTTAAAACATCCAAAATTAGTAAACTTATTCAAAAATACTGCAGTAGGAAATACCCTAGGCATGGCAAATCACTAAACAATCTCAGGTTTAAATTTTAGTAACAATTATTTGTCCCTACTACTCAAAAGCTCAGGCTATTTCTATTTTGATACTAGGTACCTAGTAAAAATAATATGGTAGGTGTAAATAAGTAATTTATAATTTAAATACATTCTTGAAACAGTACTAAAGTCGGTTACTGCAGTGTAAAGCTATAATAAATAAATTGGAAGATTGAACTTAAACTACATTTGGTCTAATCAATTTCCTGCCCAGTGGTAAACTAATAGTAGTGAATAAATGTTAAAATTCAAAGACAGCCAAGCATTAAGTTTCCAATTTTTACGAGTGTTCCCCCCCATAAGAGCCGCTCGACTGAGTTAAGCAAACGAAAATTGTGGCAAACTAGTGCAGGAAACATTTTGCAAGGATGGCAGTGAGGATCAACAGAGGGAAGGGAGAGCGGAAACGTTGCAGTGGAACCGACGTAACGAGGATTCCATGGAAGTGTGTCCGTCGATCCGATCAATTGCGGTATTAAACTAGCTCGGAATCAGTCCGATTCTGCCTTCATTCCTCGCACCTCGCCAACATTACGTTGCTGGAAATCAAGACAAATACAATTCAAATTACAAAAGTCCAGCACGTATGAAATAATCATAATTTCTTGGACTCGTAATAAATTTGAATCTAAAAATCAAAAGCCCGATCATTCGTAGATCAAGTAAACTTGATGTGAGGCAAGACGTGATTGCTAACTGTCTAGGAATTGAGTTACAATGAGTTACATAGATTATGCTAAGTTAAAACAACAATCAACATAGAGCGAAATCCCGAGTTGTCTATCTTGCGCCATTGCTTAGTTCGTGAGGTATGCGCTTTAAGTACCTTGTCGTGAGCGGTTAGGTATATATCACCGACGACAAAGGCGAGACGAGAAGCACGTGAACTTGTGAAGCGCTCGGTCAGATTAGTTTATAAACCATGGTCAGTGAAGTAATATCATGTGAACGCAATGTCATGCATTCAGAAAACCAGCGAGTTTTGAAAAACCAATAAAACTGATTCTGAAGGAGGGAAAAACAAACGAGGACTCACCCTATCGAGCTTTGGTCTTGTCCTCGATCTCCCTGATGTCAGCCATGGTGAGGCCGTGCCAGCGATCCATCCAACAGAAGACCTGCCGATGAAACGTCGTGAAGAGCCGTCGCTCCGACTTCTGGATGAAACTCTCGATGCGGGACTGAAGACCGAACCACTTGAACTCCACTGTGACCAGTTTGTAGCACGTCATCACCGGATTCACCTGGCAAAATAACACGATTGGGATGAACAAACAATTTCTAGACATATAGATATGGATGTATGGAAGATCAACGACTCGATTGTTGAATACAGTTGTATGTATTTTATGTGCTCAATAAATTACATTATTATTACCGTATTAACTCGTGTATAAGACGCAATTATATGTCAATATTTTGATTCTGAAAACAGCCCTGCGTCTTATACACGCATACCAAGCTTTTTTCCCAGTAAATCCAAGGTGGATGTTTGTAAACAGAGCTGTGGTAGACTGCCACATGTTGTCTATCTCTGCCTTTCCCTCTTACTCTGTCTGGCCTACTCACACTGTGTAGACACAACATTATTAACATATTACATGTGTGCAATAAAATGTTTTCCCTTACATTTAGATCAGGAGACAAAATATATGTTTACATCTGAAAAACATTGCTCTGACAGGCATAAAATAGACTAAACACTGTTGAATGGCGATCTTAAAGGAAGGGGAGGAGAGGGGTTGGGTTTGTTTTGGAATGCAGAGGAAAGGCAGGTGCGTGCTTGTTAGAGCAAACAACAGCTGCTGGGAAGAGACTCCCCTTCCCCCCTTTCTCAGAAGCAGGAAATTGCTGTTTGTTTACAACAAGTTGGCAGTGATTTTCATTCAAATAGCTCAGTTAGCTGGAAAACCAACATTTAGATGGATATCATGTTTACAAACACACACTGTTTTTCATTATTTACTGTGTCTTATACACGAGTGCGTCTTATACACGAGTTAATACGGTATATTCCTCTTTGGCTTTAAAAAATGAAAACCTATGTTACAACAACAACAAAACCTCAATTTGGTATGATGACTAAAGATAAAAGAAATATTAATAAACAGGAAACATTTTAAGTGCATGATTAATCCCTCACCTTATCAACCCATTGACCCTGCAATGGCCCCCGACCAGTTTTCTCGCTCTTGAACTTAGTTGGATCCTCGGTTGGTTTGTAGTCGTTGCTTGCAACCGGATCATTTGCAATGTCTATGTGAACGACATCGCGGATCTTCAATTTCTCTGGCCCAAGTTCATGAACCTGTTAGTGTTTCAAAATGATATTTAGGGTCAATTTTACTGACACCATGGTGAGCAGCAAGTGTTTAGGTATCAAGGAATTCAACTATTAAATGTTATTTTTTTGAAGTTAAATTGTGGTTTGCTGTTAGTCTATTCTATACTGCAGATAATGACTTGTATGGAAGATCTTAACAAATACATTTATTTATTATATCATTTATTTTGTATTTGTATTTGTAATATATCCTGCAAATGTGCTTTGGCACGGTGGCAGTCTTTTCTTTCTTCTACTTCTTTCTTCACTTTTTCACTATCATCCTTTTATATTCCAAAAGTTCTTCAGCTTTTTTCGCTGCCTCACTTAAACTGTTCCAGTCTTTAATTGTTCTTCTTATGAAGCTGTATTTTCCTATGTCGGTCTTTGATCCTTCTACAGTTATTTCTAACCCTCTTCGAACACTTCTCTGAACACCTCTCCCCAACCTTTCCCCCAGTTCCTCCCATCCTGTCCACCCATTCCTTACCCTAAAGAAGTTCATCAGTCTTTCATTTTTCCTTCTCTCCCCTAGATTTTCCCATCCTAATTCCTCTACCATCTCGCTGGGCCGTTCTCTTAATTTTTCAACTATCCCCTGCTCATTTCTTTCAACTCTGAAACTTTTAACTCTACCAAGAACCCTTCTCTTTATGACTTTTCTCAATACTATAAATAATTCTAGGAACATTAAACAATTGCTACTTACATTATTCTGTAGGCCCATGTCCGGAACATGTAATGATTCTATGACAATGATGAAATTATCTTTCATATAACCGGGATTCTATGAAATTGCGAATGAAGCAGCACAGAACGGGACATTGTCATCGATGATGTAATGAGACCACCAGAAACACACAACAGAAAGAGACCAACGTTAACAAACATGGCGTACACAGATACGTTAACGTCAACAATACAGCATTATCAAAATTCACAAGTGGGTAGCTTTGTCTCGGTGCTCTAATTTCTGTGAGTAAAAACATTTTAAAGGCACGTATCTCTGTCCACAGGTACTTGACAATATTTGAAAGCTGAACAAAAAATTTGTGCAGTGAAGCAAATAAAGAATGAATGACCTGCAAATGAATGATTTCAGAACAATTAATATACAACATGAAAAAACTATGTGTACGCATCAATTCCACTCAAGCCCATTGCTATTCAAATTTTACAATTTCAATCATTAGCCAAGGGAGTTTGTGTTTAAATGAAGACACAATTTTGTTGGCTACAAATTGAAATTATCCTAATTGGATGTAAGAGGGGTTTAAGCCAAATATCATCACACGAAATTATATAGGAAATTGGTCCTAAAACAAATAAAAAGCTGGTGAATGATGAAGATTGCAGCAATGACAATTGACACATTTCCAATCATTATTCTTAACAGAAGTAGATACAATGACACTGCAATAATTCAAGCAACACACATGAGATACTCTCTCACACTCAACCTGTGAATGAAACAACACAACGAATATCAACAAATACCAAAGCGTAGTTGGGCATGGAGCAATCGACTCACGTTATCGTTCTCCTTTCTACCCATTTCATGCATCGACTCGATTAAAATTTGAAAGTTCTCTTTCATGTACGTAGGGTTCTGAAAAGTACAAGACCATCAATATTCTATTATGATTATCGTATTTGACGCTGCAGATGATTTCCTCTCCGCTGTTAACTGATTGATTTATTTCCATTTATTATACATTTATTTACATGTTATGTATGACAGTTGACCCTCCTGGAGGGTTGCAGTATTAAGGGTATAAGGAAGGTACCTAACTCAAACCAATAAAATTCGGTACTCGAAAAGAAAAGGATTGACTGATTAAGGTTTGATGGCATCATCCCATGAAGGCTGTGTTAACAAATCATCTACCTCTAGAGGCGAGCTCTTATTTCATTGATAAAAACAAGGATTGATTGTCAAGGAACCTTACCAGCAGCCAATCCTTTTCTTTTCGAGTACCAATTTTTATGGGTTTGAGTGTACCTAATAATAAAATAATGATGTGAAATAAAATAAATTAACATTAACACTATAATTTCAATACTTAATCCTCATATTAGTGGCAATAATAATGTAATCAAATCCTGAGTGGAAACATGAAGGAATATAATTTCCTATGATGTCATGTCAGATAAATATTTTACAGTTGTGACAATTTTAAATTCTATAAACATAGCGAAATAATTAGTGAACAATATATTTCTATTTTATATTAAATTTCCAATAATAATTATTTTCTTACTGTATTTTCTTTCTCTGAAACTTGCCAAAATATGTTAAGGACAAGAGACCATACCTACTCCAAATCCTGTTTATGATTTGATGTACTAAATACCTACATACTAGGTACCATTGAATATTTAAGAATAATAATAATACAGTCACTAATCAGCATTAGCCCTTCATATGAAAACCTAGTTACATAATGGTTACAAACAATTATTATTAGAAACCTTGCAGGTAGGCTACAGGTTTGCATTCCTGAAAAAATCTCTTGCAGACGTCATTGTAATTAGTAATAAACAGTAATAGTACATGAAGACTCAACATTTTATTTTTATATCTTTCCTAACCTATTCACGAGAAAAAATCCACAGGTAGTTGATTTTTCTGATTAATATTTAAATTGCTAACGATTACAAAATTATAATTTAGTTCAAATAAAATACAGACAGGTAGCAAAGTTTGTTGTGTATAAAATTACACTACTAGGTATTGGAGTTTAGTGTCAACAATTGGACTTTGACAGAACAAGTTCTAAAGGAACTTCAAAATGTAATTATATTAAAAAGTGCGTTTTGCGAGGCAATTGAACATAAAAAACAACTATATTATACTAACAGATAAAATAACAATTATATAATTATTTATAACGTCATTAAGTCATCAGTAATAGATTAAATGTTTATATACTTACAGATATAACTGTTCTACAATAGGGATAGGCATTCCATGCCTCTTCATGAATTTCTAGAGAGCCTTTAGGCGCGAGTAGTCTTATAAAAGCTGGCACTTTACTGCAAAGACAGAAATGTAAAACGTGAGATTTAATGAATTAGCCAAGCATGGAACATGGCAATAGTATCAGTATATTATTGGGACAATATAATTTTGGCTTGAATTCAAATGCTTCCATCAGCATATAAGATAGGGCCAACCATCCATTATTATTGTTCAGAGTAGTGGATTCAAAAGTTAATCAATACTGTCCGCCATGCAGCCCACAGGCTCTATAGCTCAACAGAAACATCAAGGCCCTGGCCAATAGCCACTGCCAGCTCGCGCGAAATCGGGAAAATGCAATTAACTAACATTTACTTTCGCCTGTTGCAATTAATCTCATTGTTTTTATGACATAAATTAGGATGACTATGAGATTTTAGAGATTAAAAAACGATAGGCAGGTACTAAATAATATTGTAGGCAATGGCCTTGACAAAAATGTTAAAACATACAATTATTTTACCACTACAATTTTTAACTTTTGTTATTATAAGCAAATTAGCATTGTGCAATAATTCAACATGCTAATGATGCACTTTAATACCATCTGCAATAATAATTAATACTGTATTGTATTATTTACATGCAATTATTAATATAGGTGGTACTTGGGTTTGAAGGCTATAATCTACCTAATAGTAGGATTCAATGATTGCACAAGCAGGCTGATAAGTGATAAGAACAAGTTTTTCTGTGACTTTCTCTGAACTTACTCAGATATCAGTAATATCATAAACCTATCAATCAAATGACATGCTGATCCTATGCTTACACAAAAATGCACTGATAGCATTTTTATTTTATGCAAGTGTTAAAAGCAACTATAAACAATTATTTGTAGATAGAAGGTAGACCACATAACTGACAATAATTAGGTAAATGCTCTAATACAGTGAACCAAGTATCATGACCTAATCAAAACAATTTAAAAGTACCTAATTCTGCCAACAGATCATGAATGCAGCAAAGTGAAACTTTTTAATTATTTAGGTGTTGGGACCTTTGGAATGAACAGACCACCAAAGCCCCAGTTTAAAAAGTAAACATTTGTAGAATCTGTGGTTTTACCAGACAAAGCAGAGATTGAAACAAGTTTTGGCAATTTATTAGGAATTACTCACAATTGACTCAGAATTCAAGTCAATGTATTTTTTTAATACAATTTTAGTCTTGTCTTTTTTTTTTTTTTTTATTATTGTAACACAAGAAATACACAAATACAATTAAACATTCACATTTTATCCTTCAAAGCCTCAAATGGCTTATCTGAAGGTTTCTTAATTATTATTTAAGTAGGTAATTATATTGAAACCAATAATAATGGAATTTATAAAAATGGTTTGTACTATCTGGGAGTCTGCACTTATCAAGGATAACTGATAATTGATAAATAAAAGATTGAACAGGTGATATGTTACATAATTTTGCCTATCATCTACAAAATCTTATTTTATTGGTGATTAAGCAAAAAATAACTAAGTAGGTATCTCAAAAGCAACATGATTGTAATCTTGATTATGATTACACTTCTATATGGTAGAACACATGTGTCTTATTGCCTTTTTGTATTTTTATACAAATAAACGTTGGTAATGAAAGTATACTACTTGTTAGATGACAAACTTACCTAGCAAGGTGGTATATCTTGTACGTGTACTGGCCCTTCTTGTATTTACCACCAAGTAAGGGAAAGTCATCAAATGGCTCATTCTTCAGCACTTCTATTCCTTCTCCACCGCCAGTTTCATTTTTACTTGCCTCCGCTACGGAGAACAGTTGTGCCACTTGATACTAAACAGAACAATTCAAATTAGATTGCTTGTTTAGATGCAAAACGTAATTGTATTGTATGATAGGAATAGCTCTAATTGAATGTCAAATAGAATATTTACCTCTTCAACTGTGAGGGGGAGCGTCACTCGACTGAAAAAGATATGAAAATACATATTACTAGAGAGAGAAATTAAACACTTGTAATATCATTTTTTGAAATAATTTGTAGCGCTGATAACAAAATACCTATTTACTTGTCAAGTAAAATAAAATGACCATCACAACTCTCCAAACTTTCCAAAACACCTCTTCTGACTAATGCCACTCAATTCAATTCTGATTCTACCATTTTTCAGCATTTTTATACCTTCAAACTACATTTGTTTTGTAGTCATTTGCATTAAAATTAGGTACATATTCTCATGAGTTACAATGGAATCATACGCGTTCTTGACAATTATAAGGAGTTAGATTGTTAATTAGGTATGGAACAAAATATACATGAGCGACAGTAAACTAGAAGAAATATTGTGGGCGGGTGTTATAATCGAGTGTGGCTCTTATTACGAATGAATGATTATGTACTAGGTATGTAGGGTTCTCATTACCATTTAATTGAGTATCCAATTTTCAGCAGATTAAAACGATGTGTTGTAAAAAGAAATATTATGACACTTGACAACCTGTGGCGAATTTTATAATAAAGTATAGTGATGACCCATTAACCTGTAGATTGCAGAGTGTATAAGAAATGGGCAACTCTAGTTGGATTTTGTCAGTGAATGGATACTACACAAGACCTGTGATGTTTAACATTTGTAAATTTGGGATTAGCAAATTACATTTTGGGAAATTCCAAATGGTACGTATAACTCCATACTAAAGATAGTGGACCATTATCTGAATGGAAGTTCACCGTGCAACATTCGTTTCTCATTTGGTAGGTAATCGATATGACCCTTCAATAGTTATGTCAAAATGTAAATGTAATGCTACTGATTAGTTAATAGTTACAAATATTCAATTACTTATTTTACTTACTATTCTTTAATCAACATCCTAGAATCTTGTACACATGAGGTGGATAGACAGCACAGTACTTTGACACTCGGCTCGGCCACCTGAAACACCGATAGGCCTACACCTACTTCACACTCCACAGTGACTCAGTAAGGATTGGAGTGTCAATAGAAGGCCATGGATGACGTCACGCTCAAACTATAGACGTCATATCCGTAATGTGATGTAGGGCGAAATCGTAACAAAAAATTTGATTTTTGAAATCGTGCTTTTATTATTACTGTTTTTAATTGTGGTAAAATTTTAAAGGAATAATACATTTTTTTTATCACTTCGTTAATTAATTACCACTAGATACCAACTTGAGTATTTGAAATAAAATAGATAATACATTTTTCTTTTGGAAATAAGCTAGCCATGATCTAAATAGTGCTAGTAGTAAATGCTGGAAATAGAAAATCCGTAATATATGCCAACAAAATTATATTCATGTATGATGTTGAAATGAATTTGCAAAACATGTATTAATACATTCTAATAATAAACACAACACAATAATAAATAATATGCAATTTATTTCTTAATATACTTTCATATTAATTTTTATTAATTTCTTCAATAAACATACCATGAAAACATACATTGTAGACACTGTTTTACTAATGGTTTTCATAGATTCTGCTTGTCATGCATATACAGTAATACCATTTTAACTTGTGGAGTGAAATACAAGTACGCAAACAAGCAAAACAACAGGCAGTATACATACTGTAATAATAAATCTTGGATTACAAGTAAAAACATTTTCACACCATTCACACAAATTAACAATATTTAATTTAATGAGTTGTGCCATTTTGCATCAAAAATAGTAATACATTGTTACATCTACCTATCAAAATCAAACAAAAATTATTCTCCTTTTAATATAAATATTTCATTTGAAACTCGGAAATTGCAGATCTGGCCTCCCAGTTCCTGTGAGACCAATTAATTTGAAATAATAGTTCCTATAATATTTTGCTAGCTCTACGTGACATGAAATCCGTAAAGCTGGCCCAGCTCAGTTGAATACCTACTTCTACTAACGTAGACCGACGGGGAATGTATAGACAATGATTAATATGGGGATGTTATGCTAAGAACTAGATTGAATATAACATTATGCTTTTACATCAACTAAGCATGTAGAATAGCATCGTATGACTGGAATACTCCAGGAGCAATGTCCAGAGCTCGTGATTTCAAGGAGAGCTGCAAAAAGAAAAGATACAAATTCATTATAATTTGATTTTTAATGCAAAACCACGCTATGTAAATCACACCCGTCGGTACACTCGTCGTTCGTTCCTCCTCCTCCTCCTGTGAGCTGCCTGTTATCTGAGTAAAAATTGTAGCTCCAAACCTGCCGTCCCAGGAAGGGGCCGCCAAAGTCGTGTATTTGAATAGCCAAGCCAACGGTGGCGGCCCCTTCCCGGGACAGCAGGTGAGGAATTACAATTTTTACTCGGATAACAGGCAGCTCACAGGAGGAGGAACGAACTACAAGTGTACAGACGGCTGTGATGTATACGTACATCACAGAATCCTCTCCTGTGCTCTTATAACTATTATATCACCGATTAAATAGTATGTACTCTATGAGGTTTACGGATGTACTGACCGTGATATTTGGGTTTCCCGGTTGAATCTTCAGCTCGTTGAGTACCCAGATACCGTTGGTGAGTTTCAATGACTGATACAGCATGTCCTGGCCCTCGACATTGCGTTTGGCGATCGTGAAGACATTGTTCTGCTGCATCTTCTGCACGACCATGTCTGCAAGTCAATCGTTAATCACCAGTTATTAACATTTAATATCAGTCTCATTGGAAACAGCAAGAAATTATTCGTGCAAGGGATTTCAAAATACCTGAGTGAGTGTATGGCGAGGTGTCACAGCAAGAATTTACTTGTTTAGTAACAAAGTTTTACTCAAATTTTGACAAGTAATTTTGTTGGGAAAGGGAAAAAGACACTAAGAAGAAGTCTTGGGTGTGTATAAAGGGTTGAAGGTAAATTAATATTAATGAATGATTAAAGTGGTCCCACTGCTCCAGCCAAGGTGCTTAGAATTCGCCGTAATTCATACAAATCTCTGATGAAATAATACCTCAAACAACAGCATAAAACAATTATATCTTACCGTGTGCTCCAATTATATGTTTTTAATTGAAGTTCCAATTAAACTATCCCAAAATAATTCATATTTGTAGTGCAATGTTGCCAGATTTATGGTAAATTTTACACATTGTACACAGTTTCTTTCTTATTTGGCCCGTGACCCCATATTTTCAAACGGCAGTCTTATTGTAAAAATTATTATCTTGAATTTGAGACTATTTTCAATAATTTGTCATTCCTCTTGCGGTTTTAGGAGCAATTTAAGGCCAATTTTCCGGGACGATTTCATGTCTCCCTGTGTCATCTTATGGGGGAAAAGATTATCTTCAATCAAGAATATCTAATTATATGATACCGTAAGGGGCAAATATTTTTTGCTAGTTGTATGTAATATGGTTTCATTAATCTTTGGTGTGAATTACAGCAAATTCTCATTCCTATGCCGAAACGATGGAACCACTTTAATGCAAACTAATGAAGCAAAGGTGCAGAGCAAACATTTTATTTGCCTCTGGTTAACATCTGCTATTACTTTTCAAAATATATTCATGTGGCTGTTGGACTACATGAGAGACACCGACCAAACACGCACTTCCGATAGCTTCGGAGACACTTACCGGCACTGCACTGCACATTGGTGAGCGTGTACTGCACCTCGTTCTGCGCCGGGATGTCCTTCCACGTCGCCAGGAAGATGCGCTTGTCCATCTGTCCGTCCTCTCCATAGAACACGTTCATCGGCACGAGGCATGCGTAATAGAACACGTCGATGTTGTTCTTGATGGCAACCTGGAACAACGACAAGTGTTGCAGCGTGACGTTATAGGGATGTAAAATTTCCGGGAACACCCGGAAAAAACACCCTTGTTCAACATAACGTAATGAAGATCTATGTCTAAGGCATATTCATGTGTAAATTCAAATTTTAATGCTGGTACACTTGGCACAACAAAAATTGATCGGTTAACAAATTTGAAATGAGAGTTCACCAACTAAAGTAAGATGAGGAGATCACTTGGACTGACTTCTAATGGTGCGATCCAACATTTTTCAGTCAATCAGATTTATTGAATGATCAATTTTAGTTGTACCAAGTGTACATACCTGCAAGTTGTTGAGCGGATCCATGCGTTGGATGGCGCCGGACGTCGCCAGCTGTAACGAGCAGTCGTGCGTAGCCCCCGGCTGCAGCGGCGCCACCACCTGCAGCGGTGCCGCAGGCGTCAACCCGAAGCTGTTCTTGTTGAGCTGGATGGCGAAGCCGGCCATTGCCTGCATTGCCTTGTTCGTGAAGGTGAAGTCCATCTGGATCTGGCCGTTGCGTCTTGAGAACGTGCCCCACACGTCCAGGCCCTTGCCCTTCTCCGCGGGCAGCCAGTTGATCTTGGGCAGGATGTACGAGGCGGGCGCGACCGAGAAGCCGAAGATGTCGCCCAGAAGGCCGGTGGTGGACTGTGAGATGGAGCCGCTGCCCATGTCACCGCCAAGCTGCGGCATCGTGCGGAGACATTCATCATACAGGATGTCACGCATATTGAGGACATCAATTACAAAAATATAAATGGGGTTCAAAATAAATGTAACGTTTTAATACTATAGGCATCTATTTTTGTGAAAAAAATAGGTAATAGGAATAGGATTAAAAAGGGTATGGAGCTAGAAGGTAACTAATAATATATTACCTTACCTACGATATAAGACTTGAAAATATTTCATGTAAAAAATTGCAAATTACATTTATTAACAGGAGCTCCTGACCTTTTCTTTTAATTGTCAAACTGTGAAATGATTTAATCAGTATTTCACTTAATTTCATAATTATTTTACTCTTAAATACATTATGCACATGTTACATGACTGTGTGTCAGCACTGCAGAACAAATTTCTATTATAGTTTATAAATTCTTTCAATGTTAAATAAGCACTACATTGTGCTGTGAGAGCCCATATAAAGTAAAACATCACAAGAAGATTAAGAATAACCCACCGGAAGAAAGCAATGGGAAGAGAGTCGGAAGTTTTGACTCACCAGGCTGTCGAGACCTCCACCGAGAAGGTCGACGGAGGCTGGAGGTGAGAAGACGTTGCTCGGCGCCTGCGTCTGCACTATCGGTCCTCCGATGTCCATGCTGAGCAGGTCTCCGATCAGAGAGTCCTGCGACGGTATGACAGCGGACTCGGTTACGTGGCCGGACGTCATGGCGGACTCGTGGGAGGTTTCCGACACGCCCGAGCGAGCGGGAAGCATCTTGCGCACTCCGGCACCTGGAAGTAGTAATAATAAGGCCTGGTTTAATTTTGGAACTGACCAACAACTGAATGTTGATGAATGTTGATTCATACTAGCAACTTTTAGTTGATCAACTTGGTTCTGCTTGTGAGCAAAGTCACTTTGGAGACGACATTGTGATATTGTGCAACCCTTGTGCACAGCCAAGAAGATCAACCAAAAGTTGCTAGTGTGGACTGGGCTTAAAATACACAGATTTCTCCACCATTGACCTTGCTTTAAACAGAGCCACCTGGATTTCTCAAACAAACCAGAAGTAATCTTACTGGCTCTGGTTGCCAAACAAGTGATCATCTTTGAATAAAGATGTACGTATGAAACTTGAGTAAATAATGGAAATGCATACATAATTTAACAATACAACACATGCATACAATACTTAATTTCAGTTTAATTACAAATTAGTATGTCAGATGACAATAAGAACGACAATGTGGATGAGAGTTATTTAGAAGATGATGTCTCGCAGCTAGAAAATAAGAACGAAGAAGCAAACGTAGAAAATGTTGACGAGAAACTTGGAGAAGAGGAAGAAAATATAGAAGAAGTAGAAGAAGAAGAGATCCCAGAAGTCTACTACTCCGAGGATTTCATATCAACAGCTTTCCTCAGCGAGAAATGCACCTTGCCTGACAACATTTTAGAGTTCCACCATTCATTTGGTTACAATTCTCAGCGTCCTTTCAACTTAGTACTAGTTGATCCACACACCCTGATTTTCTCATCCGGAAATCTTATCAACTTCTTCGATACCGACACAAGAGCAATATGGTTCCGAAGAAGTGCGGGTGGCGGCGGAATCGGTCACATTGTCAAAAACCCCGTCCTACCCCACTTTGCAGTTGGCGAGATGGGGAATAATCCTCTTATCGTCATCTACGAGTGGCCCAGCATCGATGTCATCAGCGTGCTCCGCGATGGGACAACCAATGCTTACGCCCACCTCGATTACAGCCCCGATGGCAAGTTGCTTTGCTCTCAAGGAGCAGAGCCGGACTTCATGCTCACGATATGGAACTGGAGCAAATCGAGGATAATGCTGCGACGAAAGTCATACAACCAGGTCGTGACGAATGTCATGTTCTCGCCGCATAACGCCGGCCTGCTGACGTCAAGTGGAATTGGACACATCAAGTTCTGGAAGATGGCGCTGACATTCACTGGCCTGAAGCTCATTGGAGAGCTCGGTAGATTTGGGAAGACAGAGATGTCGGACATTGTCGGACTGCTTCCGATGGCCGACGAGAAGGTACTGTCGGGCTGCACGTGGGGGAACATGCTCCTCTGGGACGAAGGTCTCATCAAGCTGGAGGCTTACAAACGCGGACGCCAGAAATGCCACGAGGGAGTCGTTGTACAAATGCACATCGACGGCAAAAACTTGCTGTCTATCGGAACCGACGGTCTGGTAATTCTGTGGGATTACCGTATCATCGAGAATGCAGATCCGCCTGCCGAGGACCTGAGCGTCGAGCTCATCCCCCGTCTGCAATTTGATGTGGGGAACTCTCCCGGTAAAACACGGCTGATCAGCATGATAAAGTGCAAGCCGGAAGATTCTGACGATTTCAACTGGTTTGCACAGGATGGTAAAGGTGGGATATGGAAGGCTATCATGGACACCATTGGACACAAAACTACAGACGAGCAGATATTCTTCTGCCACGGAGGAAACATATCGGAGATCTGTACATCACCACGAGGGAACTACTGTGCATCAATCGGCCAGGGAGGCAGAGTCCAATTCTACAATTACTTGACCAAGAAGATAATAGTCCGAAAACAATTGTCGTCTCCAGGCAGCTCTCTCCTGTGGCTTCCGCTCAACGCCGACAATTCTGGCAATGTTCTGGTCTCCGGATTCAATGATGGAGTGGTAAGAGTCTTCGTAGCTTCATTGCAGGAAAAGGAAAGCTTCGGGACTTCGGAGAGCGAGTTCGTAACTTTAATTCAAGTCATCAAGCCTCATACAAAGCGTGTGGGATCCCTTAGCGTCAACAGCCGCGGGTCTTTGCTCGTCAGCGGAAGTGACGACGGGAAAGTGTTTGTTTTCGCCGTGCAACACAACGAGTACGTCAACTTGGTGCCGGTCGGGTTTGTGGAGATGCCGAGCGCCGTGACTACAGTCGCGTGGAAGCCGGAAGCAAGCACCACGCTGCTCGTCGGCTGCATGTACGGCGAAGTGCTAGAGATGATCCTGCCGACAAGGGTTGCATCGCAGACCGTGATATCTTACAAGCTCGACGACGTTCCGACCAGAGCCATCAAGTTCCAAAGTGTCAAGGCACAGATCCGCAGGGACATTAAACTCAGGGAGATCGCAGCACTCAAGAGCAAGAAAGTCGAGAGAAAGAAAGCCGAGCTAAAAAAGATTAAGGAAGAAAATCCCGGTCTGGACTTTGACGAAGACACTTTTCTTGAGGATTCTGATGAAGAGGAAGAATTGGAGCCTCTTCACATTCCAGAAGTTCCCAACCGGGTTTTGTTTGCGATGTACACTCCCAATGGGACGGTGTGGTTGTCAATGGCAGGTTATGACGCAGGATACATTTACGAGTATGACCTTGATCACAGTAAACCTCTTAGCTGCACCTTGATTCCCGACGCTGACGACATAGAGATTCATTGCTTTGTTTACAACCATAATAGTAAGTACCTCATATTCGGTATGCACGACGGTAGGATTCGGGTGAATCGCGTGAATCCCGTTGAATTTCGAGACCTGCAGGATTATTGGTTGTATTCCATGCACGACAACAGGAACGGGATAATCAATCGCATTTGCTTCAGCTGCGATTATCGATACGTCTTCTCTTGCGGTGCCGACAGTAACTTGTTTGTGTACAAGTTTCATCCGGAAGACGACGAGAGCATTCTGGCATTAATTCCTGCGGGCCCGTCACTAGGAGTACCTAAAGTGGTCGTAAGCGACATTACCAACCCTCGAGTTCTGAGCCTCGAGGAGATGAAGTTCAAGATCGATTACGACAGAAGGATGGCCATCGCCGACCAACGCAAGAAGATAGTGTTGAAAACTCTTGCCAGCTTAGCAGAAGAATTTGCCAAAGTACTGAAACGTAACCAAGCTTTGCCGCCGTCGCAGATGATCCCCTACGAGGACTTTCTGATAGACGAAAGAATCAACGAGGACCTGATTCACCAGTTCCAGGACGACATGGACCTGACAAAACGAATGAACATATTCAAACTAGCAAAAAGCGAGCTTGGTGCCCAGAAGATGAAAGATTACTTCATCAAGCCACTTCACGCGATGACCATGGTTGTCACTGGTCTCTGCAGCGACGCGAGTGTCACGTCTGTGAGACAGCGCAAGTTGCCACCAGAGTTGGACGAGCATCTGACGGAAGTGAAGTTAAGGCTCGAGGAATTGGAGAGACGAGCGCGAATGCAGCACAGGGAGCTTGTGGAAATAGTTCCGATGGAAAAGGTGCGGCCGGTTAGGCACATCGAGTCCTTTCTTAGAGGCATCAACAGGAACTCGGAGGTGAGGAACATCTTGGAGATGCTTTATGTTTCATGAACAAACCTACATCCAATCATAATGAGCACAATACAGTAAACAATAGTAAATCAAATCACTTTGCTTTTAAGTTGCAAGGACACTCAGAAAAATGTTCTGTTTTCATTAGCAGAGTTCCCATTAAGAAAAAGTTTCAAAAGATAACAATTTTAAAATGGACCAATGGTGATGGGAGGAGTCAATGTAGAATAATAGTTATCTTTACTCACACTAGAGCAGCACTGTCCATATAGTGGGAGAAAGAGCCAATCAAATGTGTGTGGGAAAGACAGTTGAAGTTCAAAGTGAATCCATTTGCTATTTGATTACTATTGATTACTGTGCTGTCACAGCCTTCTTGACGGTCACGGCCCACATCCTTCTGTCATCTGTTTTATTCGTGATGTCACATAGCAACATAATGACTAGTGGTCCATTGTACTAATCTTTATTTTTCTCCTACAGATGATGAAGAAAAACATGAAACTTCGTAAGCTGATTGAACGCTACATTCTCCGCCAAGTGAAGATCGACATTCGCGCAACTCAGTGGTTCCAGCTCCGCCAGCGGAAGCCCGATCCGACCGTGTACCACCCCAAAGACGTCATCGCCTACGACATAGCCCAGCAGACGATCGGAGACTACAAACTCAAGACAGCCGACAACTATCGCGTTCCCAAGCATCTCCGCATGACCACGGACAAGAAGTACGAACATTTGCTGGAGATAAGGAAACTCACTCTGTACGACATCAAGGAAGGCTACATACAAAACGTGATGCAGTTGAGGGAGACGAAGATACGGCTAATGGAAGAGGTGGAGGCCGGCAAGCAGAAGTTGGTAAGATTACAGTCGGAGATTGATGCAAGTCGAGAAGCTCTAGCACGGCATGAACAAGCAGCTAAAGAACTGGAGAAATCAAAGAGGTTGGATCCTGAAAATCCAAGAGAAGTTTTATCAGCCAAGAAGCTGGTACCGACGGAGCCGCTGAAGACGCTCAAGACAGTTGCAACGATAGTAATGCTGTCGTTAGCACCGATACGCATGAGCAGAGAGTATCCCGAGAGATACTTCGAGTTGCCTTGGGAGCATTCCTCGCCAAGTCAACCCTCAAGGACGGACCCGCGATTGCAGGAAGATTACGAAGTTTTGCTGTTGGCGCGACAAATCTTCCCGATTAGAAGATATGCCACAGAACCACCGATCTCTGAGAAAAAGTATCTGAGAACCGATGCACGGGAAACAAGGTGGGAAGTCACTCTCAAGACAAAGCGGATGGAAAAGGTGCTTTTCGATCAACTCATGACGGTGGAAGATACTAAGCAGAATCTCAAAAATTTTGATCAGCAGATAAGGGATTTAGATCATTCACAGTTGGAAATGCTTATCCGTGCCAAGTTTCTGGAGATATATATCTTGACGATGAATCAAGAGCTGATCATTCTAAAGACGTTTGAGAGCAGGGAGGAGATCCTGTCAAATCTTGTCGTCGAAAGAATGAACAATGACTTGGACATGAGAGAGACGGTCAATGGTTTAACCTATGACATAGAGATGACAAACAGAGACATATACAAGCTCGGAGAAAAGGAGAAGGAGATCACAGCTTCGTTCATGGAGTTGACAGCTTACAACCGGTTCCGGAAGCAGCTGCGGCGCATCTACAAGAAGCGTTATCGTCCGCCAGGGCAAGATGACAGTTCCTCTTCGTCCAGCAGCTCAGATGAAGGTGACACTAAGAGCGTGGATTCACTTGACATCGCAGGGATGCACACCGACGAGACGCATTGCCCAGAGGGCTGCGACAGGGAACTCTTCCAGCTCACGTTCACAATGCGCACAAACAGACACCAGGTTGAGATGAAAGTCAGCGAATTGAGGAAGACACTAGAGACTTCAAAGCGAGCATTGGGAGTTGCCAAGGGACAACAGAAAATCCTTGAAGCAGCTCTAAAAGAGAGTCAAGAAACTTTAGAAGCATTCCAGAGAGAGAAACAGCAGAAGCTGAATCAGGTGTATGTGACAGTCATAGTGCAACCCAAACAGATGCGACACTTCATCGAACGCCACGGATATGCACATCTCACCGACACTCTCGTCTTTTCCAAGGCGGCATTGAGGAACCTGCTGGTCCGCAGCTCGGAACTGGATAAGGAAACAGAGGAACACAATCAGAAGTTCAAGGCGATTCGCAAGCGGTTCAAACAGATCAAGATTGATTGCAGACTTATAGAAGGGGACAATCGAGACCTGATGCAAGAGATTGTCGACTGCAAGATCAGGAAGTTTGGCAGCGTCGTCGACGTTGACTTTCTCGAGCAAACATTACTCAGGCAGATGATCACGGCACTGAGAACTAATTTCGATGACTACAAGAAAGAGCAAGACAAAACGACGAACGAGCTTTCGAAAAGGCTTCAGGCCAGGAATGATCGTCTCTGCTGCGTCATCAAAGAGAACACGGAGAAGTTGAACGTGTTGCTGGTACTGGAGAGAGAGAAGAACTTCCTTGTAAATATTTTACGCAAACAGGAGAAGACGATACAGAAACCCACATCGTCCACGAACCCTTACACAGAAGACAACAAGAGACTCGCGGAGATGGCAAGATATCAAGCATTGGAAATTGAGGGGTTAAAACAAGAGATCGAAATGCTGAAAAGCAAGACAGCTGCGAAACCCGTTTTGCCGAACATTGCAGTCCCCATCTGTGTTGTCGCTCCTGAGCTCGATGATGCGAGGAGGGTCACCTCAGCCCAAACTCACACGACAGAAGTGTCTCGCGAAGCTGATGAAACTAAAGATGTCATTGCCCCTGAGAGCAGCACTTCGGTTTATGTCAGAAGAGTCTTGGACGAGGTTCTCTCTAACATTCCTAATCTGGAGACGAGGGAAGAAGCCGGTGTAATAATACAGTCAATTGTCGACAACCTTCCACCCGGCACAAGCGCAGAGTCCATGGAATCCATCAAGACAGCCATGGAGAAGATTGTGTACGGCATAATTGATTCAATCGGAGAGCCAGCGGAAGGAAGATCATCTCGTTCAGAACTCCCTGAGGAATTTGTGAGAGACTTCTTAAACGAAATTTTAGAAAGGTCGATTATGCCACGGGTGTCAATCAAGGAGAGGGATAGTGTAATGGACACTTTAGAATCTGCTGCCTCGCAACTGACATCAGATAATAAGGAGTCCCTAATCGAGGAAGCGGTGGCATCGCTGTCGGCATGGGACATTCAAGGAGAGATGGTATTTGAGGAGGATGACGAGGACGTTTTCTTCAAAGACATCATTGAGGAACTCATGAACAGAATATTCCCGCGTTTGGGTCACAGCTTCCGTAAGTCACGCAGTAGCGTGGAGTCAGACATTATACAACTACAAATACGAGAAGAAGCGAAGGAGGATCAAGAGGGAGAGAATCTTAACGTCACAGACATCATTGACGACTTGCTGAACCGAGTATTCCCACGTCACAGCAATTAATCATGCGGCAGGATGGTGTCTGAACAACTTGAGAAAAAGTAGCTCAAGAAGAAGACAAAGAAAGAGATAACATTGTTGATAGTTAATATAATTAACATTGCAAACTTCAAGGCTAACAATGTTTAACATTATATGTAAGAAGTAGTTAATAAATGAAAATGAAAACAATATTTAATTGTTGATTTGCGTTTGGTGCGGAGGTGTTTATATAAATCTTGTCCTAAAAATTATTGAGAAACTGGGTTTTATGGAAAGCTTCCTGTGTAGTCAGGATAATATAAAGGGATGTGCGTCGCGCCGATGAGGTTTAGTAGAGATCTCCTAGGAGTCTTGAATGAAGCTACATTGGCAAACTGCCCAACGACTGCTGAGTGACCATACTGTCACCAAGTCTCATTGTCATTGCACATGAGTGCGCAACCCTCTTACTCGACTTAACGCATTGCTCTTCAGCTCAAATTAAGAGAAACTGGTTTTATGGAAACCTTCGAGTGGAGTCAGGATGGAAGGGAGGAAGTTAGAGATCCCAGGTTCGAGCGAGCCCCAGTTAGGCTGGAAATTTTTCACTTCACATCCCTCTATTAATGAAATCTTCTTCTTCTTCTTCTTACTTCTTAATAGGCACATGTGCCTGTTCTTCACCAGATCTACAAACTGTCCTTCCACCTCTTTCTCGGTCTCCCAACATTCCTTGCGCCTCGAGGCCTCTTGTCTGGTGTAACTCTGACAATCCTGTCTTCATCCATTCTTGATATGTGGGTGTTACATTCCTCTCGCCTGTGATCGATCCAGTCCGTTATTGGTTTTACTTCATAGTGCTGTCTTATTGTTGCACTAGGTATATGGTCCCTTTTAGTCTTCCCGGCTATTTTTCTCAATACTCTCATTTCCGCAGTCTCTAATAGCTGTTTAGTCTTCGTTGTATCAGGTCTAGTTTCAGCAGTGTATGTCATAATTGGTCTTATTACAGCTTTGTAGATTCTAGTCTTGGTCATTGGCCGTAGATACTTATTGTACCAGACTGCGCTGTTCAGACACCCAGCTATTCTATTCGCCTTTGTAACCTGCTCCTTCACTTCATCCAGCAAAACACCCTGGCTTGTCACCGTTACTCCTAGGTACTTTATGACCATTACTTGTTGTATAATTATATCATTTACAACAATCTTGCATCGGATTGGTCGCTTCGAGATGGTCATAGTCTGCGTTTTGTCCGTAGAAATCTTCATGTTGCGCTTTTGACAAGTGTTGTTAACTCTCTGGATCAAGCGTTGCAAATTATCTTCATTCTCAGCGACAAGTACAAAGTCGTCTGCGTAGCACAATAGTTTTATCTGCTTATTTCCTATTCTATAACTTTCTAAATCAGCTACGCTGGCAATAATTTCATCCATTATAAGATTAAACAGATTATTAATGAAATGAAGTATTTAATTTATTATATAAACAGGATGAAATATCCCATTAAATATGTAATACGTTAATGCAGTGAATCAGGATGATGAATAGGATCTGCTCATGTCATGCTTACCTCTGCCCTCGACGAACGCGTTGGGCGGCTTGTGGTAGACGGACGCAAGGCTGGAGATGTGACAGATGAGTTCGTCGAGCAGCGTCGGCTCCAGCAAGTCCGTCTCCTCGGAGATCAGCGGCTTCTCGGCCAGCACCACCTCCTTGGCGGCGGCCGGGTCGGTGGACAGCAGCCGCCAGTAGATGAAACCGCGGTCGCGAAGGTCGGGGTTGTCAGAGTCCTGCGTGGCCAGGCTCAGCACCTACACAAACACCTCATTCATAAGGGTTGGAAAACCTTCAATTGTAAGCCCTCACATCCAACCTACAATTTCTATTATTGTAAGTTTACACCCAACGGCTGGTGTAATGGATACCTCGGTTCTCGTCAGATCACCGAGGTTAAGCAACATTGAGGGCAGTCAGTAGTTGGATGGGTGACCATTCAACTCTGTCCTGCCAGTTGCTGCTGTTGGGCCAGAGAGACTGGAGTGGTAGGGGGTTAGTGTAACGACACCCCTCCACCTGTTATCAGTCTCTCGACGGGCGTTACACCGTCCTTGGGATGGGACGTTAAACAACAGCAGAGCGCAGGGAGCTAACTACTCACTAGCTTAACATCCCTAAGTTACGAATCCTCAACCAACTTCACCTCCGATATAATGGCGCATCGTCAAAGGAGTAGAGTTGTTGAGGCGGCAGTAGGACTACCAGTCCTGTAACGCCATAACAAAAAAAAAAAAAAAAGTAAAAGTACTACACACTATTTTTATTTTAGCTTAAAAGTATGTATGTAATACCTAATACCTACTAAGACATTTCTTTAATAAAAAGATTACTATTCTACCAGCAATGGGAAAACGTTGCAAGAGAATTAGACCAAGGGCACAAACAAAAGACATACAAGCCAAGCCCCAATGGGTTACATTGCGCTGACAATGCCATGATGACGCATGTTTACCTGCTGCACGAGTTCCTGAGTGTCGGTTGGCCTCTTGAGGAAGAGCTTGACGATGGCCGTGAGCAACTGCAGCTGCACCTGCGTGTTCTCGTCGTGGAAACCCTCGAGGAAGCTCTCAAGCAGCTCGTCGGCGTTGTCGATGCGTTCTGCGTACTCTCCGATGATCCAGATCATGGAGGCGCGCGCCTCCGGCTCGTCAAGGGTGTCCAGGTTCTCGCACAGCGTCGAGATGATGGACTCGTACTTGTTCGGATACTTGCGGAAGATGTCCTTGATCACGACGATCGCCTCCTGGACCACATAGTTCACCTGCAAACAAAAGTAATTATGTAGGTTTGGGAATTTTCATGATTTATTATTTTTTTTTTTTTGGAATTCAATTATTTTCACCAATAATTTTTTTGA
The DNA here is from genome assembly GCA_934045905.1 of Leuctra nigra. Taxonomy (NCBI): domain Eukaryota; kingdom Metazoa; phylum Arthropoda; class Insecta; order Plecoptera; family Leuctridae; genus Leuctra; species Leuctra nigra. The sequence goes on along the minus strand of OW203767.1, from coordinate 14,456,810 downwards.
ATTTATATTATATAAGTAATCAGTTATAATCAATTATAAATTCAATTAAATTAATCAATCAAAGTAATCAATTATATCAAATAACCTCTTCCCAGGAACTAGAAATATGAATAACGTAGGTAGTTACCTTCGTCTGAATGAGGTCTAACAACGTCGACACGCAACGCTCTGCCGACTGCTCCACCTTGATGGCGCAGCGTCCGATGGCGCGCACCGCCTTGCGCACGAAGTCCACATCCACCTCGGTGGCGTACTCCTTCAGCTCGGAGAGAACCTGCGCGATGTTGGCCTGAGACGCCAGTCGGATCATGATGTCCAACTTCTCCAGTTTCACGTAGATAGGATCGTTATACTAGAACGCAATAAAACAAAACATAAATGTAGGTGGACTAGTACATATGTACTAATAATGCTTTTTAATGAGTTAATGGAATTCATCTCATGGACAACCAATTAACCCCGTGATGGCAGGAGACCAGTGGTTAATTTGTATCAGAAAAGGTGGGTAAGCCCAAGATCTCTAGAGTAACCCATACCCAGAAAAAACACTCCGTGTAAAAATACCAGCCAAGTCTCTTTAACTATAAAAAAAAATAGAAGAAATCTAAAAATTCAGCACTGAAAAGGAGTGATATCAAAAAAGGAGCCAAGTCAACGAATTTTCCAAATTTTAATCGTACCATTGAAATAAAAATATCAACCCCCGAGAAATACTTAAAAAAAGGACTTGGCGCATCGTTTTTTTAAAGACACTTTTCTATCCTAAAAGTATAGGAAGAACTCTACAAGTATATTTTCCTGAGTATATCACATTCATTATCGACGAATCATACTACGTTTTAATATAACTAGTACTCTTACCTACTGGCAGTTTTGGTATTTTGTCAATATTCAGAGGAAATAAACGGATAAACGAATAACGAATAAACGGAAGCGGCCTAGTCTATTCGTTATTGCCACTATTTCTAGGGTCATATTAATCAATCATACTTCTCAATATCGTGACTGAGGGAAATAGCGAAAGCGCTCATTACAAGAAGGCCGTCAATGAGATTTGTATAAGTGACTAGTGCACTGAGCCATGCTGCTCAAATAATTACTGACTAGATTTTTATCTAAAGTAATACGTTATGTAATTTATGAATTTTTTTGGTATAAAATGTTAATTAATAGCAATTAATTACACGGCGAGAAGGTTCAAAGTATAATGCTGTAGTAGGTATGTTGATGTACCCACAAAACTATAGGTACCTACCAATCACAAACACAACTGTTCTGTATTTATTGCTTGTAAGACAATGCTATGTTTCTTTGCGTACTTATATTTAAATTTAAAATATTTTACAGAATGTTCAATATTTAATTTGAAAGTTTTGTCCCAATTTTTCTAGGCATTTCTGAACTACGTAGTATGTGAGTGGCATAAGCTTAAGAATAGAAAAATGTCTTTAAAAAAACGATGCGCCAAGTCCTTTTTTTAAGTATTTCTCGGGGGTTGATATTTTTATTTCAATGGTACGATTAAAATTTGGAAAATTCGTTGACTTGGCTCCTTTTTTGATATCACTCCTTTTCAGTGCTGAATTTTTAGATTTCTTCTATTTTTTTTTATAGTTAAAGAGACTTGGCTGGTATTTTTACACGGAGTGTTTTTTCTGGGATATCACTTCTTTTGTTAGTTTATTCATACAGCTTGTAGCACATGTCCGAGCAGGGACTAATTTCTTTAAAAAAATACGCCTCAACCGATTTGGTTACTATGAAAAGTTGCGTTTGGTATAAGATGAAAATGATTATCCAAGAAGAATAGCTTAAGTTTCGTTATAATCGATCCAGCTGTTTTCGATACATGACGTCACTTCCGGTTTTGAAATAGCGGCCGAATTCCGGTATAGGTAATAAGAAAACAATCTAGTTTTATCTAGTTGATACCTTCATGAACGACCATCTGAATTCCTAATCCCTATATTTCCGTAAAATCGGTCATGCCGTTTGTAATATATGACGTCACTTCCGGTTTCATTTAGTGGTTCCTGCCGCCATTTCCGGTACCATTAATTTATTTATTCATTTTTCACAATTGATTTTTCAAATAAATAGCAGAATGAATACGCAGGAGCTAGTTCAGTTGCAATCGGTACAGGCGTTTTAGATATATGACGTCACTTCCGGTTTCAGGAATGGCGGCCGAGAACACTGCTACCTTGAATATATAAATTGTATTGTCTATGTTACAATGTAAGTTAATTATGTACGTATTTTAAGTATAATTTGTTGAAATAAGTTAAATATTGCGTATTTATGACGTCACTTCCGGTTTAGAAAATAAGAAAATAATATTTTTTTTATTGATACTTCATATAGATGACCATCTAAATCGAATGGCGCTAATTTCGTTCTAATCGGTCCAGACGTTTTTGAGTTATGACGTCACTTCCGGTTTCAAAATGGCGGCTTCCGGTTGGTTTTATAAAAAGGCACCTCAGACGCTAAAAGTGCACATGTGGTAAAAATTTCAGGTCGATCGGTTCAGCCGTTTAGGCTGTGGCGGTGATAGCGACGTTTCGTGATATCATCAGAATCATCATCATCTTCAGAATCAGAAAGTGGTGTAATTTCACTGTTTTCTCGGTCCTCTAGCGCGCAAATGGCATAACCTATTGTTCCCAAATTTGGTATATGTAGTGGGGTGGGCCATAGCTCGAAATTAAGATATTTCGCAACAATGTGAGATTTACCAATTTTGAGATCCAGTAGGCCGAAAATGCCATGTTGTTGCTTACAGTAAAAGTGTTTGGTCTGCTCCTCAGTTTATTAGGCATTTACGGTATGTTGAGTGACTGTGAGTGTATAGTACGACTTGGCTGGGTGGAGCGACCGCTCCACTAGATATTCTACCTATCTTGGGGTAAGCCCACCCCACAATTGTCATGGGAAACGCATTACCGTACGGAATCAATGGGGGGCCTGGGGGGAGGCCCCCCAGAAGAACGCGGGACCGGGGCGCGCAGCCCCGGAATTTTTTTGAATTTCTGGGATGAATTTGGTGCGTTTCTGCGCTTTTTGTAAAATATTTGAACCAATTTTTATCTCCCTGAAAAATAAGTTTGTAGTGGACAACCAAATTTGTTTTATTTAACAATGTTATTAATATTAAAGATAATATTTATACAAAAAGGTGCATAAGCCCGGCTTACCCTCCAAAAAAGGTGGGTAAGCCGGGCTTACCCGGGCTTACGCCCAAATTAAGCACTGCAGGAGACCAAGAATAGGTATCCTGCTCGTGACGTCACAGTGGTAGAAAAATGGAGGCTGCTATGGTAGGGGAAATGTGTCAAAGCTCTAAATAATAGCAATAAATCATATTTATCAGATGAATATTTAACTTGAACATGTGTAAAGATAAATATTGCGTATTATTATTAGCTTGTACTTACTTAAATATCTTTCTTTCACAAGTAATCACTCAAAATATGAGATTTGGATTGCCGCTGTCAGATTTGTTTTTCCCTTACTTTTGTATAGGTTACTATGGCAACCTTTTCTCACGCAGGATGCCTATAGGAAGACATTTGAAGGTTTTCCATCTAACCACCTTGCCTCTCTACAAGGTTTTAGGAAAGAGTGTTGATTTCTGGTTTTCAGTTTAAGGTGGCTGGATCGATCGATTTTCTGAAGTATTGGAGAGCTGTCACTAATTTATTAGGTGTACAAAAATCACGTTTATAAATTCTTTTAGCACATAATTTACTTGTACATAATATACTGGGTAGTTGAAATAGACAACATTTAAATGGTATTTATACGTTATCTTATTATTTAGAGCAGTATTACTGCCCCAAAGAAGTTAGTTTTGAATTGGATATTGAAGATTTTTCCGGATTTTTCTATAATTTTAACAATACGGTACAATATGGCAACATCGTACTTTGAAAATTTTGATTTAGTGTAGAGTCATGATGGCTGAGGTTGCTGAGCATACACCTAGAGTTTACTTTCATGAAAAGTCAAGGTATCTTTAGTAGGCATTTAGTGCCTTCTAACTACCTTGAGCACGCCCGTGTTGCCAAAAGTATTTTGACCTGATTCTCAATTTGAATTGAATCGCCTATAACTTTTTATTTAGCACACGATGATATTGGTTTATATTTTTTTAATGAAAGTAAATAGATCAAAGATTCTTTCTTATATAGGATTTTTGAAAAACAAGCGAGCCAATTAAATAAAATCTTCATTTGTAGCAAATTTTTCAAACCTGCCATAAGATAACATGGGAAAATACTTCTTTCTTATTCGCCTATCTCGAAAACTAGACACGGGAAGTATTTTATTTTTTGAAGTGTTGTTTAGGGGATACCAATGAGTGAGTACAGCAAAATTGAACACTATCTGAAAAAATGGTCGATCGACCCAGCCACCTTAAAACAGATTTTTCATGTTGTAAGTTTACAATGAAAATATTGATGAAAATATGATAAAAATTTTGTAATAACTTTGAAGATTTCTTCAAAAGTTATTGTAAGTATTAATTCTTAACCCCACATAGGCGGCCATAGAGTTGCAAATAAATTTTTACCTAACTCAGTAAATTTTTTATGGTTAAAACTAGGGGTGTGCGAATATTCAAAAATTTCGAATACTTCGAAAATATTTGGTTCGAATATTCAATTCGGTATTTGAAAAAAAAATATTCGAAATTTCGAATACTTCAAAAATTCGAATATTCGAAAATTTTCGAATAGTTCATGTCTTTTAATTCAAAATAATCCCGCCATTTCTCATATGGGAGTGTTTTTCAATGCTGCCAACTGCTGCAAGTCTAAAACTTCAACCGAAAATTGTCATGGCCACCATTTTGATTTCGAGGGATATTATTTGTAGGTTGTTGTTCCTCCAGGTAGACCTTCCTCATACTCCATTTGTTCCTGTTAATTTCATTTTTTGTGATGATTAATGACAAGAATATAATCCTGGCATATTACATCATAATCAGTACATTCATTTATATGGCCATCTTTTATTCTGGTCATATGAAAAAAGTTTGGTGTCCATTTTTTTATTGATATTATGTATTTTAATGTAGGTTCCAACTATTCGATATTCGATTCGATATTCGAAATATTTTTGTCAATTATTCGATATTCGTATTCGAAGTCAAAAATCACTATTCGCACACCCCTAGTTAAAACTGAAAACAGTTGGATAAGTCAATCTGTTAGCCTATACCAGTGTTGAGTAGTAACTTAACGAAAGTAACGCGTTACCGGTAAAGCGTTACATTTCAGGAACTTTAGTGGTAACTTAGTTCCTTTTTTTCAGTCAGGAACTTTAACTGATAAAGTTCCTTTATTGATGTAACGTCTATATTACGTTACGTTACTTGCAAAGTTCCTTTTTTCGTTTGAACAGAGTCTACTTTTTCAGCAATCTTCCCAAAATTTCCCAACTTATACTTCCGGAGTAGCGATCTGCCATCAAAACAAGTTTCCACTGGCAGTCAGTGCAGCTGCATGAGTCATTGCTGTGGAATGTGCATGCTCTCGCCAGGCCAAGTGATGATAAGGGTGTGGGGAGGGGTAGAAGGAGGACCAATGAGAATCACTTTCCCTTCACCCCCACAGTCCTCACTTGACCTTGGCTTGCTTGTTGCAGTGTGACGTAGCAGCTCATTCCCCCTTCAACCATCGTCGCCATTACTTGTGCAGAGCATTGTTTATAACCTCTTCTAGTATTTCAATTTCCTTACGTGTGAATTTCTATCTATTGTAGATTTATATGGTGATATAAATGCGGGAAAATGAAACTATTTGTACACTGCATGTATGACATTACGTTTGAAACCACTATTACCCTGCCACAAAATTCACGTTTTTTCCCTAAAAATCCATCGCGGTAACTTTAAAAGTAACTTTGCAAGTTACTTTTGGGTAACTGGTAACTTGTAAGTTCCTTTTTTCATGAAGTAACTTATCTTTAAAAAAGTTCCTTTTTTGACCAAGTAACTTAACTTTAACGAAGTTCCTTTTCTCAAGTACCTAACTTACTCAACACTGGCCTATACCTACCTAATTCGAAATGCACAAATTTAATGACATGGTTTGGCCAGCGTACCTTGACGAAAAACACCTTCATCTCGTGTTTCAATATGTCCGGACGCTTCTGCACGATGAGATTGATGTTGCGCAGCGCCACGTACTGCACCTCCGGCTCCGAAGAGAGGAGCGTGACGAGAGGAGGAGCCAGCTTCTTGGTGAGAGTCGCGACGAAGTCCGTGTCCGACGGAAGCATCTCCATGAACTTCATCAGCACCTTCACGGCAGACAGAACGACGGCGGCGTTGGCGTGCGCCAGGCGAGGCGTGATACGCTCACAGATGCTACGCAGAGGTCAAGCGTTTAAGGACAAATCCCACTGAGGTCTCCAATCATAGTGTCAATGAAAAGCAGACCGTTACACTATTCGGTGCTAGCTCATTAAAGTGTTCAAGTTTTTACCAAGACAATCCACAATGATAGGTATCATGACATCATTCAAAACATTTCGCAAAAATAACTTTCATACAAATTTACATGACTACAGTCTGTTTTTTCTATGTTTGAACTCTCTACAGACCGAGACACCGTCAGTTGTTCTGCTAGGCCGAGAAAGACAACATTGCAAGGTGAGCGCGCAATGAAGTCTTTCTCGGCCTAGCAAAACAACTGACTGTGGCTCCATCTGGTGAGAGTTCATACAGTAAAAAAACAGACTGTAGGTAGTTATACTTTAAGATTTCCTAGTAATGACATGTCTTCACTAACCTCTGTGCCTCACGATCATCTTTTGGGCTGTAATTAGCCAACGAGTCCAGAATGAACACTTGTCCCCATTCCGTGCACTCATTCAAAGCTGTAAGAAGCTTGTTGATAGTCTGAGCATTCATCTCGATCAGCGGAGATCCACTCAAGCTTGCCTCGTTGATCTCGGACAGAGCGGCCACGGCGTTGGCAACGACCATTGGATTGGAGTCGGAGAGCAAGTCTTTCAGCTGATCCAAGAAGCCTTGATCCTCGACAAGTTGTGCGTTGATGTCGTAGAGTTTCGCCACGCACACAGCCGCAGTCTTGCGAACGTATGGGTCTTCATCTTTCAAACACTTACGCAACGGCTCACACAAGTACTCAGTTATCTTATCTACTCGAATACATCCCATGGTTCTTACAGCGAGGGCACGAATAAGTGGGTTTGGGTCTTCACAATCCTGTAACAAAAGTGAATTAGAAATTGAAGAGATTGACTCGACTCGAATTAGACTTGATTGTGAATTAGTAATTGTTACAAAGTGCGTACCTTCACGAAGGTGTTAACAGCCATGATGGCCATATCAGGCTGACTCTTTGCATAGTTCATCAGGTACAAGTATACAAGTTTCTTCAGCTCAAGATTATCGGTCTGCATGCAGTTGACTACGTCGGGAAATAATGCTGAAACATCCTTTCCCACAGTCATCGATGCGATAACTTTCTTAACAGCCTCTCGTTTCTTTTCTTTCTTATCATTGTTAAGCTCCGACTTCAATTCAAATATTTCACCCTTCTTCGTAGTCGTGAAGTACTTTGAGTCAGTCATGGTGGGGGGCTATAAAGAGTAAAGAGAAACAGATTAACAACAAACCATTCCAATATTATAATGAAATAATGCTATGCGTATCACATACCTATACACAATTTCCTAAGTAGCTAAGTAGGTAGTACCATAGCCCGACTAGAGAGCTAGAGAGCCTGTACACCTACCTACCTAGGTAGTAGATATGTTCTGAAGAAAGCAGGGGCTAACTCCTAGGTGGGTTACAAATTATACCGACTGGAAATTTGAATTCCAAATTACAGAAAAGCGTTGAATGTAAGCTCTAGTAAAAAAAGATATGAACAGCTAATATATTAACAGATTTAAACTTACCAACGTCAAAGTTATTCAAGAGTAACGTGCTGGAATCTAAATTATCTTCTGTAACAAGTAGATGGACCAATTTCTGACAGTACAAAACGCCACCATTGATTGACTGACTATTTATACGAATTTACGAAAATTGTGACAAGTGGGCGTATTTAGTTTTCCCATTCCCCAAATTAAAACTACATATCATATATCTATCTAGTATTAGCAGATAAAAATAATTGTTAAATGACAATTTTTAAATTTATATTTTTAAATGTTACGTTTATCAATCAAAATGAAATTAAAGCTAATAATTTAAACATCATTCTGACTTTTATCTATTGGCACGCTCTCCACTTCATTCGAAGGTCATAATTTGTCAGAAGGCTGTGCTTTTTTACTAAAAGCAAAATGTGAGGTTAAATATGTCAAAGATGTCAAACACAACATTGTTACGGTCTTGTATTCCTAATGTGAACAAAGTTCTACGTATTTCTCATTTCTCTTCTAAGCAAGAAGTGCAAGGTAACAATGACATAAGTCCAGTATTTCACAATAGGAATCCACGTAACTTGGAGAAGTTGCGGATAGCGTACAAACCCAGTGGCTATCACTGTGAGACACCTGGCCGGGATTTCTGGCACAAGTAAGTTAATGTACTAGCCTAAATGTCGATATTTTATGAGAGAAGAGAACATTCGTTGTAGGTTCATTGGAGAACTAATGTAACATGTTATTACCTGAGCGTAATTGGTCAGCCGACCATGATCACCAGGTAGGAGGTCCTACCGAACATTGAATATGCCTTCCTTGATAATATCATGGTTCCTAACCAACAGATTAGTTGTCGAAACGACTGGTCGACATTTAACAGCAAAAATCGTTCACTACACAGGACCAACAGTAATTTCTGCCTCAACAAATGAATGGGCAATAAAGAAATACTTGTACAGGCAAGTAGATTATACCTAGACTGACATTCTTCAATGTTCTCATTATTTTCAAGTTGTAACTTGGTAGATACTTTATGCTTATTCTAGGACTCAAGATATGCCAGCGTATTCCAATCTTGGTCGTATCTTAGCTCAGAGGTGTTTGGAGTCGGGTCTTACAGAAATACGCTCAGATTTAAAACCGGCAGCTGGTGGAAAAGTAAATAATTGCACGTTATACTAATACAAGTAAAATGCAATATTTTTCAGTGTAAGTTAAAGATTTGTTAATTTGATCTTTTTTTAGATGGCTGCTCTGCTGAATGCCATTGAAGAAGGTGGAGTGGCATTGAAAGAAGCAGAGAGATATATGCCTCACAGACCATCGGACCTTCATAGACCAGAAAAGCCTTGGGAAGTCCATGAGTAACAGGTTTCCAAGCTTCCCAACCATTAACATAGGATAGGTAGTCAAGTCATATTAAAATTAATAAAAATACCTTTTAAAAGATGTATGCAAGACATTTATTGACTGTAGATGTACAGGTTTAAATAATTTACACACCTGAAAATCCTAACAACAGCTTGTGGCATGACAATAATGGATAGTTTTTGCACAATTCCAAACCTATTCTGAACTTGAATCGACAATGGAAATGTTCGTGTAGGCACAGTATAGAATATTATGCATACCTAAGTAAACATTTGCTTTGACGGAACAACTCATCTATAGGAACCCAAGATTTCACATGAGGCATTGCAGTAACTTGCAAAGAAATTAAAATTTATTTGACAAAAATAACAAAACACAACCTTCCTTTTTATTCCTCAAAAAATTAATGTGAAGTATCACAAGAAATAAACTTGAAGGACCAATTATTTTAGTAATTAAACTTCACAATTTCTTCAGTCGTCCTACAGCCCGTAACACAAATCAAATGATATGAAAACGAATGATTTCATGAAGTTGAGATTTGTACTCTAGCACGTAAATCTCTCGATTATACTACTCGTCGCACTTCGAAGAACCTCTTGAGATAGTAAACCTGTCCTAGCGTCATCGCCACCAACACCAATGCCTCGAAGAAGGACCACATGACGACGCGGGAGTTTGTGCTGTCGTTGATGCTGCGGTGGATCCTGTCGCGGACTTGCATGTAGTCTTGCTCGTGCTTGACGCCAGTCAGAGTAGTCGACAGCTCCTTGATCATATCCTGGAGCTTGTTGTGATCTTCCGCTGAAATTTAACAAATTGTAAGATTTCAAGTAGAATTTGAAACTTAATAATCAAGATGAAGTTAATTGATGATCTGATATAACATCACCAATGAAGTAGATGCCCTGCTGAAAAATCTTTACAAGATCTTAGCAAAAACATTTCAAGATCTTTAAAGATCTTGTAATATTTTTCAGAAGGGGGTAATTATTTTTTATATTATATGCTAGATCTTGTCAAAATTGCCAAGATCTTGCCTCCTTATCAAGATACGAGGGCTGTTCAAAAAATACGCGGACTGATTTAATTGCGCGGCAATGGAGCGTAGGAGAGCAGTGCGTTTGGCAGCATTGTTTAGCATGACTCTTCCTGAGCACAACTGTTTTTTTAGATTTTCGACAACCTTCTTTATGGTCAAGGACTCAAGTTACAGCTGTTATGGTGAAACAAGATTTTTGTGTTCGTCCAATTTGTGATAATTTGTGAAATTTATCAAAAAGAAGGTCTCTTCAGAGGGTTTCTTTAGTTATGGAGGTTTTAGGGACGTCTCGTCTCCAGTAATGACACGTTCCAAAAAGTTTTCATTGTAATTTTTCCATTTCAAGAAGTTGCTGACAAACCAAAGCTCGGTGTTTTCTTTTCTCGGTCAAAAGTCTCGGAACAAACATTTCAGCCACTTGTCTCATCTGCAACTTCCAGTTAAAATTTGTTTTCATGGTAATTCGGAACTTCTTGAAGTGGCAAATGACGAGGAAAACTTTTTGAAACGTGTCTTGACCGGCGAAGAGACAAACCCCAAACCCCAAAACCTGAAGAGACCTTCTTTTTGATAAATTTCACAAATTAGCACAAATTGGACGAACACAAAAATCTTGTTTCACCATAACAGCTGTAACTTAACAATAAAGAAGGTTATCGAAAATCTTGAAAAAACAGTTGTGCTCAGGAAGAGTCATGCTAAACAATGCTGCCAACCGCACTGCTCTCCTACGCTCCATTGTCGCGCAATTAAATCAGTCCGCGTATTTTGAACAGCCCTCGTATTGCAAAGATTAACAAGATCTTTCTAATCTTGGCAAGATCTTGTATAATTCTTGTTTACATTTTTTGAGGATTAAGACAATAATATTATCTAGGTAGGTATATGGAACAAGAAATGTTCCTGCTAAGATCTTAAAGATTTTTCCACAGGGTGCAGAAAGTTCCAGAAATTGAACAAAAGTAAATGCAGATTTTTTGGTATTATCTGACTTTTCCTGATATTTTCTTGACAGATATAAGGGTTTTTATTGCATCATTTGCTTATTTCGTGGGATATTTTAATTTTGTCATAGCATTTCAAAATAGCATTTTTCATTAAAATTTTACATAAATCAAAGTTGAATGCTTAACAGATTGATTAAAAATCTCTCTGACCACCTCTTCAAATTCCATTAGGATGCTAAAAAGACATTAAACTCGGTACGTATTAATACCTACACAAATCCTTGTGTATAATAAAAGAATACTACCTTGAGCAGCAGGGTCTTCTTCCGCTGTAGCCTTCGGTGCATCCCCAACATCCATGTTGAACATGACAACCTTCGGAGTCATTGTGGACATCTGGTTACTGAAGCAATATGTATAAACTCCTGCCATATGTGCGGCAAATGTGTATTTGCCACTCGTCTCCCGTTCCCCTTGGTAGATCACTTTGCCGTCTGGACCGACGATCTTCACATCGATGTCCAAGAAGCCTCCTTCTGCAATCTCGAACATCAATCCTGGAACAAGACATAGGTTTGACACATTCACGTGGTGGTGGGGCTTCAGGGGCCAGCCCACGTGTTGGCACCCAAATTCATAGCCCTTGGGCCATGGGCCATGGTCAACATCTTTGGGCAAGTCTCCTCCCCTCGAGATGGACTGGCCCGAACTATCCACCCCCATTCTGTACCGGTCTTCTTGCCAGTACATTGCTCCCCTGAACTGATGCACTGTAAATTTGCCCATGACCTCTCTTCCACTCTAGTATTAGGTAGGTATAAAATAAAGTGTGCGATATGACCTTGCTGTCAAGTTGCCCTTAAACAACAGTGATCTGATCTAATACAGGTGGTCTAACAAAGTATTGTTTATAGTTTGATGTTGTTAAGGTCGTAATTGAGAAAGATTACATTGTCTACTATCTCTGAAAGTGTTGTAATGGCAGTAGGGGTGGGAAAATGTGTGAGCTTTAGTAAACGTTGACCAATGCTCTCAAAAGTGTGAAGACCATAATAATGATGGCAGTCATCATTTTCGTTTTTTTTTTACGTATTGCTTTTCCCCTGTGCCAACTTTCAAGTGAATTTGTGATAGGACTTAAGAGCTTTTAATCAACACTCGTCTGCTGAAATTGTATACTTCACTGGATATCTTCCAGATCCCCCACTTCATTATTATCAAAATAACAATAATTTGACAAAATAAATGGACATAACATCTAGTTTTCAGCAAGTTTGACAATACAGCACTTTTTATGACTTGACGTTTCAACGTTCTGGCTCTAAATGCCAGCGCATTGACATTGCTCCAGCCTCATCGGCCAACCTTGCCACAGCCCCTGGTGGGTTATTTTAAGTTCCTTGTGCCGTGTCACTTGATATGGACTTGCTATTCATTTAAAATTTTATATTCGTTTTGCCAGTTGTCCCACTGCGACAAGAAATTTAGTAAACTCTCCTTTAGCAGGTTTTTTATGCCTGCTGCAGACAGCCAACGGACTGGATAAAGAAATTCCCAATCTCAATTGACACGAACGGACGACGCAGATGCAAACAGTTGGTGTTTTGCTTTTAACATTTTTTCCGTACACGCGTCTGAATTGTGAATATCACAGTGGATTCACCAACATCGTTTGCGTTCGCCTCGGCCGGCTGTCTCAATCGTGCATGTGGCTTAAACCCTTGGATGAATCGTATGAAGGGCTCCTCTCAAGGGACTTGTAGGGTTACTACTAGCACTGACTGAGGTTGACAAGCTGTAAAGAGTAGGTACTAGGTAGGAGCTATTTAGGTACAGTAGTGGGCTACAGCCTTTGCTCTTGCTTATGTCAGAATACATACCCATTTTCGTGCCAGATTCTACTCTGTCAAAGAAACATTCTTCTGCATGAGCATCTACAGTAATGAAGTAACCATCGCTAATATTAATGTTGTTTAACAACGATAAAAATATTACAAATATTGACAAATAAACAGACATTTTGGCAGGGCCACGTCAAGCAGAATGAAAGTCAAGTCCAAAGATGTCAAGTCCGTCAAGTCAAGGTGTAAAATGCTGTGTTCGCTGTGTTCCCCGGCGTCGGCGTTGCTATTTTCACGAAAAAGATCGGTAAAACAGGTAACTTCAAGGTCAATAGAATGTTGGCCGTATTCGATTGTTCGCAAAAATTTAACTTTTATTAAATAGTGTGTATTCTAAGTTATTAGACAAACTATTTAAGTTTTAAATGATAAGATAATCGTACTTCCATATGAATTTCAATGCATCCAAGCAAAAAATATTATATTTATAATTTCTAGACCTAAAATAACAAACACCCTTTGAAGTTAAAATTAACGATTTCGCGCTCTTCTGTTGTGACGTCATTGGCGGAAGAATACATTTCAGGAATATTCAAGGACTACTTTAAGTGTTGGCGGGCGCGGCCATCTTAATAATTTTGTGCTTTAGTGGTGTTCTTGTGCATTGCGTGTGAAATCTCAAATCATCCGTCATGTCGGAAAGAGAGGATAATGTATACAAGGCGAAACTAGCCGAGCAAGCCGAAAGATACGATGGTAAGCATGTATTTCACTTATATGTTCGTTAGATGCTGAGATATTGATGTTCAAAAAGAGCCGACTCTGTAGCCGATGACTGACGCTGCCACTGACCGTATGACAGAATCTCCTTTCAAAAATGCATTGACAAAATGCTTACCGTTTCTTATCATTGTGTACATATTTCGCCCTTGTACAAAGCTTCAGACTGCTTAAAATCAAGTGTCTTGTTATAATAAACACATTATCATTCTCAGTCAACTTGACTTCCAAGATAAATTTTGTGTTGGTCTGGGTAACTAGAATGATCGGTGGGGGCTGTGTTGCACGATCGATGCGTCATCAACGAGTGCAAACCATGGTGTGGTTTCCGATTTTTTAATGGCCATGATATTGTAATAACGGGTGGTGGTATTAATCCCGAATTCCAACTTCATGTGTCAAAAACGAATTAAATATAACCATCCGAAATAATATCTGATACAGACAGAGTTCATTGCCTGTCAATCGCTTGGGCGAGACGTGTCTGACTGTACCTAGCCCAACCTTGTTTCTTGTACTGAACATTTCGCAATAATGCCGAGCATTGTTGGAATCATTGCTAGTAGTTTGCTTAGCATGAACAATTGTTGAAATTAGTCATCAGAGAACAGTCTAGAAAACTCAACAAGTGGGAGTGGCTCTTGTCATTACATTAACTGCTAATGTGTTGTAGGCTTAATTGCACATTTTGCATGATTGGTTCAGCTTGACTGCATTAGCAGGGTGTGTGCACTTTTAGTCGAGACATAAAGATTGTCTGTGCAGTATTTTAAAAATCACGAGATACTAGGATCAGTTTAACGTAGATAATACATGAGTGTGGTGTAAAGTGTGTATCTTACTCCGTCGCATCAACTCGATAATTAATTGTGTCAAATGACGGACACATGAGCCCCATAAAATTGCTCCCGTGTTTCCCTAGAGGGATTCGGGGTGTGCGGGGACGGGAGAGAGGGGATGTGATGACATCACAGCTCGTCTGAACTCGGGCGCCATCAAGACTGGGGGCAAACAATTTGTTGCCATAGTTACTGGCCACCCTATAGCAGAGTATTGATCTTCTACGCGGAGCTCAGCATTGGATTGGTCCTACCCTACTCTCTCGCTCCCTGCTTGCCTGCCTCGCCAACCGAACGAAATCCTTCCCCCTTATTCCCTCTCTCACTCGTGTCTTCCCTGCTCCTGTCAATCTGTCGCAATCTCGAGCTGAATTTAGACGAGATAGTGAAGTTGCACGTGGTATTCCTATAGCTGGAACGAGGAAGAGAGATGCGAGCTCTCGCAGATCTCCTTGGAAATCAATATTGATTATTCATATTTCGTACGAAACACGATTATTCTATTGTAAAATGTGTCTCCAGATTATATTCCCTGCTAAGAATGCAATTATGAGACTGCTATCGCGGGATACCTACCACAGAATATATAGGCTCTCCAACTACCACAAGTTTACCGCAATGGCTTTTCCTTTGTAATTTACTACTATTGACCAATGACCACGCCACTACGTCTTTTGTAACTTGTCCTTCGCAGTTCTAAATGATTATGTTTCCTGAATTACAATTTATTTGCTTGGAGTTAACATTCATCAGTAATGAATGGTGACAACTATGTCTATAATTAGTTCAACGATATGCAAATGAAGGACTCTCCCATGTATATGCAAAAGTATGCAGGCATGTAAAACCAAAAGTATGTAGTACACTCAAACCAATAAAAATCGGTAGGTACCTACTCGAAAAGAAAAGTTTTAACGCATCATCTACCTCAAGTAAGTGAGCTCTTATTTCATTGACAATAACAAGGATTGATTGTCAAGGAACCAGCCAATCATTTTCTTTTAGTACCAATTTTTATTGGTTTGAGTGTACAAGCTCTTGCTAGATTGTGAGAATGCGTTAAGTACACAAAACGTGTAATAGGCTGTTGTTATCTTGTCCCTACTACGCCGCCGAGCTTCCAGCTGGTTTATGATCCTTATCTGTGCTATTGTTTGAATTGTACCACATGAGCTAAATTTTGATTTAGAATCACTGCCAGCTAATTCATTGCCACCTGATAAGGAACTCGAAGTGCCAATAAAGTCAAGTGTCATCCCGCCGATCCACCCCCAATATTTGTTGACAGCAGCTACTAGTTGATTATCTCATTGTATGTTTAGTCATCATCCTGTAGTTCGTAACCGGCAGATGACAAGTGAAAACTATTTTAAAAATTATGTAAATGTTTAGCCAGCGGGCATCATGACCTGCTGAAGATTCTATTAATCACTAAAAGGAAAATGTGCACGCTCAGTGTTCTCAGTCCCGTCCCTAGGAATTTGCACGTCAGGTCAATGACTCTCATCTGCCAAGTGGGTAAATGAGACCCTTCAGGTTCCCATGAAAACCTACAGATGAGCCCCCTCCCTGCATTGTTGATTGGCATATCACATACAACCATTTTGGAAGTTAACCATTTAACAGTTTCTACTCTTGGAAAGTATCCAATCCCACTAAATCAAGCTTATGTATGGTAGGTAGAGGATAGGGTAGAGATAGACCTTAAAAAATATGTTTGATGAATTTCAACCTACTTGGCTTTTAACTCATCATGTCCACTATCTCGGGAAGGATGTAATTTTAAATGTTAGCACGCTAGTGTTAGTTTCCCCTTTTTCAACTTGAGGAAAGTGAGGATGAGTGGACAACTTTTGCATGACATCTAATCCACAACGTCGGGCTGTGGTTTGGGCGTGAACTACCAAGATATCAATCTCTATGAACTTGCTGTCGCTGGGATTACTTGTTCGTGCCTAGAGAGTAGTACCAATGGTTTATTTAGTTCAGTACCTATTATACTCGTGACAGGAATGAAATCTTACGCAGACATTATCTTGCCCAGATACGCGATTTTAATCTACTCCACTGTTACTCAGCGAGTAAACCTGTCAAGATATCGATGACGTATAGTCATCATAGTACACATGTCTCATGAGTGACTCGGGTCTAAAAGTCTAGAGGAGTTTATGTATTATTTTCCTTCCGAAATAGTTTAATGAACTAGTACTAACCTACAGAAACTAATTAATACCAAATTAATGTCACTTGCCAAGATCTTGTCAAAGATTTTTCGGGCTTCTAAAACACAAAATGAAACAAACAAAAAAAGAAGATAGTAGAAAAATTCATCGTGGAGTAAAATGTGTTCATTAAGGTGCTGCCAGCGCAAGCGATTTTGCTGCTTTTTGTAGACACTTTTTGCGATACGATTGGAGACGAAATGGGTTGACCAAATTATTTGAAATTTTAATCGTGATTAGATAAAAGACAAACTTAAGGTTATCCCTTGGTACATTTTTAATTTTTTGTTTCGTTAATTAGTAATAATTAGTTGATTTTTGGTGAAAAATTAGCTATTTTCTCGTCTCCCTGGGCACCGTATAAAATTAAATTTCAAAAATGTGCCAAGGGATAACCCTAAGTTTGTCTTTCATCTAATCATGATTAAAATTTGAGATCAATTGGTTTACGGGTTTGGTCTCCAATCGTATCGCAAATTTCATCGTTTTGCGTGGTTTTGTTGAATAACCGGCGCCTAATTAACGATGCAATAAGCAAAAATTAAAAAGGGCTACTAATATACAATCAGACTGATCATGTGAACATCCTGTAAAAGTTACACTCACTTATGAAACAATTTTTCTCTCTCAATTTTCTAAAACAGCCGAGCGCTAGTATCACCTTAAAAGATTCTGTGCACCAAATCATCTGTGGGCCAAAGCTATGGGAGAACACAGTTAAATTCCCATGTATTAGTATACGGTCACAGGTCATAATATGTAATTCTTGGATGTAGGTTGCATGATATTCCCTTAGTCTGACTAGGTACCTAGTACAATTTTATGTTGCCATTCAATAGAAACCGTTTGGTTGTCACTCTGTCACTGAAAGGTACACTCGAATTACCTACATGATTACAAAATCAAAATTACAACATAACCAACCAAACCAACTACCTATATGTTACTTTTATACTAGGTAGAGGTAATATTTTGCTGCCTGCTGAAAGTAGGTATTATTTTTTAGTGAGAAAAATCACTTGTTTGAAATTAGGGCTGTTTGCTGAACTTTTCATGTTTTATTGCAAGTTATTTGAGGTCTACATGACCATGACCCTACCCATGTTATAAGGAACCAGTGATCAGTCCACCATGCTTCTAAAACACACCATCTACCATGTCTGCCCCTGTGTACTTTCCTATCTTACAGAAATAATTTAATGAAGAAATTTGCTTATCAAGTTTTCTTAATGGTTTTATCAGGAACTGGGTCTCCTTTTTTTATACTTTTTAAGTTTTTAGTTAAAAGTAACTAACCCAGACTGGTGTTAAAATTACGACACCTAGTATTGTAATCACATCTTTGAAGGTCACTTTGCCAAATTGTCTAGAGGTTAAAGGTTTTGACATATTGATTCCTTAGTTTAATCAATGACATATTGACATATTGAAACACTTGTAGGGTAACAGTAAGCCCATCTCTTAATGAGTTTACGCTTTTAAGGGCCTAGACATTTAAACTAACTGCAATATTGTTTTCTAGAAATGGTTGAAGCCATGAAGAAAGTGGCGTCTCTAGACGTTGAACTTACCGTAGAAGAACGTAACCTTCTCTCTGTGGCTTACAAGAATGTCATCGGCGCACGGAGGGCAAGCTGGAGAATCATCAGCTCCATCGAACAGAAGGAAGAAAATAAAGGGGCCGAGGAGAAGCTAGAAATGATTCGAACCTACCGATCACAGGTAATGCACATCGAGCTTTTCATCACTCTTTGCTTTGTCAGGAATGAGGATAGAATCGCATGACATCTGTTTAAAATTTTCACTCTTTCTTAAAAACGTCTTGAATCGTCAGTTAGGTAAAGCAAATTCTATGGGCATTAAATGCATTAAAAGAGAAACAATGTAAATTTATCTGAACATTGAGACATAAAAAGGGGATCCGTACCTACATTGTTGAAGGTCAGTTACCTCCTACCTACTCTTGTTTGAACAGGTGGGTAAGTTTATGTAGTATAATTTCAGATTGGGAAGATTATAAGTAGACAATAACACATTCCTTAATTGTAGGTAGCTACCTACTATTTGTCACTATTTGTATCTGTGCTGGAGTATGTGCCACAGACTTATTGTTAACTTCGGAGTTTTAAGCTCTTGGTATAATTTTAAAACACTGTGCTCAGCATTGGAATTCCTTTACTTTGTATGCTCTGCTCTGCTAGATACAATAACACTACTCTTGGTTTTCAACTGTGAATCTGTCAAAATTTCATTTTATTGACACTACACCATTTCAATGTTGTTTGCATTTAAAGTAGTAATGGGCGTCCGCAGGATTTCTGGCAGGGGGCCTAAGGAAAACAGGGGCAGGGGGCCCTGCCCCGCAGGGGGCCAATTCTTGAGATTTACGTTTTGAAACCGTTTTACGTTTACATGTTATAAAACTGGAAACAGTTGACAACTATCGATTAGCCTTCAACTTTTTACGTTTTAAACAATGAAACCGTGACACGGTTTCAAAACGTAAATCTCAGGAATTGGCCCCCTGGGCGCTTTTTGGTTTTTGGACACTTTGATATCAATTTTGAAACGCTATGTATGACAGGTTATGTCGAAAATATTTTTAAAAATTTGACACCTTGGGGTGGTGGGCTATATTTTTTTATACAGATTGAAAGTACGTAAAACACAAAAAAAATGTTTTCCTGACATCCAAAAAGACCAAGAGCCCCCCCCCCCCTGTGGACGCCTATGAAAGTAGGTATACCTACTTATACCCACCCATTCCTTACGGCATTGAATTTCGTAAGGATTAAATACTCAAAGCTTACGGTGTTCACTGTTCCTAATGAAATTGAACCATATAGAGATAGGTACCTATTTTCTATTTCTATTAACAAGGCGTAGGAACAAATTTCTGCCAATTACTACAGGATGTGGTAATGTTGTTGGTCAAGGCAAGCTTGATAAGTGAACACTTCTTAATTACAGACAATGTCTCATCATGAGCTGTCCGAATCTTTAATGTTACGACACACTATTTGAGTCCTCGGTTTGTGATCATTCCAACTTATTGTGCATTTGTTGTGCATTCTAGATTCCTTCCACATGCTCTTATTTTCTAGTCCCACTCACAGTGCACTACAGACAGTGTTTCTTTTCCAATTTCTTCACTTCACCGCCACAAATGATTTGGCAGTAGCAGTATGTTAAACTAATTATCTATTTTTATGATGCAGGTAGAGAAAGAACTCCGAGATATATGCTCCGACATTTTGGGTGTACTGGATAAACATCTTATTCCCTGTGCATCCACTGGCGAGTCTAAAGTCTTCTATTACAAAATGTAAGGATGCCTTTTTTGTAAGATTCTAGAGAAAATAAATATTTTTTACTTTGATTGATACAATTCTGAAATGTGTTTAAGTTTGGGCTGACAAGTTTTTGTGCCGACGGCTGACACATGTAAGTTTTAACCAAGATGTATAGTTAACAATTGATGTTGTACTTGCAGGAAGGGTGATTACCACCGATACCTTGCCGAGTTCGCAACGGGTAACGACAGAAAAGAAGCCGCCGAGAATTCCCTTGTCGCCTACAAGGCCGCCAGCGATATTGCCATGACCGAACTACCACCCACACATCCAATCAGGTGAGCCTCATTCTTGGATTCTCGCATTAATACAATTATCAGTCCCTGGGTGTGTACCCAGGCACCTACCTAAATTGTATGAAAGAAATCATAAAAGATCAAGCAAACATTGCGCCTTGTCCTAAACTAATGCAAAGCATGGATGCAGAGACTCCTATGCAAAACGTAGATGTTTGTGTGTGTACAATATGACCTAGCTGTTGACGTGCCTTACACAATTTTAATCTTAAATGTTTTTAAAATTCCCTTGCCCTACTCCCTTTTCCTACTTTTTAAAGACATGCTGTTTTTAAAAAGTAGGGGCCACCTTTTTTATTTTTTGGGGTTTTCAATATTTGAATTATAATAACTTGCCTACTTTATGCAACATGCAGCATGCGATTAAATGACTGTACAACCCAAGCCACATTCGAAGCTCAAATTTCTGCGAGTATTCTCGGCTCTTTTCACTTATTAGATAATCTAAAGTTAAAACACTAAAAGTGTGTACATAGTTTCAAGCATGAAGTGACTAGGAATTAAAACGTACACACACTCCTGGACACTGAAATTGGCCCGCGGTCAATGTTCAAGTGGGGCTACGGCTAGTATTTATATAATTATTCAAAGTAATTTTTCGGCCCTAAACTCACACTAGCCATCCGGTCTTTGTGCCAAAAAATTACATTAAAATAAATGTTAAATACTAGCCGTAGTGCCACTTAAACATTGACCGCGGGCCAATTTCAGTGTCCAGGAGTCGACCCACCTACCTAAAGTATTCTGACCGGTGCATTGCGATAAACGAAACACACGCTTCCCTACCTTTAGTTAGTACATAATGGAATTGCGGAACCGTGTGTAAATTGGCAATTAGTGTTGCATTTCAATTGGTGACTGATTATTAAAGAAAACAGTTAGTTTCATAACAAGGAAGAATGCACAATAATTAATCTTCATGAACTTCAGTAAGTGTCACTGAAGGTGTTGTTGACTTCTCTTATCCACAACTTCACAGTATCAATGTATGCAGTCTTGTTTATTATCAGATAACTACATACTTGACAAGACACTAATTTTGATATTTTACCTTTATTTATCTGGATTTTCAACTATTTTTGCCAGAGGGCACTTAAGATTGTTAAGATTGTGTAGAAGGCACGACTCGATTGTTGAATACAGACCAATTAGTATACCTATTTTATTTTATTATTATTATTATTATTATTATTATTAAAATGCTACAAGAATTTCAAATAATGAAATGACTACGGAATGTCACCTTGCTACCTAGGTCTACTAAAACGCACCAATTACCACATACCTAATGAATGTTAATGACGAGTAATTGACAGATAATTACTTATGTGTATCTTCATGTTTAGCACTATAATAGTTTATACAACTCTTTTATTATTTAGGTACTTCCCATCCGAAATCTTTTTATTGCATTACCTACAATATCTTTGATGCCACACATTGGAGTCGCATATTGGTGTGAAAATATACCTAAAGTTTTCTATTCTATTGGAATGTCAGCTAAATCAATCAACTACTAAGAGCATATACCCATTATTTGTGAATAAGCACATTTAAATATCTTTAATATTTAAACATGATTTTAAAGATTCATGACTATTATTAAAGCAATTAAACGTTTTGGGATATTTACAAAAACATGACGAAATATCCCAAAACGTTTAATTGCTATCTTTATTATTTGTTGAGTTATAATTGAAAATGTGCTATCCTATATCAAATTTGTACTAGTAGGTTTGCGCAAAATTAATGAAAATGTCAATTCTAAACCCGTTTGTTTTCTCCTCGTAGGCTCGGTTTGGCGCTGAACTTCTCGGTCTTCTACTACGAGATCCTCAACTCGCCGGACCGGGCCTGTCGACTGGCCAAGGCGGCGTTCGACGACGCGATCGCCGAGCTAGACACCCTCAGCGAGGAGAGCTACAAGGACTCTACACTCATCATGCAACTCCTCCGCGACAACCTCACCTTATGGACGTCGGATATGCAGGGCGACGGTACGGTGGAGCCTGCACCCGCTTAGCATGCGCGAGTGTTGTATGTTTTTTCGATCCTCACCTCGTTACCTAGATCCTGCCTGATCATTCTGTTAAAATATGTTCTAAAGTTCATGAGACTTTTCTGTTGTTCGACTTTTCTGTGCATGAAACGTGACATTTTATGAGTTTCCAAAAATCATTCCTACGCTAATTTGTCTCGATTAGTATTAGGAGAAAATTGGCACTACCTACATGTTAACACTCGAGAGTTCTGTTCAAGTTTTTTAATATTTGCAGCTTGGTACTTATTGTGTTATTGTCTTTTACAGGTGAAACCGAACAGAAAGAAGCACTTCAAGACGTTGAAGATCAAGACGTATCGTAACTTTGTGCCAGATAATTGCTCGTAATTTACACACCGCGCCGTTCTAAAGACGTACTAAAACCAACCAAAAACAACAACATCTTCATCTTGTTTTCAGTGGCCGTGTGGCCGTTGGATTTATTTTCCTCGGCCGAGTGATCTTGGACACAAAACAATAATGATACAATGTTCCCGGGGAGGGTTGGAAGATTTTGATTGGTTCGTCACGCGGGGTTCGAGGGGGTAGGGAGGGGGGCTTAACCATGCTCGCTTTCTGTTTTGCTTATTTTTAAACATTCAAATTATCACATGTCAATAATATTAGTAGCTTTTTAATTATAAATTCACTATTCCCAGTATTAACCATCTCAAGAATCGCTTATTGAATAAAGAAGATTTGATAGTAAAAGTGATTGATAGTTGTCGTAAGGTCAACATGCTATGATCATATTTACTTTCAGTATGGTAAAATTGAATGGATGGAAAAATCAGCACGGTTGCTTGCCAAATGCGCACTATTCTCTATCCATTCAAAGATCAGCTGTCAACCATTTACCTTGATAAAAAAGCAAAATAGTTTGGCGATTCCGACGCTTGGATTATTTACAAATGAATTCCTCGTTCTTATCATTCCAGCAGCGTTGGCAGTTGTTTTCTCTCGAATATTTGTATTATAGAAGTATTTCTACGTAACTATCTGCATAATTATTATTGTCATGTAATCGATGTTTTAATTTATTAGTACTTAAAGGGGTTACTGTTAATACTGTAGAGGCTTTAGATATGTCGACTTACTTCTCCCGCCCCACTCCCCTCGGTCCCCATGAACTTGGGAGTAAATGGTTTGTTATCGAATACCTCAGCTTCGTTTCTGTGTCGCCCAATCAGTTGTTTCCGAGCTACGATTGATTATTACTTGATAGCAATACCAAACGCTAAAAAACAAACCTTCTAAAATAACTAAACTTGTTGTATTGTAGAGCACAATATCCTAGGCTGAAATGAAAATGAAAAGCAATCTTTCTTTTCATTTTCTAGATTTTCTTTGTGTGATATTGGCCTTGCCCTAAGAGAAAATAATAATATATTCGCTCTACTTTATGTTCAGGCAAAGTTAAGTTATTTCGTGGTATGTTGACGTATTACTGTTTCTTCAGAGCTCGATGCATAATAACATTTGACAGTTGGCTTCTTTTAAGTGTCGGACCATCATTTCAATGAGAGTTTCTCTTGGGGCAAGAATTTTCTAGACGAGTTTCAAAAACTCAACCCGATGTTGTGAAGTTATGTGCTGCGTGATAAACCCGACCCATTGTGGCACAATATTCATTTCTTTTAAAGATAATTCTTCAGGCTTACAAGTTACAATTGTAAAAGTAATCTGAGCCCAGCGTAAAGAATGTATTACAGTGTATTTTAACAAATATTGGTATACATATTTCGACTTGTACATTTTGTTTGGGATGCTATTGATTATTTTAAGTGTTCATACTTTTTAATGGTCATCGTTCCATCAGCATGTTCTCTTGGTGTAAAATCAGACAAGCAAATTCATTCAATACAATGCATAATAAATAATTAATAAGGAGGTCTCTCCCAAAAATAATGGTTTCAACATTTACCATATCCATGTTATTTGGCCTGCTTAATGTACTACAAAAACCACTACCCAAACAAAATATGTTCTGATTGTGGAGGAGTGTAACATTGTAGACACTTAAATCGACCTTTATGTAATACGAGTATAATTTATTCATTCCAGTAATTATATCCCACACCAAATACCCGTCTGAATCCAGTGGGTACAGCCTGGTGCGTGTAGTAGTTTTTAGCAGCACTGTACAACCTACGTCAGTTCCTGGGTCAGTGTGAGGTAGGTTGAGCGCGGAAGGCTACAATCATTCTTCTCGAATCAGTTCAGTACAAATAGTTATCGGTATTTCTTGGAAGGTGCTCAATTTCTATTTATAAATTAATTGATTAAAAGCTCAGTTCTTGATGTTCTGAATAATACAATTTAGATTATTTCTGGGGAACTATTTCTCACGTGACGTACAACATGATTAAATGGCCAGTGTTTACCAAGATGGCAGCCCAGTACTTGCCTGTTTAGGGTCAATATTGTTCGGAAGTGATTTAATACCTGGAACCTCTACAGATGATATTTACCAACTAATGGAGGAACTAAATAGAAGACCGTCGGTCCCATTTAGGGAATCTAATTTTTACTCTATGGAACAGAGAAGCATAATAAGGTGAGATATCTATTACTTGTCCAATACGTTCTTTCTTGACTTATACCTACATTTAGGCCACATTAACAGAACGAACAAAGATTCAGAAATTGGGCCACGGTTGAATAAGTTCATGATTCAGTTATCCTGTAAATTATTATTAATAGGTATTTGTGATTCTATTACATCAATTTTCTGCAGTGCAGGGCAAAGTTATGGGGTCAGTTCAGTGCACCGATGGGCTAAGTTTGACTCTCTAGAGCGCTTTTTCGAGCAAGTTGAATTTACCTATTATTGCTAAATTAAAGTAGGGGGTGTCTTAATATTTTGATGAAATTAACATGAACACCAATAGTGTGTCTTGTTTTAATTTCCTGCTTGTCACAAAGTCTGAGAATATAGAATTTGCGTGTGTCTATCTTTATTTTCTAAGGGGCTGTCAAATGTGACACTTGACCTTACAAGCTGGGTAGGTCCTGAAAATAAGTAGGTAGGTATTCATTAGATAATTACCAAGCTCATTTGTTGTAATTTTTAGGTGCTAGCGACGCCACTGGCGGGCCTCTCAATGGCCACACAAGCCGATTATCAGTGGTTAGTATGAACATTTAGTATTTATTTCATGTCTTTGCTCAAAGACGTTATACAAGGTTTAACCACAGAACGCTATCAATTTACCTATTATGAAGAGCTCAATAATGAGGCTTAACAATGTTCAAGTGACAAGTTTCATGCTTGTATCATTTGTAATATCCTCCGGTACAGCAATCGTCGAATGTATCTGCGGAAATGTTGCCGCTATGAGCGTATTACCTATAGGCACCACAACAAGTGTTGACTATTTTGTTTCTGAAAATGAGAGACAGCGCATTGGGTGGCAAAAATTAGCAACTCTTGACGTGATCCTCATACCTACCCTTAAGGCGGGTTTACAGTTCGGTTGCCGCGACGGTTGTTTCTAGCAGCGACGCGCATTGACCAATCGGGAGGCTCGGTTGCTTCTAGCAGCAACGACCTTGGAGCAATTGTTGAGCGGGCGGACTGTAAACGCACCATTAGATGCAGCAGTTAGTAAACATTACTCATTGTACCTAGGAATGCATTCTTACAGTAATACGCCAAATGATTCTTCGCTGTGCAAAATGTATGAAGGGTCAACAATTTCACTGAATCTAATAAAATTATTAGTTTGATCCTCTCTTTTACCAATTCTGAGCTATTTTGAGTTTTCTGTCGATTTTTATCGGTTGCTATGGCCACGACCACTGATGATAAAATTAAAGATTCTTCGCCGTACAGGTTTGCCCATTTCTCTCCCTAGTGGCGCTGGGGGTATGAACGCACGGTGCCTTTTCCCTACCAAATACAAATATTTATGATTTATGATAGGTACACTCGCCAATTCATAAAACGGTATTTGAACGAAACAGATTGGATGCTGGTCAGGTTCATTGACGATCAATCCTTGTTATTATCAATGAAATGAAATCAGAGCTCACCTACTAGAGGTAGATGACGAGTAAGTATAGACTTCATCAGATGATGCCATCACATTTTTTTAGTCAATCCATTTCTTTTAAATACCGTTTTATGAATTGTCGAGTGTACCTACTACTTATTAACATTAGATCGTAAAACTTTTTCATATTATGCAAATTGTCTTTTCAATGACGACAAACAAGTGTAGCCTTGAGAAATAGCTGGTGATTCAGCGCCGTCTTGATTTTAATTTTTAATACAATTCCTAGGCTTACATTCATCGTTCACTTGGTAATGAAATTGCTGAGAGTCTCACCGAATAAGTTACCTATATGGGATTTATGACTTGATTGAGCCTATGGGATTTTTATTGCTTCCTAGTAGTAGCATTAGAAGAACCTTTGAATTTGGGACAGTATTCAGTGTTACCACAGACTAGTTATAGCCTTCGGCTTACACACAAGCCCTATACAAATTAAGAGCGAAAGTGTGGATTTTTGTTTTTAGTAGGAATATCTCTACATCACTTTTGTCAATGTACCTATTGTATTTTTAAATTGGTTTCAGTCAGTCAAATATTTGTACTTGAATGTGTTAGTACATAGTGATCTTGAACGAAGTGGCTTTCTTTAGTAAACAAAGGTCTGCCCTCGCTCAAGAGTTTACTCTGTGTGCTTTGTCACATGTTTTTACCATTGTATAATAAATTAAAATTAGTTGAACTAATCAATGCTAATTTGCTATCAGTAGGTACTATCATCTATATTATAAAGTATGTCTAGAGCTGTTCAAATTGAAAAAGCGGAAGAGGCGATAATGCATTTCACTCCTTGATTTGATGTGAGAATAGGGTGTTTATCAAGTTTACTCTGGTACTACCTATTTACAGTTATTTTTTAATATGCTGTAGGTATGGCTTTCTGTACTTTCAAACGACCTTATTGTGTCTGAAACAATATAATAATATTAATTGTTTCTTCCCAGGGCTTATTCCGTAATGGACTCGTCAAGGGTGTCAACTTTCCTCATCTCAATTTTACTGATCGTCTACGGCAGCTTTCGTTCACTCAACATGGAGCAAGAGGCTCGAGAAAGAGAAAAGGAAAAAGAACGAACTCAACTATTAACGGGCATACCCGGCGCACCAGTGACCGGTTCTGAAAACAATGTCCAAACACTGGACACAATGCAAGCTCTCTGCTTACCATTAGGAGCGTCGATCTCTCTACTCGTCATGTTCTTTTTCTTTGACTCGATGCAAATGTTGTTTGCGATCTGCACGGCGATTATTGCGACCGTCGCGCTCGCTTTCCTTCTGCTGCCAATGTGTCAGTATGTGATACGACCATGTTCCGACGGGAATAAAATCTCGTTCGGCGTGTGCGGGAGGTTCACGGGAGCCGAGCTGTTCTCCTTCTCATTATCAGTATTCATCGTTTGTATTTGGGTATTAACTGGACATTGGCTCCTCATGGATGGTAAGTCGATTTTAACATCAAATACAAATTGTTCGTATTACCAGAAAAGATAGTTTAGTACCTTACCTACCTACCAATAATTTCAATTACCTAAATATTTTTTATTACTAACTCTGGAAACTCCTGTCATTTAAATCTGTTTTTTCTATAAATGTAATTTGATGCAACGTGCCTTCTAAAGAAGATTATTTGTCATGCAGCAATGGGTATGGGCCTCTGCGTAGCGTTCATCGCATTCGTACGATTGCCGAGTTTGAAAGTCAGCACTCTCCTCCTCACTGGACTGCTCATCTACGACGTGTTTTGGGTGTTTTTCTCCTCATATATATTCAACACCAACGTCATGGTCAAGGTAATTATTTACTATCTACCTACTAATAACCTACTACGTATTATTTTGACATTTTACTTCATTTCACCCTAATGTAGAATATGATCTTAGGTGTCAGTAGGGATGGAAAAATCTGTGAATCAACAACACTCTCGAAAGTTACGATTAATAAACGTTTGTTAAACATGTGAGGACCCACATTTAAATGCTGTCTGTGATATTACTTGGTTATAGCCTCTCCCCTATGTAGGTACCCATTTTCAAGAGAATTTGTGATCTACCTACTTGCAGTTGAGAACTTATCACACTTCAAAACTGCTGAAATTACCTATACACTGTACTGGATAATCTTCCATATTCCCCACTTCATTATTCTTAAACTAACAAAATAGACCTAACTAGTTATCAGCGAGTTTAAACCAACCATTTCGAGTAGGTAGGTAGTTTTTGTGTATTACAAGAAAGCAGCACTTTTTACGATTTAAACTATTTTAAATCTTTAAATTTACACTTAAACAAACGTTTAAACGTGCAGTTGACGTTTAGCTGATGATTCATTTTAAAAACGTGTTTTCTATTTACTACCTATACTGAATGTACCTATGCTATTAACAAACACATTATTTGTTATGCACATCATATGTATTTAGTTTTATCAACATGGTACACATGTTTCTAATAAGATTCCAATCATGTCCAAGACTAAAACGCATGTTCCTTCTGTCCAGGTTGCTACACGGCCAGCAGAGAACCCCGTGGGCATGGTGGCGCGCAAGTTCCACCTGGGCGGCATGATGCGCGACGCGCCCAAGCTCTCGCTGCCCGGCAAGCTGGTGTTCCCGAGCATGCACAACGCGGGCCACTTCTCGATGCTCGGTCTCGGCGACATCGTCATGCCCGGCCTGCTGCTCTGCTTCGTGCTGCGTTACGACGCGTACAAGAAGTCACAGATGGTGCATCTAGGAGAGACGGGTGTGCCGATGCCAAAGCAGTTCTACAGGCTCAGGTACTTATTGTTATTGTTTTGAGGGTCCTAAAATCAAAACCTCCCTTCTCCAAAAATGTAAGTTTAGAGATCATAAATTGTTTTTATTTCCTCATGTTGTACATCAAATTTAACCCTTTAACGCGTATGCACGTATCTCGTACGTGCTAGCATTCTACATATACATAGAGAAAAAATATATTTTTTTTACAAAAAAAATTAAAAATTAAATTTAAAAAATTTGCTTAATATTTGATAGCTTTATATTCTCATCACACAAAAATCTGCTTCCTAACACATCGAAAAAAGGATATAGAATTTTTACCTCTACCTACCTACAAATTAGCTCACTAGTTAAAGGGTTAAGTAGAGGTACACTCGGCACATTTAAATATGATCGTTGATTTTTCTTCAGAGTCCCACGTTGTACACCCCTAATACCTACCGACCGGTTAGATCACAAGACTTCCTTATCAGTTCTATCGCGGAACAAAACAAGGGGAGGGGGTAGTTCGTCGTCAATAGGAAACAAGTAATATTCTCTTTCAATATCTGAATCTGATCGACATTGCATTACGTCTACGAGGTCTTCATTCGAATCCCACTTCAGTGTGCCGGATCGTGGTTTCACGTGATTTTGACGCAAAGTTGCCCATTACCTTACTAGTTCTGTGGATATTTCTCGATAAGTTTACTCAATGTCATATGCCAGATGAAAAAATTCGTTTCAAACTTTTACTCAATTAATCCAATTTTCATCCACAAAAGAAATAAATTTACATTCTAGAGATCCGATTATGTGGTTTTAAAAACTTGACAATTTCGTTTTTGGAATTGGAAATTTCGCGTTTTGAATGAAGAGGGAGGGTCAATTATATTACTCAAAAATTTAAACCCTAGTAAGCCC
This sequence comes from Leuctra nigra, assembly GCA_934045905.1. Classification (NCBI taxonomy): domain Eukaryota; kingdom Metazoa; phylum Arthropoda; class Insecta; order Plecoptera; family Leuctridae; genus Leuctra; species Leuctra nigra. The sequence goes on along the minus strand of OW203767.1, from coordinate 14,426,451 downwards.
AGTGCAGCATGTGACTGCCCGCCTTGGTTTTTCACTATGCAAAATCAAAAATCAAATTATTAAAAGCTGTGTCCTGCTGTTTGTTTATGTATTGCGACTGTAAAAGACATTATGTCAACTTTATTTTCACGTGATAATGAGTGGTCACTGCCCCTCCCACTAAGCTACCCCAAGTTGTTTTCTACAAGGTCAGAGCTCTTCTGTCATTTACGCGAATAGGGGAGGATCACTGACTGGACTTTAGAAATAAAAAAGGTTGAATATTGGGGGTTACCTTGGTGATCATTAGAAAAAAGCAAAAAAAGCAAAGAAAAAAGTGTATGAAATTGAAATGTAATGTAGACTTTTCAAATCATTCATCTGGCATATGACATTGAGTAAACTTATCGAATAATGTCCCCAGAACTGGGAAGTTAATGGGCAAATTTGCGTCAAAGTCACGTGAAACCACGATCTGACACACTGAAGTGGGATTCGAATGAAGGCCTCGTAATGCAATGTCTATCAGATATTGAAAGAGAATATTACTTGTTTCCTATTGACGACGAACTACCCCTTCCCCTTGTTTTGTTCCGCGAGAGAACTGATAAGGAAGTCACGTGATCTAACCGGTCGGTATGTAGGGGTATACAACTTGGGACTCTGAAGAAAAATCAACGATCATATTTAAATGTGCCGAGTGTACATGTCTTCTCTGTCAAAATGAAGCTTGAAATCACCCGAGTCTGGCTTGAAACCTGCGGGATTTGGCTCAGAGGGTAGAACACAAAGAATCAGCAATATTATAATTTGTTTATTACAAAGAAAATAAATGTTCATTGATGTGAAAAGAGCAATCAAAAATTATGAAAAACAATATTACGTTCGATACGTCGGCAGTAGTGATGATGTCGTCTGGTTTGTTTACTTCCGCGTAAACAAGTGGATGGCGTTGACTCTTGCGTAGTGTGTCCCGTGAACTCCAGTCCACCAGCAGAATGAAATGACTGGATATGTCACCTCCTTCAGCTGCGATGCGATGATGTTGTCTAATAACCCCTTGGTTACCAGGACGTCCAGCAGTCCGTGCACAAGGAGTGACCTCCTCGAGCAGTTGGATCAAGTTGGCTCAGGCTGATGACGTTCGTGGCTGCAGACTCGTCGGTTTCTCCCGGAGTTGCAATTCACTAACTTTTATACTTTAACATTTACTGACTTTAATGTTGAAACTGTTCAGTTGATCACTTGTAACTTGAAATTGTCTCAATGCGATATTATTTGCCTCAGCATTAGGCTTGAAGTTTGAATTTACTGGGTTGACGTTTATACAAAAATGTTATTTTAATGTTTACCTTCGATCACATCGGCACTGTCTCGCTGAAATTATACTATGTTGCGTGCACAAGGCTTCACGGTTCGCGAGGCAGGTCTCACTGCTCTGAGAAAACTCCGACTGATGATGTTTGGCTGGTAGCCTGACGTTTTATACCCTCTGACATCGTTTTCCCTCCAAAGAATCTGATTGGTTGGTTTCGTACACGTGGTAGCTAATTTTAGACATTCTGTCATTTCTAAAGCCCGCGAAACGACTTTCTTTCTGCACGTAGGCCCATGCTTTTCTTGGAATCACTGAAAACTAGTCTGGCTGACTGGTTTTGTAGCGTTATCACAATGACTGGTTCACTTGTTATTACGTGGTGACATCACAATTTAGGTAAGGTCACATACTTTTTATATGGATTCACTCACTTTCTTGTATAATTGCACATTGTTAAACTTATTTGATTGCTTGTTATATTTTTGTCTATATTTTGATTGCTGTTGAATTTTAAAGATTGTAAGTTTACATAATGATTCTAATTAATTACTTTGTGTTCAGTTAACCTTGACTCTAAGAATGCCATGCTACAAGCTTGTTCATTCTTTAAACCTACTTCAAGCAAACATTATTATTTTTAAAGTTAATTTTCTAACCTAGATAGGCCAACTTGTTATAGAGCCCCCTGAATTCTTGTTGTTCACCTTTTGACTGAAGTCAAATTTGAAATACATTGAAATTTTGAATGAGAAAATGGTGATAAAACAAGGATTCACATAGAGACTGGACTATCTAGCAGGAATAATCTCTTCCTTTTGACAAATAAAAAGTTTCCTTCAACAGATGCAAGTTTATTTCCCCTTACAGCTGTCTAATCTAAACCTGAATGAATGAACTCACCCCTCCACCTACCAAAACAAAAACAAACCTCATCCTACTTCCCGGAAACGATGCTCAACTCAACCCTCTCTCTTATCACAGTCCCGTTATTGGCCTAGTGACCTACTTTTGCTGGGTCATCATACTTCGACCATAACAATCAACATTGCTGTTGTTGTCACTGTGAGAATCAGCTGATCGACGTTGTTCCTTCCGTCCACGATCATATGGGAATGAAACTTCTGCATCTTCGTGAACATCTTGCGTTGGCCCTATTGAAATTATCTCAAGTAGGTGTGTCCAGAAGAATTCTTCACGCTTATTCCTTGCAGTGGTCGATGTATAAGTTTCATTTTCTTTCTTGACTTCCGTTTCAGTTTCTTCGTTACTTTCTTCATCTTGAAAGTCTTTATCTTCAATTTGTAGAGATTCTTGCATCAACGGACATGTAATCTTCATCATTTCTTCGTATGCAATTTCTTCGAGCATTTCCATGTTTGCTACGTAATCGAAGGGTTGTATTTTCTCGTCATAACTGGTTTCGGTCAACTCGTCGTTCAATGTTATTAATAACTCGTCATTCATTCGTTCAGTAATACTTGCGGCAGGAATCGAACTAAGCTCCGCACAAAAGTTGTAATTTTCGCTCTTCTCAAATTCTTGGACAAAACTAGACTCGGATTTAACTAATTGTTCTTGATCTGCTGCTTTTTCTTCAATAACTATGGTTTCAGTAACCATCTCAATAATCTCAATATTCTCAATATCTTCAAGATTCTCAATAATCTTCAAATCTTCAATAATCTCCAAATCTTCAGTACGACCTTTGCGTCTGAAATCAACAAATTCTTCCTCCTCCAAATTCAATTCAACAACAACATTACAGTTCAGATCCTCCACACAACAAACAGTCTCCATTTCATCGCCGTCAAACTCAATATTGACCAAGGCTTGTCTAGTCACCTCAAATTCTTCATTTTCATCTCGTGAATTGTTCACGGTTTCCTCTGCAACTCCCTGTACCAAACATTCTGGAATGACTTCATCTTCGAACGATTCGTTTTCTTGACTCTCTTCTTTCTTTACAGCGTCTTCTTTAACACCTTCAATGACAACTTCACATGTCTTCAGCTGGTCTAAATCTTCTTGCTCTTTCGTGATGACGTCGTTGTTCTGCAACTCAACTTTCTCAACTTCAAATTGTTCACTGGTTCCTTCGAAATTATCTTGTGGAAGTATAATCTCGGCATCTTCTTCAATTTTCTCTCGTACTGAAATATCAGCGATTTCAACACGATTCTGACTCTGAATCTTCGTTTCTTCTTCTTCCTTCTTCTGTGTCTTGGGCAGACAAAAATCTTGAACATCTTCTTGCGGCGTTGTAACCTCATAAAAACTTTCTTCAACTTTGTCAGGCTGCTCACAGCTCTGCTCAGAATTCACATCTGATTGCAACCTATTGCAGACAACTTCTTCTTCTTCTTCTTCTCTCGTTGAAACATCTGTTTCGAATGCAGCGTCTTTCTCCAGTTCATCCTTCCATTTTCTTGAAACTTCACGGACGTATTCTATGAGATTTACGCGTTCCCAATGCCACAATTGCTTCAAATCTTCACTTTCCGAATCTGCATAATCATCATAATATTCTGCTCCGTACACGTGGTCATCATATTCGGAACTTTGCTTGGAATACGTTTCCTCTGCTTCATATTTGTATTCCCTATATCTTCTCCAATTTTCGTCTTCTTTGTCGTATCTCCTAAGTAATTCTGCCCTTGCCCTTTTACTAATCTGCGCATTTTCTTCTGTCCTGTCGTGACAAATACTCATCAACTCTTCCTCATCCAATGCAGCAAATTCTTTCATCGTCCATTTTTCTTCTCTTCTTCTTTCAAATTCTATATAGATTCTTCTTGACAATTCATCAATTCGTTCTGTTCTCATTAAATGGTATAAATCCCGATTACTAAACTCGCAGAATTCTAATTTGACACTTCTATTTTCTTCTTGTTCTTCATATTCCTTCTTATTTAGCTCGACCCAGGATTTCCAATATTCTTCATCTTTTTCATCCATCGTAAAAGTTATTTACGGCTTGTTCTTCAGTTTTCTGGATCTTTACATCTTCTTCAGACGACTTCCGTCAACAATCATCAACGACTGGGTTAGGTCATTTCTGTCGATGCCTAATCTGGTTCCCACGCTATCAATAACAACAAACTTGTTCCCATGACAATTAACTACACAGTTGATGTTTCTGCCCCCCTCTATCACCTGAATACTCGTGACCTCTGACTCACTAAGCTCTGCCCCCTCTACAGTATCATCTAAATTCACAGTTGACGATAAACTTGCATCTCGATCTGCCATCGTAACAGATGTAATGAACTAACATGCACAAATCTACAGTTGGCTTTATCTTTACGTTAACGGGTTGATTCTATGTAAAATTTCCAAATACATGAAAATTTTACGCAATGCCTGTGTCCACAAGTTTCAGAACAACTGAGTAACTCTTTCACAATCAAGAAAACAATTATTTCTTTCAAAACAATTGCTCCCAGGAATGTTATTCGAGCCCCACACGTTGAGCGCCACTGAAACCTGCGGGATTTGGCTCAGAGGGTAGAACACAAAGAATCAGCAATATTATAATTTGTTTATTACAAAGAAAATAAATGTTCATTGATGTGAAAAGAGCAATCAAAAATTATGAAAAACAATATTACGTTCGATACGTCGGCAGTAGTGATGATGTCGTCTGGTTTGTTTACTTCCGCGTAAACAAGTGGATGGCGTTGACTCTTGCGTAGTGTGTCCCGTGAACTCCAGTCCACCAGCAGAATGAAATGACTGGATATGTCACCTCCTTCAGCTGCGATGCGATGATGTTGTCTAATAACCCCTTGGTTACCAGGACGTCCAGCAGTCCGTGCACAAGGAGTGACCTCCTCGAGCAGTTGGATCAAGTTGGCTCAGGCTGATGACGTTCGTGGCTGCAGACTCGTCGGTTTCTCCCGGAGTTGCAATTCACTAACTTTTATACTTTAACATTTACTGACTTTAATGTTGAAACTGTTCAGTTGATCACTTGTAACTTGAAATTGTCTCAATGCGATATTATTTGCCTCAGCATTAGGCTTGAAGTTTGAATTTACTGGGTTGACGTTTATACAAAAATGTTATTTTAATGTTTACCTTCGATCACATCGGCACTGTCTCGCTGAAATTATACTATGTTGCGTGCACAAGGCTTCACGGTTCGCGAGGCAGGTCTCACTGCTCTGAGAAAACTCCGACTGATGATGTTTGGCTGGTAGCCTGACGTTTTATACCCTCTGACATCGTTTTCCCTCCAAAGAATCTGATTGGTTGGTTTCGTACACGTGGTAGCTAATTTTAGACATTCTGTCATTTCTAAAGCCCGCGAAACGACTTTCTTTCTGCACGTAGGCCCATGCTTTTCTTGGAATCACTGAAAACTAGTCTGGCTGACTGGTTTTGTAGCGTTATCACAATGACTGGTTCACTTGTTATTACGTGGTGACATCACAATTTAGGTAAGGTCACATACTTTTTATATGGATTCACTCACTTTCTTGATATAATTGCACATTGTTAAACTTATTTGATTGCTTGTTATATTTTTGTCTATATTTTGATTGCTGTTGAATTTTAAAGATTGTAAGTTTACATAATGATTCTAATTAATTACTTTGTGTTCAGTTAACCTTGACTCTAAGAATGCCATGCTACAAGCTTGTTCATTCTTTAAACCTACTTCAAGCAAACATTATTATTTTTAAAGTTAATTTTCTAACCTAGATAGGCCAACTTGTTATAGGCTATTAGTGTATTTTTTAATTGTTTTTTCCGGTTTTCATCTGATCTATGCTACTTGGAGACGGCCAGTTTTGCTTTTAGACCCTTATTATTTTTTTATTACGTACAGTACCAATTTTATTTTATTTGTTAGGTGCCTACCTATGACATGTCAATGAAAGCTAGCATTATTCCAAATCTTATCTAAGGTCAATTTTATTTTATTTGTTAGGTGCCTACCTATGACATGTCAATGAAAGCTAGCATTATTCCAAATCTTATCTAAGGTTCATTTTCTACTAGCAAATGATTAAAATACTAATTGCAAGCCCTGTCATACACGAGCATCATTTCCATGAAGTCTGCCTTCAAATTCGTTTAAATGGACATTGGAAGTAAATATGACATTGACACACATTTACTATTTATCTGTATGCTCACATTTGATGGTAAATTCGTACTTCTTATCATTTTTGCGTGATCTCCGTAAGGTCGACACTATCGTCTGAAACTGACTGCATTGTCAAACTCCTCTGCAAATATTGATCTACAATTATCCCATCTTCTTGTGAGGCAGTGCTACCTAATTACTTTCAAGTAGACATCTAGTCAGTGTGAAGGAACGACCATGCTCTTATGCACATGATTCTATGTATATCCAAATAAAGACACCTGTGGAATGCTATTGCAGCAAGCATTTATACCTTCCTGAGTTACATGTGATGGATTGTAAATTTAGCTTTTTTATATGAACAGACCATGGTTCCATTATTATGGGTCGGGGGCGGTAGACAATACATTTACATACCTAATGCATAAAGCTGGGTTCCCATACTTCGCTTTCGTTTCGCATTCGGTTCGCTTTCGCGTCGCGAAGTTTGTAGTCGTTTCCATAATTTCTGTTAAAAAAATAATTTCTGCCAAAAGTTAAAAACAGAATGACGGATAATAATCAGATAATAAGCAAGAAAGGCAAGAAAATGCGGAAAAAGTGAAACTTGAAAGTTGAAACGTCAAAACATATGTTCATTAATCGAATATCGAATATAAGCTCGAGGTCCACCGGAAATGGAGATTCGATATATCGCATCACTTCCGGATTTCGCGCGTTTCGGTTTCGTCGAAGTTGAAGTTGGTCCAACATTTTTGCATTTCGGAGACGAAATAAACATGGACGATTTTCTGTGTTAAAACGTAGCCATTTTGCGAAAGCGAACCGAATGCGAAGCGAAAGCGAAGTATGGGAACGCAGCTTTACAATTACAAAGGTGCACATACAATTCATTGTTTACCCAGAAATATACAAGGAAAGGAGCGCTACAATGAGCTAAATATTAGGAAGGAAGGTCACTTAAGCCATTGTTTATTTAATGCATAATTTTAATGTATTTCAATATGTCTCAGAATGTGCACAATAGGATTTATTTTTTGGGGTAAACTATCATGCAATGCAAGTCACCAATAATAGTCTATTTGAAAGTTTAGCCAAGTTGATTTGTTGCCTATTAAAGTTTAAATAGACTTGGGCACTTTGAACAGAGACTTCCTGTGTGTGTCCCTCTTCTCTGGCCGACTGTGTCACAGATCATACTTGTGTTCAATACTTATTGTGTCTGTCTACTTGGTTACAGCTACTTCCACTGCTCTCTGATTGGCTACTTCCTCGGCCTGCTGACTGCCACCGTGTCATCGGAGTTCTTCAAGGCCGCGCAACCGGCGCTGCTCTATCTCGTGCCGTTCACACTTCTCCCTCTCCTCACAATGGCGTACATGAAGGTAAGTTGTAGTTTACACAATACCTTGAGGTTCTCTCGAAGTAGTGTTCAGTGACCCGATCCGAAAAGAACCCGTATAATTTTGAAACTGGTACCGGAACCGTTACAAAATAAAATTGTAGAACCGGAACCAGAACCCTGGTTCAAGTGTCCTCGGATGTGTTATCAATGAGTTTGTTGTCTTTGTGTTCAAGGGATTTTATTCCAAGACGACAATTAGGTACAGATTACAATTACCTCAACCATTGACAATTGCTCTAGGTTAGGGAGGAATTTGCTATTGCAGAAGTTCTGAATATGTTCACCATGTTAAAGCCTCCACCCACTCCAAAACTATCGGCGCTTATACTGCCCACTTTTTACAATAAAGACTCCAAAGCCCGCTGTGTATTTAGCTGGGGTTTTTTACCGGGTAACCAAGGAGGTAATATAAAGACCTTTTAAAAAAATGGTAATCTGTTTCGAAGTTTTCCGCACTCTACCTGCCACCCCTTACGTGTCCTTGGGGAGAGATCACCAACAAACAATGAAATTACGGCCCCTTGGTGGTTTGTATGTTGTGATTTATTTGGGAAATGTGAAAATCAGTTTACCTAACTATAAACAATGTATTGTTTACTGTCTGTTCAAACCCGGAACCGGGTACCCAACTGACCTCTAGTGGTAACTCTGTAAATGAAGGGAGAAGAGACTTGCATGTGGGATTTTGACATTGGTTTTTATTTTAGGGGGACTTGCGACGGATGTGGAGCGAACCTTTTATCATCCAAGTGCCGTCGAAACATTTAGACGTCTGACAAATAATCGGAATCTCCTTTTAAAGTTTAACGACAGAAAGAAAGTATAATAATAATTTCCATTGTGATGTTAGTACCTACGTACATACTGAGAATGCATAATCGAACGAGATAGACTTGTGGCTAGGTATCAAACTCGATTGAACTGCCGCGCGAACGCTGCATACTTGTTTGTGCGTCGCGTCGAAGTGTGTTTTTGTGTCGTCTGAATGCATTTAGCCGTCACCGGACTTATACAACGCCATCACGACCACTTGCAAGATGTGTGTGTAGCCGATTTTTTTTTATTTATTGTGGATTCTCCACCTAATGTACCTATATGTGTAAAGGGCCTTTTTCACTTTTTTCTTATTTTTTATGAATTGATTATGTATCTAGTATAAATACTGTTACTATTTTGTATTATTATCATCTCGCTTTAGTTTCGATGAATTAGACTATAGATTGATCCACTTTATTGTGCGAACTTATCTTCCCCGAGACTTGGTCGACCATAATTCTTCAACCTTGAATCCCATACGAATGTTCGGACAACAATGCCACTAGAATGTGAACTATTACTAAACTGATATTAACTACTTTAATTTATCCAAATGCACCACTTCTTTGCTTGTCAATGACAGTTACCTCAGCATTTAGACATTCTACTTTAAAGTAAAATAAAAAGTAAATCTCTGTTTACAATATGATTTCTTTTTTCATGGAGCATGTACCTCATTTGTGTTTTTAAATGCTAAACGATTACAATTACCGGTGATAATTTTGTTCTAAATAACAAATATATGTAGATAGCTCTGTCTGTTTCATTTGCAGAAAACCAAATACACATTTAGTATAACTCTTTTGCAGATGTGTCCCGAAATTCAATGTCCACTAATGCTCAGTATTTTTGGTGACCCTGTCTCCGTTGGAACTTAAGGTACATCGTCAATATTTCTGGGTTTGGTGACAAACGAAAAGACTCACAGCTCACTTGATTGCAAGAATGCTTTAACTTTTTTATGATCATTGTAATCATTGTGGCGATTGTAAACACCGTTCTGTACAGTACTGTATTGTATCTAGACATATGTGCAATGAATGTGTTCTGGTTTCTGTTTTGTGTGGACAGCCTTAAGAAGGAAACTATTAGATCATGAATTTCAGAGTGATATTGTGTATCTATGTACCTATGCAATAAACCAAGTTGCTCCATTTCTTTGACTTACATTTTTATTGCAACGACATCATAACTTAAAATACCTACCTAAATAATGTACACACCAATTACTCAAAACAGATATACATTTTCTCACTTACACTTATTAATAGACCAAAACAGAAATGACTAGCGCTCTCATTTGGTACTAACGGAATCCGTGTGATAGCCGAATTAGTGATTTTGGAAATGCTCATTATTACAAAGCATGGGCCCTTTTTTTGATGTTTATTATGGTCCTCAAATATATTTCATGATAAATTACGTGCATGAAAGTGTATTTCCAACAACCATGTATGATATGATTTTAAAATAGATCGTCATATAACCAGGGCCGGCTGCCGGGAATGATTCTCAGGCAGAGCTCTCACACGGTTGACCTGGAAGTTGTGCATGCGCAGACACGTCCTAGTTAGTTCATGTAGCGCTGACTAATTCTGTTGTGGTCTATTAGAAAAGTCACAATTCCATTTACTAGTATGCATACAAATTGTATTAAACTAATTTTTATTAGTTTACTCATTGACGTACACTGGGGTGGGGACATGCGACTGGCCAGTCATCTGTCGTCGATGTCTAGTGACAAACGGAACCGCCCCGTTCTTACGTACAGACCAAGGTCAAATTCTTCACTCGTCCGGCTGAGATCGTCTTACATTTGGAAAGATTGCACGGAAAGCTGACGCAGCACAACAATAAGCTTAATTTAGGCATATGCTATAAATATGAAGGCATATTGTAGCATTGAACAAAATTAATAATAATGTCTTTATATTGCCAGAATCGTGGTTTGTAGTGCGGCCTCAGACATCGGCGGAAGCATTCAGTGCTGCAGCTATAGCAGTCACGAGTCCCATACTGAGCGGTAGTCAATGGTTTACTGCAAAACGTTTCTCGATACTCTCAGTCTGTAGTATCAAAAATAACTGCTTTTTAGGCAAATATTATGAACTGTGTGTGATGAAACTGAAAAGTAGAAATCACTAATCCAATCCTTCTTGTTCTTTCAAGGTTCTGATGAGATTGTCAAATCATGCTACAAATGTAAATTATATTGTATTTGAACTAAAACAAATATTCTCTATTAAGATATTGCATTCTTAAAGATAGCAGCCTTTCAGCTGCTAATCACATCATGAATGACGATTTTAAATATTTTGACATCTGAATGTCATTTAACTAGGAATCAAGATGTAACTTTAATGCTGACCAGTTCAAGCTCATCTTTCAAATCTTCTATCTCATTTAGATCTTTCATTCTCAGCTCATAACTATGATTAATCAACTCTCGATGAAAATATATACATATGAATAATAACGCCAAGAGGAATGGAACAGTCGCAAGACTCCCAGCGATACTTGCAAGCACCGAAGCATCGTAGAATCTCACCCAACTGAGCAGAGCGACTTGGATGATGAAGAGGAACATTCCACTGATAGTCGTCATCGTGTGGATGACTTCGACATATCTGTTGATGACTCGATAGTGAGGGTTTTCGGCGAGCATAGGCATGGTTGAACCGATGAAGTTGTATTGAAGTCGATACGCTATGCTCGGCAGTAGGAAATTGCTAATCAATAAGGAGAGTACTTGCATCAGGATGAGTAACGTTGTGCTGACGGCAAATAGCTCGAATATCCATTTAGGACATTTTGTTGGTACGGCCACCTGCAACTCTTGCATTGAGCCCTGGAAATAGTAGAAAATGTAATTTGGTTACAATGTGTTTTAATTTATATGTAGATTTTTTTCGAGTATTGATAATTATATTTGTACTTTTGTGGAGGCAACTACTCTAAATGGTATTCGGGAGTAGGTACATTGGATTGAATTTTGTAAGAACAAGCAGACATTCCAATTTCCAAGAAGAGAAGAAAATGCACACAAAATAATAATAAAAAATAATTGAGCATTGCAGATATTAAATTGGTTATATAAACAGTTGGATTCCAAAAAAGCAAGAGAGTTTAGGTGAACATTAGTTATCAATATCACATCTAAAACCGTAAAATTTCTAAAAATATGTAAATTAAACCAAAAAAAAATTATAAAAGAATGTATGTCAAGTTTCAAATCATTTATCTAAATGGAGAAAAGTTAGTTTTTTGACAATCCACGCCCATTCGTTACTTTTCTACAACTTCTTTTATTTTTTAGATGCATTTTAATTTTAGGGCCTTTTCTTACCAGAGCAAAAGCGCAGAGAACTGCTGAAGCGTAGGATCCTCGTCTGAGTCTTGCTCGACACACAAATGTGTTCTTCGCTTCCAGCATCTTCGACTCTTCATCTTTCCGTGCCTTCTCTTTCTCGTCCTCGCCACCCGGCTGCGTTAACAGAGCATAATTGCATAACAATAAAATTAATTTATGTACCCATGCCATTTGGCAGATTAATAGAAAAACTAGTGCTGGTAATATAATGCATTTTCAAAAATGGTAATAAATAATTACAAAATGAAATTCTTTTAACATTTTAAAGATTTTTGTGATATTAAAAATCGTCAAAATATAGTTGCTTGCTAATAAGAGTACAAGTCATTGAATGAAAATCCTCGAACGTCAAGACCTATAGCTTATTATAGTGTTGTTATTTTTTTCTAGAACAGTTATAAATTCACATAGGGTACATCCAGAAATCATAAATTTGAGCTGTTATGCCAGAGTTTTCAATAAAATTTTATATTTGTTTTTCACAACAAATATTGTGAAAACATGTGTTGTGATAACAACAACGCAGTAAATTAATCTATCAAATCCTAACTTTATTTTCCTGACAGATCGCTGTTAATCCTGAGAATTCTCTTAAACTTACCTTCCTATGACGGAGACCCAGTCCTACAGCCATGCTATCCGAAATTGGTCAGTCTATAGCCAAATATCTGCGCCTTTTACTTGTCTTTCTTCACACTCATTCCACAGGTATACTGAGAATCGAGCCACGCATAGATGTTTATCCCTTATCATTTTAAGTCGTAAAAATTCACAGCACGGATTAAACTTCTTATCTTTGTTTCACAGCAGCGTTGTATCAGTCATAATCAATGATAAGAAATCATCATTGACAACATGACTAGGTATATAACGTAGGTACTTTGTGAAACTTATTGTTTACTTTTTTATGAAATTTGAGAATGCAATAAAAATTTGAAAATATGTATGCACCAGAACCGGAACCCGTTATTTGGCCATTATTTGGGTTCCATAACGATTCCATAAAGATTCTTTAAATCATTTTGTTTAGAGCATCTCAATCTCAAATTACAATTTACAGTTTTTCAAATAAATAATCACTGAATCATAATGGTAGACAAGTTTCATTAGGTAAGCCCAAGCCGAGGGGTTAACAACTAATAGTTTTGGTGTATACCTGATTTCGGATGTCAAAGATTTCCGAAGGTTTCTAAAGATTTCCGAAGATTTCCAAGATTTCTAAAGATTTCTAAGATTTCCAAAGATTTTCAAAATTTCAAAGATTTTTTAAGATTTCAAAAAATAATTAAAATTTCCAAAGATTTTCGAAGATTTCCGAAGATTTTTTAGATTTTAATGATTTCCCAGATTTCAAAGATTTCAAAGATTTCCGAAGATTTCTAAAGATTACTTGGGATTTCTGCAGATTTCACGAGATTTCCGATATTTCCAAGATTTCCTAGGATTTCCGAAGATTTCAACAGATTTCTAAAGATTTCATAAGATTTTTTAGATTTCCAATGATTTCCAAAGATTTCCAGGCTAGTGTACACCAGATGTCCGGAGTTGTTAACCCCTCGGCCCAAGCCCAACAATTGATGACGGCACGAGCAGAACCAAGTTGGTCAACCAAAGTTGCTACATTGCCTGTAAGTTCCAAAAGTTCCTGTACAAGTTCCTGTGAATGTTGGATAGTCACGTCCTGATAAAACTTAAATTCCTATCTTAGATTCCTTAGATTTAATACCAGTCGTATACAGACGTACATATTATTATAACTTGTCTAAAATACAGATATTTGTATACAGGGGGGTGATTTGCAAGACTGGTTTTATCACTGTCTTTTTCAGAACATAATCGAGGCGGCAAAACCCATCTTTTACACCCTACATCTTACATCTTACACACATTTTAATCTTATCTTATTTTTATCTCCTCACATTTACATCTTTTACATTTTTTCCCTCCATCATCCCTTGAAAATGCTAACTTTTATTTACTTTTTTACAAGATTTGTCACTTTTCCCCTTTTTTCGGATATCTGATCTTATTTTATGTTATTTTATGTGTAACAGATTTTATGTGTGATTTGTATGTATTTTCTGTTATTATATAAAACTGTGTTTTTAGTAAACTGTGCATATTGTAAACAAAATGGACCTCAAAACGTCTTAAAATTAATTTTAAGTGCCAAAAATCTAAAACTCGCCATGCGGGTAAGGGTTTTTGCAGCATGCCCCCCACACCTTATATAGAGTGAAAACTGGGAGATATATAAAAAAAAATTGAAAATCAAAATACATCTCAGAACGTCTTAAAATTGATTTCAGAGTGTCAAAAAACAAAAAAGGCCCTGCGGGGCAAGGTTTTTGGGGCATGTCCCCCACACCTTATTGGAGTGAAAACTGTGAAAAATTTAAAAAACAAAATACATCGCAGAACGTCTCAAAATTGATTTCAAAGTGTCAAAAACCAAAAACGCCCTGCGGGGCAACAGGGGGGGGGCGCCTTAACGCGTGGCAAATTTTGTTCCTTCACTTGCCCCCCCTGGCAGAAATCATGCCAGTACACCATGCAGATGGGCCCAAAGTTAACAAAAAGGTCTTCCGAGCTATGAACATGCAGCTTGTTAAGAGTTTGCGACTATAATTGACGATTCTGCCTCTTTTAAAACATATCTATTAAACATTTAAATTATCGGAAAATGAGAATAAATTTTGAAAATATAGAAAATAAGTCTTTTCAGTTACTTTTTCTAAAAAAGTTGTCATTTTTTCCCTCTTTTTCTTTAATTTTAGTCTAAGTGACTAAAATTAAAGAAAAAGAGGGAAAAAATGCCAATTTTTTTCACATTATTGACAATTATTATTGATTATTGACAATCACTTTTTTGGAGGATTTTAGTCAGTGTCAGCCCTAGGAACATAATTGTTCTCATATTATATTGTTATAGGTACACGTACAGGTATAGTACTAATTTTCTGGTTCTCCCAATCAGGACCAATACTTGACAGCAAATATTATTTTGTAATTGATGTCAAACATTTCGAACATTATTTCTATAAATTATCCACAAAAATGAATAGAATTTTCATTGCTGAACAAAACTTCTTCCATATTTTAAAATTGAAGTCCAAAAAAGAAATCATCACGCCCCGTTCAGGTGGTTTTTTGGATCAAATTTGGAAACTTCAAAATTAAATAATCAAATTGAAGTTAATTCATAGTTTAGTTTAAAGGTCAACCACCCGTCCATTACACCTAAGCACAACTAAATTTGTAATGGAATTTTAAGTAGTATCATAAATAACAATGGCGGGAAATGCGATTGCCTGCAAGACAACGGCAACTGTGAAAGGCCGAGAAAGATGACAATTCGTTTTTCAATGATATTATACACCACCTAGGACACTGTAATTTAAATTTTTAAATGTATTTGAGAGTACAACAGACTACCAAAGGATATTAATACCTAAATTGGTCATTTAAACTCATTAAAACTCATTTAAAGACTGTAATGAGTTCAAGTTCTATGTGACATGTCATCAATGTTTAAAACGCATAATAAGTGATGCATTTGTGAATATTGAAGGTGATGGAAAATGTAATAACAACTGAAATGTAGAACAGCATATATTCTAACTAAAAACATCATAAAAATCTAATTACAGTGTCCTAAGTACCTAATATAAGTGTAAAACGAATTGTCATCTTTCACGGCCCCACTTCACATTACAAGACAACGGGGTCTGGGGGAGGGGTCTGGACCCCCAGGACGCACAGCCCCAGAAAAATCTGAATTTAGTTCGTTTTACGTGATTTCAACAGCCAAAACGTCATCATCATATCCCAAACATCATCCCGTCGCAATTTGAAATGCAGAACAGTAAAAAAAATAAAAAATAGCACATTGACAATCATGCTCGACGCTAATGTGTATAATTATTTATTAAGTATTGATAAGGATAACACATGCACATCATACTTAACAATTAATATGAAATAAAAAGCGCAAAAATAATTAAATAATAACAGCTTGTCAATAGGTATAATGAAAGTGCAGTCACGCAAGAAAAATATTCCTTTTCCTACAGCCCTATTCCATAACTTGAGCATTCCCGATTCAGGATTGTACCAGAATCCGATTCAAGGCTATACAAATTTAGAATTTATACTCTAAAATTACTATGTTCATGACACCAAGAAATAACAGTTTTTTTTTATCACTAATCAGTTTTCACATACGGATTTCAGAGTAATGAACTGGTATGTGCAAAATTTCACGATTGGTTGATAAGTGTGGTGTTACCTGGGTGGTGCATCAAAAACACAAAAGAGAAACGCACAAGCAAAGAAAGTACCACAGTCGCAAAACTTCAGATATCGCCCCCCCCCCCCCCCCCCCCACTTCTTCAGTTGACTATATACCGTAAATTATAACATAAGTGAGCCCAAATTGGGTCTGGAAGAGGGCCTCACAACAATACGCGGGTCCGAGCCGCGCAGGCCCGTTTTTTTTAATCACTATTGAATTTAGTGAAATTCAACGCGATTGAAATCAAATTATGGTCGAATTTTATATCATTATTTTTTTACTACTATTTTTATTACAATCTATTATCGATATTTTTAGTTTTTCTCAGGTATTCGTTCAATCCAAATTATCGGATCCTAAGCCCAGCCTGCCCCCCCCCCCCCCCTACCCGCGACTGCGGAGGCTGCAACATAAAAGTTACGAGGTAAGCTAAGTAAAGAGTTCCGTAGTACTTTAGCTTTTTTAGTTCTATAGCTCCAAGAGAAACATTTACTTGTGTGCGCTGGGATCGGTAATGCAGTCGGCCTTTTGACTGACCGAGATTGTTCCATGTAACAAGATATTGATTTTTCGATGGGAATTCACTCACGTATTTTCATGTCTGACACGTGAAGCTTGGGTTCGAAATAGAACTTTTTAATTTCATTCTCTCATCTTTAACAAAACGTTTCCTATCTCTCTCATGAACGCAAGGGTATAAATGGCTCCATGTTCACGGCTTATAGTGGATGCCAATGCCATGATGGTTGGGACGGGGAAGGAGCCTGTAAGGGCCATTTGACCCCTAACTGGCGGCGCTATGGGGAAGAGATCAAAGTCATTGTTTGTTTTTGGTTTACAATGTCAAAATGAATTCAACAATAACAAAAATATCACTAGGTATAAACTCAATCAATCTTTAATTATATCAATATAAATCGATACTCCGTATCGGACAGTGATGGGTTGTTGACAGCAAACCATTTTCAAATAATTTTAATAATTTAACTTCCTTTCGGTTACCTATACAATACAGTTCCGTTTAGACAAACAGAACGCCAGTTTTAATTATAAAACATCATACTTTTAAGACACATGCTCAAAACCATGTTCACCACGCCGAAGTGGATATTTCCTCTATACAGTTGTGGAAAGATATAAGGTAAATCCTCCTTCCCCCTTACCCCTTTCATGTATTTAAGTTAGGCCCCTCTCTACCTCGACAGTATCACTGGAAAAGTTGCTTGAATTCTGGTGGTGAAAGTTGAATGGAGGGTTTGCATTATATCTTTCCATTACTGTACAACGCCTCCGCTACATTACACCGTCATGATTTAGACCAGAACCTCCTCTCTTGCTCCGCGGTGTCCACTTCATCGCCTCCATCACGTCACACCGGCGACAACTTAGTCCTGAACCTCCTCTCCTGCTCCACCGTGTCCACTTCATCGCCTCCATCACGTCACACCGGCGACAACTTAGTCCTGAACCTCCTCTCTTGCTCCACCGTGTCCACTTCATCGCCCCCATCACGTCACACCGGCGACAACTTAGTCCTGAACCTCCTCTCCTGCTCCGCCGTGTCCACTTCATCGCCTCCATCACGTCACACCGGCGACAACTTAGTCCTGAACCTCCTCTCTTGCTCCGCCGTGTCCAATTCATCGCCTCCATCACGTCACACCGGCGACAACTTAGTCCTGAACCTCCTCTCCTGCTCCACCGTGTCTACTTCATCGCCTCCATCACGTCACACCGGCGACAACTTAGTCCTGAACCTCCTCTCCTGCTCCACCGTGTCTACTTCATCGCCTCCATCACGTCACACCGGCGACAACTTAGTCCTGAACCTCCTCTCCTGCTCCACCGTGTCCACTTCATCGCCTCCATCACGTCACACCTGCGACAACTTAGTCCTGAACCTCCTCTCCTGCTCCACCGTGTCTACTTCATCGCCTCCATCACGTCACACCGGCGACAACTTAGTCCTGAACCTCCTCTCCTGCTCCACCGTGTCCACTTCATCGCCTCCATCACGTCACACCGGCGACAACTTAGTCCTGAACCTCCTCTCCTGCTCCATCGTGTCCACTTCATCGCCTCTATCACGTCACACCTGCGACAACTTAGTCCTGAACCTCCTCTCCTGCTCCACCGTGTCCACTTCATCGCCCCCATCACGTCACACCGGCGACAACTTAGTCCTGAACCTCCTCTCCTGCTCCACCGTGTCTACTTCATCGCCTCCATCACGTCACACCGGCGACAACTTAGTCCTGAACCTCCTCTCTTGCTCCACCGTGTCCACTTCATCGCCTCCATCACGTCACACCGGCGACAACTTAGTCCTGAACCTCCTCTCCTGCTCCACCGTGTCCACTTCATCGCCTCCATCACGTCACACCGGCGACAGCTTAGTCCTGAACCTCCTCTCCTGCTCCACCGTGTCCACTTCATCGCCCCCATCACGTCACACCGGCGACAACTTAGTCCTGAACCTCCTCTCCTGCTCCACCGTGTCCACTTCATCGCCCCCATCACGTCACACCGGCGACAACTTAGTCCTGAACCTCCTCTCTTGCTCCGCCGTGTCCACTTCATCGCCCCCATCACGTCACACCGGCGACAACTTAGTCCTGAACCTCCTCTCCTGCTCCACCGTGTCCACTTCATCGCCCCCATCACGTCACACCGGCGACAACTTAGTCCTGAACCTCCTCTCCTGCTCCACCGTGTCCACTTCATCGCCCCCATCACGTCACACCGGCGACAACTTAGTCCTGAACCTCCTCTCTTGCTCCGCCGTGTCCACTTCATCGCCCCCATCACGTCACACCGGCGACAACTTAGTCCTGAACCTCCTCTCCTGCTCCGCCGTGTCTACTTCATCGCCTCCATCACGTCACACCGGCGACAACTTAGTCCTGAACCTCCTCTCTTGCTCCGCCGTGTCCACTTCATCGCCCCCATCACGTCACACCGGCGACAACTTAGTCCTGAACCTCCTCTCCTGCTCCACCGTGTCTACTTCATCGCCTCCATCACGTCACACCGGCGACAACTTAGTCCTGAACCTCCTCTCCTGCTCCACCGTGTCCACTTCATCGCCCCCATCACGTCACACCGGCGACAACTTAGTCCTGAACCTCCTCTCTTGCTCCGCCGTGTCCACTTCATCGCCCCCATCACGTCACACCGGCGACAACTTAGTCCTGAACCTCCTCTCCTGCTCCGCCGTGTCTACTTCATCGCCTCCATCACGTCACACCGGCGACAACTTAGTCCTGAACCTCCTCTCTTGCTCCGCCGTGTCCACTTCATCGCCCCCATCCCGTCACACCGGCGACAACTTAGTCCTGAACCTCCTCTCTTGCTCCACCGTGTACACCGACGACGCCGTGTCCAGCTTCTTCTTCATCGCCTCCAGCTGTCTCATGTCGACGGAGGCCGACTTGACCTTGTAGACGACGAGGTTGTGATAGAAGTGCACGGCAAAGCCGACGAAGAGGACGAGGGCGGGGATGACGACGACTGTCGCTGCCCAGGCGGCGGTGAACGAGTAGTCCCAGAACTTGACCCAGCAGAGGATGGCGACCTCCACGAGGAACAGGAACAGCCCGAGGACGGTGGAGAACATCCAGGCCAGCTCGATGAAGCCGCGCATTCGCTCGTGTGGGGACTCGCTCACCTGCAAGTTCAAGGTCAACTGTTCAATACAGATGTGTCAGGGAGGCGAGAATATTTCTGGCAAAGACTTTTAGATGGGAGAAAAATTCTTATAACCTTACTATTTACAAAATTAGAACGCTGATATAGAAGTGTATGATACGTGTTGTGTTCTGACAGCTATTACATCGTATTCGTATTATGCTCAATTTCGAATTTAATATTCAAACATTTATCACTCTAAAGGGGTTTTAAGACTCCAATTCAGTCGCAGGGCAATCGTGACAGACATTTGAAAACTTAATCTATTTATGTCACTCTAAATTTTAATTTTTCCTCCCATTTATAAAGTCTTTGCCAGAAAAAAATTCGTGTCCGGAGGACACGAATTTCTGGGAGGTCTGGGAATTTCTGGGACTTCTGGGAGGTCCCAGAAGCTTTCTGGGAGTCACGCTTCTTATCCAATTATATTCGCAGGAAAATGGCAAAATATTATTTTAAAATCACAATATTCAAATATAACAGACAGACTGAAACACACATGAATATAACATCCACTTGGCCAAAGTAAAAACTGTATTCGAAAGAAACGGATTGGCTGATAAAGATTTCATGGCATCATCCGAGGAAGTCTATGCTATAACACGTCATCTAATGTATTAAGATTTGATTTTATTTATAACAAGGATTGTTGTCAAGGAACCTGACCATCCGTTTCGTTCAAATACCGACTTTGGTCAAGTATATATGCTATGAAAGAAATTAAATCATAATCTATTATAATACCTACTGAAGAAATTAAAATAAATATTATGTTAATTAATGAAAATTCATTGTAAAAGTAGCTTGTCTACTAAATTTGCATAATCAAGAAATTTAAAAGTCATGGACCTACCTCTATGGATTTAAAAAAATATGAAGATCAAGAGGTGCACTAAATTGCGATTCCTAATCTGCCCCTAACTTATGTACGACCAACGCTTGAATGTACTGACCGACGCTTGAATGTACTGACCAACGCTTGGAATGTACTGACCGACGCTTGAATGTACTGACCGACGCTTGAATGTACTGACTGACCGACGCTTGAATGTACTGACCAATGCTTGAATGTACTGATCGACGCTAGAATGTACTGACGGACGCTAGAATGTACTGATCAACGCGTGCTTGTGCTGCCCAACGCTTGAATGTACTGACCAACGCTTGAATGTACTGACCGACGCTTGAATGTACTGACCAACGCGTGCTTGTGCAGCTTGCTGACGGCGTCGATGTTGGGCAGCAGGTAAGTGCTGATCATGAGGGCGAAGATGTGCACGGCCACCAACACTGTCGTGCACACAGCGAACAAGACGAACAGCCACTCAGGCACACTCGTGGGCTCGTTGATCTGCAGTTCCACCATTGCCACCTGCAGACGTAAACATAAGACCATACGTTGACCAATCATAGCTCTGGATTCTCAAGGTCGCGGAACAAGACGAACAGCCACTCAGGCACACTCGTGGGCTCGTTGATCTGCAGTTCCACCATTGCCACCTGCAGACGTAAACATAAGACCATACGTTGACCAATCATAGCTCTGGATTCTCAAGGTCGCGGAACAAGACGAACAGCCATTCAGGCACACTCGTGGGCTCGTTGATCTGCAGTTCCACCATTGCCACCTGCAGACGTAAACATAAGACCATACGTTGACCAATCATAGCTCTGGATTCTCAAGGTCGCGGAACAAGACGAACAGCCACTCAGGCACACTCGTGGGCTCGTTGATCTGCAGTTCCACCATTGCCACCTGCAGACGTAAACATAAGACCATACGTTGACCAATCATAGCTCTGGATTCTCAAGGTCGCGGAACAAGACGAACAGCCACTCAGGCACACTCGTGGGCTCGTTGATCTGCAGTTCCACCATTGCCACCTGCAGACGTAAACAAACATCATGTAATAGCGTATAAATTGCGTGGAAACGCACCAAATTCATTTCTGAAATTAAATTTTTTCCGTAACTGTGCGTCCCATGACCAGCATGGTCCTGGTTCTCCCCCTAGACCCCCCCCCCCCCCCTCCCCATTGCCCTCATGCAAATATTTCCTTTTGTAACAATACAAATTTGTATCATTTGTATAGGAGGGGGGAGGCTCGCCCCCCCCCCCCCTCCATGGATGTCAGGAAAAAACAAAAGTTTGATGGTGTTTTGAAAACAAAATGCACCTCAAAGCGTATTAAAATTGATTTTAAAGTGCCAAAAATCTAAAAACCACCATGCGGGTTAAGGTTACTGGGGCATGAAAGGTGAATAAGGTGAAGGTGAATCAAAATTGATTTCAGAGTGTCAAAAAGCCAAAAGAAAAACCTGCAGGGCAAGGTGGGGGTTCGCTCCCCCCCCCCCCCCGGCAGAAATTCTGTTTGCGCCCAAGTGCACCATCCCCCCACCCCATGTACTGACTTTGACTATATGATACGATTTATTAGGACACAATGTTTGGATTGACTGTACTTTGTATAACTGCAGATTAAGAACTTTCACCGACCTTGTAATGTTTAGCTTATGGAATCGGTGAACGTCCGTAAACAACATGTGATGGTGACTGTACTATAGGAATTACAGTACTGAAGCACTCCAAATCAGACTTAATTTTAAACAAATACTGAAGAGTCGGAACAACATGGCAATATGCTACATCTTAAAACTCCGTGCAAATATTGTGATAAGATAACACTGAAGGGTAGAATGTTGGTGGAAATTGGAGACATTCACGGCCTCTCCACCTAATACAAGGCAAGTCAGGTTGCTCTTCAATGGTGGGTGAACGCATCATGCCCTGATGTCTTGCTATACATCGCCAAAGTTGACGACGACGTGTCTTTTCGTCTAGTTCACCTGTCACGTACAATATCCAAATGGGGAAGTTGCATGGTTTTTTTACAAACTACATTTCAAAATAACAAAATTTGTTGGTAAAACGCACAATTTTATTTTCACCACACTCGCACGTGTAAATTTTCATTCATAATTAAAAATTCAGTTGACATTTTGGGATTGCACATGCCATTTTTATCACACATCGAGGTTGCTATGGTTACAATAAAATATGGCATCAATCGAAAGGAATAAAGTTTTCCCGCCAAAATGTCAACTGAGTTTAACTTTCGTATTTAAGAACGAAAATATACACTTTTGAGTAAGAAAATAGTGTGTTCACCAACAAATATGTTGATTTTTTAAAAAAATTTATTTGAACTCGTTAAAATACGTATGCATCTTACCTATATTGTTCAGTAGTTATACCCAGTAATTAATTGATCGTCACATTATTTCACTCATTGTTTATGGCAAATGTGTATCCAAGTCCATGGGCGTCCACAGAAGGGGGGGGGGGGGGGGGGCGCTTGCCCCCGTGGATATCAGGAAGACATACATTTTTGTGGTGTTTACGTATAGTTTCATTTTGTTAACAAAAAAATCATTATAAAGTGTCAAAAAACAAAAAATGCCCTGCAGGGCAACGTGGGGACATGCCCTCCGCCAGACCTGACCTTATAGTGTCAAATTTTCAAACAATATTGATTAGTCAACAAAATACACCTCATAAACGTCTCAAAACTGATTTCAAAGTGTCTAAAAACCAAAAAACGCCCTGCGGGGCAGGGTGGGGGTCACCCCCCCTGGCAGAAATCCTGCGGACACCCATGTCCAAGTCATCCAAAGCACGAGCTTACCATGGCGAATCCTGAGAGCAGCTCGGAGGTGGTTGCTGTGGCCTTGAGTTTAGCACGACTCATATGCAGACGTCTCCATGATAAGTCCTCGGCAGTCGTCTCGTCTTCGATCTCGATGTGTAAGCTGTTGCGACTCTGAAACTGATATGTCACTTTCAGACGATACCGTGTCAAGCATATAACTCGCAACTCTGACTGAGATATTTCAATCAAGTAGACATTCAAATTTTGCCTGAACTTTTTTCAAAACAGCAGAAGTATAAAATAACAAATCCTCTACCATTGTTAAGTCAATTCAAGTTGGGCAATTCGAAAATGGAACTTCCTACAATCGAATTGTTTCAAACTATGGATAAATAACTTCAAACGTATACAATAAAAAGAGTTTAATAAAATATAGTGACCTTGACTAAAAAGCTTTCAATTTAAAAAGCTTTCGACTAAAAAGCTTTTTATAATAAAAAAAAAATGATAATAAAAAGCTTGTTAAAAAGCTTTTCGAATCACTTTCGATTTCTCAGCGATTTTCACCAAACGATTACTTTCAATGTCTCAAACGAAACGAGGCTTACAATAAAAAATCAAGATGGCAGGCAAGTCAGTACTTAAATGAAAATATTTAGACTTGGACAAAAATATTACCTAACTAGTCAGAAAAATGTTGATTTACTTTGCTATCACAGTATCAGCGATCATGCTACAATATCACCTAAGTGTTTGCTCTGCAGATCCAAATGGATTGTGAACGAGCAGCTATGTATTTCTCTTCAATCAACTTGATTCATTGCTGATAATAAAAACTCTTGGCTTGATGATGCACAATTAAGGTGCAAATCACAACCTGTTTTCTGCTCGAGAATGCAACTAAGTGTCAAGTCTAGGTCACGTCTATGAGGTCTAGGCTGGGATAGTGACAGCTCGAGGTCTCATCTCAGATATCCACAAGAAAAACAACATCATGGATGTATCGGGATGTATGACACATTTCTCAGGCATAGATGATGATGATGAAGTCAAATACTTTTATTAACTGTCTGAAATGAAGTATCGAAATGAATGTTTTTCCACTGCGAAACTGATTTGCTTCATGTACCATAGTGCAGGCGCGTAGGAACTTTGTTTTGAATGGGTTTTGAGAAGAATCGAATTTGAAGATTCAAATTTATCTTCAAGAAATTTTTCTTTTCAATGAAATTTAAAATGTGTGATTTTGCAATATTCTTGGGGAAACTTTAGACGAAATGCAATATAATCTGTACATTTTGTTATTTGATAAAATCCCCAGAGGCCTCGCGGGGAATTTGTTGTATTCTAGTAAAAGAAAATCGATTATAAATCGATCGATCGATTATGAATCGGTTTTGGAATACCTTTGAAAAAGGTTGCAATAAGCAACACAACAGCAATATAAGCAATAACAAAAATCTGTATATGTTTTGGTATCAAATAATTTAACGTGTAATTATTAAATTTTATTCATGACATAGGATTATTGATCATGTTGGACAAATGAGTAAATGATTGTCTCATTGGACCTCTGTTAGTTTTGCAAAACTTGAGTAAATTTTGAGAATTCAACCTCAAATCTGTGCATTTTTTATATCTGGAGGTGTTCAGGATCTCTAGCAGGGGGGTCAGGATCTCTGGCAGTGGGGTCCATTTCCCCTTCCCCCCTCCCCGCTATTCCTACGCGCCATGGAGTGTAGATAGTTTCAATAGAAAACAGATAATTTTATGTTGATTGAGTGGATCATATTTCATTTCAATATGTATTATATTTTGTGCGTTTGGTACGGAATTGCTTTTGGATAATTTGCACGTGCCGGTGCTCGCTCATCAACGCGTTACACTGAACGTTTTCCTAGTAAATTAATACACACTATACTCCTAGAGACAAACTAATTTTATTACATACTCATCTAGTATAGGTATGAGAGGAGACATATTATTTGTGGTTATTTAACTACGATTGATATGCATTGTAATATGCATTTATTGATAGCATTTATGTCAGCTTTAATGAATAGGGGTTTTGAACGTTTTATTCAATATCCATTAGTAAATCTATAGGTAATTAAGTATTAAATGCTAATAGAAACAGCTTTATTGTGAATAAAGATAAAACTTGCGGAATGTTTCCATTAGCAGCTGAAAAAAACGTAACTCCTGTTTGTACAAGTGCTGAAGTGATTTATTCTTATACAAAAATACAAATACACTGTAATGAACGATCTGGTCTGCGAAATATTGAGAAAGCATCATCTTTTGAGTGAAAATTGTTCAAGTTGTCTAGATCCTGTCGATTGGCAAGCGTGGGAGGGGGGGGGGGGGGGGGCAAGGGAGGCTGGAACCCAGTATTTCAAAAAATATAACAGATTTGCAGTCAGAAATTATGCGTTTTTATGCGTTCTTTATCTACGTACCTATTGGAAACTATAAAGTTTAGCCCAGAATTTATCGATGGTCGCCTATTTGGAAAGAAAAATATATCATTATCTTTCAAGTGTTAAAAATAAAATTTATAACACCGCTTTAATGGGCCCCCTAAAGTATCTATGCGGTATCCTGGGGCCCAGCGGGACCATGCCCCCTTTAGAGCCAATTGGATCGTGTTTTATTGGCTACTTTCTTAGTCCAATGTCAGCATTTTGTACAATTATTTTTGAGTGTACCTTGGCTGCCGGTGCCAAACGTTGCGATATTATAATGTTTTGTGTAAATTACAGTTATTATTGTAATTGCCATATTATCATTTTATTTCCAAACATCGATTATAGTTATAGGTAAATCTTCAGATATTTGTACCTAGGTATCTCTTTCATATAGAATTTAAAAAAAAATATATTAGAGAATTTTCGATTGACAATTGTTAAATTAGTAAAATTTCATGTACTGATATTAATTTTTTTCCCCAAGAAAATCACTTTATTGATGGCTGTCCCTTTTTAAAAAAGGTTGACCACTTGGATCCAGCGTACTAAACAATCAAAATTATTATTTTTTTTAGATTCTAGATTATAAATAGACAAGGTTGCCATAGTAACCTATACAAAAGTATAGGGAAAAACAAATCTGACAGCGGCAATCCAAATCTCATATTTTGAGTGATTACTTGTGAAAGAAAGATATTTAAGTAAGTACAAGCTAATAATAATACGCAATATTTATCTTTACACATGTTCAAGTTAAATATTCATCTGATAAATATGATTTATTGCTATTATTTAGAGCTTTGACACATTTCCCCTACCATAGCAGCCTCCATTTTTCTACCACTGTGACGTCACGAGCAGGATTCCTATAGCTTAATTATAATTATTATTATTGTTTTCCATACTCCAATTTAAAGTTTAATCTTTAGGAGTCTACCATGTAATAATGTACTGTGTGGAAATAAAATTTATTTATCTATCTATTAATAAAATCTGTGTGTTATGTGTTCTTCCATATTAATAAAAGTTGAATCAATGACACTTACAATTTGCCTCTTGTATCCATTCTGACACGTACATCCACACTGTTTGACACTCGACTTCTCGGACCAGACTGACCCCTCGCTGAGTTCGCGTGTGAACGACATAACACCGCGCGGTCTTGGCCGGGACTGGGTCCGCGCCCCAGACCGCGCCGGGGCTGGGGCCAGGGACTCGGGGTACGACCTTGTGCGACTGCGCAGCGGCACGGACCGGTGGGAGGGGGTCAGACACGTCAGGGAGTGGGAGGGGGGCTGGGAGTGGGAGCGGTGGTACATGGGATGGGGTGGGGCCTTGTGATGGGACATGGAGGATGGGAATCGTGTGATGTCTGGTTCAGATGCCATGATGATTCGTACGCCACTGGAGCTCATCTAAAATAGACAAAATGTTGTCTTATTTGAGGTTCAGTATGCTGTTCGGAACTTAAAAATAATTTTAAGGTATACGTGTAGACCCTAGGACAAAAATTATAAAAATAAAAACTTTTTACAAAATAATAAATACTTACAAAATTACAAAAAAAAAAAAAAAAATTATGAAAATCACTAATGATTTATTTATATTAAAAAAAATTAAAATCATGTGATTGGATTAACATTGTTGAATGTCGCACTGACAACCTCTAGGATCGATCATAAATGGGGGCCATGGGGAGGGGTTGACCACCAAGGGCACCGGTCTCCCTCATGAGTTTTGACTACGTCATTCAAATGGTGTGTATATATTGTGTTTGTTATGTATTGAATACATAAGACTGGATCCAACTGAATCACTTTCTAGAAATCATTCCATTTTCCGGATAAGAAAATACGTAATCAAGAACTTATTCACAAACACGACACGAACTAAGCACCTTCTTTATCTAACATTCGTGAATTGACGCAGCTAGACCAAGTAAACTTCCAACCAAAACGATTAACATAATAATTAGAGCATTAGCATTAGACAGATGCGTTAAGCAAGTGATGTCCTATTGGTTCTTATGAGCCTGCACACGATGAAAAGTTGAATGTTAATCATGTTAATTTGTTGCTATGCAGTCAACTGGCCAGTGATTTACTAACTGAGAGTCACGTGGACTGTGTTCTGTGAAGATGAGACATTGGCAACAGATAATTAGGACATGTTTATTGTTTTCAATCTTAATTATCTTAAAATGACACTAATAGCTTGTTGATGGCTTCTTAAAACTTCAATATTTGGAGCAAACAACAAATTCGATCTAGCTAGTCTCCTACACGATATACGAAACCCTATAGTGGATAAATGAAAAAGTTTAAAAAACTTACGTAAAGTTAGTTTTTAACAACGTCAAACTTTAGTGGTGGGAATAAAAATCTTGTCTTCCAAATTATTTTAAGATAGTGTGGTCTATTTGTTTGGAGACCAGAAACTGATTCTGATTCTGTGTTCTAAATGATGTAGGTTCAAGAATGTTCTGAACTTCTACAAGATGACACTGAGGCAGATTGTTGATACACTTCATGACACCTCAGTTCTCTGCTTCTCTTGTTTTATTTTGGCGCTTGCAGTTATACCTGCTATCTAGCTGCTATTGATCTGAGATTTTGCACATAACTGTAGAGTAGGTACAATTTTAACGCTAAATGAATAAATGTTTATGAACTCATAACGCACCCGTCCTCACTTATTATAAACGTATAAACGTCGTTAATTTAACGATTCCTATAGTCATGTTTTTTTTCTATCAATATAAAAGTATGTTTGTAATTCTTTTGATTTTATTGCTATTTGGTATTCTGCGTTTTTGACAATTTCCATGCTTTCGATAAAATAAAATAAAACAATACCTACTTCTTTATCATGCATTTGTGCAGCCAATAAAAATTGCAAATTACATGAATAAAAGTGTATACTATTATTATGTCTATTCTAATACACTTTTGTGTTAAATTATGATTAAGTAAGTACCTTTAGGTACCTATGCTTTATTGTACGGTGCTATGGTACCTATCATTTTGATTATTTCAGAAGTTGAATAATTTTAAAATGCCTCCAAGTTTCTTGTATCTCCAATAACGATTATTATTTTCTTTGTCCCCCGGCTGACAGATAATTGCAATCGTATGTCCTCAATAATGGAACTGTCATGATTAGCATTGTAAGTTGCGGACATCCTTCTTCAACGTAACATCAAGCGCACCAATAGTCTTATCAGAGTGCATACGCGTACATTACATTTTCACTGTAGCACCTGCAATAGACCTATCACTGGTTACAGGTAAGGAAAAGGAAAGGCAGAAATGGTCTTTCGGTCAGCAAGGTGCCTATAGGTGGGGGAAACGACGCATTTAATAATGCATAATAAATGTCCCTAGTAATGGAGCATTTTTATGTCTATTTCTTTCTGTTATATTTCCCCACTCTCGTGTAAATCGAGTTAAATATTTTGATTGTGTCTCAACTGCAATATTTCCATCAAACTCGAGTATCTTAAAGTGTTTTACATTTTTACTTTTTTCATGATTTATGCAAAATTTTAGGATATTCAGATTTGTGATGCACGCCGTTAACATAAATCTTCCGACTAGCCCATTATGTACATTTTATGTATCAGCTGTTTATAATTATGGAGTTTTAAACTGAAGATACATTAATGGAACGGGATAATTGTGTTCTGTAAATGAGTTTTTTCTCTGTATGAAAAACAATTACATTTTACAAACTCTCGCCTGATGCCTCTACAATATGCATAATTGCAATCACGACGATTATGCCATTCATTAACGTCACCATAAAGTTATTTATCCATATTAAAATATTAATCATGACAACTCTTATTCAAGAATGAAAGTTGTTTGTTCAACATTAGGTATACTCACTTCTTATCACAATTGAAATTGAAAATATGCACTAAAATAATTTCCAAAGAGTAGATAAACATTTCAGATTTGTAGACAAATTAGTAGAAACCAAATTTGATCACTTGTTATCTTCATTCCTACGAGCCCCAAAACAACACATTTCTTATTAGCTTTCCACTAGGACAACTACTCTGTTCGCACAGCACTGGAGAACCTCCAAGTTCAAGGACCAGAAGAGTTATAAGCTGAATCCAGTGTGACATAATATTATTCATGATGATACTCTTGCTGCGCATGCCTGGGATATTGTTCCTCTTAACGGTAGGTAATTATAAGACCAATTACCCGTACACTTAACTTCATGCATAATAATTACTGGATGTACAACGAGAAAGGTGAATAGATTCGTGATGAATGGCATCCTTGTTTCTTGAGGTATGTACGAGTATAATGCGTTTTACAGGCTGTTATGGTGGCAAAAGTCTGCGTTGAAGTTCTGAAATTTAAATGACTAAGTATCTGATTGTCTGAAAAAGATTTGATGGCACACTCCGACGAAGAAGTCTAGACTTGTCATCTCACACTTGTAGGTGAGCTCTGGTCTGATTCATTTATTAATTACAGTTGAAGGTTCATGGAAAGAACGCTATGAGTCACATTCGGATGAAACTGAAATAAACGAAGTTGTATGTTGAAACTTGTATCTATCTTCCATACAAATCGATATTTCAATTGCGTTTTTCAAGACTTTGTGGCGATATTTTCTAAAAGCCGAGGGTATATTCTGAAAGCTCATACAAATCACTGCAAGATAAAATGGGCTCATAGCTCTCTTTCCCTGTACCCTCCTGTATACCCTTCAATTGGAATGATTATCAAAGGAAGAAGTTAATCAAATTAATTATCCAGATTTTTGAGATTTGCATTTATTTATTTATTCACATTGTACACAATAGTGAGTAATTTTAATTAATTTAAATGTAATTGTAATCTATTAATGATTAGTAACTTAGTAAGCTGGATTTTATAGTCAACCATATTTATGGACAGCCGTCAATAAATTGATTTTCTCTCTCTATATATATGGTAGTAGCACTTATTTTGCTATGAGGATTGTCCTATTCCCACTACCAGCAAAACACTGTATATTTTTGGTGTTTTGAAAATAAAATAATAATAATAATCATCATTTTTATGGTAGTAGCACTTATTTTTTATCATTTTTTTTTTTTTTTTTTTAAGAATTTATTTTTGGGGTGGATTCACAAAGTAGTTCTGTAGTATAACGTTATGACCTCTCTATATGATTGATAAAGCTTTTATGCATTATTAATTATTAATAAGTTATGCCAGTCAATCAATTTATGATTGTAATTGTATAAATATCAATTTACTAAGATAAATTATTCAGTTTTATCATGCACTATACTATTAGCAATAGTAGTAGGGATATTGGTAATTATTATGGAGTAAAGGTATGTCGGTATAGGTATAAGGCTTAAAACTCTTGTGAATCTGGTTCCAGAGTGGCATAAGATCGTGAAACCTCCTATGAATACACCTACTGGAAACTGAAATGCCTTGTATCGCCTGCTCAATAGGCAATGTTCTGTACAAAAGTGAAAAGCTTGTAGTCGATCATCTAGGCGCAGAATCGAATGTTTTACCTCCAAATGTTTGAACTCTCGCCATTCCGAATCACCAACTGTTAAATGATTCTTCAAATTATCAATACAAGCTCAAAACGTATTGAAAGATAAACATTTGATAATTTGTTATTTAAAATAACAATATATTACAAGGAATAATTAAAAATAATCATTTGGAGTTGGAAAATGGTCATATGAAGCAATTATTGTTTTCATAATTTAAGATATGTTAGTTATTTTTGTTTTTGTAGTTGGCTGCCTGCTTGAACCTTACATTGACATTTGATGCTTGTTCATGTTTCTTTGCATTTGATAAGTGTATGTAATTAATTCTTGACGTTAAAATTATTAATAATAAGATAAGCTTTGATTTTATTACGAAACAGTACTCTTGCTATGCTATTTCCCTACTTTTCGCGTGTAATTTTACCATCAAGTCCCGCCTTATGCGCGCGCAGCCGCTTGGAGTGGAGCAAGCACTGCGAGCAGCAAGGACGAACGACCGTACAGCGGGAGTCCGCGGAGCGTTTCCGTAGCGTGCAGTAGTTTATTTGCCATTTTCTGCGAGAGAAAAGAAATTATTACGTGAGTAGCCGTCGAGATCGGCGTATTCTCGATGACGGAACCAAAATCACCACGAAGGATGACGAGAAAGCTGGTAAGTACTCATGTTACGATCAAGCAAATGCCTGCTTTACAATTAGCTAGTTATTTCGACTCGTTTAGTTTGCGTGCTACTATTATTGACGAGAATTTTTAGCCGACCTGTAGTGTTGCCGTCGCCATCATGCGTAGTTCAGACCGCACGGACATCCTAAATGTAAACATTGAAGCAACAAAAAAATATTAAAGAATTATGTTATTCATTAATCGGCTAGGTTCGCACATTTATTTGTAAATTGTTTCTGCAAATGTGTGACTGCTAAATTCTAATAGTTAAGAATTGTGACAGGTCATAAGTGGGTCATAATGTAAAGTATTTTGGCAAGTGTTTACGTTGCTGTGGGTGTAAAAAGTGTAGGTAGACAAACAACAAATACGCATGCAAAGATGCATCAGTTGTATGCACTGTACCAATGAATCGGGAAAGTTTATCTCTATGGATTGACCTTCTAACAAAATAAAGTTGCGTGTAGGGGTTGCATATGCGTTAGTGAGGGTGGTTTTTGCCGGAGGAGGAGCAGGGCAGAGGGGTGTGAACGCTTGTTGCATTCGGAATAAGTATCTCTTGAACACTTTATACGATTGGTATTATTTTCACACAAGTTGATCAAGTTCCAGAGAGTGATTGGAGTTCATTCACTGCTTATCCTCATTGATTGGAATCGTTTCAATTAACTCAAAATTAGTCTTTGATCGAAAGAGATGAAAAGTATGATTGGAAACGAGGCTATGCACGTTGATTAATGATTGAGTACCCGCTTTTATGTGTAGGTAGGAGGGTTGAAAAATCGTCTGGTTGTTTGCACTTTCGAGTTTCGACGTAAAGTTTTACTTCCAAGTTTTTACGCACAAATGGGCTATGTTCCATAGAAAGTTTTGTTAAAAAGTTGGTGTAACTGCACGATGAAAAATACTATGTTGTCGAAATAATCATAGTGTCATACTCATGATCAAAATACCTCTAGTATCAAATGCAATGACGCTCTAGGACAAAGCTGTCTTTATGTGCAATAGGACCATAGAATAAAGAACTTGTACAGTTCTTTATTAGGAAGTACGTATCAATGCATTTTTATGGAATACACATTATATGGCCATAAGAGTGCAAGCAGGAAGATAATTCGATAATTTTGGTATTATATTGGGAAAGGACCCAAGGACACTACATTTTTGCATATTTCGCCAATTAAAATCATATTTTGTGTGGCTGTGAGTGTATATTTCCTAGGTACGTACTTTGTACATAGTGAAGAAGTGCTTTCCAACGAAAGAGAATTTAGCAAGAATGTGTGTTTTCTTGTGATCTGGGGTGCAAGAGAATTGTTTGCCGCTGACCTTGGTGTATTGAAGATGTACGAAGGGTCGGATGGTTGGGTGCGGCGGGAGGGGGGGGGGGGGGGGAGATCAGCGCTAAGGGACTTTAAACTTTAAATGCCACTTTACAAAAATAAACTGGAAAAAGTAGGATGAGGATGTTTAAAATCAAGTATTCTGTTCTGTTGAAAACTATCCTGTAACTAATGAATTGACCTACGGGAGTTTGATAATTGCATAAAGCGCAATGCCATTTGACTACTCGCTTCCCTCTAGTTTGTTTTATTATTTTCCTTTGTGCTGACGTAGTCACGTGATGAGAGGTACAGGGTGTGAGTGTGGAGTCAGCGTCTATGGATGAACGAAATTTTCTGTCCGCGGGTGTACATTCACCATTCAATGTCACCATCAATGTCCTGATAGCAACGTCGCCCGGTGATTGTATAGTGATAAGTACACAACATCATACTTGATCCTGGGTACCTATTCATAAGTTTGTTGAAAATGTTCGCCCTGCGGAAATGATCCACTACTACGCAAAGAATTCAGCTACTATCATTTATAAAATAAAAGATGTCACTTGATTTCGCATCAGTTAAACATTTTTGCATGCGGCTTGATACGCTTATTGCTAAACTAAAAGGTAGGTAGGTATTATTAGAATAAAATAGAAATCTCAGGTTCTTGGTTCTCGTTGAGCAACGCAGCACTGTTTTACAGCCTGCAACGGATGTTGATGATTTTGTAAATAAATGTTGTAGTCAGTCGCGGCCTTGCTAGATCCATTTCGTATTCTGCAATTTCTAACTGTGGCTAATGTTGCAACCAATTGATGAATGAGTATTGGAGATGAGTCGTGGCCTATTAGTAAGTCATCTTCCCAGAATGTACCTCTTCTTGGCTGACTACGAAGAAACCCCGGTCAACCCCTGAGCTAACTTGTGAATGGTTCTGAAGGACGATGACGATGCAGGTGGGAAGGAGGCAGCCTGTAACCACTGTAATGCGGTCATTAAGGTCGGCCAGTGCGCTAACGTCTGAGCCACCTGTCACCGCATGCTCGCACTCTCGCTTCCTACCTGCATGCATGGCGCAATCGTCTGCGCTCGAGTTTCAATATCAAGGTCACTGACGGGGTGGCGCAAAGTAGTCAGCTGTTATATTACCTTCATGACACTCCCATTCTGTAGCGAAGTGAGTTCATATCAAGATGAATTAGGTGACAAAGCGAGGACATGGAAGAACGAAACCTTTACCAACTAGGAATCACTGGAACGCGTTGTTGCACCGGAAGTTAGTACCACGTGTGTAAGTTGCTGCCTTGGAAACAGAAGACACAAGGGTGCGGTGCTAATATTTCTTTCTGGATGAAACAAATTTATATTGGTAAAAAATATTTAAAACATTCTTAAAATGTCAATAATCTTGAGTAATTTTGTTTGAAAAATTAACATTTTTAATACCTAATACAAAGTTGGTCGCAATGACCACGCAATATTTGGATTTGATAGGACACGTACAATTCATTTGCTCGTTCATTTCTTCGTTTTACACTAAATTCAATAATAAACATGTTAGGAATAGGATAAATCATCCTTACCTCTAGTAGGTACAAAAATTATTTTAAACTATTTATCTTTCGAGATCACGACGAGATATTCCGAGATTCGAGATCTGAGTAGCTGGTACACTCGACAATTCATAAAACGGTATTTGAAAGAAATGGATTGTCTGAAAAAAATGTGGTGGCATCATCTGATGAAGTCTATACTTACTCCTCATCTACCTCTATAGTAGGTGAGCTCTGATTTCATTGATAAATACAAGGATTGATTGTCAAGGAACCTGACCAGCAGCCAATCTGTTTCGTTCAAATACCGTTTTATGAATTGTCGAGTGTACCTATGTAGCTCCTAATAACTTCATGTGAACAAACTTGATTATCTTGCTCGTAATCCTTATCAAAAGCAGAAACCAGTCGGTGGCGCTTACATGTGCTACCTGCAGGTGATAGTACGCCATGCACGACGATTATGTAACTCGTCGACATTCGATCGACAACTCCATGAGAATAACATAGATTGGGCGATCGGTATGTCGAGTCAATGCTAATCGATCGAGTATCAACGCAAGTTACACGACCCCTAAAGTTACATGATAAGCGGTAGGAACGCTCGATGTGAGTTTTCTTGCGGGCGAAATGCAATACCGAAGAGCAGATATCTGTGTTGTCAAGTTCGATAAAATCTCTATTCTATCCGCAACCCTTGGCGCAAACGCTTTCGCGTGCGTCATTAATACTCGAGGAATAGCCCGCAACAACATGGGGGGAGGGGGGGGGTTAATCTCCAAATAACGTGATTTTAGACACGTAACGGAAATTCAGCGAAGTCCGGAAACCACGATCTGTTGTCTATAAGAGAGTCTGGGGGACTAAGACCCTCAATGCCCCGCATTGCGTTTATTTTACATTTTTAACACAATGTATCAATTGGGATGCTGAAATTACCAATTTCGGAATAAAATAGTATAATGGTGGGGGGGGGGGGGGGGGGGGGGGCAAGTGCCCCTATGCCATGCCCATACCCGCATAATCCTGGTCGATCAGCTGTTTACATCTTGATAATGCCCCCCCCCCCCGCTCTGAGATCGTGACAACGAGTCCTAGCGGGCGGCTGCTTTTGCGCGCGCCTGTACCGGGCCGAGAGTCGTGCGCCAGGCAACTCTCTTGCGCCCGCCTGTACCCGCCGAGATACCGCCGCGGAGAGAAGGGAATCAAGATGGCGTCATCAGCTCGCAAGCGTGAATCCAGCCGCAAGGTTCCGAGTCGCGAGTACGGCATACGACCGGTACGTTATCACCACTATCAGTTAGAAACGCTGCCGTGACGGCCGCCCGACGGTTTGTCGCCGTAGCGCGCGTGCCGTGCGGTCGTTCACGCGCTCAGTTCCGAGACGAGCGGCCGTTCCGTCGTGTTTTATTTCAACAGTCTGGCGGAGTCGCGATGTTTTAGAAACTCGTCGCGGGCGACAGTGGGAGGGGGAGGGGGGAAGGGGCGCCGCGGACTCGGAACGAATTATATCATCGTGAAAAAGCCGTTCAAAATTTGAATAACGTTCTATTCTGACGTCTTCGGTTTCTTACGCTGTAAACATTGTTTTATTTTGAATTATTCGAATTTGGAACGAAATCTCGCCCTACCTTGTTTCGTGATCATATATGGGATGGACAGATTATTGATTGGGGCCGTGCGCACCTCCTCTGCTCATGTAATGAAATTGTAGTCGACTGTAATCCCCTCCCCTCCTATTCTCCACCCCCTCCCCCGTCATTTGAGCGCGCGAAGGAATTAATAATTAACCAATTTGTCAATTCATTAGTGTCTCGTTGCCCACTGTCTCGTCAGAGGATGTCAAATCCCGCGGATGCTGCGTACGGAGTTGGTTCTCTAGCCGTGGACCACTTCGACATCAGCGGGCTTTGTGTTGCGAGATAGGACGTGGTTGCCGCATTGATTCACAACCGTGCGTCGTTAATATCGATGACGTATTATTATTCGATCGGTTATAGCGAATAATTAGTGAGTTAAGGTGATACAAGCGCTCGTCTGTTTTAGAAAATTAGGAAAGATAAATTGTTTCATAAGTGGGTGTAACTTTGATATAGGATGTTCACATAATGTTCACATGATCAGTCTGATTGTTAGTAGACATTTTTCATTTTTACTTCTTGCATTGTTAATTAAGCGCCGGTTATTCAACGAAACCGCGCAAAGCGATGACATTTCTGATTCGATTGGAGACCATATCCGTTAACCAATTGATATCAAATTTTAATCATGATTAGATAAAAGACAAACGTAAGGGTTATTACTTGGCACATTTTTTAATTTAAATTTCATGCGGCCCCCATTGAGACAAGAAAATATACTTCACCAAAAACAGGGTTAAAATTTCAAATCATTTCGTCAACCCATTTTGTCGCCAATCGTATCCAAAAAAGTGCCTGCAAAACGCGGCAAAATCGCTCGCGCTTGCACTAGCTTAATTATGAGATTTTGCGTTTTTTGCAATATTTATATTTCTTTTGATTTCATGGTAAACATTTTTGATCATTACCTAACTTAGCCAAGTTTATTATCTTGAGATATTTTTTTTATATCACACTTTATTTTTTATTTTGTGTCATTCATCAGTTTTGACTGTTCTTAGATCAATAAAAATAGTTTCGTAAAAGTTTTACTCAACGGCTGTGGCATTGTTCGATACCGCAACATCGAGCGGGGCCAGTTCTTGCACGGGTGACCGATCAAGTCTGACTGAATGGCTTTAGTGTTACTGCCGTTATGTCAGAGAGACTGGGGTGTTTCGGGGTTAGTAATTAGTATGACGATCTCCCTCCACATGTTATCAGTCTCTCGTCGGGGTGGGTTGTGGAGGCATGTGGTGTAAGTTTGCTTTTAGAATGATTGCGTAAAATTCACATCCCGGATTTTTTATCGATGAAATCTTTATTTAGTGGTGACTGTGGCTCGGTATAGGTAAATCAAAAGTTTTTTTTGTTGTTTTCTTCGCCTATTCATAACGAAGAAAATGAGACTATCTAAAGTCAAGTCTTTATCTAATGATAATTGCGCGACTATGAGATGCCTTTTGCAACAATTGTTATTCCGCAAAAAAAATTGAAACGAAAATGTTTGAGGAAAAAGGTCACGTGGGTTGTATAGATTCACTTTTATAATGAGGTAAAACGTTCTTACAACTTTGGGCGCAGTAGTTTGGCCAATTTCGTATTTAATATTTGTGGTCACGAAAGCGCTACTCATCTTCTCTTACGGTGATAACCTGCAGTTGAGCACCGCCAAAGTTTTCATTTGTGATAAAACCCTTCGCCTCTATCTTTTCTTATACCTACCTCTTGATTCTTGATCATAGAATGAGGAATATCCAAGGATGAGGTTATGAATAAATTACCAACTGCAGAATGAAAAGATTTTTCTCCCTTTTCAATTTACAGTTGGTATTTATTCACATCAACCTATAGATGTCCTCAACCTAGACAGCGTTCCGGAGGCCCGGGTTCGATTCCCGCGGCCGTCCTTCCTGACAGGTTTTTTTCGTGGTATTCCCTCAGTCAACAGGCATATGCTGGGAATGTACCCAACTAATAGGCCACGACCGCCTCCTTCCCACCTTCCATCCTTACCTACTCTTCACCATCATCTCCCAATCATCATCATAAGTATTCATCCGTCGCCATTAGCCTCGCTGCAGAAAATGCGACGTTAAGCTCCAAGCAAAAAAAGCAAGAACCATATTATTTCACATGTTGAGAATAGTACAACGAAAACTCTCCAGGAAGGACTTTGCGGGGATCGAATCCTAGTCTTTTCCGTGAGGTATCCATCACAACAAGGATCTTGTCCGCGGTGGAGGCCGGAGGGTATGACACTTATGAAGTTATGACTCTAAGTTATGACATTTTAGATACAATGAGAAGGCCCGACCAGAAAAAAATCTGTCTGTTGGGTTTTAATGAGGGTCTGGGACACTTCTGAGAAAGCGAAAGTAGCGAAGGGTGTTCTGGGGATTTTTAACACAATGGAAAGGAATTTAGGATGCTCAAATGATGACTTTTGGGGTAAAAAAGAGGGCAGAATAGAATAACATGGGAGTCTGTTGTTGCAGTTACCAATATGTTTTAGAAGAAAGAGAGCATGTGCAGCTAATTTTAGTATTTTTTCTGGGGTTTTGGGTGGCAAACTTCTTGCCCTTGCCCCCTATCTAGCTACATACATCTTATTATTATATTTTGAATGTCTGTGCTGTGAAAAGGATATTATGAAAAAAGCTTTCACTAAGGTACTTAGAAACAAATTAAAAACGTAATTTAAACAATACGTTTGCTGGTGGAGATGTAAGTAAAATGTTAGCAAGCAACTGCGATGGTCGGGGAGGGGGGGGGGGGGAGTCACGTGGTCTACAGACAATGCAGACTGTAACGCGGGCTTTCTTTGTGTAATGTATTTTTTTTACAAAAAAATATGTAGAACAATAATGTTGTTTTAATATAGCTTTTAACCTTCTGTATTGTTATAGTTCTGTTTACGTCCGTCTGGCTTCAATTGCAGTGCTTTTTCCATTTTCATTTTCCCTCGGCTTGTTGTGTCTCACGTTCATCCGGTTCGTGTAGGTATGTACGCCTTGCAGGGTGACTGTACAGTTCAGTGCCAACAACATGCAGTGTAAGCTATATACGATAAGTTACACCATTACGTATCGTATGGGGTACAGCGGGCTAAATGTTGGCACATGAAAATCACTAAGTGATCGATTCGGGGGCGGCGGTCTAAGTCATTTCTTGAAATAAACTGACACTGTGTTTGAGATTGTAAGACAAGAAGAAGTGCGATTGTTACACAGTCAAGAGCAAGCTTATTAGGTACAATTACAAAATACTCATGCTACAATTACTAGGTACAAATATTCGATCACTTCAAAACTGGATGCTACAAAGACATTATGTTACTACTTCACCCGAAAGCCAACATCGCTTTGTAATGTTGAGCTTCTAAAACAGTGTTTGTTTATTTGTGCGTCTTATAAACACGACAGTGCACGTATTTTTTAAGAATTAGTTTAAGAAAATCGTAACACACAAAAGTACAAAAGATCCAAAGAAAAATACAAGAAGAGCATAAAATAATTTTTAAAATTATTAAAATCAGAAATACAAATATCAGAAATTATGAAATTAAAAATACTGTATTTCGTAAGAAGGATAAGAAATGTACGTATAAATTAGTTGCAAAATTACGATTAAAAAATCAGAAAGAACTGCGCATATTGTTTTTGTTGAGTTTGTCGTGCGTCAGCCCACGCCCGACACGTACGCGTGATGAAGGGAAGGACACGTGTGTGTCTAGACGTGCTAGACGCACGGCAGACACGTGCAAAGATCTGCTGTGTCAATATCAGCAACATCTTCCCAGAACCTGGACTGGACCGTTGTAAGACACTGTCATTCTCAGATCATCACATTTCGATCACAGCACACATATTTTATTGACAATTCAGTCAAAGACGAGAGTACGAGTTTCGAAAGTCCCGAATCGGTTGCTATTTGACATCACATGACATCCGTCAGCGACGCAGCTGTGTGAGTGTGTGAGTGCCCACCAACAAACAAGAGCTTCGTCGATTCACCGCCACAAGCTGAGCGCGCCACTTGCAACAACACTTCTCCGATGGCGATATCAAATGTGGACATTTTCAAGTCGGGGTTTCCGGCTATTCATAGGAGGAAACTGTTCACATTAATTAAGGAAGTGGTAAATCTGTCGATCAGTGAATTAAATGGATGTACCACGCCTTTTAATCACGATAACAACGTTATAAAAGTGTACAAGTTTTTTTTATTTTTTTACGGTCTTCTTCCATGACCGTCCTAGAGCAAGTTGGCTCAGACAGTTTAGTGCTCTGGAGCCCCAAGTTCGATTCTAGCGGCTGTCGGGTTTTACGTTATAGTCAAGAGGCAAATGTTGGGAAGGTTACCTTCTAATAGGCCACGGCCGCCTCCTCCCATCCTTTCTTCATCATCATCCTCATAAGCATTCATCCGTCGCCATCAGACTATTTGCAGGACATGATGGAAACCCTCCCGTCCCTGGGGTATGCAATGTAAAGACTGGCACGTAGAGCGTGATGGATGTGGGGGGGGGGGGGGGGGGGGGGGGTCAACGCCGCCCTCTACGTGTTCGCAACATGGCGTAAGTTCATGACTGATAGGGCTTACGTGAGAAATATCTACAACTTCTGCCGTTGCGACATTCTCAGTTCGTCATCAGATCAAAATGTACAATTTAGGAATCTGACAGTGATTTTTTAAAATCATGTTATTATACAATGGTATTGTTTTTTTTGTGCTGCTTTAGTTTTCGATATTTTTAAATGACATGCTATTAAATGATAAATTATATATATTTTTTTAAAATTATTTTTGGTCATGTTTGTTGATGATAACAGCGACATTTTATTTTTACTAGTAATGGGGAATTTAGAGAAATATTAAAAATATGTTTCAAGCTTTTTGAAAACTTACTTGGAGGACCCTAAGTCATGATGCTGAAATTAATCTTTTTGGTTTATTAAACATAAGTCATCACACTGTACTGACTACGGCTAATGATTTTGGTGTTTATGGGGCGATAATGATGAAGGCAGGGTAAAGATCAGTCATACCTTCACAGCATTTGCATCTCAATTGAAAGCAACCACAAAATATCATCAATCAGGATGGTGGCTGCAGAGCTGGGTACCTTCTCAGAGCAAGTCCAGAGCGTTACTGCCTGAGCCAACTTGCTCAGTTTTTTATACACTCGACAAAACATAAAACGGTATTGTTTGAAGTAAATCGGATTGTCTGAAAATGATTTGATCGCACCAACAGAAGTGGTATATGCTAACAACTCGTCATCTTACTCATATTAGTGAGCATTGATTTCATTGATAATTG
Organism: Leuctra nigra; assembly: GCA_934045905.1. NCBI lineage: Eukaryota > Metazoa > Arthropoda > Insecta > Plecoptera > Leuctridae > Leuctra > Leuctra nigra. The sequence goes on along the minus strand of OW203767.1, from coordinate 14,384,363 downwards.
TCAAAGAACATCTTTACCAGTCTTAAATTTGATTGACATACCTTTTGTTTTGCCGAGTGTATATTATTGAACTGGTTTTAAGCAGGGATTGAAACCCAAATGAATGTCAGTTCCGGTTCCAAGATTTTAAAAATATCGGTTCCGGTTCCTGGAAAAAATTAAATATCGATTCTGATTCTGGATCCATTTTGGTTCCATAAGGGTTCCAATCAGTTCCATCAAATTCATAAAATAATTAATTTTTTTTTATCGACTTTTAGGAACTTACCTACATGCTCTGAAATGTTCAATCATTTGACTTGGTGATCATTTATTTAATAAACTGTAAATGAAATAATTTCAGATTTGAAAGGCTATCAAGTAAAAATTCAATGAAATTAAAAACTTTTTGGAACCGTTGGAACCCAAACAAAGTTTAATATTAAAACGGGTTCCGGTTCCGGTTCTACCTAAAAAATTTATATGGGTTCCGGTTCCTATAAAAATAACAGTTCTTTTGGTTTTCGGTTTTAAGTACATATCTACATATCTACATATTTGTAGAAACTACATATTTGGTCCTCACAACATCTCTTATCTTGCGTTACAGCGCGATCGCAAGGAACGTAAGCTCTATGCCGAGGACTGGGTGCTGGGCGATGAAGAGATCGAGGGTCGCCGCTCGTTCCGCCTGGAGGACAAGATCGAGACGGACCGCTTCCAGCACCACTTCGTCAAGGAGATGACCGGGGCCGACTTCACGCTGGCTCACGTGCAGCGGCACGGCTTCAACACTCCAGTCGTGTTCCGCGACAAGGTGGGCCTCGGCTTGCGAGTGCCGAGCACAAACTTCACCGTCACCGACGTCCGGATGTGTGTCGGTGAGTTTACACAACAACTCACCATTAAATCACCTGATCCTGATTTATTTTTTCTTTCATTATTTTTATATAGGTACTATTTTTTTTTTTCAAGTTTGCGCTTTGCACGGTTTCCTTCATAGTTTCGTGAATTTTGTATTTTTTTGTTATTTTTAGGCATATTTTATTTGATATTTTTGTGCTTTTTGAAATTCTATTTGATTTTTTTTATATGTTTTGGTTCGTTGTAGAGTTTTGTTTTAATATATTTTTTTCCCACAGTTTCTTCCTGTAATCTATTTAAAACCTACTGATAAACTGGAAGTGGTGTGCATCGAAGAGTATCTACACGTGGTAAAATGTTGATAACGATTGTGTCTGCGACAGGATCGCGACGCCCCCTGGACGTGATGGACGTCAACACGCAAAAGAACGTGGAGATGACGATGAAGGAGTGGGAGCGGTATTACAACGACGCCGAGAAGGAGAAGTTGCTCAACGTCATCTCGCTCGAGTTCAGTCATACCAAGCTCGAGAACTATGTGCAGGTTAGTTGAGGATTTCATACGTTACCAGCCTCATGCTCAAAAGAAGTTGCGTCCGCAAGTAGATATTTGCGGATGTCAGTCCTCAACACCACAAGACCGTGAGCTAATAATCTTATGGACCGAATCCAGTAGACTCTGGGCACTTGCGTCGATAAATCTGGAAGTTTTTTGAGCATGAGGCTGTACGATCTCAAAGAAAACAATTTTATGCCATATTTTGTTTTCAGATATAGTTTCACCATTTATTCTGTCTCTGCCCAAATAAAGGAATCGCTTTTTACTACAAAAAAATATTTAATTTGTAATTAATATGCTTTTTAAACTTTTGATATTGTGCAGACTCAATGTAGTATTTTCTGAATGTAGGTACCTACTATTAACTTTAATTTTATATTTTGCTTCTTTGAGAAGTCGTCACTTGTTCTTTCCACATGATGTTTTTAGAGAATGAAATCACTGATGTGTGAGGATTTTAATTTCTTTGTCATTTCATTTCATATCTTTTTTCATACCTATTCTATTTACTCTGTGCATTTACCTTAAATGCAACACTAATTGAATGCATCTCTTGTAGACGCCATCTATAGTGCGCCAGATCGACTGGGTGGACTGTGTTTGGCCGCGCCACCTCAAGGAGGCGCAGACGGAGTCGACCAACGCCATCGACGACATGATGTACCCCAAGGTGCAGAAGTACTGTCTCATGTCGGTGAAGGGCTGCTACACTGACTTCCACGTCGACTTCGGAGGCACCTCCGTGTGGTACCACATTCTCAAGGGCAGCAAGGTGAGCCAAATGAAAAGTGGGTTTCCTCGGAGGCAAGAAAATCAAAGACTTCACTGATATTTGTGTCGACAAAATTTGTATTAGTTTAATGATGTGGTGAGCATAATGAAAACGTCAAACTAAACTATGATACTGGAATCTCATGGTCCTCTAACTTAATCATTAATGTGAAGTTGTGAATGACATATTTACTTTGCAAAGGAAGACAGTGAAACTTTATGACTTATATTGAAATAACATTTGGTACTTAGTGGTTGCAGGACATTTGTAAATTGTTTTGTAGTTAAGGACATGTCAATATTCGAAAATAATTGCTCTGAATATTTCAAAATTTAGTATTCGACATTTCAATGTAGGTATTCTAAAAGATTTGTTTGTGGTCAACTCTCAAAAACTGGCACACCACTTCTCCGTACAGGGTTGTTTACTTTTATGCACAGACCTTTGTAATAAGTTACGAAACCAATAACACATGTTTGAAAAAATATTCTTGGCCATCCTTCAGTCTTGAATTTTAAGATAGTTTGAAGCAGCAAACTATTTTTTCATTTGATTCTGTATCAACTGAATTTAGTTTCCGACTATTAGACATAGGTATTTTTAATATTTGTATCCATTATTTGATATTTGTATTGGAAGTAAATACTCAAACCCCCTATGTGTCATTCAATATTATTTCCTCAGTGAGTAACAAACTGATATAATATGTTGTTTGTAGATCTTTTGGCTGATCCAGCCGAGTGAGCACAACATGGCGCTGTACGAGCAGTGGGTTCTGTCCGGCAAGCAGTCGGACGTGTTCTTCGGAGACACGGTGGACAAGTGCGGCCGTGTCACTCTCACCGCCGGCAACACGTTCTTCATCCCCACTGGCTGGATCCACGCTGTCTACACGCCCATGGACTCGCTCGTCTTCGGCGGCAACTTCCTCCACTCCTTCGGCATCGAGAAGCAGCTCAAGGTCGCCGAGGTGGAGGACGCCACCCACGTGAGTCTTGCCATACTTCAATTTGCACGTATCATCACCTGTCAGGCATGTGAATAGGACACAGTAGACCTTTGCTCAGGCTCCAAGCAGCTTGGGACATGCGAGGGAAAATTAATACTAAAACTAAAAGACTAAAAACTAAAAGACAATAATGTATAAAAAATTGAAATAATTTATCTTACTCAGTTTACCATTTATTTCTATTCAGCTATTTTTAAAAAGTACCTACCTACTAAGAAGTGAATTAGTTGATCAGACAGCGTCTCATATTGTGCAGATTCTAAAGTGTTCTTCACAATCTGCTCCAGGTCCCTCAGAAGTTCCGCTACCCGTTCTTCACAGAGATGCTCTGGTACGTGCTCGAGCGCTACGTCCACTGCCTGTTGGGCCGCTCCCACCTGACCCCCGGCGGCACTTCGTCGTCACCGGGCGACCCCTCCACCTCGCACCCTCCGCCACCGCTCGTCCCCACCGGCAAGCCCCACGTCCACCTCACACCCCAGGAGCTGCACGGACTCAAAGCTATCATCATGTACCTCCACTCGCTTCCGACCAACAAGAAGAATGTTCCCGAGCTGCTGCAGAATCCGATCGCGTTGATACGAGACGTGCGGAGTCTAGTCGAGCAGCACCGGTACGACAATCTGGAGGACGCGATCACCGGGGTGTCGATACTCAAGTGTGGGGACGACGGCGACAAGACGAAGGCCGGCAGGATTCCGTTGGCGAAGAATTCAGGCAATCGAAGCTCAACGCCGCACAAGCACAAGATACACAAAGAGAGGGGAGTGAAAGGTAAGATTACAGTTCACAAATAGGTTGATTATTTCATACTGAATAGTACATGCTATTGATGGCAATTGGAGGTCCAACTTAGCCGTTTATTGTTGATTCTTCTGACTACAGGAGTACATTGCAATATTAGTATGTGGGCGGGTGTTCATTCATCAATCATCTATCAAATGAATATTGATTTGACTCCTATTTTTTACTATTCTCATCTAAGTTTGCCTGTGAACTTGTATTCTGTAATATATTTAATCAACGTGTTCCTTTTTATGTTGTTGTTGTTAGTCCTGTAGGTATTATACCGATGGCTTGACTTGCATGTACAGGATCCGCGCAACACAGCGGTGGTCCACGCCGGCGCCGCACGCGCTGCAAGAAGTGCGAGGCGTGCCAGCGCTCGGACTGCGGCGAGTGCACGTTCTGCCAGGACATGGTGAAGTTCGGCGGTCCGGGCCGCGCCAAGCAGACGTGCATCATGCGGCAGTGTCTCCAGCCGATGCTGCCCGTCACGGCCGCGTGCAACAGCTGCAAGCTCGACGGCTGGGGGCAGGCGCCCGTCATTCCGATACAGAAGACAAACCGAGAAGTGCCCAGCTCTCTCATGGAGTGCAGCGTCTGCTACGAGATCATTCATCCAGAGTGTGTCGCCAAGATGGTAAGAATGAAGATTTGTTCATTCTTACGTTTGAAAATAATGTTTTCTTATATATTTTAATCTGAGACTGAAATAATTTTGAGTTTAGTTTGCTAGTGATTTTATGCATGCAATTATGTTTGCTCTCTTGATCTACTGACAGTAACGAATGAATGAACGAATTTGAGTTGTATTTTTTGTGTTTCTACATGAAATACGCTGCAATATAAGTAGGTACCTAGGTAATTTTGATAATATTTCAGAATATTACCATGAAGTACTACCTAACTCAAAAGAATATAACACCAGACTACCTACTTATTTGTAACAGGTTTGCTTTAATGTTATTTTTAAACGTTAATTTCTAGAATAATTCTGTCTACACAAGCATTGAACTTGTTAATGACATGCTCGTCTTGCAGTGTCCTGGACTGGAAGGTGTCGTCAACGAAGATCTTCCGAACAGCTGGGAGTGTCCCAAGTGCTGCAAAGATGGGAAGAACGTTGAATACAGGGTAAGGGTAAGAACTCCGATATCTCTTATTATTTCTCATTATGAATCACTTTTGTAGTTCTCTTATGGCGTTCCGTGTTTTCCACTGGCCGTACTAGCTCTGCTGTCAGTTTGAAATTTACACTGAGTTTTGTATGGTGACGTCATTTCAGTGCAGCCCTTAGTGCGGCCAGTGGAAAACGCCATTAGTCTTTTTTATGGCAAAAGTTAAACCATTTGGTAAAAATACTTTTTAATTTCAAGGTGATATGATTTAAATGGACATACATCGTGTAATTTAGATTGAACTCAACTGAGCACATTGTTACGTCATTACGGTTTAACGTTCCTCGTATAATTTGGTATTGTTTTCGTATAGCCTCGGCATTTCCGTGCTCGGAACAAATCCAGTGACATCCGGCGCATGTCCGTGAGCTCGGACACGAGTTCCATTGCCGACTGCAAGGAAGGTATCAAGGTCGAGGCAGACAGCGACGTGGACGAGTTCGGTCGTCCGCACACGCCTGGTGCAGAGTCACCTCCGAAGAAGGCCAAGAGGGAACGGGAGACAGAGACCTTGCCCTCAGAGGTAAGTTAGATCAAGATGAATCACACTACTTAAATGACAGTTAATATAGTTGATTGGATAGAGAACAAATTCATGCGTTAGAAATAAATTAATAATAAGTCATCATGTTCAATCGTACCAAATGTTAAATCCCTTGCTATTTCACAAAAAGGTATTTTCAAAAATATCTCGAGGAGGAGAGTTTTAGTAGCTGATAATTTAGCTGGCTTTGATGCCTGACCACTTAAAGTCCTAAGAAGTTAAAATTGTATATCTCTTAACAGACTTTTTTTGTGAAGGTATGATGGCCGGTTTCATAATTTTCATTAATTCAACCCATCAGTGACAGTAAAATTATTTTAAAACAATAAAATTATACATTTTCGAATAATTTGTGTCTTGTTTACTATTTCAGAAGCCTCAATGGGATCCCTACACAACTCCACCAGTGGTGAGCAACGCTTCCCCCGCCCTGCCAATCAAGCGCTCGATGAGCACGGAAGACGTGAGCGCCACCCCCCTGACCGCCGCCCCGATCCCCCCGGCGAATGCCGAGCCTCGCAAGCTGGCGCTGCGCACGCAGCTCGCTCACCAGCTGTCCGGCAACTCTAGCAAAGTGCTCAAGAAGCCGACGTACGTGGTGCGTCCCGCGCCGGCCGTCAAACCGGTTCCCACGCTCAAGGACGGCAAGATCGTCGCGAACGCGCTGGAGAAGTCGTGTATTCTGCCGGTCATGCGGCTACTGACGCCGGTCGAGCTGGCGCAGTGTGCGGTCGTCTGCAAGACATGGTACGTAGTTCTGCAAAGAAACATCGAGAGAGTACATTGTGTGCTAATGAAAATGTTAATGATTAATTATTGTCACGCCTTGCATCAACTAATATTTAGTAGAGTAAAAAGAAAGTAATAAAGATAAGGGTTTATCTTTTTTAATTTCGAACATAAAATTAAGGAATTTTTTTTTTAGTTCTTCTCAGGAAAGGCAAGGTACATTTGGTCTGTTATTGATGTAAACGGCTGGACAATATTTTAAACACACCTACAGCAAATGGCAAATTTGTAGCTACTACCCAAGTAATAATATATTTTAAAAGCATCAGTTCATTTCTATGCACCACTGTACATGGACGATATCGATTGATGTTTGCGCAGGTACAACTACTCCATCGACCCTTCTCTGTGGCGCCGCATGGACTTGTCGCACGTCCGTCTGACTGCGACGCATCTGTCGGGCATCGTCAAGCGACAGCCCGAGGCGCTGGTGCTCGACTGGACGGGCGTCGCCAAGAGGCAGCTGTTCTGGCTCGTCGGGCGGCTCACACAGCTCCGAGAGTTGTCTCTTCAAGGTACGCAGCTCTAGATTATTTGTTTAACCGATTTTATCATCGTGTAAGCTGATTAGTTGGCTTTCAAAATGGCTTGGACAGAATTTTGAGTTAGGCTAAACTAGTTAAAAACATCGTGCAATCTATTTTGACGGTGATACATTTTGTATATTCGGAGTTATTGTCCCTTGCTCCATAAAGTAATAATCTAAACCAACCGTTGGCGGGAAAAAATGTATGACCGCCCTTAAAAGCAAAGAAGTTGTTGTGACAATAAAATATGAAAAGTCTTAATAAGTGATTGTCTTGCAGGTTGTACGGCCGCTGGCGTCGCTGCTCTGCGTACCTGCGTCTGTCCGCCTCTCAACTCCCTGGACCTCAGCTTCGTGTCGGGCATGAACGACGCGTCGCTGCGCGACATCCTGAGCCCGCCTCCCGACTCTCGGCCGGGCCTCGTCGACACAAAGTCCCGACTACGCAACCTGCGCACACTGAAGCTGGCCGGGTGCGAGCTCTCCGACATCTCGCTCCGTTACATCACGCAGCACCTGCCGCGCCTCGGACTCCTCGACGTCTCGAGCTGCAACCGGGTGACGGACGCTGGCGTGGCGCAGCTGGCGACCTCGCCCGCCACCACCATCGACTCTCTGCACACGCTCGACCTGTCAAACTGCCGCCTGCTGACCGACGCCAGCCTGGAGCATCTGGCGCGGTGCGAGGCGATCTCGCGGCTCGATCTCAGGCACACGCCGCACGTTACCGCGGCGGCCATCGCCAAGTTCGCAGTCAGGAGCAAACACGAGCTGCGCGTCATGGACGGAAAACTTATAGGGAAGCGAAATCCGGCTTGAGAAGACATTCTTGCCATTAACAGATTAGGGATAAGATTTCAAGAATAGTTCTATATATAAAACCCATTATTAGAGTGTTTTATTAACCCAACAGATCTTTGCGTCATTCATTGAGCAAGATAATATGCCACACTTTTTTTCCCCTTTTTTTACGAGTTGAAAGTAATTGTGGATCTCAATAGTAAAAGACATTTTAAGCCAATTATGATATTTTCTAACTCGAATAGAAGGTAACTAAATAAAATGTATGTGTTGTATTTAAAGACAGAACACTTGTTGACTGAATCAAGGTGGCATTGTGCAAAGTGTTGATAAGACAATTGTCAAGTTTGGGCAGCTGGTATGAACGACAACTCAAATATGCGAGTGGATGCGTCTCAAACGATGTAGGTATTATTTCTAATTCAGTTCTAGTTTCTTGATTTCTCTATTCTATCTTGTTGACGATTTCTCGTAGTGCTTCTTCAACTAAACATCAGTGTGTAATTGAAAAGTTCCTTTCTAGTATAATGATGTGCTTTCAATAAGATTATGCATTTACCTTCGTTGAACATAAAATACAAGAAAATGAAAGACACACACCTGCTTTTTAAATAAATAGTAAGGACAGGTATTAATTGCACAAACTTTTTAACTGAATTTTGTCCTTTTAAAATATTAAGGAGCTGAATGTAGATTTCAATATTTAATTTTAGTGATGGAAAAAATTCGGTCACCTTTACATTATTAATTTTAAAAAATAATTATGCAAACTAATGGATAATGCCAACTTTAATCCATTTTATTTCATGAGCTGATCTCTACCATAATCTGTATTTGATTTACGATACCAGGAAATATTCAAGAAATTCATTTTCTCGGGATTCCTTGATATGTACATTATTATAACAATTATATTGTATTGACCTGTACTATTTTATTTTCCACCATTTAATTCCAAAGCCATTAATAGATATCTATCTAGAAGTATTTGGTAGAGTATATTTAGAAGGCCTAAATGTCTGATATATTATAGTTATAATATACAGTATTAAGAAAAATTGATTATGTACAGTGAAAAACAAATATTTATAAGAACAAATACTATAACAACCAATAAATATCTCTTTAAAAACAGATTGATCTTTTGATGTTTCTGTAGTACCTACCTATGAGTGAGATTATAACCCAAGCTAAAACAAACATAATACTATTATTTAATCTATCCACTGGTCATATTATTATAATAATAGTTGTCAATGCATTTTATTAGTCATAATTTTTAATGTATTGTCAACAAGATATAAAAATCTTATGCACACAAATAAGTACTAAAGTAGGTATAGTAACTATGTAGTAACTACCCACAATAAAGATAAGGTGCCTCTAAAATAATTACATATTTATATAATACTAGGTAGACCCCAATAATAGTTGGTAATAGTAGGTACACAGTACTTACAGATAATTGCCAATAAAAATAAAATATGTAAATGTCTTTTACCTTGAGGAATATGCAATTTCCTGCATCCGACACCATAGTTTTTGAGTGTGTATTTTTTTCTGAACATAATACTTATTGGTTAACATTCGGAGCGTCGCCTACTCCCCCTGCCATTTGATGAACGGTTAGCGCAACTTTGGCAGCCAACAAATCCGCATTAGTTTGAGTGTCGGCTTCCGCGTAGATCCTAACAATGTCTTCAGTTCCACTCGGTCTGAAACACGATATTAACAACAAAGTTAAGAGTCGACAGGACTCGCAGAAAATTACGATTCTGATGTAAAAAAATCCTAGAAATGCATGAAAGTGCATTACCTCTGGGTTGTACATGACATTTGTGACATTTAATCGTGTGTTGCATGTTGCATATGCTGCTGTGAAGTAAGATATTTTAATTTAAATATTGAAAACCCCAAAAAACCATAAAATGGCGGCCCCTACTTTTTTCTTAAGAGGCAAACGAAAGCGAGCGGGAATCGCACGGTTCGTCAGAGCGGTTTTTTGAAATTTTTTCTTCCCACTAAATAATTTTAAAAAATCAGATAGTAACGACCCATTACAGCCTAATAGACTAAATAATGCCGCACACTGTAGTACTTTATGACCTCTGGTATCATCTCAAAGTGTTAAATACGACTATTTTTTATTATTTTACTAAAAATATCGTATTTAACACTTTGAAGTTGTATCAGAGGTCATAATGAACTCTAGTGTGCGGCATTATTTGTCTATTAGGCTGTAATGGGTCGTTACTATCTGATTTTTAAAATTATTTAGTGGGAAGACAAAATTTCAAAAAACGCTCTGACGAACCGTGCGATTCCCGCTCGCTTCCGTTTGCCTCTTAACGGCTTGACCGATTGTTTTCAAAATTTAACAGCATAGAGATTTAAATAGTAAATCTGTCTCTAGTGATAGAAAAAAATTATAAAAAATGTTTTTTCTCGTTTTGAGGAAGTGCTAACATGGGCAATATATGAGTCTTTTTGGCACCTCTGCCCTGAAATAACTAAAAAAAAAATAAAACTTTGGGGCCACTAGAGACACAGATCTACTCTTAATGATCTATAACCTGTGAAAATTTGAAGACAATCGGTAAAGCCGTTTAGAAAAAAGTAGGGGCCGCCTTCTTGTGCTTCATAAAACATGGATTTCATCAAGTAGGTATCGTAGACTCTTAATAAGAACTAAAGACCACTTCATTTCATATGTTTTTTTTTATTAGGTACCTTACGAAAGAGCGGCCATTAGGAAATAGAGAGACGAGTATGTTAATTTCTTCCTGTAGTCCAGGTGGAGAAACACATTGGCGCTCCGCGTCCGATGTTACAATTACTCGGCGGTCCTATGATTTAAAAAATTTCATTTTAAAAAAGTGGTCGTTCTCTAATGATGAGGTAGGTACTCTATGTTGTCCAGTTCATGCAACTTACATGAACGACAACTTTCAGCTGTCTGTTTGGCAAATCGGTGTAAGTTTCTTCCCACTGCTGAATGCTCCACCCTCGTGAATGCAGAACAGTTTCAACCAATAGCATATCGGATATGGCATCTCCCACAGTCTGATTTATGACGTCCATCAACGTTGCCAGATTCTTCACTGCTGTACGTTCTTCATCTGACAAACTATTATGAAAACGAATAATCAGTTTTAAATGGTTCGTTAAAAATTTGGCCACACTTACATGCTGAAGTGTAGTATTTTACGTACTTGGTTTGAGAGAGTGCATTTTTTATGATTTTGGTAGCGTTGGCACTAAAAACAACAGTTCCGTGACCATTGGCTTCAAAATATACTCCGATATCAAACTCTTGTGCTTTGTGGTGGAGATGCTTCACCCCGGTTGGTACACAAGCCACGGGAACTTTCTGAAACAATTTCACACATTTCAGCTGCCTTGTCCCGTGTCTGTACTAATTCATCACAGCGACAAATTAGATAATTGAAACCTTGTTTCTTACCAACGATTTTGATATGTAGTTCGTTGAGCTCCCATTTGCATAAGCCGTCTGAACTAACCCAAGCTGAAGAGTGAGTTTGCTTGCTTTTACTAACTCCATCAAGTGGCCAGCCACTGAAAATAAAATTATTAAACAAATTTGTAATGTAGAAATTAATAATCAATAAGAAAGTGAAGTAGGTACACCCAACAAAAGATAAAACGGTATTCGAAAGAAATGGATTCGCTGAAAAAGATTTGATGACATCATCCCATGAACTCTATGCTAAACGCATCATCTAATTATTTTAGGTGAGCTCTGATTTAATTGACAATAACAAGGATTGATTGCCAAGGAGCCTGAGTAGCAGCCAATTAGTTTCGCTGAAATACCGTTTTATGATTTGTTGAGTGTACATAGGTACTATGGATTTACCCAATGTAGCAATGCGGTCACCATCCAGGAGATGAAACTTGTTGGCGTCGTCCGTGTAGTAATAGACGATTCGGTCAGCATCGCCGTCCACAGAAACACATCGTGCGTTCGGAGTGATTGGAACACCGTTTGGAGGTTCCTGTTGCACCTTTACATGGTCAGCGCCACACTGAAACAAGCACACAAGGGTCCAGACTGGGTATTAATTGTTATATGATGGGTGGGTGGGTTAAATATGAAATCTATATTTTAATTCAGAATATTTTATTACCTTGTGATTTAATTCTCCTTTTGTTCCATCATTAAAAATAGTGACGTTTAGAGAGCTTCCGAGATGTCCATTTCCCACTTGCATTTTGAGCGCTCCAACTCCGTTAGCTCCATCATATAAAAGTGTTGGAGCGTACTTCCCTTTGCCTGGATTCTGTTGGGTTAAATTAATTATGTAACAATATCAGAAATTTAATAACATTAATTGAAACTAATTTATGATTTTTACCTCTCCTCTTAGGTTTTTGAAGGCAGTGAAAATTTTGTTAAAATAGCCGTCCTCTGATGGTTCACCATATTCATGTTGAGTGTTCTCGCATGTAACGAAGTAGTGCAGAAGAGGCGTTGTGACAATTCCGTAATCCTTATATTGACCGGCGAGAGCAGATATTCCAGCACAAGCAGCTCGAGATAAACTAACACTGCTCTGCCTGTAACCACATTACTATGATTAACTACAAATATCTTGGAATACAAATGTTTGGATACTTTTAAGTGAACCAATATATTAATAAATTAAATACATTTAAATAAATACATTTTAATTTAAATGAACTGTATTTAAATGAGCGTTTACTATTTAGTATTTTTAGTAAGTTCTATACATACTTATGAATAAACAAAGTTACATTTAAAAATTAAGAGGGCTTGGTAGTGAGCGTGGCCTTGACGAGTTTTTTAATCGATTTTTATTAATATCTTTTTCCAGTGTAATTGTTATCAAAATAGGGCTATGGACGTGAATTCAGAACAATTCACTGAAAATAATTTCATGGTTTGGAATAAGCTATTAGTTTTATTGTGTCCAACAGGTGTTTAGAACCCGAAAATTACTAAATTTTCGGGTTCTAAACACCTGTCGGACAAAATAAAACTAATAACTTATTTCAAACTATGCAATTATTTTCAGTGAACTGTTCTGAATTCACGTCCATAGCCCTATTTTGTTAACAATTACACTGGAAAAAGATATTGATAAAAATCGATTAAAAAACTCTTCAAGGTCAAACTCACTACCCAGCCGTCTTAAGACTATGATGCAGAACATAATATACCTACCTACCTATATTAGATGAGATGAGAGTATAATCAACACTCACCTAGTGTCTTGACCAACAAATACACTAGCTGGCTTTAAAACGTCGATTCCCTTTGATTTTGCTATTTTAGCTAAAGTCTCTGCAACCTCGGAATCCTTCACATTTGCCAACTTCGTTGCCAATTTCTCCCATGCTTGTTCCAACATTTCTCCATGTGGATCGACAAGTTTCACTCCATTGTCTGGTTCAGGATTATGTGATGCAGTTATCATCACACCGATAGTTGCTTGCTTGACTTTAGACCGCAGGACAGCCAGCAATCCCATCCGGTACAAAACATGATCCAGATGCTCAGCTCTGAAAATAGACATACATTTTATATTCAAAATGATGACTTTCAAATATTTCGCGCGTTTTGTTTAATAGGTTGGCACAACTGACAATACCCGGCGTGGCGCTAGCTATCCAAAATTTTGGTTTCCACTTGCAGCAGGATTCCAAATATTATTTAAAACAACATTTAAATGTGAATTAAGCATCTATGAATAATGAAGCAATGGTTTGTCATTGAATGTAAGACCTGGAAAATGACAAGGGGAATTGTTTTTGTGCCAACCAAGCAATAAAACCAGCTGTGAAGTGCATTTCAAGTTTGACATCAGGAATATTTTTTACCTTGTTCTGAATCCTGCTGTTCCGTACTGAATGTGGATCTCTTGTCTTCTTGGATGTTTTTCAGCACCTACCCTTTGGGCTGTATTAAAATAATCTACACTAGTTGATGCCATGCTGGACAAATGTCTCACAATGAAGTGAAAGGGTGCTTGTAACCTACTTGTTGAGCTCAAAAACACATTCCTGAATCCCACTCCCACCATAGGTGTCAGCTGGTACTACACTTCAGGTGTTGGTATTCGTGCGTGAAGGTACCAAAATTTAAACTGGAGGTAGTATTTTGTTCAAGAGATCAGCTAAAGTTAAAACTTCACAAAACACGTTTTTTCATATAGATAGGTACTATTGATGATATTGTTTTGAATTTGATAGACTTTCAGAATCTTTAACAATTCAATGTTATTAACCCGATTAAAAATGTATCTAAATTAAGTTAACTTAAATGTTATGAAATAATTAAAATATAGTTCTGGGATTTAACTGATGTGATATTTATTACAATGATTGATACTAATTGATCTAATTTATTACTGAATACAGATTAATACAATTTAAACAAATCTTGTTGCAATTGCTAGCAACTTGGTATAATCGGCACCTTTAACAACAGTTTTCTCTTTGAGAATTGTTCGTAACATTGTTGGGATCGGAACATGGATTCTTGTACCCAAAGGAGTTCCACTGTCATCAATTAGGACAACATTATTACTGTCGAATTTGGGGATGTTTGGTTTCTGATTTTGTCTGCAGCCGACTAGAATACCTTTTTTCTTCTGGCCTTTAATTGCCACTAGGACTTTGTCACCTACAACAAATGGATCAAATTATTAAATCAGTCTGGTAATAAACTAATATTTAGTCCAAATATCAATTTTCCGGCTTACCAACTTTTCCTACGCCTTTCTTATTGTAGATATGGATAACACGAGGGGGCTTTCCCTCTGTCATCGCTTGTTTGCCGATATCGCTATTATCAACCACTCTCAACCGAGCTAATTTCCTAATCTCGAAGCAGCAGGGTGACGAATGGAAGCCTCGGCCAATGCTCATAATCTTAGTTCCAATATTCATTATTCTTAAGCTACTGCTTCTATTATTTGTGTCAAACTTTACCCCTTTAATTATAAATAAGTAGGTACCTAAAAAATTTTCAGCACATAACCTGTACGTAGGTAGGCTAAAGTAATTTTCCTTCAAAATCCTTACAAGTCAAGGAAACATGTCGGTTTTAAAATGTAATTCTATTTGTACAAAACCGACTGCAATTTAAACCAATTCCTATACTGTTGACTTATTTGAATAAATGGTAGTTTCTATCAATAAACTTATAGATTCTTGACGTTTATCGTCTTCTTCACTGAACTTGACTTGTTGAACTTAAAAAGTAGGGATTTTCGTCGATCACAGTTGGTACCACCGGTCCACCACGCCGCCATATTTGTGTTACCTGCTTTTTTCACAGGTCACATCTGTCAAAGAAATTTAATCTTCATTTAGAAGCTAAATTTCTCTATCAAACCTATTTAAAACATAGAAAATATTGTAAATAATCAAGGGCAAATATGAGGAGACAATAGGACACTGTACACTGAGTAGACATAAGTATTTTTAAAGAAATTACAAACCATCCAGGTTTTGTCCCAACCAAGCCATGGATACAAGACGCAGTGCTGCGGTTCAGTTTTTTACAGAAACTGATGGAGAAAATGATGGATTAAGTGCAGATTACAAACTAGTCGTACAATGGCTTAATGAAGCTATTATGACCACCGATGTGACCAGGCTAGATTTTCTGCGCCGAGTAAAAGAAATCATCATCAACAAGGATCCTAACCTCCTTGACAACTTCCTGGATGAAGTTCTGTCATTCCAGCAGGATAGGAATCCTGAAGTAAGAAAATTCTTGATAAGCTTTATTGAAGAGGCATTAAAAAAGGATCCAGATATTCTACCTCGAGTAGCCTCTAATCTTGCTATACTGTCTCAAGATTCTTCAATACAAGTACAGAAACGAGTCGTGCAAGCCGCCAGCAACATTTATCGAAACACATTGGCTTGGCTGGCCAAAGCCCGCACTGTCACAGAAGAGATGGAAGGGGCTTGGATCATGATTGGCAACGTCAAGGCACAAATAGTTGCAATGATTGATAGTGAAAATGATGGAATCCGAACACAGTCCGTTAAATTCCTAGAAAATGTTGTATTGCTTCAAACTTATCCTGACCCTGATAGTTTAAGGAAAGAAAACGACTTCAGCCTGGAAGATGTTCCGCTAACTCTAAAAATCGCACGTCGTCGGAAACTAGAAGAGGAAGCCAACTCGGTATTTGACTTGATGATCAAATTCCTCAACTCGCCTCACATCAGTAGCATAAACCTGATGACTTGCGTCGCTTCGTTGTTGACTATTGCTAAGTTGAGGCCGCAGTTTATGAGTCAAGTAATAACAACAATCGAGAAGTTACGTAATAACCTTCCTCCGACGCTAAGTCAGTCGCAGATAGTCTCCGCTACAAAACACATCAAAATGCAACTCCTGTTGATGTTAAAACATCCCTCATCCATAGATTTTCATCCGACAATAACAACTCTCTTGACTGAGCTCGGAGCCACGAGCCACGAGATCAACAAATCTTACCCTCAACCCTCAGAAATGCGACGTCGACAGAAACGAATCGCTGAGTTTCAAGCCACGGCGTTATCACAAATCAAGAAACCTCGCATCGACTTCCTCGGTGATGATTCCGATGATTCCGACGAGGATTTCTTTGTCGTGGAAGATACAACGCCATTAAGCGATAGACAATCTATGTTGGCCGTCGGTCTGACGGAGACGTTCATCATAGAAAGACTCAGCGTTGACATCGCTGCCAGGCTCATTATTAACTCAATCTCCAAGCTTCCCGATGTGATGCCGGCACACTTTGGCTCACAGTACTCTCCGATAGCTGAAGCTGGAACTGCGGTGGGTGGTAGAATATTTCATTATTTCATCAATGACAAGTAACTCTGCATTATCTACCAGATAAATTAATATGTTCATTTCATAGCTACCTAGACTCTCAATTTTAAACCCTTTTGAATGTAGATCTTGACAAAAGAAAAATTAAATTGGTTTGTAGACTTAATATGTAAAATCAAAACCTATTATATTACTAAGCGCAAACTAAAATAAACTTATCTGGGTCTCTAAAATGTTGTGTGAATTTTTCAGAGTCAAATCAAGGTTGTAAGCAATCTTCTGGCGACGCAGATGACGGCAGCTGGACTCGGTCCCGGTGTGAAGCAAGCAAGACGAGTTATTCCCGACAAACCAATCGTGCCGGTGGAAGAGATGGAGGTCGTGGCACCACCGGTGGTCAAGCTCAAGGAAGATCTGAAAGACAAATCTGCTAGTCTTCCTGGCATAGCCAAGGTAAGATCACAAGAATTACATTGCATCATGATCAGTTGATCACAATCATGAATCATAAGTTTGATTTAATTCAATTGAATTTTGAATAAAAATCATTTTTCTCCGCAAAATTATGCAGATTATGCAGAAAATTATACAGATAATGCAAGCAAGTTATGCAGATTAGTAGTAAATTCGATACCTTTGTGTTGTAGGCCAAACCAAAAGTGAAGACACTGAAGTTGTCTGAGATCACAAAGCCGCTGCAGCGAGACGTTGCGTCGAGGATGATGGGCTCCGCTGTCAGTAGGATATTGCAAGCGGAGAATGCAGCCACCGTCGGCGGAGTGTCCGCCATCAGGAACAAAATCATCACAACAGTAGCATCTACATTTAGTGACGGCGTACGTTCACGCACTCTTGATTAAAATAATTTGTTTGTTTTATACCTACATATTTTTTTTCTTAGTTGGGTATTATTATATTTAACTTCTTTCTTGGTCGGAGCATGAAGATATGGAAATTTCCTTCAAAAGCTCTTAATTTTATTAGATCTTTATTAGATGTATCTTTGGCACAAAAACCAGAGGCCTGTCTCCAAGATGCAAAGAAGTGGTGAACTTGTATTCCGGAGGCCCGGGTTCGATTCCCATGGCCGTCCTTCCTGACTGAAGTTTTTTTGTGGTATTTCCTCGGTCGAGAGGCACATGCTGGGAAAGTTAGGGGCCATGACCGCCTCCTTCCCACCTACCATCCTTACATTCGTCACCATCATCTCCCAATCATCATCATAATCATTCATCCGGTGCCATTAGCCTCGCTGCAAAACAATGCAACGTTAAAACCCAATAAAAAAAAATATGATTTTTATAAAAATATGCTATAGAAGAAATATCTTGCTGTAGAATATTTTTATAATAAGCTTTGCTTTTTAATTTATTTTGTAACAAAAAATCATTAATTCCAAGAAATTAGTTTATTAAATAATTACAGCCCAGCTAAAGGAGCTTAAACCCATTTTTAGCATGTATATTTAGTTTTTTCCCCAAATATAGGCACAAAATATTAATAAATAATCCTATTTGACATTTTATTCTCTTTATTCGTAACGTAACTACAAATTTCCACAACTATATGCATGTCCTGAACTAAGGAAATGTTCCCCCATGCCGGCGCGCGTCATCGAGCGCATCCTTGTTCCAGGTGCGTCAGGTGGTGTTGGGACACATCCTGCAGGACGTGCGCGCGCACATGGACCTGTGCTTCGGCTGGCTCTACGAGGAGTACAGCTATGTGCAGGGCTTCAACCGCGTCGCAGTCTTCCTCAAGTCCGACCAACCGGCCGAGCACAACTATAACAAGCTGCTGTGCAGTCTCGCAGCCGCCATCATCGCGATGACCGACAGCAAGGAGAGGGACACGTAAGACATGTCGTGTTTGTGTTGCCTTTAGGTGGATTAGGAGGAACTAGATGAGATTCTAGGAAATATAATTTTTATATAGGTTATCATTAAATTAATATTAAATAGAATAAATAGAAATAACTTGATATATTACTCCAGAAATAAAGAAAACATGATTATGAATTGAATGTAGGTACACTCAACAAAAGATAAATCAGTATTCGAAACAAACGTATTGGCTGAAAAAGAGTTGGTGGAATCATCTGATGATGAAGTCTATGCTAACTCGTTATCTAACTCTAGTAGGTGAGCTCTGATTCCATTGATAATAACAAGGATTGATTGTCAAGGAACCTGACAAGCAACCAATATGTTTCGTTCAAATACCGTTATGTTTTTTGAGTGTACCTACTAGAGGTGAGCGTGTGACGTGAGTCACGCGTGACTCACGACTTTTAGCGTGACTGTGCGTGAGTGTGCACACTACTGCTAAAAGTCGTGCGTGAGTGTGCAAAGTTACTGGTCACGCGTGAATCGTGTCACGCATGACCAGTAACTTTGCCATTTTAGCTTCCCAAATTGGTTTCTATTTCGAGAGAAAAAAAATGCCCTGCGGGGCATGATTATTATTAATAAAAAAATGGTCAACAACAGAATTCTGTGCATTTGGCCTGGGCTTAGTGTTCAGGAAAGTTGCGATTGTTATTTCAAATTATGGACCCTTGAATTTGATAAGCAAAATTATATATTTTATGCAAACTACCTAAGTAGTTATTACTGGGTAGGGTATACCTATAAGAAAAGAGAGTAAAGGATGGTCTGTGGCCAAGTTATACATTATTTCTCATGCTACATTTGACTCAACAGTTATTTGTGAATAAGAGCTGCGTTGTGTATCAAAAATATGAGGACTGACCTAGAGGGAGAGAAACCTCACCCAAACAAAGCATGTTGTATACTTATCAACGTGAGTGACTGTGCGTGAGTTGTAATTCGTGAGTGTGCGTGAGCGTGCAAGAGTCCATAAGATTTGCTGCGTGAGTGTGCGTGATCGTGAGTGAAATGCTGAACCCGCGTGCGTGAGTGGAATACGTGCCCGCGTGACGTGACCGTGCGTGAGTCAGAAATCACTCACGCGCTCACCTCTAGTACCTACCTATTGGTAGGTACAATTTTGTCTCGAGGACTGCTAAATCCTGGGACAATTTTATCAAATGTTCTAGTGATGTCCAAAACTATCATTTCTGACTCATCTTTATTTTGTATTCCAGATATGTAGGTAAGCTACTGCTGCACATATGTCCGTTTAAATATTTTATAAATAGGTAACCATCATAAATCTGTTTTCATTTGTAAACAAACTCTGTGAGCTAAGCGTGTTGTTTGTCGTGGCCAGGTTGCTGGTGCGACTGTACCTGGAGTCGCCTCTGATCACCGAGGCTGCGACCGACCTGCTGAAGGCGATGTGTGGCGACCCGAGTCGCGCCGCCATGGGCCTGCCGCTGCTGCAGGAGCTCGTGATACGGCGGCCACCGCGGCAACTCAACTTCCTCAACGCTCTGCTCGAGCACACGGCTCACGAGAACGACGTGGTGAGTACGCTGTTGTCCAAGCAGAGAGCTTTCAGCTTTTCCTTTTAGGAGGGCTTGTTGTAAAAGGTCTCCAAGTCACATTTTTGCATTGTGGAGTTCTGAGCAATTTCCTTTATTCAAATCAACTTTTTTTAATTGAACGCTCTCTTTAAAACAAATTTTTAACATATTAATTTTTCTATGATTTACATCATGACATATTTGTTAACATTTAACAACATAGTTCTGTGAATTTCTGTCATGAATCTAATAAAAATGTTCAACGTCGAATCACAAAACTGTAAAATGGGTTTGGTAACGTTTTTCACTGGGCCCTTCATTCCATCAATCCAAAATGTGAATTATTCAGGTGAAAACAACATTTTTAATACCTCTGTTAATTCATTATTAATTGTCTTTCCAGTAATCAGTTATAAAGTTATAATCTCAGTTAGGTATAATGAAATCTTGTAGTGGTATGTAAATTCATGTGCGCTAGATACTATATAACATCTTATCTTATCTTTAATCAATAATTTTTCAAACGAAAAATAATAGTTTATGTAGTTTACAAATGACAAATTATTTTCATTGTACTACCTATTCTGCTGCTGCACCTGGCATATTTGCAATAAGAAGTGCCAATGACTGACTGCCTACAGGTGCGCGGGACCGCCATCGGGTGCGTGGTCGCACTGTACGACCGCGGGGAGTTACACAGCATCGTGGAGGAGTACTCAATCCTCTACCTGGGCTTCCTGCGCCTGGCCAATCCGCCCGCGGTGCTGTTCGGAGGCGAGCGCGGACGCCCCAACAGGCAGGAGGCGTGGAGCGAGGACCTCGTGCGGGCGTGTCTCTATCTCTACCTGGCGTTGTTGCCCATCAACCACACGCTCATTCAGGAGTGAGTGATTTGTTACGCGGATCAGGGGGCAGATATCGGCATCTGAGACTTAATTTCTGAATTATGTAGCTCTTATACAGAACAAGTTCTTGTTCAACATCTGGAAGTAACTTCTTGTCACAGAACTAGAGCTATAATTTAAATGGCTGAATATATTTAATAATAATACTGACAACATTGTCGGAACCAGAAGAAGATTATTATTTAATATAGTATGTGTTCTATTTTCCTATTCAATCAAAGTGTGACAGAAATGTGAAATGGTATTGGAATTCCGACTATGAACAAGGTATTTCATATATGTACTATGTACTTTCATATAATTTTTAGAAGAACTAAATAAAGAATAATTACAAGGTACCAGGTTTTGACATTTTTAATATAGTTTTGTGTGAAAACAAAACTCAAAATAACCTTTTGAAGAACCGCCCTCACATTTTCTGTACTTAAGTTATGTATGTTTGTTTGTGTCTAGGTTGGCGCGCGTATACGTGCAGACAGTGGCAGACGTCAAGCGCGCGATCCTGCGCCTGCTTGATCAGCCGGTACGCTCCATGGGGATGGACTCCATGCCGCTCCTCAGCCTCGTCGAGGAGTGTCCCAAGGGAGCGGAGACCCTGATCACCAGAGTCATACAGATTCTCACCGACAAGAGTGAGTGCTGAGTTTATTCTTAAGGTGATACTAGCGCTCGGCCGTTTTAGAAAATTGAGAGAGAAAAATTGTGTCATAAGTGAGTGTAACTTTTACAGGATGTTCACATGATCATTCTGATTATTTATTAGTAGCACTTTTTAATTTTTGCTTATTGCATCGTTAATTAGGCGCTGGTTATTCAACAAAACCGCGCAAAACGATGAAATTTGCGATACGATTGGAGACCAAACCCGTTAACCAATTGATCTCAAATTTTAATCATGATTAGATGAAAGACAAACTTAGGGTTATCCCTTGGCACATTTTTGAAATTTAATTTTATACGGCGCCCAGGGAGACGAGAAAATAGCTAATTTTTCACCAAAAATCCACTAATTATTACTAATTAACGAAACAAAAAATTAAAAATGTACCAAGGGATAACCCTAAGTTTGTCTTTTATCTAATCACGATTAAAATTTCAAATAATTTGGTCTACCCATTTCGTCTCCAATCGTATCGCAAAAAGTGTCTACAAAAGGCAGAAAAATCGCTCGCGCTTGCAGCACCTTAATCCAACCTTGTATTGTTTTAGTTAAAGGTTAGTTATCGAGTTTTTGTGCACTAATAAACAAGCCATGACTTGAAAGTTCTCTTTTCTCTTGCCACCATTATTCAGAATGTGAATGTATCATATTTTAAACAAATTTTCTCCATGAATCACATCATAACCTGTCATAATACGTCATTATTTTGTTTATGCACAGCCGCGCCCAGTGCGCAGCTCGTGGAGCGCGTGCGTGAGCTGTACCAGGCGCGCGTGCCCGACGTCCGCTTCCTCATCCCCGTGCTGAACGGCCTGACGAAGAAGGAGGTGATCGCAGCGCTGCCGCGTCTCATCAAGCTCAACCCGATCGTCGTGAAGGAGGTGTTCAACAAGCTGCTGGGCACGCACTCCGACTCTGTGAGTCACGCCTCGCCGATCACGCCAGCCGATCTGCTCATCGCGTTGCACACCATCGATCCGTCCAAGGCGGAGCTCAAGACTGTCATCAAAGGTAATTTGCAATTGTTTATACTGCAATGTGACACAAGTGATGATAAAATTAGCTTTCTGCTCCCACATTGCTGTAGTTTTTGTGATCTGCACACTGGCATATTTTATTGAGTTATAATTATTATTTATTATAACTATGCCACCCTACTTTCAAGATCAATCACCCATTATTGGCTAAGTGCAGATGTTTCTTTATTGTAAGCATAGGTTGAGATGTACACAAAGATGTAAGCAGCACATTTGTTAATTTTTTTGTGAGAGTGAATAAATCCAAAGTGAGAAAGTGAGGACAACCAAAGTAGTACAATATACAAAAGGAAATCTTGAATAGTGAGTTTTTATTGCTAATCAGTTCTAAAATAGTACTCATCTTTACAGTATGAACACTTACAGTCCTTACAGTATGAACTGGTATTTTCATAAAGAACTGTACTCACACAGAATTATGTAGGTATGTGGGCCGACAGTTCAGTACGATGTGGAATTAGTTTATCGGTGTCTCTGGCAATCTCTTCGGCTACATTACGTATACAAGTTAATAGTTATCTCCTTGTCACAGCCACGTCGCTGTGCTTCGCCGAGCAGCAGGCGTACCCCCAGGAGGTGCTTGCCGTGGTGATGCAACACCTCATTATGTATACAAGTTGCTGAAACCCTCTCTCCTTGTCACAGCCACGTCGCTGTGCTTCGCCGAGCAGCAGGCGTACCCCCAGGAGGTGCTTGCCGTGGTGATGCAACACCTCATTATGTATACAAGTTGCTGAAACCCTCTCTCCTTGTCACAGCCACGTCGCTGTGCTTCGCCGAGCAGCAGGCGTACCCCCAGGAGGTGCTTGCCGTGGTGATGCAACACCTCATTATGTATACAAGTTGCTGAAACCCTCTCTCCTTGTCACAGCCACTTCGCTGTGCTTCGCCGAGCAGCAGGCGTACCCCCAGGAGGTGCTTGCCGTGGTGATGCAACACCTCATTATGTATACAAGTTGCTGAAACCCTCTCTCCTTGTCACAGCCACGTCGCTGTGCTTCGCCGAGCAGCAGGCGTACCCCCAGGAGGTGCTCGCCGTGGTAATGCAGCACCTCATGGAAGTCAGTCCGCTGCCGACGCTGCTCATGAGGACCGTCATACAGTCCTTGTCGCTCTACCCGCGGCTCAGCGGCCTCGTCATGAACATCCTGCAGAGGCTCATCCTCAAGCAGGTCAGTCAATACTTTTTCTCTTCCCAAGAATATAACAGGTTCAAGTAGAGGGCATTTTTACTTAGTAAACGTTATTATAAATGTGAAGGGATATCACTTGTAAATGATAACTGGAGTAAGTCTGGGTCATGATTCTACAACAATTTTTGATTGCTACCGGAATCGCAATGAGTATAAAGCTTATGGAAAAATCCCATTGCTAGCGGATTTGCTTACCGCTTTGCAGTTATAGAATCAGGCCCCTGAAGAGGCCCCTTCATTGTTCACTAGCCTGAGAATATTTTTAATGTCATGATGAAAATGGTATATTTCTCATTTTTCATAAAAGTTTTTGATGATTTGGTTATTCAAAGACGGGTTAAAGAATTTTACTCCAATGCTCTTAAACCATTTTGTTACGAGACACTTTCAAGTTATAGTGATTTTAAAAGTCTGAGAAATGATGATAACATCTAAAGAGCGTGTAGATTGTCTGGTGGTCCAGCTAGTACCTAACACGCCATGTGTAATGTGTAGGTGTGGAAGCAGAAGAAGGTGTGGGAAGGTTTCATCAAGTGCTGCGAACGCACGCAGCCGCAGAGCTATCAGGTGCTGCTGCAGCTTCCTCCGCCGCAGCTGCGGGAAGTGCTGGCGTCGTCGGCCGACATTCAGCCCGCCCTGCTGGCTCACGTCATGGCGTTCACGGACAACCAGGTAGACAACACCTTTAACTCTAGTGCTTATCCACAAATGTAAAATACTTCTTATTTTAAATGCCAAATTATGTCAGAAATAGAAAATATTATACTGGTTCACTGACCAAACATTTCCGAATCCGATTGTTTCTTTTTACACATTTTACCAGCTGCTTCACTAGCATGAAGTGATTTTTTTCCTTTCCTATGTTAACATACCCATTCACTTGTTTACAGTTTCTTTCTTTACATTCGGGGCTTTATTATTTCCTTCCCCTTTGTTTTATCTATCATGTTTAAATATAAAAAAATTCATAGAAAAATTGTGATTACTATACTTTCTTAATTTATAAATGGAGTGCAAAACTCTAATAACCTATCTATCTATACAATTCTCAGTAACTGGAGTTTTTAATCAACAACAATACAATTAATGTTTTGGGAGCAAGTGAGTGAGGCGTGCGGGTGAAGGTTGGCGAGTGGCGGTAGACAACGAACAGATAACAACGGTTTATTAGGTGGTAAAATACAGAGTTGTAATGTGTATAAACGAGAGTAGCATGTCTGTCCGTATCGATGGTCGCACTGCTTGGAAGTCGGCAGGAAGATGGACGTGATTGGCCAAGCCGGTTCTCCCATGATGCATGGCCGATATTGAACGGTCGACTCGGATTGACCGGCACATGCAGTCCGGTTGGCAGGCATGTACGGTTGAACCAGAAGGCTGTGTCCACTTCGGCGGGAGATGTGAATTGACTTACTTGTGAGGCGATGCTAGGCATGTCGTCCGCCGCAAAGTTTTGAAATTCACTCTCTGTGGGACTTACAAATTACAATAGTTGCTTAGAAGAGAGATATAATGCTGACATTCTTCTTCTAGCGGGCGCATGTGTCTCAGGCTGTGATCGACATATTGAGAGGCTCCTCGGCAGACTACTCAGGAAGCGGTGAAGCGGTGAGTTACAAACAGATAGCACTCTGTCATCTTCTCAGTTAGCGTTAACTTACACAGGAAGCGGTGAGTTACAAACAGATGGCTCTCTGTCATCTTCTCAGTTAGCATTAACTTACACAGGAAGCGGTGAGTTACAAACAGATGGCTCTTTGTCATTCTCTAAGTTAGCATTAACTTACACAGGAAGCGGTGAAGCGGTGAGTTACAAACAGATAGCACTCTGTCATCTTCTCAGTTAGCATTAACTTACACAGGAAGCAGTGAAGTGGTGAGTTACAAACAAATAGCACTCTGTCATCTTCTCATTTAGCCTTAACTTACACAGGAAGCGGTGAAGTGGTGAGTTACAAACAGATAGCACTCTGTCATCTTCTCATTTAGCCTTAACTTACACAGGAAGCGGTGAAGTGGTGAGTTACAAACAGATAGCACTCTGTCATCTTCTCATTTAGCCTTAACTTACACAGATCTCACTTTTTAGCTCACGACTACCACCGTCTTGAGCGGACAAACAATTGGATCGTTCAGTCGGGTAGGAAACTGTATAACCACCTGCCAATTGAGCTGAAACGACTCGACAAAGAACATTTTAAACTGTCTCTAAAAGCATATCTTTTAAAAAAATGTTTTTATAGTGTTGATGAATTTTTAGAGAATGTTCTGCAACTTTAATATAGAATCTTATTTGTGTTGACATGGCATGATCTCTCAGAGAATGCTGTACTAAATTAAGTTATGTGACATGGTTTATACAATGTATAATTGTTTCTTAACCGAATAAAAATACAATACAATACAATACAATACAGGAAGCGGTGAAGTGGTGAGTTACAAACTGATAGCACTCTGTCATCTTCTCAGTTAGCATTAACTTACACAGGAAGCGGTGAGTTACAAACAGATGGCTCTCTGTCATCTTCTCAGTTAGCATTAACTTACACAGGAAGCGGTGAGTTACAAACAGATGGCTCTCTGTCATCTTCTCAGTTAGCATTAACTTACACAGGAAGCGGTGAGTTACAAACAGATGGCTCTTTGTCATTCTCTCAGTTAGCATTAACTTACACAGGAAGCGGTGAAGTGGTGAGTTACAAACTGATAGCACTCTGTCATTTTCTCAGTTAGCTTTAACTTGTTGTAACTTGATGTTTGAGCTTGAGTGTCTTCTTGAAATGCATTTGTTGTTGGCAAAGTATTATCCATTAAACATTCCGCTACGTCACATTAGTTGTTGCATATTAAATTAAGCTACTTACTCGTTGTTCAAATTTTATATTTTATGGAAGTATTCAATTGGAGTGTTTGGTTGAAGTCGTAGTATTTGAGGTTGAAATCCCATCTATAGGATTTTGCAGGTTAGGTACTTATTATAAAAATTAATCGATTCTTTCTCAATTCAATATTCGACATTTAGTAACTAGGCTGGGTATTTATATTGAACTTGAAAATCCCTTACCTACCGACTCTTATTAGTTTGCTGACATTGATGATGTTTCTAGCGGTCCCCGACGTCGCTGATGATCGACATGAACGACGACGGAAGAGCGGAACCCGCGCCGCCGGGCATGGAGTAACGTGATCTCGCATGACTGTCACGTCAATTACATACCGATGCCTCAAGATCTCATTCTAAGGCGCATGATATTGTGGCACATGATTGCACCGAGATAATCTCGATTGTAGTACGTTGAGAGAGGTGGGATAGAATGTGCACAAGGAGGCTCCATTTATTGAGAAATAGATGCATTTTCACAACTTTAATTGTCAAAAGTCCACTTAAATGCAATAATGCACAACCATTCTTGTTTTAACTGAATTTGAAGTTTTTAATAATTGTAATGCTCAACCAAACCTTTGGACAAGATTTAACAGTACAAATTCCCAAGATATATTTCGTGGAGTCTTTTTAATGTCGTTTTTGTTCCCCATCTCCCGTGCTGCGAATAGTAGGTACCTATGCGGCCATGCTGTGCTCAAGATGATTGTGTGGACGATCTTTCTACCTGGCGGTGGAAAACAAGGGGAATGTCAACATACTACGAACTGCATGAAACCAAACTGGAGTATGAATTCAATTAAAAATATGTGTAATATTTCCTTCATTGTTTCATGTTGATTTACGGCATTATTTATTGTTGTTGCAATAAATGTTCTTAGTGTACAGTTTATTTGTGATTATTATTTGTACCCTAATTGTGTGTTTAATTCCATTGCTATTTGTGAGGGAGCCATAGTTAATTTTCTCTGTTATAACTTAAAGATTTTACTAGACATTTTCTTAATTCCAGAATACCTACATGGCCTTGGTTCTATTTTTATTTGGGTTATTTAATTTTGTTAGTGGTTGCTTTTACAATTTGATAAATATAATAAAGTACTTGTTGGTATCAAGAATGGTAATGGAGGGTTTCTTTCACTATAAATCAGAATATTCGTTGTGTTGTGCTCAGATATACCTACCACTAGATTTAATTGATTTTGTAACGATTTTGTTGTCAAATTGCAAATAATTGTCATTTGTCAATATTAGGCTGCAAAACCCCATGTCTTTACTTCGGGACATCAACTTGCTGTACCGTCAACTTTACCTCACAGCTTCCTCTCTGCAAGAACTTACTCTCAAGTTAAGTACATCACATACATCGCAAAATTGTAACACATTGCAAAACAAAACGATTCTTTATCTCGAGAGCCATGCCGTTTGCTACTCATCTTGTGAAGTTGATGGCGCAAACCTTGCTACCTCATGTGCCATGGAGAGAGTAAAATGCGAATAAGAAGAATAAGAATGCTGCATTACTTTTAGTTTTCAAAAGTAAATCATTCAGATAAACGGACGTCACGGTGAAATTTTGACAACTTTAGGTACCTGAGTACCTCTATGGAAATACTAGGTACAAAATGATTTTCCCACATCCGATAAATTATGTCATTCTTGTCTGTTGAAAGTAAACTTACGCAGAACATAACTGTCTAAATTATTAGGAAAACGCTCTGTGTAACGCGTTGATAAGCGAGCATCCGTATTGCATGCGAATTGATGCGTTTGCAAGTTTCTGCTCTACGACCTTGGAAAGAGCCGAAACCAAATGCGCGAAGAAAACAGTGACAGAATATCTGACATTTCCTTCAAGAAACTTTACGAATATTGCCAAACACGCATAAAATGTCAATAACTTTTGAATAAACGACAGATTAGTCTGAAATTTTACAAAAATACCTAAAACGTTAGTCCCGATGACCATGCAATGTTTTAGTTGATCACGGCCCTGATTCTATAACTCAATTGCGATCGCTTAGCAATTTCTTCCATAAGATTAACATGGCAATAATTGCTAAGCGGTCGCAATGCAAGTTATAAAATCAGGGCCCAGGTCAAACGGTTGCGGTTCCAGTTATCATTTAAAACAATCACAGGATCCTGTTCATAAACTACTGCACCCGAGACCACTAAGATTAAAAAAGAACACACCGAGAGAAAGTGTCAAGAGTACGACGGTGGTGACGCTCGCTCAATATTCATCCTCTAATCACGATATTATGCTGCGATGTGCGACCCAAGCGTTTGACATCACTCCGTCAGATTCAGCACATGCTACCTCGCACACATTCTTAGATATTTAGCGGGAACATCAGGAATTCGAAAGAAGATGACGTGATGATTAAACAAGGTCAAAGACTGATTGTGTCTTTATGTTTGGGTAGATTAGCGAGCACTCAGCATAGACATTGGACATGGGCGTCCGCAGGATTTCTGTCAGGGGGTGGGGAAAAGGCAAGAAAAAAAATCCCATGGTTAAGGGGGGGGGGGGGGGGGGGGAGGGGGGTCCGCTCACCATCCTGACTCGCAGGGCGGTTTTTGGTTTGTGGACACTTTGAAATCAATTTTGGGGCGTTATGAGGTGTATTTTCATGTCAATATTTATTTAAAATTTGATACTTTGGGGGGGGGGGGGGGGGGGGGGGGTGGAGGGCATGCCCCAATCTTGACCCGCAGGACATTGCTTTTTTTCTACACTTTGAAATGATTTTTACCTATTTTTTTTTTGTTTACAAAATGAAACTGAAACACCACAACAAATTATGTTTTCCTGACATCCAGGAGAACAAGCGCCCCCCCCCCCCCCCCCCCCTTTGGACGCTCATGCATTCGGATTAAATTAGTTGCATCCAGCCAATAATATAGTTATAGTGTAGCAGTAACTAAAATTCAATCCAAAAGGTTGAATTCTGTACCCAAGAAGTAGAAGGCCTGATGTTAATTTTTTAAATTTTGCGTTGCACTCTTTTGCAATCATGTAATCCCACACTTTATCAGTTGTAATTACTGATGTCAAACACAGTTATTGAAGTATTCTCTTATCAAATGACTAGTGCCACTATTACAAGAAGGCATAATTATTTTTGAGCTCATCTCAGAATCATTGGAATGGACATCGGGCCATCTACCTCTTGAGCCAAATGCAACTATTTTTCAGATTTTAATTCGATTCTATTCTCGGTCTCAGCACATGCATGGGAATTTTCTTTTGTCTGCTTACAACACGTTAATATCAACAATTGTATATTGTGTTGACAGAAGACATTAGTTCGTTTGTGGCCGAGATTTGGACAAATAATGACAAAGTCTAAAGAAAGTTTGGCCCACAACTCGCAACAAAATCTCCAGTTTGCTTTGCAGTTTGGGAAATGTCAAGGTCTTATTTCTTAACCAAATATCCGGATTTGCCTGAACAATGATCATTCTGCACACTTAGAGAAAAAATACAACTAATTGATGATTGATGAATCCTATGAAGTTCATATTCATATTCATATTCATATTGGACAATTTGAATTGTGTAGGAAGTAACTAGGAAAACGCTCTGAGTAACGCGTTGATGAGCGAGCACGGATACGCAGAACACCTCGAACCGAAATTCTGTCTATCGAAAATATCATTAGCCAATAATTCTTGAATTTCGTCAGACTTGAATAAAAATCTCTAAATATTCCTAAAATGTTAGTATCTGCAACCTTTATGATTGAACTGTTCCTTGTTAATATTCAAAAATCACAGGATCTCTTTAAAAAAAATATACCTGGGACCACTCAAATCATATGATTGAGCGAGCGAAGCGAGCGTCTCCTTATGGCTCTTTTGGCACGGACCTCTGTTTTTTTTTTTTTTTTTTTTATTCGTTTACTGACGCTATACAGGTCAGAGTTTTTCTTCGATCGAGCTGAAATTTTGCACACATGTGGAGACAACCTTTTCTGTTTGCTGACCCCTAATTTTTTTGAAAAAAATAGATTGGTTTAAATTTAAAAAAACATCTCCTGGTGGTAGGTTGAAAAATGAAACTGGTCTTCGATAAATCTGATCAAACTCATATTTTGGCTATACAGGTCAGAGTTTTTCTTTGATCGAGCTGAAATGTTGTACACATGTAAAACCAACCTTCTCTGTTTGCATACCATAATTTTTTTTGAAATCCATTCATTGGTTAAAATTTAAATAAATATCTCCTGATAGGCTGAAAAATGAAAACGGTCTTCGATAATTCTGATCAAACTCATATTTTGCATGATCATTAAGACCAATATTGTCTCTTATTTTACAAAATTTCATCCCAATCAGTTAAGAACGTATGAAGTTATTGAAATTTTTAATATCTGTCAGTAATGAAGTATCGAAATGAATGTTTTCCAGTGCCAATTGAAAATTGATTCTGATTTGCTTTATGAACCAGGTGCTTAGATGCTATTTTAAAGTTTCGATGAAAAGCATACACTTTTAAGTTGATATCATAATCAATTCAATACGGATGTATATGTTTTCTGTGCGTTGTGTACGCATTTCCGGTTCGAGAATTTGCACGTACCCGTGCTCGCTCATCAACGCGTTACACTGAACGTTTTCCTAGTATTAGTGTGTACACAATATCAGATCAATCTGTTGAACGGTCATTATTAGTTTCATTTCGTTTGAAACTTTCTGCTCTAACTACCTTGCGTTGCCTTGAACTGAAGATTCGAAGTCGCCGTGAATTTGACAGCCAACACGCAAAATGTCCCTAAAATTACAAAAACTTTTGAAAATAACGACAGATTTGACTGAAAATTGGCAAAAATACCTTAAATGTTGGTACCAATGACCATGCAAAGTTTTTTGTTGGTCGGTCAATCGGCTCTAGTCTAAATTTCAAAAATCACAGGAAAAATGGTTTCAAATTTGAACCAATGGGAGGATTTGGCTGAAATTTATTATGATTGGGTACAATGTTGGTTGCAATGACTTTGCTAAATTTCAAATTGATCAAACCAACCAATCGAAAGATAATTTTTTTACAATTTGAACCAATCAGGGGATTTCAAAAAAATTAGGGTCTGCAACGCCCGGAAATGGTCAGTACATGGGTGCAAATTTTCAGCTTGATCAAAGAAAAACTGTGACTTGTATATCGTCAGTAACAGAAAAAAAACAAAAAAAAAACAGAGGTCCGTGCCAAAAGAGCCAAAAGGAGACGCTCGCTTCGCTCGCTCAATGATATAAATGAGAAAAAAAATTAGAAAAAAGGGGAAAAGTAGTATAAAGAATTAATGTAGGTATCTTAATATAAATCATAGTTCTCTGTAACATACCCTTTCTCTTTCAGTTGACGCCATACCTTACAAGGTCAGGTATTCCTCTGATCGAGCCGATATTTGGAATATTATCAGTCTAGGAATACTTAATTCACTTTTTTTATATGAATTTTTTTTTATGTGATTGGTTAAAAAGTAAAAGACTAGGTACTTCAAAAGTGAAGAAAAAATGTTACACGCAAATGAACTTTGATCCCATTCAAAGCTAATGCGTATAATTTGTTTATTTATCTTACTTCTTTAATTATTTATTACTTTTGTATTTTTTTCGTATTTTTGTATTTTTGTATTTTGTATGCATTTATTTATTTATCCATACATCTTTGATATACAAATTTTACATTTGCTACCCATCTCATTACCAGCATAATATTTTCATGTACCTATACTACCTACGAAAAATTCTCGTACAATAAAAATGTACCTATGTATTTTTTTTTGCATTTGTCACAATCTTCTTTTTGAATTCCCGAAACCACCCTCTTTCTTTCTCTTTTTATTTTCGTAAATATTCCACTTGCTTATTAGATCTTTTTGGACTTGCCTGTCCACTCAATTGTTGCCTAAAATAAATAAATACGATCTAAAAGGAATGAATGAAATGAATCTCCATTATCCAACATTGCCAATCATTACTTTTCTGTCTGCCAAACATCATGGTTCTCTTACCTTCAACTCTGATCACACACACTTTAATATTGACTCGAAATACTTACGACATCCTGTATCTGTGAAAGCCTACACGTGGTCGTGGTAAACAATGCCGAGGTGTCAACTGTCACCGAGGGTATATATGAAGGAGGCGTGATGAATGTACGAGATTATTCTTGAATCTTACGTCTCCTCATCGTAAATCGTCGCTCGCGATGAGGCTCCATGCAATCGTAAGTGTATTCTTATTTTATTTCATTCAATAGTTCCAATCGAGATATTTAAACATTATTGTCTAGTTTGGGCAACCCACATAGAGAATAGAGTATTTTTCAAATATTTTTACCTCCTGCAAATGAAATAAATAAAAAATAATACATTGAAATTAGTTTATACGCAATAAATAGGAATATTTCCAGAAGCACTTTTTATTGCTCTGATTCCATTGTCCTACTTGTTTTGACATCGCGAATGATGAAGAATTAAGTATGACTTGACTACAAAACCTTCAAATTATCATTCCAGACCGTGTTCTTAGAGCGAACTTTTTCATTTCATGCCGAGCTTAATTTCTCACCCAATTTCTATGTAATTGTTTCTAAAGTAAGTACTTTAATCTAAATCTTTTAACACATTGTTCAAAAGACGGTAGAATGTGTAGGTGTCTAATATTATACTTCTAATCACCAATTAGTCAATGATTTTACGGTGTCTAATATTTTTCATCACCCTATTCTTTAGGTCGAAAGTAGGCAATTGAATTAGGTATTCAATACAATTTAATTACGGTACTAAAATGTCCTACATCTATAATATATTTATTTTTTAAGATCATGTCCTGGCTCAACTAAACATTGACTGATATTTGTAATCTGTTGAGTAAAGTATTGTCTGTATCTCTCACAGACAGCCGTCTTGCTGTGCTCTGCTTGCCTGGCAGCGTCCGACCTCTCCCAGGCTTCGAACTCGGTCCACCTGGTCGGCTCCAACACGATAGACGAGACACAACACGACGCCAGACCTCGGCCAAGTAGAGACGCCGCCGCCGTCGTCCCTCACGGCGTCCAGAACTCCGTCCCGGGCCCTCTAGCTGACTACCACACTATAAACGTAACTGAATACGACGCAATACCAAGGCCAATCAGTGAGGACGTCGTCGTCAATCCCCTGTCCGTCCCCACGCCCGGCCTTGCTCAGGACTCGATCCTGGGTCAGCTGATCGGCTACCACACTATAAACGAAACGGAATACGACGCAGTAGCTCGGTCTAACAGTGACGCCGTCGTCAATCAATCATCAACCGTCAATGCGTCCGGCCTCGCTCAGGACTTGAACTTGGGTCATCTGGCCGCCTATCACACTATAGACGAGGCTGAATACGTCAGACAACGACCGAGTAGGGACGCCGCCGTCGATCATGACGTCCCAACGGAGCAGCTTGACGACGCGGTTGAGGTGCAAAACGCGGCGCTGCAAGAACAGAGAGGGTACAGTTATGTAGCTCCTGGTGGAGGAGGTTGGGGAAGTAGTGGAGGAGGAGGAGGAGGAGGAGGAGGAGGAGGAGGAGGAGGAGGTGGTTGGGGAAGTAGTGGAGGAGGAGGAGGAGGTTGGGAAAGTAGTGGTGGTGGAGGAGGAGGAGGAGGAGGAGGTTGGGAAAGTAGTGGTGGTGGAGGAGGAGGTGGAAGTGGAGAAGGAGGAGGAGAAGGAGGAGGAGGAGGAGGAGTTTGGGGAAGTAGTGGAGGTGGAGGAGGAGGAGGGTGGGGGAGTAGTGGAGGAGGACACGGGCATCACCACGGAGGATATGGCTACGGGAGCCATGATCACTCCCACGAAGACAAGCCACATGTCCACAAGCCACAGCCCCCAAGGCCACAGAAGCCACACTACCCAAGGCCACAGAAACCACAGAAACCAAATTTCAATTTCCCCTCCATTAATCCCCCAGCAAAGCCCCCTACCAGTCGCATACCCATACCAATCTTCATTCCGATACCCATTCCTATCCCAATCCCCAAATTAAAGAAGTTTCCTATTCCTATCCCAATTCCAATCCCAAAATTTAAGAAGTTCCCTCTTCCCATCCCAATCCCCATCCTGTTGAAATTACCTATCCCGATTCCAATCCCAAGTAAACCACCTTCTCGTCCTAGTTTACCTGCGTTTCCCTTCCCTAGTAAACCTTCATTTCCTCGTCC
This sequence comes from Leuctra nigra, assembly GCA_934045905.1. NCBI lineage: Eukaryota > Metazoa > Arthropoda > Insecta > Plecoptera > Leuctridae > Leuctra > Leuctra nigra. The sequence goes on along the minus strand of OW203767.1, from coordinate 14,349,431 downwards.
TAGTTTACCTGCATTTCCCTTCCCTAGTAAACCTTCATTTTCTCGTCCTAGTTTACCTGCGTTTCCCTTCCCTAGTAAACCTTCATTTCCTCGTCCTAGTTTACCTGCGTTTCCCTTCCCTAGTAAACCTCCACAGAGCAGACCTTCCACGCCACAATGCCCTCATCATCCCCCTCACCATGGCTACCCTCCTAGCGTGCAACCCCCTCACCATGTCTACCCTCCTAGCGTGCTTCCCCCTCACCATGGCTACCCTCCTAGCGTGCAACCCCCTCATCATGGCTACCCTCCTAGCGTGCAACCCCCTCACCATGTCTACCCTCCTAGCGTGCAACCCCCTCACCATAACCACCCTCCTAGCGTGCTTCCCCCTCACCATGGCTACCCTCCTAGCGTGCAACCCCCTCACCATGTCTACCCTCCTAGCGTGCAACCCCCTCACCATAACCACCCTCCTAGCGTGCTTCCCCCTCACCATAACCACCCTCCTCACCATGGCTACCCTCCTAGCGTGTACCACCCTCACCACCACGACCAGCACCACGACTTCGGCGGCTATGGGCCGAGTGCGTCGGGAAGCTCGCACGCCGGCACGGGAAGCTCGCACGCCGCCACGGGATACTCGAGCGTCGCTGAGATTCCTCTAGCATGACAAAGTGCAAAGTGAACGCAACGAAGTGGTTGAAATTGAAAAACATTAATATTATCAGAACAGTGCGGTTTACATTCTTCCAAACATCAGACCTTGTGAGAAATACTGACATTTCTCGAACCATAATTTAAAATACAAGCAGATTCATGTTGGTTTTCGGTCCATCACCGCAATGTCAAAGGTACTTTTGAAAGTATGATTAATAGTCTTGAAATAATTACGAAATAACTTATAGAATAATATGACGCCAGACGAGTGACTGTTATAACTTATAATATTTATAAAATGTAATGGATAATAAACAGTTTACATTTCTATTTCCATTATTTTATTTGCTGTATCATATTATTGAAATCAGTCTTAGGTCCAGTTTTTCATTGCTCAGCTCAAGCAAGTAATTAAAAGTTAACACAGTTAGTCATTCTAGGAATGTCATTGGCGGTTGACATGCCAATAGAATCCTAATCTACCGTTTAAAGTTAACAGCATATTGAAAGACTGGCCCTAGACCAATTTTTCAACACTCTGCTGGCATTCCTTGAATGACCAATTCATCTAGCATTGAAAAACCGGCTGTTTAAAGCTTTTTTTCGTTTACTCGAATTAATAATTAAATACCAGATTAAGTGTGTAATATCGCATTGTAAATTGGTAGTTGAAGCATAGGTTGAAGTAGATTACTAGTCCCAGATTATTCGTAGTTATAAGAGAGCGAATGGAAATCACGGCCTTGTATACATAAGATTAATAGTGTATCCACTTCACGCATGATTTTGGGCGGCGAGTTTGCCTGTCTTGCGATCGCAGCGCTAGTCTGCGCTGCGGTCAAAGTTTCAACTAGGACATTTTATTCTAATTTCTCATTCAAAATGCCATTTTGCGGAATATATTTTGAATTATTATTATTATTATAATTATTATATTATTATTTAAATATAACAACTCTGGTTTAATAAATGCATCAACAAGGGTAAATAAGATAATAAAGGCTTAACACTATGTAGTTCTCCCATATGCCGCCAGGATCGCGGCGTTCACAAGACAATTCAAGGTCAAATTTAAATCTCAAAAAATGTTACATGTTTTTGCGTGAAGTGGATACACTATTAATTCTATGTATACAAGGCTGTGATTTCCATTCGATCTGGTTATACCAACCACGTGTCTATGTTTCATTATTTGATTGTGTTGATGTTTGGAAGTTCTGCAGTTTGAGTTTCTATGTTCAAAAACTAAAATGACATGACATACATATGAAGCAATATCATGCAATGAAGAAGTGAACTTTTTCACTTCTTCACGTTCCCTTTCTTTTTCACTTTTTCTGAATTTATTCACTATTTTCACGGCGGTAGTGCCTTTCGTTGTCAAATATTAACTTTTGACCTATTATCTTCATATCATTATATTATCTAAACGTGCGGTCGACAAAAACTAAATAACATATTTAACAACCCACAAACATTGTAAACTCTAGTTATTTACTATAATTATGTATTGGGCCTCCCTTGATAAGAGCTGATAAGAACAATCATGTGACACATAATTTCGAACAATTTCACAGTATGAAGTGCATTTCGGTGGTTAATGTTTTCATGGCTTTAGTCAGTTATGCGGCAGCCTGCTACCATTACAGCCGACTCTTCCACAAGCAAGGATAAGAAGTCACTGGTATTTATAACGCTAGGTAAATTAAACTATAACCTTTGTGCTATGGCGCGTCGGTTTTTAATAACGTAGGAATTTGATTTCTGGACTAGGCATTTATATGCCTATTTACAAAAGACAATGCAATTTTATTGAGCACATAAAATAGGTACATAATTGGTCTGTATTCAACAATCGAGTCGTTGATCTTCCAAAATTCGTGCACAAAGTAATCGTTTATTTAAAATATATATATATTTTTGCTGTATAACTATTGCTGTGTTTTTTAGTTTATTAATTTGTAATATACCTGAAGAAGCCAGGCAGGAGCCTGGCGAAACGTTGTATATTTAACTGTGGAATAAACGAAGCATAACCGAAAAATATTGATTATTATATATATATAATTCACGTATTGTCTGATTCTCATTAATATCAAGTTTTGTAATTTGTTGTTTTTATTTCCTTTTTCATATGTGAAGAGAACTCTGCTGCATTTACAGAGTGTGTTTCTCTGTATACATACGTTCTACAAAGACCTTTCAGCGCCTGAGGGCAAATGCCAAAATACAAACGCCAATAAAATGCTGTATACACCTCAAACATGAATTTTCTTTGGTCCTCTATTGTTATGAGGTGAGAAAACTATGAGGTCAGAAAACTAGCAAAAATAAGTGTGGAAAATAGGAATTCTAAATGGAAAATAGATTTTTCGCTGCTGCAAATTCCTTGTAGAACGTACTTATGCGGATTCATTTGGTCAACTCTGAACGCGAATTCATGATAGAACTTGATAATGCATGCTACTGAATGTTGCAGCAAATCTGTACTTGCGCCTCACGAGCGGACTTAACTTCACACGTCTGGTATTCATCCTGGGCACTCTTCCCCAGGACTACACACCTCCCGCTCCGAACTGCAGTCTTGGGGGTTGCTGCTACTACAACACAACCCTCTGGCAGCAGTCCGTACTGGACCAGATGATGCTGGGGACACAAGACGCCCTGGTTGTACAACCGTCACCAACCGCTAGTCCTTACAATACAGCATCCATGTTGGATTATGCACTTGAAGCCCACAGCATAGCTAGATCTACCAATTACCTCTACTTCCTTACATCTGCTGTTCCAAATCCAGATACAAACAACGTATCGCAGAGCAATGCTCGATTGGTGTTGTTAGGTATACAATCGTTGGATTTACACGTCCTAGATTACCGAGCTTATTTAGCTTCAAATCCATCTGCAGATCCTTGTACCTTCATGGCTTCTTCTCCTCAAGATATGACGGTCCATGGAGTGAAGAAGGTAGGAGATTTCAGCTCCCGCATGATCTTCATTCTTGACACATTTCCTCAGGATTATTCTCCACCGTCGCGGAACTGCAGTCTGGGAGGCTCTTGCTATTACAGTATGGATATGTGGCAGTGGACCATGATGGACAAACTGAAACTGGGGAAAACAGACACCTTGATGACACCTTGAACAGCCAACCCTCTCCAGTAGTACTCAGTACAACACATCATATTTCTTGTCAGATATCCACTACGTAGCTGGATGGGCTGATACTGTAAGCAGCATGTACTTCTTGACGTCTCCCGTTCCCAATCCGGACCTAAACAATGTAACTCGAAGCAATGCAGAGTTAGCTTTTCTGAGCACACAAATATCTAATGTTCATATCCTTGACTACGCCGCATATTTAGCTTCCAATCCAACTGGAGATCCTTGTACGTTCATGGCTACCTCTCCTCTGGATATGTTCTGCCCTTGTGCGGAGAATGAAGGGCGTTTCGTCACCCAGACTTTCTCTCGGGTGATCCTCTTCGTTGCCACTCTTCCCGAGAAGGAGAACTACATCTCGTCTGTTTGCAGTGACACCTGTTGCTACTACGACTTCTCCTTCTTCGCGTACATCAACATCTTGACACTCACCCAGTACGATGCAGTGGTTATGCAGCCGACACCGAACAGCAATCTATCAAGGGACGCCATCATCAAAGACTCCGGTTCCATTCAGAGCCTGGCTGGACAGACTAACATCTTCTTCTTGACTTAACCAGTTCAAAGTCCAGATACGAATAACGTGACTTTTAGCAACGCGCAGCTTGTTACTTTAGGTATGAGAGTTGTTGGTGCACGCACTCTTGATTACCCGGCATATTTAGCGAGGAATTCTGCTGGAAGTCCGTGTGATTTTATGTTTTCTTCTCCTCGTGATGCTGCGTGTGCATGTCCGGACCCGGACGCTGGCTCCGTGACAAGTGGCGAGAATAAGTTGTCATTGTTGACCTGTATTCTTTTCATCAACTTCGTCGTAGTGCTTTGTATAAATAATTAGGAGTCCTGGGGAAGGCGGTACTGCGTTTATTTTCACCTAATTACGTCACTCTTCACGTCTTCACCTGAAGTCTAATTTTTCTTTTTACTGAATTACAACTGTAGGAAGTAGGGTTTAATTTATCTGTTTGTTTAATTTGTTTGTTTGTTTGTTTGTTTGTTTGTTTGTTTGTTTGTGTGAAAAACGTTTTCTTTGAAAGACTCCTATAAAGTTATAGATATTAAAACTGTACCTTCTATATTGGAATCAGTAGAATGAAAAATGAAACTTCAGGTGATGTTATAAGAATTAGAAGACAATGAGCAGTCCCCGTAAATGTTGGGTTGAGTAAAAAATATTAAAATGTGTAAGCCTGAACCCATTTTTCCATGCATGCAATAAAATCAACTACTATAGCTGTTTCATAAGTATAGTTATTCAGTGTTTTAATCCTTATTTGATGTTCAATACTGACCTTGTGACTAGAGAACTATGTGATTTATGAATGAATTTAATGTGTTTCTAAGTTTCTATTGATTCTATGTAATGTTTGTTTTGTGTGTAATCTGAATTTATTAAAACTGCACATGTGGATTTATTTAACTGTCTGCAAATAAAGGCTAAATAAATAAATAAATAAACAATACACATATAAAACGTACAATTTGATACTAGAAATATTTCTACAATTCTAATTGGTGTTCCCCTTAAACCTTTGCATTTTCATTTGTATGCCCATCTTGGTTTACAAGACTTGCTTGAAGATCAAGTCTCTTGGTACAAGAGTGTACTGCCGTCACCACTTGGCTCACAGATTAATTATTTTAAAAGCAATTCTAGCTCACGTGAGAATCTAGCTTGGACCTTTAAAACACTGGCCCCTTCTCATATCGCTATATTTCAGTAGCACCGTGTTACTGTAGCACGATCGGCTAGTTGCCATGACGATAATCTTAATTCGTATGGCTAAAACTAACAAAAGTTGTGCTACAGAAACACGATGCTACTGAAATTTGGCGATATTAGGTAAGGGTCCTGACTCATGCCTGCTAAATAAGATCAATTAAATTATAACTTTATTTTATTTGTATGTCAATAAAGTTAATTAAATGCATCTTGTATACAGCAAGGTGCAAAAAGAGCTAAGACCAGTCGTTCCAAGCATAGAAGGGTGTCTTTACATGTGTGTGTGTGCACAATTTCAGATCGGTCGGTGGAGGTGCGACCTGTGTATCGGTTAATAGCAGAAGAAAAAAAACACACAGAGGTCCGTGCTAAAAGAGCCAAAAGGAGTTGACCGCTTCGCTCGCTCAATAAAAACTGAACGTTTCAACAGCAGAGTTGGGTAAGTTACTTGTAAAAAGGAACTAGTTACTCTGTAAGTTACCTGGTCTCAAAAGGAACTAAGTTACTTGGTAAGTTACTTGATTTGAAAAGTAACTGAGTAGTTACCGAAAAATTTAAGTTACTTTTAAGTTACTTTAAAGTTACTTTTCGGATATTTTTTCGACAAAACACAAACGTGATCGAACTCCGCTGAGGGTTGATTTTGTTCGACAAAGCAATTTTATTATTTGTATTTAATCCCAGTCATCGTGCTCACAGTCAAAATACAAATTAATAATAAATGTAATTTGCACTCGCGGTAATGGTAAATATTAATGCACGCACCTCTTCCTCTTCACTTCACTTCTTTAAATGGTCCATCCATGTGACAATCACTTTGATTTGTGAAACTCTATCTTATTGGGTATACATTTTATGTAAAAGCTACCTTTATTGGCTAGTATGAATGACGTCATACTTGTTTTCATTTGGATAGGTATGATTCTCGGAAAAACTTGCAGCGCATCTGCAAGCATCCCCCAGCCCAACTACCTGCTAATGACTTGTGGAAGGAAATAGATCAATGGGAAGGAAGGACACACATGGGCGCCCGCAGGATTTCTGCCAGGTGGGGGCAGGTCAAGGAAAACAATACTTTACGGGTTTAAGGGGGGTGTGGGGGGCGCGCCCCCCACCCAGCCCCGCAGGGCGTTTTTTGATTTTTGGACACTTTGAAATCAATTTTGAGACGTTTTGTGGTGTATTTTGTTGAAATATTCAATATTTTTTTAATTATTGCACTTTGGGGTGGTGGGGGACATGTTAAAAACTGCCCCGCAGGGCATTTTTTGGATTTTTTACACTCTGAAATCAATTTTTTTTAGTTCTTTTGGTTACAAAATGATAATATACGTTAAACCCAATACAATTTTTATGTTTTCCTGACATCCAGGGGGGGGGGCAAGCGCCCCCCCTTGCCCCCCCCTGCGGGCGCCCATGAGGACACACATTTCATTTCCTGTGATTTGTTGTCTGGGTTTATGATTTCCTCTCAAGAGATAGATAGGGAGTTTGTAGACTGTGAAAATATTATATTTTTGTCAAACTATTTCACCTATAAGTAACTTTAAAAGTAACGAAAATTAAGTTACAAGTTCCTGTAAAATTGTAACTTAGTTACTCACAAAGTTACTGAGGATGAAAAGTAACTAGTTACCCCAAAAGTTACCTAAAAAGTAACTAGTTACCAGTAACTAGTTACTTTCGTTAAGTTACTACCCAACTCTGTTCAACAGCATGGTCATGTTTCGCTCCTAATATTAATAACTAATTTCTAATCCACATTGAGTTGTCTGAAGGAGCCCTCCAGACCGAACATGCTTTCTTGTGTCTTTGGTTTTCCAATCCTCTTCTTCTCGTTGGATCTGTATTGCTCGTCGTCTAGGAACCAGTCTCGGTAGCTCTCCACCTTCTTCTTCCAGATTTCTACAACACAACACGGTTTTAAAATAAAGACATTTTCAAATTTTTAATATCTAGTGGTGCACTCAGTACACTTTTATATGACATAAATGCATTAATAAAATTTCGTCTTAGCAAAGATATATTAAATATACTTGAAAAATGCTACAAAGTATTAGTATTGCTATAGTATAGTATTAGTATAGTACCTTAGTATTATTAGTGTTTTAATAGTATTTTTATAATAAATCCTAGTATTTTTAAAGTAAATTTTGTTTGGAGTAACTCGATTTCTGTTGAATGAAACTTGTTTAACAATGTTTGATATTTGATATGCCAATATTCATAAATATCACACATATTTATAAGTTGATACACACCTGTGAGGTCGACCAATGAACCTCCGTGTCCGCCATATTCCACGGGCAGATGCTTCTGAGGCAGTTCCTTGTAGAGCGCCTCCATATCGTCACCGTGAACGTGCAACTAACAGGAACAAAACCCATCAATAAACTTTCATTACCACGGCAATATGTTCATTTAGCAAGTGATCATAAATTATTTTAATATATCTGAAAAAAACGAAAAAAATCTTATATTACTTACACATTATTATTTTTCATGCTATATAAAAGGTTGCAAGAACCTACACATATTTATGATAAATGAAATTACCCTTTTCAACATCTTTTCTTTTAAGAACGTCTTGAACAAGTTGAATATCGTCAAGAAACTGCTGGGCACGTGGATGTAGTGAATTCCTTTAGGACGAGTTGGGTATGAATCCTGGAAGAAATTCATTAGGATTTATTTGAATAAATTCAATCAAAAGTCAGACCAAAATGTTGAGAGTATAGTGACTATTAAGAGAGGCTAATAGACCATATTATTCAAAAGAACATATTATAAATTATCCTGTAAGCTCTGCTGTATACAAAATTTCACATGCGGAGCATACGACGACCCCGATATCTACTTATGTTATTCAACCATAGGCATAAATATACCTATAGAAAATCTAACTGCAATCACTGATGACTTGTGGATTGCGCATCAATGCTATGCGAGTGAAGTCAACATTTCTAAGTCGCCGCCGTAATAGCTTTGTGGATTTGTAACAAATTATAACTAATGTAACTAAAACGTGTTAATTAACTAGTTAACTAATGACTAATGGAATAATTTAGTTGATTCAAAGTGATTTTAGAAATGATTTAGATCGTGTAAAAGGCACGATTGACCTTGAAAAGGAACATTTTATGAACATTTTTCTAATGTATTTTCGACTTCACTGGCAGTGTTGTGACTTATCTAGATAAAATTATCTAGATAATTATCTAGATAATTATTTTTTATCTTTATCTTTATCTAGATAAAAAAAATCGTTATCTTTTGTCTTTTATCTAGATAAAAAATATTTATCTATTTTAATTTTAAAATACAATGTAATGTAAATTGGAATTCATAATACCGAGTGCCGCAAAAAAAAATCACCCTGATTGAGAGGTCACTATAAAGAAACTATTATGGATTGGATTCTGAAATTTGACATACCAAAATTTAATATGTGCAAGTTTCAAAAACTTTTCTATTGTAGAAAAAAAGTTACAGCTGTTCAAATTTGGTTGTCAAGAAATTGATTATACGGAGCTTAAATAGCGCGTGTGTCCAGAAATACGCGGCCGGCGTGCTGTTTCTCAAACTACGTACGATATCAAGCTGAAAATTTCAAATTATATTCAAAATAGATAAGAATCGATTGTGTAAAAATTTCAAATAATATCAATTTATGTAACGAAAGTTATTGAATTTTGAAGTTGAGCTTGAAAACAGAATAGTGGGGGAAAACCTATGTAAAAAGAAATTAGACGTGATTTTTTAAAATTATCTTTTATCTTTCAATATTTATCTAGATAATTTTTTTTTATCTTTATCTATTATCTAGATAATTTTTCATAATATTATCTATTATCTTATCTAGATAAATTTTTGGCAGTTATCTATTATCTTTATCTAGATAAAAATAAAATTATCTAGTCACAACACTGTTCACTGGGACTAATGCTGAGGGATTCAATACGCAAACCACGCAACGAAGTGGAAGTACATGGAAGTCAGTTACTGCAATTTATAATTTAAAAAAAAACTAACTAGACTTATTAACTAAGCTAACAACATCATTTGTATGTGATCTATTTCTTGATACTAATTATAATGTATGCAATGGAATTGAATAAAGTTCAACCTCCAATAGCGAGCTCATCTTCTTGGCCAAGGCCGGTGTGAACTGTACAACGTGTGCCAGCCCCATGCCGGCCAAGTCAAGTAGATTGATGTCACCGCTGATATTGTAGTCGTCGTCTTCCATCATCATGATGTCCACGATCATCAAACTCATCTTAATGACGACCTCGATGCTAATCTTGCTGGGGTCGGATAGTCCTAACCGACAGACGATCACCCTCCGTCCTTCATCGTCAACGTGAGGTAGAGGCATGTATGTTCTGTACAGGAAATGTATCAATTGTGATTTAAAGTAACCCCGGGGACGTCTAACTGTAGGCCAATTCAGGTTAAACTTCATATTTCCATATAGTCTGTTTTGAGGTATATACAATATAGAATATAGAATTAAAAAATATATACTAATTTTTATATATAAAAAAAAACACTTATTAAATAAATCGGCAAAACATGACAAAACATGGCAAAACATGACTGGGTATGAACCAGTCCTTTGACTCCATTGTTGCCATGTATCCCCAACCACGGCCTACAAGATGGTTTGACAAGATGCATTACAAGATGGAATGACTCACCCAAGTTTCAGCACCTCCTGGATCTCTGGCAACATCGGGTCTCGGTTGGTGAAGTATTCAGGAAGCAGTGTTCTCACTGTGTAGTAGCAGTCCAGCTTCTCTTTGGTCCTCTCCAGACTGAACTTGCAGCCTCGCAGGAAGGTCAGCAGCCATTGGTCGTCTGGAACATGGAATGCCTGGATATGACATTTTACTTCCTATAAGCAAGCACTTACATGGTTTTTATCTTATCAAACCTCATGACAAAGACGAACGAAATAGCTGTCAATGGCAAACATTCTGATGATACATTCAGTGAAAAATGTAATCTTCTCATCCACTGACCCGTCCTCGCGTGCAGATGTGGCTGTTTCTTGAGCCACTCTTTGATGTGAGCGACGTCTTGTTCCACTCTGGCGGGATCCTCGTGCAACTCTCTTCTGGCCACTTCCTGCAGCCGAGGACTCAGCGGACGAACATTCAACGGCATCTACACATAGAGGGATAAGTTACTAATACTGTGTCACGACAACATATTTTGAATTTATATCAGTATATCTGGTGAACTGAATTGAAAAATAACACGAACAAGATAAAGACTTTTTCAAATGTTATGATAAATGTATGGATACCCTACGTTGATCGTAAAACGACTTCTTCTTACCTGTAATGCTGTCACCACGTAAATCTAGGACAGAAAAGATGGTTTGACCACAGACAGCTATCTCTCGTCAATTGATAACATAGAAAAGATTAAATCGTAACTTCACAGTATTTGATAGCGCCTGATCATCAACAGAGAAATGAATAATGTATCAATGTCTTTGATTGAGCGAGCGACTCCTTGTGGCTCTTTTGGCATGGTCCTCTGTTTTTTTTCTGTTATTAACCGATACACAGGTCGCACCGTTTCACCGATCGATCTGTAATTTTGCATACATGTAAAGACAGCCTTTTCTGTTTGCAGACCCCATTTTTTTTGAAATCCGTACGTTGGTTAAAATTTAAATTAATATCTCCTGATAGACTGAAAAATGAAAATGGTCTTCGATAAATTTCATCAAACTCAAATTTTGCATGGTCATTAACACCAACATTGACTCTTACTTTACAAATTTTCATCCAAATCAAATAATAACGTATGCACTAATTGACATTTTTATTAGCTGTCAGAAATGAAGTATCGAAAATCGAAATTAATGTTTTTCCACTGCCACTGAATCTGATTTGCTTTATGTACCTCGGCCAAACAAAAATTGAACGTTGCCCAAATTTGAATGACTGCTGGTCACGTCCCATAACCAATCAAAGCTTGTTATTATCATTGAAATGTGAGGTCACCTACTAGAGTGAGACAATGATATCGCTTAGACTGACTTCTGATGGTGCGATCTTACATTTATCATCAGCCTATCAGATTTATTGAACGTTCAATTTTTGTTTGGCCTAGTGTACATACCAGAGTGTTAAGATGCTATTTTAAGTTTCAATGAAAACCATACTTTTATGTTGATTGAGTGGATCATATTTCAATTCATTATGGATGTATAAGTTTTCAGTGCGTTGTGTAAGCAATCCAGTTCGAGAATTTGAATGTCCTATGCTCGCTCATCAACGCGTTACACTGAGCGTTTTTTCTAGTAATAATGACATGTATTACGATACTGCATTCGATTTGATCTGCAAGAAGTTGCGGGAACTATAGAGTCTATGCGGGAACTTTAGGCTATATTGCGAATGAATGAGAGCCACAGCTGTCGGTACTCCTTAGGTGGGCAATCCTGCTCGATTTCTGGAAGTATGTTTTACTTTTTTCGTAGACTTTCACAGGCTTACAGAAGCACTATATTTGGTCTCACGTTCATAACATATTCAGTTCAGAAGACAATCCAGCTAAGTCACCCAGCAGTAACACAGAAATCAAGGGGTTTACCTTTGGTAAAAAAAGGTAAAGGTTATCATTAGGGTTTGTTTTTTTGATGTCTAAATCCCTGTATTTACTATTGCAATTCTATTAAAACTCTTGATTCATCAAGTTACTTACGTAGTTACTCAAGTCAGGTACCTAATTGAACGTGTTCAAATTAAATTTGTCGCGAAAAGTACTTTTATTTTAACATAATAACTATACATTTGTAAATTTTTATTTTGGTGTAAAAATATAAATGAAAACAGTACGTTTCAACAGCTTGGTCATGTTTTGCTCTTAAAATATTAATAATTGTCTTCTAATCCACATTGAGTTGCCTGAAGGAGCCCTCCAGACCGAACATGCTTTCTTGTGTCTTTGGTTTTCCAATCCTCTTCTTCTCGTTGGATCTGTATTGCTCGTCGTCTAGGAACCAGTCTCGGTAGCTCTCCACTTTCTTCTTCCAGATTTCTGTACAACACAACACGGTATTAGAATATAGAAATATTTATATTTAAATGTCTACTGGTGAGGTATAACGTTTAAGGTTTACTTTTTAGTAAACTTTATAGTATTATTAATGATATTAAAAGCAAGAATCAGATTTTGACTTGCCAAAAATAATTGAAAATACTTGAAAAATTCTACTTGACTCATAGTTTTTTAAATTATATTTTGTGTTGAGAAACTTGATTTCTGGTGAATGAAACTTGTTTAACAATGTTTGATATTTGACGTGCTAATATTCATAAATATCACACATATTTTATGTTGATACACACCCGTGATCTCGACCAAAGAGCCTCCGTGTCCGCCATATTCCACGGGCAGATGCTTCTTAGGCAGTTCTTTGTAGAGAGACTCCATATCGTCACCGTGAACGTGCAACTAACAGGAACAAAACCCATCAACAAACTTTCATTACCACGGCAATATGTTCATTTAGTTTCTCCTCATGACTGAATTTAAATTTCAATATACGTCGGAAAATATGTAGTAAAACTTTGATAAAGAAATTACCCTTTTCAACATCTTTTCTTTTAAGAACGTCTTAAACAAGTTGAATATCGTCAAGAAACTGCTGGGCACGTGGATGTAGTGAATTCCTTTGGGACGAGTTGGATATGCATCCTGGAAGAAATTCATTAGGATTTATTGGAATAAATTCAAACAAACGTCTAACCAAACTGTTGACAGTATTGACAAGCAAATAAATCAATCAAATATAACAATTAATTTTCAGGTTGAATTATAATGCATTGCAATTGAATGAAGTTCAACCTGTAATAGAGAGCTCATCTTCTTGGCCAACGCCGGTGTGAATTGCATTATGTGTGCCAGCCCCATTCCTGCCATGTCAAGTAGATTGATGTCCCCGCTGGTGATGTAGTCGTCGTCTTCCATCATCATGATGTCCACGATCATCAGGTTCACTTTTATAGCGACCTCGATCGTGATCTTGCTCGGGTCGGAGAGACCGGGTCGACCGACGATCAACCTCCGTCCTTGGTCGTCAACGTGGGGTAGAGGCAGGTGTGATCTGTACATGGATTAATGAACTCTAGATTTTTTTTTTAGATTACCTCTTTTCTGTAAGCCGATTTCAGTGTGAACTTTAATATTTCCATATAGTAAAATAGTAAAAGGAAAACATTATTATATTATAATTTCCATTAATTTATTAGCATGACTCCATTGTTGTCATGTGTCCAACCACGGCCTACTAGATGGTATATGACAAGATGCATTACAAGATGGAATGACTCACCCAAGTTTCAGCACCTCCTGGATCTCTGGCAACATCGGGTCTCTGTTGGTGAAGTATTCAGGAAGCAGTGTTCTCACTGTGTAGTAGCAGTCCAGCTTCTCTTTGGTCCTCTCCAGACTGAACTTGCAGCCTCGCAGGAAGGTCAGCAGCCATTGGTCGTCTGGAACATGAAATACCTGGCTATGCCATTAAAATTTATAAGCAAGCACTTACATGGTTTTTATATTATCAAACATTATGACAAACGAAATAGCTGTCAATGGCAAACAATCTGAAAATATATCAGTTGTAAAATGTGTATAATATCTTCTCATCTCACTGACCCGTCCTCGCGTGCAGATGTGGTTGTTTCTTGAGCCACTCTTTGATGTGAGCGACGTCTTGCTCCACTCTGGCGGGATCCTCGTGCAACTCTCTTCTGGCCACTTCCTGCAGCCGAGGACTCAGCGGACGAACATTCAACGGCATTCTACGCGTGGAAACACAACTAAAGCTGGCTTTCCATGATCCGTCATCTTCCGTCAACGTCCGACACCGTCCGACGAAAACGACCACGTGACCCGTCTCGGCCAATCCCTCGCCGTCCGAGATTTTTGGGGATGGCTCTGATTGGTCGAGACGGGTCACGTGGTCGTTTTCGTCGGACGGTGTCGGACGTTGACGGAAGATAATTTGTATTTGTATTTATAGATTTTATTTAGCTTACTAAGCCAGTAACATTACAGATACACTTGTTACCAACAGCACATATATTACACTTAGAATACATCATCAACTGATTGTCGCTTTATCCACACAATACAATGAGCTTTAAATGAACATACATGTTTTTCATTTCTAATGTCTACAGGTAACCTGTCATAAATTTTGCTTCCAGTGTTAAAAATTGATGCATACCATTTCTTACTATAACAGTGTTTCTTAAACCACATTCCACTGCTGGCTGCTCTAGTACTAATATTATGAATTGTTTTAACATTATCTAATTTATCTAAGATGTATTGTGGCATAAGGCCAATACTAATTTTAAACATAAATATAAGAACTAATAGTAACACAGACTGCTTAATACTCAGCCACTCCAGCATGTCTAACATTGTCAAGATAGGTGTTTCTCTACCACATCTGATGATCGTTCTCATGGCCTTATTTTGTAATATTTGTAATCTATCCAAGTGATTTTTATTTACATGTAAGAGAATTGTTGCTCCATATTCGAAATGTGGCTTAATTATGGTGTTGTATACCATACATCTTGACCAGTACGACAATTTTCCTCCTATTCTTCTGAGATATCCTATCTTTTTTCCTATCTTCTTTATCATATATTCAGCATGTAGTTTAAATTCTAATTTATCATCTAATATTATGCCTAAGTATTTAAATTCTTTAACAACTTGGATCTCATCCCCTCTTATGTTTAACTTTACATTACACGTTAACAGTTGTTCACTCATCTTATTAGTAACTCCTATGAACATTGATTTGGACTTATTTACATTTAGTTTCAGTTTGTTAATCTCTAGCCATGTAGCAATGTTTTCTAACTCGCTATTCATTTGCGACATCATTTCAAATACATTTGATCCACTCAAAGAAATAACCATATCATCCGCATACATGTTGAGGAACATATTAGAATTACACATTTTCAGGTCATTGATACATATTGTAAATAGCAGGGGTCCCAAGACAGAGCCCTGCGGCACTCCATTATGACATTCCATCCGATCAGAAATAGCATTATCATATCGAACTTTCTGGCTCCGATTAATAAGATAATCCTCTAGCCATGCCAATGGCATACCAGTCACTCCGTAAATGAACTCCAGTTTCTTCAGCAGTCTCTTCACGTTGACAACCTCAAACGCTCTTTTGAGGTCAAGAAACACTGCAATGGTAACCTCTTTCCTGTCCAGATCTTCCAACCACTTGCTAATGACATTTTGAAACGCAGTTTCACATGAGTGGATCCTCCGAAACCCAGACTGATGGGGAACAATTAAATTATTGTTCTCAAAGTACTCATACAATTGATCATGTACTAAAGTCTCAAATACCTTATCTAAAACACTAAACATATTAATCGGTCTAAAGTTACATATTTCAATTGAGTTAAAAACTTTACATACTGGTTGTATGACCGCTTCTTTTAGCATTTTAGGAAATTTACCTTGAAAGAGTGACATGTTTATTATATCTAGCAGCCTATATTTAATTACCTGATAGGAATCTTTGAAAAGCCAAGTATTTATTCCATCAGTTGACCCTTTCTTGTTTTTTAGTTTCCCCACAGCTTTGTCCAACTGCATTATTTTAACATTATTGAATGACATTAAGGTGCAGGTGTTACTTCTTTTAAACGTTTCTAATTGTACAGATTGTTTTAACTCATCAGTCAAATTATTCATATCCACATCCCTGATGCTTTCAACAATCTCCTCTACACTATATACGAAGTACTCATTAAACACATTCGATATTTTCTTACAATCCTGTATAGTCTCACCATCCACGTTCCTAATTTCAGATTTAGAACAGTTTTTTTTACTGGTAGTGCTGACCCTTGTCTATTTTATTGGAATAGTACTCACGTTCATTTCTTCTAATAAGTGATTTTACATGGTTTCGTCGCACTTTAAAACAGGTCCAGAACTCTTCTCTGTTATAATGTTTGGCTCGTATGTAACATAAGTCTCTCACTTTTATGTTTTCAAGCACTTCACTATTTATCCATGGCTGTCTCTTCGTGCCTGCATCAATAACTTTAGTCTTCACCTGATTACCTTTACACTCAAGAATATTTCTTATTAATACTTCCATCTTTCCATCTACATCTTCATTTTGAATGGACCAGTCACATTCAATAAGATCCATCCTTAGTAGCTGAGCATCATACTTTGACCAGTCCTCTATAGTTTTAGTTATTTTCTCAACATTATTATTGCTTACATTTGACGGACAGTTCATATTAATAACAAGCATTTCATGATCTGATATATTTAAGCTACTTTCTACTGAGACAGATATGATTCTACTGTTATTAGTTATTGCTAAGTCAATCATTGTACTAGAAGACATAGTAATTCTTGTGGGCTGTGTTACTGATAACGGAGCATGGAAAGCCAGCATTATACTTGCTTTGTCACGACACGATATCTTCAATTTTTTTAAATTAACTGATGATGAACTGACTTGAAAAATAATGGTATAAATGTATGAATACCCTATGTGAGGAAATAAGGATTTCAATAATAAATGGTTTAACGATATCTAAATCCTATACATGTGCTATTTCTTACCTGTGAAGCTGTGACCACGTGGAACAAGAGCACACAACTGAGAGATTGTTGTCAACAATGTCAGTTTATCTCCCAACTCAATGATAACACTCCAGAGATTATAACGATGCAGTAGCGTATTTGATACCACGTTATCATTGTGACGTAATCATGGACAGAAGTGCATTTTACATGCATGATCGACCTGGAAACTTTTGATGAGAAATCTTTCCTAAATCAGATCTCGTCTGTGTACTTCATATTATTCAATTTTATAAGTTGGCTGAATGGAAAAGATTCTTACCATTATTTGTTTACCTCTCTTTCTCTCCAGTGCAAGAGTTGAAGCCATTATATTGCAAAATGAATACAATTAACTGGTGGCTTTCGATTGTTGTCGCTGGCCCTCGAGCGAGGGCTTTCGATATTCCTTACGTGTATACAAATAAATCGAACCAATCAGATTGCCAGTTTAATTAATTTGATTTGTTGAACCGGGTTGTTAATAATGTTTTTCATGCTATCCCATTATTTAATCTAGTGGAGCGGTCGCTCCACGCCAGCCAAGTCGTACGGCGCGCGCACACACTCATTTAAAAAGGCTGGAGCAAACCCACTTTTACTGTAAGCATCAAAGTGGCATTTTCGGCCTACTGGATCTTAAAATTGGAAAATCTCACATTGTTGCGATATATCTTAATTTCGAGCTATGGCCCACCCTACAACATATACCAAATTTGGGAACAATAGGTTACGCCCTTTGCGCGCTAGAGGGCCGTGAAAACAGTGTTTTAGGGCGGTTTTCATAATAATAATCTCAGTAGTAGTAGTAGGGTGGAGCTAAAATATGGTAAACAGGCCACAGCATAAACGGCTGAACCGATTGATTTAAAATTTTTACCACATATGCACTTTTGGCGTCTGAGGTGCCTTTTGCTATAACTGGTTTTATGCCGCCATTTTGAAACCGGAAGTGACGTCATATCTCGTCAACGGCTGGACCGATTGGAACGAAAATTGCGCCAAACGATCCAGACGGTTATCTATATGCATGATAAGCAGCAAAAGACTAAACATTATGTTAAAGAAACCGGAAATGACGTAATGAAATTTGAAATACATCGATTGGCTTTTTGGCAACAAAGATTGATCCGATTATTTTGATATTTATGTAACGTATGTACTTTTGACGTCTCATGTGACTTGTTATAAAACCAACCGGAAGCCGCCATTTTGAAACCGGAAGTGACATCATATCTCAATAACGGCTAAATAGATTTCAACGAAACCAGCGCAAAACAATTTAGACGGTCAACTTTATGTATTATCATCAATAATATTTGCAGTTTCTCATACCTAAACCGGAAATGACGTCACACATTTTAATAATCTCACAAATTTTTATTTTGATGTAATAAATATACTATTTGAGACAGCTTATAAAATTATAATCATGTTTCAAATATACTTCAAGGGGTCAGAGATTTCAGCCGCCATTTTTAAACCGGAAGTAACGTCATATCTCAAAAACTGGTAGACAAATCGGTATGAAACTAGCGCCAAACGATTCGGATGGCCATCTCTATGGAATATGAACAGTACAAATAGAATTTTCCTATTTATGAGACCGGAAATGACGTCATTCAAATGTATAAATTATTATAATTCCCTCCTATACAATAAATACATATTCAGAAAGCTTAAAATGATACACATCATTTATAGAAATAAATTCTATGTGGCATTGCAGAAAGTTCAGCAGCCATTTTGAAAACCGAAGTGTTTCCATATCTCGGAACTGGGTTGACTGATTGGAATGAAACCTTTGCTATTCTTCGTGAAAGATCATTTAAAGCAATTATTTAGGACCATACGCTGCTATTCATTAGTGGTAACGAAATTGTAAAGGGTGATGATTTTTTAAAAGAATTTAGTAATTGTTCATTTCATATGTGTCACAAGTTGTTAGAATAAACTAAAAACAGGAGTGATATCCCCATAAAAAACACTTCGTGTAAAAATACCAGCCAAGTCTCTTCAACTAAAAAAAAATATGAAATCTAAAAATTCTGCACTGAAAAGTAGTGATATCAAAAAATTAGCCAAGTCAAAACTTTATTTGAAAATCAAAAAATACTTGGCGCATCGTTTTTTTTAGGGCATTATAGGTATACTATGTATATGTATATTTCATGTATAATTTATAATTGGCTTATACTTCCAAGCTATTTAAGTACACGATGCGCCAAGTATTTTTTGATTTTCAAATAAAGTTTTGACTTGGCTAATTTTTTGATATCACTACTTTTCAGTGCAGAATTTTTAGATTTCATATTTTTTTTTAGTTGAAGAGACTTGGCTGGTATTTTTACACGAAGTGTTTTTTATGGGGATGAAGCTGTCTCACAGTGAAATCGATTTTAATGAGATAAATAGAACTTCAATATTTGGTATTCATTCATCGGACTAATCAGGGCCAACCTCTAATGATCTTATCGCTAATATTATCAGACTTTAAGCGTCATGAAAACTATACGCATCTTTCATCACAATCGATTGGACGTTTTGCTTTCTCTCTAGCACAGTTTGTTAAGACACATGAATATTGTCATATTATCTTTCATAATTTACAGATTTTTAATTTCAACATTCGCTTTAATTTGAACATAACAATTCTGAAAATTATTCTTGTACATAATAATATAATAGTAAATAAATACAAATATAAATAAAACAGTAAGTTTCCCATGGTCATGTTTTGCTCCTAATATTAATAACTAATTTCTAATCCACATTGAGTTGCCTGAACGAGCCCTCCAGACCGAACATGCTTTCTTGTGTCTTTGGTTTTCCAATCCTCTTCTTCTCGTTGGATCTGTATTGCTCGTCGTCCTTGAACCAGTCTCGGTAGCTCTCCACCTTCTTCTTCCAGATTTCTACAACAGGGCAACATTTTTATCATTACTAGAGTTAAGAACAAATAATATAATACTTGAATCATCTGTATAGAACGTAAAATGCACTACATTATTTTAAAATGTATTTTGTCCGGAGTTCTTTTGATTAGTTGTTTACCAGTTAACTCGGCCAATGAGCCTCCTTCTCCACCATATTCCACTGGTAGATTCTTCTGTGGCATCTGCGTATAAAGTGATTCCATGTTCTCATGTATATGCAACTAGAAACAAACACCAGACAAAATTAAAATATGTACTTATTCTTAACAAAAAGGAAAAGGCTTCTACTAAGCTCATGTATTATTCTTGTAAATTGTCACATCTTCGACCATAAAATGCCATGCAAATAGCATTATAGAAACTATCTTCATTGCTCTTTACTAAACATTTTTGTGGTCGATGACATTATTGGGACCTGCAGTTTTTATTCATAAGTGTTCAATATCGAAACATCTCATCGCCTATTCTTATAATCCGTACTATAAGAGCATCTCTTGATGCAACTATGTAAAGAAGGTTGAAACATGACCACAACAACCATCACCGATAGGGTTCACATGTCAACGCTGGTCTACTAGTGTCTAGTACAAGTTGTCTCGGCTTACCCGGCGCACGATCTTCTCTTTGATGAAAGTCTTCATCATGTTGAAAAGAGTCATGAAACTGCTGGGCATGTGGATGTAGTTGATTCCTTTCGGACGAGTTGGATATCCGTCCTGCAAGATCACAAACATGGGTCAGGGCATAGACATTGTTGGCGGGGTTTCGTAGGCCGGTCATATATTTTTTCCCGCCAAAGGTCGGTTTGGAGCGGTTTTAGAGGCAAATATAAAATATAAATTGCCATATTTGGCAAACGGTTACGAATATCGAAAAAGCTTAAGTCACAGGTGATATGTATTGAACCTTTAACAACTAAATTTTCATCGCTTACTGTCATAACTTTGCTCCTACTATGTGGTCGGGCACGAAAACACTCCGTGTGAGAGACGGACGAGCGACGGAGCGTTTTAGTGCCCGACCACATAGTAGGAGCAAAGTTATGACAGTAAGCGATGAAAATGTAGTGAAAGGTTCAATACATGTTACCTCTGACTTGCTTTTTCGATATTCGTAACCGTTTGCCAAATATGGCAATTTATATTTTGTATTTCGCTCTAAAACAGCTCTAAACGAAATATGAAATAAATATAAATATAAACCCCTTAAGGGTTTGTACCATGAATATGGAAGTCATCTTCTTAGCCAGCGACGGAGTGAAATGCACCATGTGCGCAAGCCCGATGCCGTCAAAGTCCATGAGCGACACGTCCCCGCTGATGACGTAATCGTCGTCCTCCATCAACATGATGTCTATGATCATCAGGTTCGCTTTGATGCCGATCTCGATGGGGATCTTGCCGGGATCGCTGAGACCTCCTCTGGCGACGAGCACACGGCGGCCTTGAGCGTCGAGGTGCGGCAGAGGCAAGTGAGACCTGCGCATTGAGAGACATGATGTCTACGATCATCAGGTTCGCTTTGATGCCGATCTCGATGGGGATCTTGCCGGGATCGCTGAGACCTCCTCTGGCGACGAGCACACGGCGGCCTTGAGCGTCGAGGTGCGGCAGAGGCAAGTGAGACCTGCGCATTGAGAGACATGATGTCTACGATCATCAGGTTCGCTTTGATGCCGATCTCGATGGGGATCTTGCCGGGATCGCTGAGACCTCCTCTGGCGACGAGCACACGGCGGCCTTGAGCGTCGAGGTGCGGCAGAGGCAAGTGAGACCTGCGCATTGAGAGACATGATGTCTACGATCATCAGGTTCTCTTTGATGCCGATCTCGATGGGGATCTTGCCGGGATCGCTGAGACCTCCTCTGGCGACGAGCACACGGCGGCCTTGAGCGTCGAGGTGCGGCAGAGGCAAGTGAGACCTGCGCATTGAGAGACATGATGTCTACGATCATCAGGTTCGCTTTGATGCCGATCTCGATGGGGATCTTGCCGGGATCGCTGAGACCTCCTCTGGCGACGAGCACACGGCGGCCTTGAGCGTCGAGGTGCGGCAGAGGCAAGTGAGACCTGCGCATTGAGAGGAAGAATGGGCTATATCAATTCCAGACTCTTCATAGCAGTATTCATGGTTCTAGCCCACACTTATCGCACTCACACGCAAGGGCGTATTCATGGGGGGGGGGGGGGGGCAAGGAGGCCATGCCCGAATGACTCACCCAAGTTTCAGCACCTCCTGGATCTCTGGCAACATCGGGTCTCTGTTGGTGAAGTATTCAGGAAGCAGTGTTCTCACTGTGTAGTAGCAGTCCAGCTTCTCTTTGGTCCTCTCCAGACTGAACTTGCAGCCTCGCAGGAAGGTCAGCAGCCATTGGTCGTCTGCAAGCAAGAACGATGGAAATTATATAAACTCAGATTATTCCGTCCTTGTTATGCTCAGGGTTCAGGGACATGGACGGCAAGCAATAACACTCGATATTGAAATACAATACAAACAATCAGTTATTGAAAACGGTACCGTTTTTGAGCATCTGTATAGCTACTAATTTTTTCCGACCTTTAATTTCAGCAAATAATAACTTGCGTCTACATCTGGCATAATGTTAGAGGTATCTTAATGCACCGCCGAAGAAGTGGAATAACAATTGTGAACCTACAAACATTAGCACAATCAGAGTAAGTTTTTGTAAATGTATAATTAATTTTTCTCTAATTTATTTGCACCCAAGTTGAAGTAATTAGCTGTCTTTATATCATGATCTATGTAAACTGGACTGACCCGTCCTCGCGTGCAGATGTGGTTGTTTCTTGAGCCACTCTTTGATGTGAGCGACGTCTTGCTCCACTCTGGCGGGATCCTCGTGCAACTCCCTGATGGCCACTTCCTGCAGCCGAGGACTCAGCGGACGAACATTCAACGGCATCTACACATAGAGGGACATACTTAGTTGCGACTTATTTACACCAAGCTCCCAATCACAATAATGCATCTCAAACGAGATGTGCTTTCAGCTGTTATGATTTTGCATCAGAAATGTAAGGTAGTGGATTTGATCTTAAAAAATACAGATGTCTGTCCAAATATTTTAATTATTTTACGAAATATACAAATTTTACTTGCGAGTTTAAATAAAAAGCGAGTTTAAATATAATTTTCGAATTAGATATGTAACGATGCCAATGTTTCAGAGGATAATAAGATCTTCTAGGAAAAGAATCATAGTTGCGAAAACACCTTTGATTACACTACGATCGTCAAACATTCGACGTACCCTTAATTCCTCAAGCTTTTGATGATAGCGGATACAACCTACAAGTACATTATTGCAACTGAGATGAGACTTAAAACTTTAATTCAAATGATCTGCTCGTAAACCATTCGATAACAAGTATTAAGTGATTTTGCAACTCACCTTTTGCAACGTTGCCACCTCCCGCCTCAAGGATGGAGAACTGATAACTCACCGACGAGTGTCACTTGGAGGTCGCTTATCTCCAATCTCATTGATAACACTTATCAACTCACAGAAGTTGCTGCAGCTTGCGCAAATCTCGCCATGCATTGATAAGCGGTGGTCCATTGATTCGAACAGATTCTAAATCACTGCAAACTGGATGAGAAGTGTTTATTTCAAAGTACCAATCGATAATGATTAAGTTGAAAATTGGCATTCTACTTAATTTATTGTGTCTTCCCGTAAAACTACTAACTAGTACTTACTTTAATTAATAAATGAATCAAGTATTACAAAAGATCAACATTGCTTTATTTTAGTATGATACAAGCATGAAAAACATTGTAAACTTGTTGTACCTAGAGTAGATTCTACGTGATCTATTCAGCAGATATTTTATATTTTATGTAATTTCGAGATGCAGCTGACGTTTAGCTGAACATTGAAGATAACAAATTGATTGTATGAAATATCACAATGTACAAGTTGTTGAGAAATTCCCCTCAACATGAAGGACTAATCAACTGCCAGTTGTCTGAAGGAACCTTCCAGACCGAACAGACTCTCCTGAGTCTTCGGCTTCCCAACTCTCTTCTTTTCGTCCGTCTTGAATTGCTCTTCTTCGATGAACCAATCACGATAGCTCTCCAACTTCTTCTTCCAGTAGGCTAAAAGAAAACCGAATCTCTTAATCGAAGTGGATCGGGAAACGGGTTCTTTCCTCTTCTGTTATTTTAAGAATCGTCTCATTGTAGGTATAGAATGTGGTAGAATATAATGTTGGAATTTCTCTTTGTGGATCATAGGGCAATTTTTAGATTTTGTTTTATAGCTTTATTCTGTGTTGTACGGAATGTTAAAATTTACTGAATATCAAATACCAAAAATGTGTACCTTAAATTTGGGGGAATTTGACATATTTGACAAATCTTGGTTGAAATTTCTGGTAACTTCGAGACATCTCGATAAGAGACTGAAATGCATCAACAAGAACTCTCACTTCATCACTTGATGGAGATATAGCTACCTGCAATCTCATCCGCTGTTCCCGCGTCCCCTCCGTACTCGGACGGTAGAATTGCTTTGGGCACCTCCGCTTGAAGGTCACCCAGGCTGGAGTGCATGCGGACCTGAAGAGAGAAAGTTCAGTTTGTTGACCAAGATTCGAATCAGCTACAAATGGTAGTTAGTGGAAAGTAAAACTTGTAGTATAACTTGTAGTATCCTTCATGAACGACTGCACAAGGTTGAAGACGGCTTGGAAAGCGCTGGGGAGTTGCAGGGCAATCGCGGAATTATCACGTTTAAAAACGGATTATTTGAGGCTTGTTGGATTCACATGTTTTCCAAATTTTCGTCGGGATCTTCGTGCAACAATCTTTAAGGTGATACCAGAGCTAGGCCGTTGGAGCAATTATCAGATACGATTGTAGACTAAACCCGTGAACCAATTGATTCAAATATTACTAGTGTGTTGTTCAAGGATGAAAAAAGTTGTTACTTGGCACATTTTTAAAATTAATTATTTTAGAGACAAGGTAATAGCTAATTTTTCACTATAAATCAACTAATTATTGATAATTCATGATGATTTCAAATAATTTCGTCCACCCATTTCGTCTCCAAAAAGTGTCTACAACAAGCAGCAAAACCGCTATGAGCTTGCAGCAAACACTTGTTATAGAACGGAAAGTCAAGGACGTTAGCAACAATTCTCTACATAAACTCAGCAAGAACCATCTCGTGTTCAGCTTCTTAGTGAAACAATATCGACTCACTCGTCGCTTAAGCTTCTCCTTCATGAACGACTGCACAAGGTTGAAGACGGCTTGGAAGGCGCTGGGGAAGTTGACGTAGTGCATCATCTTCGGTCGGATTGGATAAGCCTCCTGCAAACATTCAAAATGCAAAGTTTTACAGTAGATCCCTTTCAATCAATTTGAAAGGGCTTCAAATCCCGGGGGATTCCTGATCCTGTGACGGAACAGTTTGGCTGAGTGGTAATTCGCTCTGAACTTGTATTCCGGGGGCCCGGGTTCGATTCCCGCGGCCGTCCTTCCTGACTGGGGTTTTACGTGGCATTTCCTCAGTCGACAGGCATGTGCTGGGAAGGTACCCTACTAATAGGCCACGACCACCTCTTTCCCACCTTCCATCCTTACCTATACTCTTCACCATCATCTCCCAATCATCATCATAATCATTCATCCGTCGCTATTTGCCTCGTTGCAGAACAGTACGACGTTAAGCCCCAGCCAAAAAATATCAACCAATTAGACGTATACTGTACATACTAACAACTACTCTGATGCCGGAAAAAATAACAATTAGTTTTAGTAATCTGTTCTAACAGCCAGAGAATTAAATCTTCCATCTTATGCTTCGGGCTTCCCTATCAACCCTATCAATGTTAGGAATGAAACAAACATATTTGATTTTACTCTCAAAGAGTGATAATATTGCAATGGATTGGTCTGAGACTGTACAGCTTTGGATTAATATCTCGATCATCCCTACGCTTATACCCTCCCGCCATACAACGGAGATCGTACAGTGGTATACCAGCGCTCCGTTGTATGGCGGGATGGTATAAGCGTAGGGATGATCGACACATTTTTCCAAGACCCTACCTGGAAGCACGTGGTCATCTTCTTCGCCATGGCAGGTGTCATCTGCACCATGTGAGCCAAGGTCGTGTCCTTGAAATCCATGGCGTTGACGAGTCCGTTGACGATCAACTCGTCATCCTCCAGAAGCAAGATGTCCATGATCATGAAGTTGACCTTGAAGGAGTCCTGGATCTTGTGTTTGGACGGATCCACCGGATACAGACGCATCATGATGACGCGACGACCGTCGGCGTCGGTCTTGATCAGTGGCATGTGTAGTCTGCAACATAATATTCGAATATAAGCAGCAAGAAAACTGCGAGCGTCTCCATTGTGCACTTTTGGACACACTCGCTTTTTATCATTTACTTATTAGTTACTTTCTTTTTTTTGCGATATGAGCAAAAAATTGAAATGAATATTCGGCCGAACCTGGGAGTCTTACCTGCCAAACTAAACAAATCTAACATAAAATTCTCTAACATAAAATTCCAGGATGCGATTCTGTGTAATAATAATCCATACGGCCATGGATCGGATTCGGGCCGAATCCGGAATTTTGTAAGTTATAGAATAGGGGCCCAGGGACTCCGCTGGAAGTTTCCCAGAGAACACAGTATTTCATATTATGTTGATTCCTTATAGAATGAAGATCTGGCTCTCTAACTCCCTGATGGAAATAATGCAAATCATCCCATTGTTTATGGAGCGAGATTGACAGCCGATGACCGGTTATCAGTTGCTGTCGATTACATAATATTATGTAAGATCTCATTGTATAACAACGTCTCTCGCTGTCTACAATCGTTATCACTTATTTATATAACATTGCGATTACATGACAATAAAACATGAATCGAGAAGACCTCGACAGTAGAAATATGTGATAGGTCGTAAAAGTGTAAATATCATCCAAGTGATCAGATAATAACAATTAATCAATCAGTTAATGCACATTTTCAATATTTCACACAACATTGAAATTTAACATTGAAATAGATTTCATGAATTTACAATCTATACAAAATTATGTAAGGCGGTGCAGTGATGTAATTTTATGCCATCCTCCCACGCAATACTACTTCATTATGTTAAAAAATAAGGGGCTGTGCATAAAGAACGTCACGCTTTCAGGGGGGAGGGGGGGGGGGGTCTGGAAACAGTAGGACGTCACGTTTTGATATAGATATTTTCAAGCATTTTAAATTTCAGTTGATATGCCGGGACCGGAAACGATATAAAACGATAAAAAAACGATTAATTCTGATACATTTTACAGTCAAAAATATTCTATTTAAGGGGGGTAGATAAGATTTGTGACGTCCTTTTAAGGAGGGGGGGGGGGGTCTCGAAAAGTGTGACATAGTGTGACAGAGGGGAGGGGGGGGGGGGGGGGGGTGTCAAAATAATCTATTTTTAGCGTGACGTCCTTTATGCACAGCTCCTAAATAATTTTCTGTGGAGCTGAAAATATACTATCACGGAGACATGTCATTATGTATGAAGGCCTTTTAACATCTCTTCATTCGACTCACCCAAGTTTGAGCATTTCTTGTATCTCTGGCCTCATGGGGTCTCTATCCTGCAACATGTCCGGCAGGAGCGTTCGCATCGTGTAGTAGCAGTCCAGCTTCTCCTTGGTCCTCTCCAGACTGAACTTGCAGCCTCGCAGGAAGGTCAGCAGCCATTGGTCGTCTGAAATAACCCCATGTATGTAACAATATGTGAATTATAGGGATTATTGAAACGAATAAATGTATCGGGAGTGTATAGGAAAAAACTTCTAGTCTGGACAACACCGTTACCTACTGAATAATACTACACAAGTATTTATGTAGCTAATGCAAGAATAATACATTTAAAAATTATTTATTACGTGTTACTCAAATTATATTCTAGAAGATAAAAAGATGCAATTCAATGATAATGATTGCTAACACAATTGTTGTGAAAAGTACCTGTCCTTGCTTTGATGTGCGGTTGTTTCTTGAGCCACTCTCTGATGTGTTCCAGATCCTGTTCCACCCTGGCAGGATCCTCGTTCAGTTCATCGCGAGCCACTTTCTGCAGCTCAGCGCTCAGCGGACGGACATTCAACGGCATGGCTCAGCAGCTCAGCACTGTACAGGCAATATCGAAATCTTGGATGCAATTTGTAGCTAACGGTTCGAAGAGGCTAGTGAAGCATTATTGTCGAATTTAAATCTATTTTTGTAACAACAATTATTTTACTATCCCATCCATTAGAATGATAAGGAAAAAGGTGCAACTCAAATTCATGAAGTTTGAGAGTATGTATACTGTCTGCGAGCGTTGAATATTTTCATAAGCAAACTACAATTACATAAACAAATTTTCCTGGCCCAAATAATGTCGTGGGTGTAATTAGATTTTTCTGATAAACATGCAATATATTTAGTAAAGATCATTATAGATCATAGATAGTATAGATCTATATTATTCATTCACTAAACATATTTCCTTGTTCGTTCATATAAGTCATACCCAAGCCGAAGGCTAAGTCTACTAAGTCTGGTGCTCGAACCAATAGTTATTGTAGTAACCTAAAACAAGTTACACTAACCTACCTCTTCAGTTGATTACGTGAATCAGTCAGTTATATAATCTCCGATTATGCTATGATACGCTCTACAGACGTACGGACACACACCAAGGAGCTATTGCAGCTTGAGTGGAAATCACAAAGAGCTGAGGAGCCTAATCTCGACCTACCTCTGCAGTGAATCCTTAGCGCTTCCTGACAGTCGAGGGTCCGGACACAGTCAGACGTGGGACACAACAAGAGGTAACCCTGATCAATCGACCACGTGACACTGATAAGATTACCTCACCTGATGATAAGCGATGGTGTGGAAAGACGACGATAGTTCTTGAGGCCGACGCGGGAGGGTGAGAGGCGCTGAA
Organism: Leuctra nigra; assembly: GCA_934045905.1. NCBI lineage: Eukaryota > Metazoa > Arthropoda > Insecta > Plecoptera > Leuctridae > Leuctra > Leuctra nigra. The sequence continues at coordinate 14,320,324 of OW203767.1, read as the reverse complement.
GCTCCAACGCAGCCTCTGAATCATGCGAGACTGTAATCACAGGCCGGCTGAGGACCGAATGTGTCGAGAAATGTCAGTGCGATATGATTTCTTTCGAATACCGGTTGAAAGCCAAATCAAAAGGATTGTCATAGGAGGAATAGCAACTTATTCTAGTGATGTCGCCGAATAAATTGTTTCATTATGAACTTCTTTCAGCCATGCACAATGTGAAACTGTAAATCATAGCGCAACTGATATGTGGCAAACCAACAAGATGAATATTGAGGCCCAACCAAATAATGCCCAATAAATGAATTCAGTTTTGGCAAATGATGTATACCGACCAATCGAATAATTGAGATGGGGAGTGAATTTAAATTTTAATCCTCGGTTTTTCTCTCATTATACAAGCGGACAAGATTGGAGGTTAATAAGCACTTATTATACGTTAAATATCTAACGCATGCAGACGTTGAGATAAGCAATTGACCCTGCAAAATTTCTTATCTCAGATTGTGTGAATTGATTGATTGACCAGGTTGCTAACTGCCAGTCAGGACACAGAATAACGCACGGCTGCCAGGACAATCAGGACACATCCAGGCCGTTCTTGTCTAACAGAGGTAGGTCAATGTCGCCAGTGTTCCCTTTCTCATTCATGTATCTCCAAATTAATCATTAGATTTTACTCCAGAACGCAATAAGTTTTATCTCATTTTGTCCCTGATTTGTGTTATCAACTTCATGTTCATCTTCGTCTCCTTCAACTTCATCAACTCATTCAGAGAAAATGTCGAGTATCGCAAAAATTCTGTTCGTTATAATGCTTACTATGAAGCCGTACTGTCCCTTAAAAATTGGTGTTCGATTCTATGACTGTAAAATTTATTAATGTGCTGAGCTGCTGAGCCATGCCGTTGAATGTTCGTCCGCTAAACGCTGCGCTGCAGAAAGTGGCTCGTGAAGAGCTGAACGAGGATCCTGCCAGGACGGAACAGGATATAGCGTACATCAGAGAGTGGCTCAAGAAACAACCACACATCAAAGCAAGAACAGGTATAGCTCACTTTTTTTTACTTTCAATTATGCCAAAATAAGTTTGATTGGTAGAGAAAAAATTCTTTAACTTATAGATAATTGATGCAATTGCAAACAGTTGATTTATTATAAGAATAGCTAGTTTCTGTTATAACATAGAAGCATGAAACTCTCTCATCTTGATTCCAGACGACCAATGGCTGCTGACCTTCCTGCGAGGCTGCAAGTTCAGTCTGGAGAGGACCAAAGAGAAGCTGGACTGCTACTACACGATGCGAACGCTCCTGCCGGACATTCTTGGCGACAGAGATCCCATGAAACCAGAAATACAAGAAGTTCTTAAATCTGGGTGAGCCAATCGAGCCAAAGAGCGTACGTTTTTGGACTTCTAGTGCATTGAAAATAAGGTAGAGTTACGAGTACAAATAACGTAGTTTTAAACGTAAACAGCGTCAATGTATTTGTATGTAAAGGAATAAAGTGACGTCCCAATGTAACGGTATTTTAAAAAATATTGGAAGCATTTATTTACAGCTGTAGATTGAAATAGTAAGTAAATTTAGATTTTTTGCTGAAGATAAATACGGAGAATGATATAAATGTAAGGACATGGTATATAATTTTTTATTTTTTTATTAACAGAATGTACCTTCCACTACCAAAAACTGATGCACAAGGTCGTCGGGTCTTCGCCATGCGTATTGGTCCACAAGATCCATCCAAGATCAAGATCCAGGACTCGTTCAAGGTCAACCATATGATGCTGGATATTATGTTGCTGGAGGATGATGATTTGATCGTCAACGGCCTAGTCAACATGGCAGACTTCAAAGACATCACCTTGGCTCACATGGTGCAGATGACCCCTGCCCTGGCCAAGAAAGTGACTACGGTTTTTCAGGTACCGTTTTGAACATCAAGACTTACAAGGTATAACATAACTTCACAATATAAATAATTGCATCATTGACATTGGGGTACGTCAATCAAATAGGCAGAGAAAGGAGAAGATTTATTTCCAAACTCCTGCAGGAGTATCAGCAGCTCGATTGTGTAACTTTCATTTTGAAAATGACGAGTATGAAACATTTCGTTATTAGCCAATAGCGGAAGAGTCTTCATTTCACCTTGCTACGCCATTGGGTAGATTCGAAATATTTTGGGCATACATCTCAAAATGAAAGTTACACAATCGAGCTCTCCCTCAAATTGTAATGTCTGTGTCTATTTTTTGGTCTTCCTCAAGCCAGTGTCTCTCCAGTCCATAGGAATCATTGAACTTTCGTCGTGATCGTCAATGATTTATAGAATAAATTCTAGCATTTGACTCGGCATTTCTAGCGCGACTACAAAGCTGATCAAGTTGTCGATCAAAATGGCGACAAAGTTCGTGAAATATGCAGTTGAAAATAATTCATGTTCGTTTCCTTTATCAGCAAGATAAATAATACTAACAATATCTTAGCTTTTAGGAATGATCGATAGAATTGAAAAACTGGGGTAAAAAAATATTTGTATTCCTTCCGATTTGACCAAGACACAGTTCTAAATCTAGTAATCAAACAAAATTCTGATGAGAGTTTTGAGTCTTTTATAATGACAGTTAATTCTATAGAAAACTCCTTGGTCCAAAACATTTCAGTACATGCATATGCTTCAAAATGTGTGTTCTCTCCTAGTTCATTGTTTCCAGGAAGGCTATCCGGTCCGGCCGAAACAAATGAACTACATCAACCTGCCGAGCATGTTCCAGACCCTCTTCAACATGGTGACGTCGTTCCTCAAGGAGAAGCTTCAACGCAGGGTGAGTCAAAGATTTCAGATCAATTTGCCTCTAATTCAGGATTTTTAAAGAAACGACGTATAGGATTTTAATTCTGTCTGCAGACCCTTGTACACGCCAATATGGAACAGCTTCAAGCTCACCTCTCCAAGGAACTTCTACCAGCAGAATATGGCGGCAATGCGGGTACAATAGAAGAGTTGACAGGTAGGACCTCTATCATTTGACGGATGGACGGATTGACTTATTCCAATAGATATGCGTGCTGAAGTTCTGATTTTGTTTTAGACTATTGGAAGAAGAAGGTGGAGAGCTATCGTGATTGGTTCATCGAAGAAGAGCAATTCAAGACGGACGAAAAGAAGAGAGTTGGGAAGCCGAAGACTCAGGAGAGTCTGTTCGGTCTGGAAGGTTCCTTCAGACAGCTGGCAGTTGATTAGTTCTTCATGTTGAGGGGAATTTCTATACAGAAGAAAATGTTGTGATATTTCGTTGGATTGTTACACACTGAACATATTTTAAATGAAGAAGACATCTCGTAACGAATTCATTAAAAATGTGTATTTTTTTTAGAAGAGGTTGACATTCCGAACATAAAACATCATTAATTACCTAATCCATTTTGTATAGTTTATGTATATATTTTTTGATTGTTAATTTTACAACCAATCTTTAGCTGCAACTTGAGTGAGCAAGGTTTTATTAGATTTGGAAAATTGATATTCCTCGATATATTTAGAGTTTATTTTCTTGTCGTCTTATTTATGTAAATATAAAAATAAATTGGTACAGGAATTTACTGTTCTAAATGATGCAGGTGTATGAAGAAATGACATCCGAGCCTTATAATTATTGGAGATAATATTTCCTAAATATCGTGATTACTTTTGTAACATTAAATTATGAAAATTTTGACAAATAATCAGCACGGCTAATTATTTCAACTTTGACACATTATCTTCTATTGGTGGTTCGACAAAAAATTAAAGCTAATTATTTTCCCCATTTTTCATATTATATTACATAAGATATGTAAACCCCTTACCCGACATTGTTGAAAAGGTTTAAATAAATTAAAATTTCATAATGAGAATGGTAGTTTATTACGATATATGGGAAATATCACCAATAAACTTTTATGCTTGATTAGTGGGTAAATACTTATAATATAATAGTGGTTATTACATATCAAATTGTCAGTACACTCGAGAAAATGTGAAGACCATATTTGATTTTGATGTTGCTACATTTTCAACATTTGTTGAAATTTGTTTCAAATTTGTTTCTTTTTGTATCGAATTACTGTAACCCTATATGTTGAACTGTGATGTACTGTGTGAGCAGGAAAAGGAACATGACACAAAGAATGTTGAAAATTGTAGAATAACCGTACCTTTGGCTGCCATCAAAGTGGTTCGCCCCGTGTGTTCTCCATAGGATCTCGAGTCAAAGCAAAGATGTTATGAATACTGAGTTTTAATAATATCTTTGGTAAAAGTGAACGAGCCCCGGGAATCCAGCCAGAACTAATTCATCAACCCCATTCCAGCGACTCCCCCATCCCCTAGTCCATGAACTTGCGCAAGTCGCCACTTAACAAGTATATCACATTGCAGTACTACTTACAAAATTTTGTTTGTTCGACATCAAAGCCTCTCTTCATTTCGTAGTCTCTATACATGGTTAAAGTTACAACAAATTTAAGCTCTATTTTAAGCTTTATCTGTCAAATTTCCTGTCAAATCCAATTATCAAATCTTTGCTTAAATCTTTGACAAATTAATTTGAAATAATACATTGAAGGAAATTTGAAGACCATTGGTCAAATATATTTGAAGCAAAAATTTAAAATAGGATTTGACTGCAAATTTGACCGATGTAAAGGGTCTTTGAAATTCACAATTTTGTGAATGGTTCAATTCGATACAAGAAGACAAATATGACAAGACAACAAAATGTTTGTACCTAAGGGCCTGTTTTTCAATGCTACTGAAATTTTAAACAGTTGATTATAGGATCATTACCAGTGCAACAACCAATTACATTTCTTCTTTTGACAACATAAAAGCTTGAAAAAATATACTTTTTCTAACAAATTGAGCCTTTTGTGTGAATTCTCTAAACACTTGTTGATCAAACTGGCCTCTGAAACTGTGCACATCATCACAACATCACATCAGCACATCATCACATCAGCACATCATCACAACTGACGCTTCTATTGAAAGAATGAAGCACGCCTCTAGTGGACTGTCTGTCGGCAGTTGATAACATGCTGACTGGCTTGGACATTCGCGCGTGCCGACCAATGCTTGACGATTCAACACGTATTGTGTTTGTTGACCACAGCACGAGCTTGCTCTGATTACTTGTTCAATTGCTTGCCAAAGAGGGGTACACAGTAGTGGACAGAATTGGTGAGTATTTTAGAAATCATTTGTGTTTTTGAAGGTGGTATTATTGAACGTTGGCTTTACTATGAGATAAATACTTGTGATAATATTTCAAAAATATCGAAATAAATTTTGAATCATTCGAAATCTTATAAATGTTAAAAATAATCAGAGTTGCTATTTCCTGAGTCGGTCGAAAAAATCAGGACATGGAATTATAAATACAATTTTTGAGCTCAAATTCGAGGTGAATGTAAAAATATTACCATTTCGTTCGACTTAAATGTTCTAGTTCTAATCAAAAGTCCTGCCCAAGTGAGCCATGCCGTTGAATGTCCGTCCGCTGAGCGCTGAGCTGCAGAAAGTGGCTCGTGATGAACTGAACGAGGATCCTGCCAGGACGGAACAGGATCTAGAACACATCAGAGAGTGGCTCAAGAAACAACCCCACATTAACGCAAGGACAGGTATTGATCTAGCTCAAATTTATTTCTCAAATATAAGTATTGAATGTGGTATATTCCAAAGTGACAACAATATTTTAAATTAATAAAAAAAACATTCCACAAAAATTGTTCTAGTTTCGAAGAACGAAGCATGAAACTCTCCCATCTTGATTCCAGACGACCAATGGCTGCTGGCCTTCCTGCGAGGCTGCAAGTTCAGTCTGGAGAGGACCAAAGAGAAGCTGGACTGCTACTACACGATGCGAACGCTCCTACCGGACATTCTTGGCGACAGAGATCCCATGAAACCTGAGATACAAGAAATGCTCAAAACGGGGTAATAGTTTGGGCTCATCTAGACAACTTGTAGAAACTACCTTAAAATGCGTGTTGAAGAGAAACCGTATGCTATTGAGCTTCGAAAGCTACATTTTAACGTCTACTTTAGTATACCAACTCTAAATTACAAGAAAAGAGCTTGTCACTTATGTTATGCGAGCGTTTTGCTACCTAACGCTCGCTTTACATAAGTGACACGATCTGAACTCACATAGTTCTTTCTCTGTGTGGTGTGTGTTTCTTTTTGTCTCTCGATTGTTTGTGTTTTTGCCTGCACTGCCCAGGTCTCACGTTCAACTAATAGATTTGAAATGTGCACACACACTAATATCATATGAGCAGTCACGTGTATAGAATCTGGATTAGACGATGTGATTGGTTGAAAATTGAAACTGGAACCATTTAGATCGATCCACTTCAAATTTTACATCGTCATTTGGTCTTTTTGACAAATTTAAGACAATTTGGGCAAGAACTTCAAGAGTAATTGACATTGTACGGACATTTTATGTTGGGTTTTAAATATTTTGTCAAATTTATTCAAGTAAACTTTTTTTTTTTAAAAATCACTGCTTCTTTGACACATGCTGTCTGGTCTCCATCTATAGCATTTCCAAGGTCTTTGACAGAGCAGCAACTTTCACACAAATATTAATTCACCCTCAATACGCGTTAAACAGAGCGTTTTCTAAGTAATTCAGAATTTTTCTTATAGGACCAGTCTTTCAATACTCCGCTAACTTTTAAACGGATGATTAGGTCTGTATTGTCATGGCAACAACACATTCTACATTCTAGAATGGCTGTGTTAACTTAATTACTGGTTTTAGCAGAGTATTGAAAAATTCTGCGGTTTTATTGGTAAGACATTTTAAGAGGATGTTATCCTATCAATGTAGAACATGGGCGTCCGCAGGATTTTCTGCTAGGAGGGGGGGGGGGGCAAAGAAAGGAAACCAATTTTCCAATGGCTAAGGGGAGTGTGGGGGGTGCGTCCCCCACCTGGCCCTTCAGGGGCCCTATTCTATATTTCGTTTTGATCTCGTCGCGGCCGCCTTCATCTCGGCGTGATCAAAAAAGATATAGAATAGGCCCCCAGGGCGTTTTTTTACACTTTGAAATCAATTTTGAGTCGTTTTGAGGTTGTTTTGTTAAAATATTTAATATTTTTTAAAATTTGACATTTTGGGGTGGGGGAGGGCATGCCCCGCAGATAATTTTTTAGTTTTTTGACCATCAATATGAGTATTTTTTACTTTTTTTGAAACTATGTTACGAAAAATACCACAAACAATATATATTTTCCTGACATCCAGGGGGATTAATAAAATGGTCGAGTATATAGTCTATCTCGAATGTTCATGAACAGAATGTACCTGCCGCTGCCGGTGACTGACGCTAACGGTCGTCGGGTCTACATGATACGTGTTGGCGCATTAGATCCGTCGACGATGAAGCTCCAGAACGCGTTCAAGGTCAACCTCATGCTGATGGACATCATGATGATGGAGGATGATGAGTTGATCGTCAACGGCGTCGTCAACTTGATTGATTTCAAGGACGCCTCCGTGGCTCACATGATGCAGATGACTCCTGCCCTGGCCAAGAAAATCACAACGGCCTTACAGGTCAGTCTTGTCCGAACTGGATGATAAGTCGGTGCCTAATACCTAGTTAGGTTGTTTTTAAAAGTGAGCGTGGCCTTGAAGAGTTTTTTAATCGAATTTTTTTAATATCTTTTACCAATAGGGAAGTCTCGTGAAGATTAGAATTCAGAATAATATTTATTTTATGAAAGTTGAGATGTTGCTGAACACAGATGTGGTATTATTTTTGTTGTTGGACGAATAGTTCTCATGTAATTAATTTACAAAGTTTGATAGATCTCCTCTCATTTAAAAACAGGAAAATTGGCAATGACATCACAGTTTGCTATATTGCCATGGCAACAAGGGAATCCCCATGTCAACACAATGTTCAAGACTTGGAAATGACATCACAGTTCTGATTCTTGTTAAAGGCCGTTTTTCCCGCCAAAAATCATATGATATTTGAACTTGATTTTATGAATGAAAATTTAAGATTTCACAGGTAATAAGTGTATTTGTCAATATTATTTGTGTTTATTTATAGAAATTTACTAGAATAAAATTTCATGAGACTTCCCTATTTTATTGTTGATAAAATAAGGCTTTGTACGAGTCTTCAGAACAGTTCAATGAAAATAATTCCATTGCTTGGAATGGTGTACTTGTTTTATTTTCTCCTACAGACGTTTAGTGCCATATTTTTACTAATTTTCAGGCACTAAACGATGTAGGACAGAATGAAACTAATAAACCATTCCAAGCTATAAAATTATTTTCATTGAACTGTTCTGAATACTCGTACAAAGTATTATTTTATCAACAATCCTTGAAGAGTTTTTAATCGATTTTTATCAACATCTTTTACCAATGTAATGGTTTACAAAAAAGGGCTTTGTACGAGTATTCAGAACAGTTCAATTAAAATAATTTCATAGTTTGGAATAAGTTCTTAGTTTTATTTTGTACAACAGATGTTTAGTGCCATAATTTACTTATTTTCGGGCACTAAACGTCTGTAGGATAAAGTAAATAAAATAAACCATTACAAGCTATGGAATTATTTTCATTGAACTGTTCTGAATACTCGTACAAAGCCTTATTTTGTTAACAATTACATTGGTAAAAGATATTGATATAATCGATTAAAAAACTCTTCAAGGTCAAACTCACTACTCAGCCATCACATACCTTCAACATAACCTATCCAAATGAGTAGCTATCTGAAAAATCCCTCGTTGGCCTCGATGTGGCTCCAAACCTAGATAGTGAGTTTGAACTCACGCCAAAATTATTCACATGTATAAGTTCTGAGGCGAAATCACAATAACTGAAGTATAAGAATGATTCTGCAGGAAGGCTTTCCGATCCGACCGAAGCAAATGAACTACATCAACCTGCCGAGCATGTTTCAGACAGTCTTCAACATGGTTAAGTCACTTTTCAAGGAGAAGCTTCAAAGCAGGGTGAGTCAATGACTTCAGAACAATTTACCTCGTCAATCAATTTGGATCTTGATGTGGATTCCAATTGACAAATGAAGTTTCTTAATTTTAATTATGTTGCACGTGCAGGTTGTTGTGCACGCCAATATGGAACAGCTTCAAGCGCACCTCTCCAAGGAACTTCTTCCGGCTGCATATGGCGGTAATGCGGGTACAATAGACGAGTTGATAGGTAATACCTCAAAACATTATTGCTAATTTATACAGTCTGTTTTTTATTGCATGAACTCTCACCAGATGGAGCCACAGTCAGTTGTTCTGCTAGGCCGAGAAAGACTTCATTGCGCTCTCACCTTGCAATGTTGTCTTTCTCGGCCTAACAGAACAACTGACGGTGTCTCGGTCTGTAGAGAGTTCAAACATAGGAAAAACGAACTGTAATCACTGTCATCATATGGATTCAAAATATTTGTTCCCATAATCATGGATACTGAAGTTCTGAATTGTTCTTTTAGCCTATTGGAAGAAGAAGGTGGAGAGCTATCGTGATTGGTTCATCGAAGAAGAGCAATTCAAGACGGATGAGAAGAAGAGAGTTGGGAAGCCGAAGACTCAGGAGAGTCTGTTCGGTCTGGAAGGTTCCTTCAGACAACTAGCAGTTGATTAGTTCTTCATGTTGAGGGGAATTTCTATTCAACTTATCTATTGTGATATTTCACTTAATCTTAATAAAGTCATATCAGTTCATAACAACATCTGTTGATATTTATTATGTACGGACCAGAAAAAAAGTCAACGCAGGATAAAATTACATGACTAAATTAAAAACTAACTGAGGGTGACCTAAGAATAAAGTAGATGTGTAGAAACCAAGTAGAGTGCCTATACGGACACACAGCTCATCATTCTGTTGAACTGAATGTCTATGCAGCTCTTCTGTCAAGTTTATTTCAGAGACCCTTTAGTACTATTGTAGGGGTAATTTTAAAATAATGTATGCTCAACTAAATGAACTCACTTTTGGTAATGATGATCCCATCATCATTACTTAGTAGCAGTAGCAGTATTCCATAAAAGATTAAGAATTATACTATTGGCTGCTCATTATAAGCACTGAATATAATATTTTCATAATATATGGAAAAGATGTGCTAAGTGTTTGACACTGATATGATCTTATCTCATTTACAATGCATGGCATTATCTGTGTGAATTGAATGACTGACCAGTTTGCTAACGGCCGGTCAGAGCTCAAGACCACGGCTGCTAGGACACATCCAGGACCTTCTTGTCCAAAAGAGGTAGGCCAATGTTACTCTAGTGGAGCGGTCGCTCCACCCAGCCAAGTCGTACTATACACTCACAGTCACTCAACATACCGTAAATGCCTAATAAACTGAGGAGCAGACCAAACACTTTTACTGTAAGCAACAACATGGCATTTTCGGCCTACTGGATCTCAAAATTGGTAAATCTCACATTGTTGCGAAATATCTTAATTTCGAGCTATGGCCCACCCCACTACATATACCAAATTTGGGAACAATAGGTTATGCCATTTGCGCGCTAGAGGACCGAGAAAACAGTGAAATTACACCACTTTCTGATTCTGAAGATGATGATGATTCTGATGATATCACGAAACGTCGCTATCACCGCCACAGCCTAAACGGCTGAACCGATCGACCTGAAATTTTTACCACATGTGCACTTTTGGCGTCTGAGGTGCCTTTTTATAAAACCAACCGGAAGCCGCCATTTTGAAACCGGAAGTGACGTCATAACTCAAAAACGTCTGGACCGATTAGAACGAAATTAGCGCCATTCGATTTAGATGGTCATCTATATGAAGTATCAATAAAAAAAATATTATTTTCTTATTTTCTAAACCGGAAGTGACGTCATAAATACGCAATATTTAACTTATTTCAACAAATTATACTTAAAATACGTACATAATTAACTTACATTGTAACATAGACAATACAATTTATATATTCAAGGTAGCAGTGTTCTCGGCCGCCATTCCTGAAACCGGAAGTGACGTCATATATCTAAAACGCCTGTACCGATTGCAACTGAACTAGCTCCTGCGTATTCATTCTGCTATTTATTTGAAAAATCAATTGTGAAAAATGAATAAATAAATTAATGGTACCGGAAATGGCGGCAGGAACCACTAAATGAAACCGGAAGTGACGTCATATATTACAAACGGCATGACCGATTTTACGGAAATATAGGGATTAGGAATTCAGATGGTCGTTCATGAAGGTATCAACTAGATAAAACTAGATTGTTTTCTTATTACCTATACCGGAATTCGGCCGCTATTTCAAAACCGGAAGTGACGTCATGTATCGAAAACGGCTGGATCGATTATAACGAAACTTAAGCTATTCTTCTTGGATAATCATTTTCATCTTATACCAAACGCAACTTTTCATAGTAACCAAATCGGTTGAGGCGTATTTTTTTAAAGAAATGAGTCCCTGCTCGGACATGTGCTACAAGCTGTATGAATAAACTAACAAAAGAAGTGATATCCCAGAAAAAACACTCCGTGTAAAAATACCAGCCAAGTCTCTTTAACTATAAAAATAAATAGACGAAATCTAAAAATTCAGCACTGAAAAGGAGTGATATCAAAAAAGGAGCCAAGTCAACGAATTTTCCAAATTTTAATCGTACCATTGAAATAAAAATATCAACCCCCGAGAAATACTTAAAAAAAGGACTTGGCGCATCGTTTTTTTAAAGACATTTTTCTATTCTTAAGCTTATGCCACTCACATACTACGTAGTTCAGAAATGCCTAGAAAAATTGGGACAAAACTTTCAAATTAAATATTGAACATTCTGTAAAATATTTTAAATTTAAATATAAGTACGCAAAGAAACATAGCATTGTCTTACAAGCAATAAATACAGAACAGTTGTGTTTGTGATTGGTAGGTACCTATAGTTTTGTGGGTACATCAACATACCTACTACAGCATTATACTTTGAACCTTCTCGCCGTGTAATTAATTGCTATTAATTAACATTTTATACCAAAAAAATTCATAAATTACATAACGTATTACTTTAGATAAAAATCTAGTCAGTAATTATTTGAGCAGCATGGCTCAGTGCACTAGTCACTTATACAAATCTCATTGACGGCCTTCTTGTAATGAGCGCTTTCGCTATTTCCCTCAGTCACGATATTGAGAAGTATGATTGATTAATATGACCCTAGAAATAGTGGCAATAACGAATAGACTAGGCCGCTTCCGTTTATTCGTTATTCGTTTATCCGTTTATTTCCTCTGAATATTGACAAAATACCAAAACTGCCAGTAGGTAAGAGTACTAGTTATATTAAAACGTAGTATGATTCGTCGATAATGAATGTGATATACTCAGGAAAATATACTTGTAGAGTTCTTCCTATACTTTTAGGATAGAAAAGTGTCTTTAAAAAAACGATGCGCCAAGTCCTTTTTTTAAGTATTTCTCGGGGGTTGATATTTTTATTTCAATGGTACGATTAAAATTTGGAAAATTCGTTGACTTGGCTCCTTTTTTGATATCACTCCTTTTCAGTGCTGAATTTTTAGATTTCGTCTATTTTTTTTTATAGTTAAAGAGACTTGGCTGGTATTTTTACACGGAGTGTTTTTTCTGGGATTCCCCTTACTCTCATTCATATCCCTAGAAATTTGCTCATTAGATTTAATTTATGATTGTTAAAAGTTTTATCTCATTATGTCACTGATTTGTGTTATCAATTCGCAGTTCAATGATTCAGTGAAAATCTGTGATATCACAAAATCTTCACGCGAAGCAATCGTGTACGATCATGAATCAATTTATTCATTTCACACATTTTGTTGATACATTCATTGTAGTTGTTATTCAAACGTCTTGAGCTGCTGAGCCATGCCGTTGAATGTTCGTCCGCTGAGTGCTGAGCTGCAGAAAGTGGCTCGCGATGAACTGAACGAGGATCCTGCCAGGACGGAACAGGATCTAGCACACATCAGAGAGTGGCTCAAGAAGCAGCCACACATCAAAGCAAGAACTGGTAAAAACGCATATTTAAAAAATGCAATTAAAATATAGTCTTAAGTTATCAGGAACCGATTGGAACTCTAATAGAACCAAAGTCGGAACCTTTATTAATTTTTAATGAACCTGAATCGAAATTTATTTGGGTTCCAGACCCACACACAATTCAAACACATGTAAACACGATTGTATTACAAGTAAACATGAACCTCTCCTATCTTGATTCCAGACGACCAATGGCTGCTGGCCTTCCTGCGAGGCTGCAAGTTCAGTCTGGAGAGGACCAAAGAGAAGCTGGACTGCTACTACACGATGCGCACTCTCCTGCCGGAAATTCTTCGTGATAGAGATCCCATGAAACCAGAAATACAAGAAGTGCTCAAAACGGCGTAAGAATAACGTTCAACTCGCCGATCAAGTAGATACTATAGGTTGAAGAACGTCATGTTATAAGAAAGAAAGTTTCAATGAATTCTCAAAACCATTATTTTAAAACCGTTGAACAAACTTATGACGAAATACGTCAAACATTGTTTGCATTAGATAAAAACAATATTTGTTATTACGTCGAGTTAGTACAACATGAATAGGTACACGTAAAGAGAACGTTACAGCGTTCTATTTGGAATTATGCACTCATATAATGACGTGCCAGTGAGAAAAGTCCTCGGATTGGCTAAAAATAAAAATTAATAATTTTTGTCCCATCAAATTAATATTTTGCTTGGTCATTGGAAGCTACTTCATTAGATAGTGGTAATTTACAGCTTTGATTGAGCGAGCGAAGCGAGCGTCTCCTTTTGACTCTTTTGACACGGACCTCTGTTTTTTTTTTTGTTTTTGTTTTTGTCTGCTAAATGGAGCAATAGAAATCGCACCGTTTCACCGATCGACCTTAAATTTTGCACACATGTAGAGACAACCTTCTCTGTTTGCTGACCCCATTTTTTTTTTGAAATTCATTGATTGGTTAAAATTTAAATAAACATCTCCTGATAGGCTGAAAAATGAAAATGGTCTTCGACAAATGTGATCAACCTTATATTTTGCATGGTCATTAAGACCAACATTGTCTCTTATTATACAAATTTTCAGCCAAATCGTCCCATTGGTTAAAATGTAAAAAAATATTTCATGTGCTTTTTGAAATTTAAACCAGAACCGTTTGACCGATCAACTTAAAAATGTGCATGGTCATCGGGTCCAACATTATCTGTATTTTTGACAATTTTCAGACTAAACTGTGTTTAAATTCAACAGTTATTGACAGTTTACGGATATTTTGCGTGTTGGCTGTCATATTTCTCGAATTTCACATTTCACGGCATCTTCGGATCTTCACTTCAAGGTTGTTAGAGCAGAAACTTTCAAACGTATTATGAGACTGATGACCGTTTAAATATTTTTTGAACGAGATCCTGTGATTTTTGTAAATTAACAAGGAATCGTTCTATCATAAAGGTTCAATCGATCAACTTAAAACTTAGCGTGGTTATTGGGACCAATATTTTAGGAATTGTTGGAGATTTTCATACAAGTCTGTGACGAAATTCAAGAATTATTGGCTTTTAAGGACATTTTCGATAAACAGAATTTCGGTTCGAGGTATTGCGCGAATCAGTGCTCGCTCATCAACGAGTTACTCAGAGCGTTTTCCTAGTTTAATTTGATATACTGGGTAGCACCCCAAAAAAATCCAATGGATCGAGACACCGTTGTGATAAAACTACCGCATAAATTAAACTGAAATTTTACATGTTATGACCAACATACCAAGGTTGACCAAGGTTAAGGGGAAGAAAGAATTTTTATACCAAGGTTTGATGTGTGAAAGTTTCAAAAACATTACAGAAGAAAGTTACAGCTGTTCGAATTTGGTGTCGAAAAATCGATTATATAATATAGAGCTCAAAAAGCGCGTCCAGAAAACGTCCAATGACCGAAACACCTTTCTTAACTAAAGACGATAGCAAGCTGAAAATTTCTAATTTTATTCCATATATACGACTATCGACTGTGTTAAAATGCCAATACAGTGGAAACAGTGAAACGACAGTACTATGTTATCTTGAAGTTAAAACAGAATATCCGGGAGATAATTTCACAAGTTTCTTTCAAGAAACGAAATTATCTCCCGGATATTCTGGTTTATAGCTCAACTTTAAGATACCATAACTTTTGTTCCATTGATTCAAATGTATTAAAATATGAACTCAATTGATAGTCACATATTTTGAATAAAATTATAAATTTTCAGCTTCTCATCGTCAATAATTTTGAAAACTCGGTGTTCCGGCCATTGGAGGTGTCTGGACGCGGGCTATTTCGAGCTCCGTATAATAGATTTTTCAACACCAATTTTGAACAACGGTAACTTCTTTCCTAATAGTAATGTTTTTGAAACTTTTACATATCTAACCATAGCGTGTGTTTTATAATATGTGAAATTTTCGGTCCGATCAGTTCCGTAGTTTGATTACAGCGGTGACTGTGACCCATAGGACGTTTTTTTGGGTCACCCGGTAATGATCATATTTTTAAATATTTGTCAAATATTATTCATCGAGATAGAAGTATTTATAGCACGTGATTGGGTTTCTTTGCAAAGAAGTTGTTTCCAAAGTCTATTGAACAGCATCTCTCTTATCAAAATGTTTCAAAATAGAATTGTTCCAGTAGTGTATCCTCCAAACTAACGTTAATAATAATATCCAACAATTTCAATGAGCTCTTGGACAAAAAAACAAATACGAACATTACATCATTGTGCTTTAAAATGTGAATGTCAATTAATGAAGTGAAATTTGTTGGGTCATATTTCATATCGAATAATTCATCAACAGGATGTTCCTGCCGCTACTCAAAACAGATGCCCAAGGTCGTCGAGTCTTCTTGATGCGAGTGGGTTCATCAGATCCGTCCAAATTCAATCTCCAGGATACAATGAAAGTCAACCACATGTTGATGGACATCATGTTGATGGACATCATGTTGATGGAGGATGATGATATGATCGTCAACGGCGTCGTCAACTTGATTGACTTGAAGGATATGTCCTTGGCTCACATGGTACAGATGACGCCGTCACTACTCAAGAAATTGACCACGGTGTTTCAGGTACCGTTTTCTCAACTGGATAAGAAAGTCTGTGCCTAAAAAATAAGTAGTAAATTAATCTTTATTGCCGGCTGACCAAATGCAAAAGGGGGCGTGTATAAAATCTCATAGTCAAATTTTAGCAGTTTTGAGATTGTAAAATTATATGCTTTCTTTGTAATGCGAGTGTTTGGGAGTCCTGGGGACCGCTATGGAAACTGCCGGATTGGGTAAATTTTTCCCAAAATACCTAAGTCTCCCCAAGGCTCATTATTTACTCCACTGTTACGCAACTTTGGGAGGTAGTTTTGATACCCATTTTCTCGTAATACTATTGAGAAATGTTAAGAAATACTTGAAACAAAAAAAGTATTTTTTCATATTTTTTCATGTAATATGTGAAAAATAAAACATTTTTTTTCTTTAAATATTTCTTAAATTTTCTCCATAGTATTACGAGAAAATGGGTATCAAAACTACCTCCTAAAGTTGCATAACAGTTGCATAACAGTTGCATAACAGTTGCATAACAGGCAAGTGTCTCTTGCCTGTAGTAGTAAGTTCCTAATGTTTCTACAGGACGGCTATCCGATACGACCGAAGCAAATGAATTACATCAACGTTCCAAGCATGTTCCAGTCCGTCTTCAATATAGTCAAGTCGTTCCTCAAGGAAAAGCTTCAGCGTAGGGTGAGTAAACGACTTCAGAACAACTTGACACATCATTCAGGGGGTTACAACTTTCGTTGAACAATCGAAGAAGCCTACTTTAAATTCCGTTTTCTACAGATCGTTGTACACGCCAATATGGAGCAGCTTCAAGCTCACCTTTCTAAGGAACTTCTGCCAGCAGAATATGGCGGCAATACGGGAACATTAGACGAGATGACAGGTAGGAACTTAAATCTTAATTTCTTGATTTATAATTACTGTTATCTGATAAATTCAAAAACCATATAGAAAATTATGGACACACGCTCTGAATTGTTCTTTTAGCCTACTGGAAGAAGAAGGTGGAGAGCTATCGTGATTGGTTCATCGAAGAAGAGCAATTCAAGACGGAGGAGAAGAAGAGAGTTGGGAAGCCGAAGACTCAAGAGAGCCAGTTTGGTCTCGAAGGTTCCTTCAGGCAACTGGCAGTTGATTAGTTCTCCTAACCCATGTTGTGGTGAATTTCTCAACAACTTGCACATATTGTGATTTGTTTATACAACTTTCATCCTATGGACGATTTCGAATGCCGTGTTTAATACTCGTAGAAATTATATTATTTGCCAAATACGAACTTTGAACTACTACTGAAACTATTAAACTTTTATTTCAACTGTTCGAGTAACTATAGATGGTAAGAATTTTAATACCTGCTCCTTCACACAAATTTCGGTGCTACCATATGACATAGTTCTGACAGCCGTTGTCCGAACTGTATATAATACCTATAGGTATAGTTAAATAAGAACCAGATTTTTGCATCATGTCATGTTGCTCTTGAACTAGAACTGGACGCGACTTGATCTCTGTCCAATTAGTGGAAATTCCTCGCTTAGGTTTCCAGATATGTCACGACCAATCAGGGGTGTTTCATGTTAGGTACATCTTCTTCTTCTTCTACCCGCAAAGATTGGGCTAAAAGCCCGTTCCGTCCTCAAGGTGCAGCCCATCTTTTCCTTGGCCGGCCAATGTCGCGCCTGCCCTTCGGATCATAGTGAAGGGCCCATTTGGGAATTCTCTTATTCGACATCCTTTCTACATGGTCGGCCCATCTTCTCCTGTACTGTGATATATTCTTATTGATTTCCTTAATTCCCAATTCGGCCCTTATATCCTCATTCCTGATCTTATCTAACAAACAACACCCTTTTACCGATCTCAAAAAGCGCATCTCAGAAGCCTGAATATCTTTCTTGTCTCTCTCACGCAATGTCCAGGCTTCACTTCCATACAGCAATGTGGGAACTGCCATCACATTATAGAATTTTAATTGTGTCTCCTTTCGCGATTTATTTTTTAGACTTCTTCTTATAGTCCCACAAATATGCTGAAATTTGTGTATTTTGCTCTGAATATCATTGTCACGTAGATAAGTTATATCATATCCAAGATATTTAAAATGCGACACTTGTTCCAGGGTATTGTTGTCAATTACTATTTTTGAGCGAACGGGGAATTTTCCTTTGAATGCAATAATCTTGGTTTTAGCAAGTGAAATTTTAAGGTCATATGTTTTACAAATACTATTTAAATTGAACAGGGACTTCTGTAAATGATCTTCAGTTTGATGTATGACTACTTGATCATCGGCAAAGAGGAGTGTATTAAAACCTTCATGAGCATTGAGATATATATCAGGTTTACATAGTTTCTTCCATTCTCGCAGAACATCGTCAATGTATATATTAAATAGGCTAGGTGATAAACAGCACCCTTGTAGTACTCCTCTATTGATCTCAAGTTTACGTAAACCACCTCCTCCTATATCTATTGAAATGTGCGTCTCGTAGTACAATGCCTTAATGGCCTCTGTTAAATGTTTGGGATAGCCACGCTTATCTAAAATCTTCCACAACGTCTCACGGTTTACTCTGTCAAAAGCCTTTTCATAATCAATGAAGGCCATGTGCGTCTCAAGATTAAATTCAACCCGTTTTTGAATGACTTGTCTTAATGTAAAAATGTCATCCATACACGATCTTCCTCTCCTGAATCCACTCTGCTCTTCCAAAAGTAAAACATCAGATATATTCATTAATCTTCTATTCAATATTTTTGCATAAATTTTGTAACCTGTATTTAATAAACTTATGCCACGATAATTTTCACAACAGCTTCTATTCCCTTTTTTAAATAAGGATATAATTTTTGCTTCCCTCCACTTCTTGGGTATGTTGTAACTTATCCAACATGTATTAAGAAAATTTAAAAACCGCTCCTTGAAAGATAGTCCACCACATTTTAGAAGCTCCACATTAATTCCATCTAAACCATGCGCTTTTCTGTTCTTTGACGCCAATAATGCTTCCTGTAGCTCTTCAAATGTAATTCTATCTACATCTGCGTTACATTGAGGGACGGTCTTTGAGGATGTCGCATTAGAATCGTGCCATAACTTTTTGTAATGCTCAACCCATTGGTCACCTTTAATAATGTTCAGACAAGCAGTATCTCTTTCTGTACTGTTTAGATGTTTCATAATTTTATACGCAACTGTTTGCCTGCCATGAACATCGTCTTCTACATTGCTGATGAATTTGTCCCAAAATTCGCGGTGAGCTGCTCGAACTATATCCTTTGCTTTTCTTCTTTTTGCGTTGTAATTGTCTTTTGCTTGAACATTTCTTAACTGAAGATAATTGAGGTAAGCTTCTTGCTTTTCCTTGACAGCAATTTCTATATCTTCGTTCCAAATCCTCAAACCTTTCCTTTTCCTTACTTTCTTCCTTTTTCCCAGAGCTTCGCTAGCTGCTGTATTTAAAATTCGCTCCAAATTACTCCATTCCATGTCTACATCAGTGACTTGCGAATACTTCTCCATCTGTGAATTAATCCTCTTCTCATAAAGGTCTCGAATACTTTCCTCCTGCAATAGGTATACTTTATATACTTCTTCACACATACCTTTCAGTTTGTTCGTTGAATTTTTATTCCACTTTGTTAAAAGAGATATTTTTGATACTACCAAATAATGATCGGAATAGATGTCACTTCCTCTAAAGACTGTAGTGTCTTTAACTTGGGATGCAAGTTTCTTATTCACGATTACATAATCAATAATTGACTTTGTACCTCTAGCACTCCAAGTATATTTGTTGATATCTTTCTTACGGAAAAAGGTGTTTGTTATCTTGAGATTATTGAAAGAGGCAAAGTCACACAATTCTCTTCCATTTTTGTTCAGATGGGCTTCACCGAAAGTTCCGACAACATTAGGAATGGGCTGATTTCCAACACGAGCGTTCAAATCTCCAGCTACTATGACATGATCATTTGAGAACTTATTCATCTGCTTCTGAAGCTCTTCGTAAAATTCTGCAGTGTCCTCTTTCTTACCTTCCTCCGGAGCATATACACAAATTACTGTCAAGTACCCTCTTTCAATTTTCAGTCGCGTCAATATTATTCTATCATTTATAAATTCATAGCTTTGTATTCTAGTTATCCACCTATTGTCTACTAATAATGCTACCCCACTACATGCTCTTCTGTTCTGTGGTACACCACTGTACAGCATGATGTAGTTGCGAAGATCTTTGGTTCCTTTTAACTTCAATTTTGTTTCAGTTATTACTGCCAAATTAATGTTTTTGTAATTAAGCTCCCTGTCCAATTCCTCTACTTTATTGTTTAGTCCACGCACATTCCATGTACCAAACTTAATTGTTTCGTTAATACCATGTCGTTTATCCGTTTTCTTGCTTTGTCCGTTACCGTTAAATCCGCATATCCGAGGCTTATTTCCTTGAAGATTATGAGTAAAGTAATTTCTACGTGGAGGGGTAACCAGCCCCTCGCACAACCCCCAAACTTGGAGGGCCAGGGTTTTCTGTCGGGGTTTTCCTTCCCTTAGCCAAAGTTGTTCCAGTTAGATGGCGCCGGAGGTTCGCCATGCACCCTCTTCCGTCTGCTACATGACGACCATCCATTGGCCGCCATGTACCCAGGGGTCACGTCGTGGACGTGGAAGTAGGATTTGCTGGCAGGACTGACTCGCGACGCGAGCTTGCCTCATGGCAAAATCAGTGGGCATTAACTAGGTTTTGGTGGGAAGTACCATTTTGGCATAGGTACAACCCCCTAGTACCCATATCCAGCATTTGACACCCCTGTTAGGTACATACTTGTTATATTTTATTTACCTTGGCCGTTCCCAACCATAGTGTGGAATTAAGAAGTTATGACTCCGTTGAATCATCCAACCCACGTGATTTTGATAAGACGATTAGGTCTTATCAGTACCACGATATTTTCTAAATTGGGTTATTTCTACTTGCTCTCGTCTAAATCAGGACATCGCACAGTTGTCAGGACACTTCCAGGACATTCTTGTCCAGCAGAGGTAGGTCATATCTCTTCAAATAGTTCGTGATACGTCAATATCATTCATCAATCAAGCAAACACGTGTCCGAGTTCACTACATGTGTGTTTTATCTCATTACGTCACTGATATGTGTTATCAATAAACATTTTGTAATGATGCATCAATATCAGAGCAGTATTTGCACGTAAATTTGTATCTTATTTCTGGCCACCGAAATATTTCCCTCAACTTTGACCGAATTATTTTCTGTGACAGCGGAATATCTAGATGTAGTACTTTATAAACTAGCATACGGTTGTCAAAAATCGGCATTTTATTTGAATCCGTTCAAATTTAGATTATTTTAAATATTCAAGTTTTCTTTTGCTGATATATCAATACGAGAATATTAATTTCCGTCGATTTAATTGATGTTCTATGGCATTAAGTCCTACACTGCTGAGCCATGCCGTTGAATGTTCGTCCGCTGACCGCTGAGCTGCAGAAAGTGGCTCGGGAAGAGCTGAACGAGGATCCTGCCAGGACGGAACAGGATCTAGCGTACATCAAAGAGTGGCTCAAGAAGCAGCCGCATATAAAAGCAAGGACAGGTATGTCTCATCAGTTTAAATATTTTTTTGGTCCTTACAAGCGTGACATAATATTTTAAAGAAATAACCGAAACACGCTTTTGTGATTCCGCTATGTAACAATAATTTATTTTATTAAAATTAGTACGAAATTCCACTTGCAAGTATTGACATTTCTTGATAGAAGAGGAGAAGAATCAACCAGGATGAATAACACAATGCGTATTTTCTAGCTTCTATTCTAACAACGAAGATTCCATCTTGATTCCAGACGACCAATGGCTGCTGGCCTTCCTGCGAGGCTGTAAGTTCAGTCTGGAGAGGACCAAGGAGAAGCTGGACTGCTACTACACGATGCGCACGCTCCTACCGGACATTCTAAGCGACAGAGATCCCATGAGACCAGAGATACAAGAAATGCTCAAAACGGGGTGAGAGTTGGTTTCGTACAGTCAATGTTGTAGAAACACACGACGTTTTATTAGGTAGAAACACACGAGAATACATATTGAAACCCGAAAGCAAACGTTTGCAAACATCGTAGGCGTTGACGTTGTCATTCAGATAAACATACTAAAATGTTATGTTATTATTATTATTATTAAGTCTATATTCTCAACAGAGCCAGGCTCCACTAGTGAGAATGTAATATAGAGAAGGGAGGAGAGGAAACCCGGTACCGGCATGTAGCCTACTCCTGACGAAAGATACCAAGGGGACCAACGGCTTAACGTCCCTTCCGAAGGACGGTGTAACATTCACAGCACGAGCCTCCACAACCCGCGCCGTCGAGAGACTGATAACAGGTGGAGGGAGGTCGTCACACTGACCCCCAAACACCCCAGTCTCTCTGACCCAACGGCAGCAACCTGGCAAGGCAGAGTTGAATGGTCACCCATCCAACCTCTGACCGCGCTCAATGTTGCTTAACCTCGGTGATCTAACGAGAACCGAGGTATCCAACACACCAGCCGTTGGGTAAATTAAAGCAATATCAATCAACTTTATTGTACAAAGTATACACGTTTTAACCCTTCAATTGATTGCTGTAATTGAACGAGAGAGTAAAAATTGCTTATATTGATATACATACCAGAGAGATGTAGGTATTTCTGGAAATGTATTTCTATTTTATCATATTTAAAGAAATATTCAAAATCACCAATATGAATGAACAAACATTTTATATTTATATTTACATTTTAAATTATCGCACCAATAACATGGGCATTGAATATGGTATGGTGCATCTTATTTGATCAATTCAACAGGACTTACCTGCCTCTACCCACCAAGGATGCCCAAGGTCGTCCCGTCTTCGTCATGCGTGTAGGTGCACTTGATCCGTCCAAGGTCAAGATACAGGACTCGCTGAAACTCAACCACATGATGCTGGACATCATGTTGATGGAGGACGACGATTTGATCATCAACGGCGTCGTCAACGTGATGGATTTCAAGGACGTCACCTTAGCTCACATTACGCAGATGACTCCTGCCATTGCCAAGAAAGTTACCATGGTCTTTCAGGTACAGTGTCATACCACCTAGGGCTGGATTCACAAAGACAACTTTATGACTGAATGAATATTAGATATAAATTAAAACACGGAGATCAATATTACCTTGTTCCTAGGCTCTCTACAATGGGCCATCTAAATCAAAATCAAAACTATGGCAATTCTCCCACCCAAGCTTGTTCGGCTACTCAAGATGTCGAAATTTTATGCGATTTTACGTTGTCACTATTCTCTTTTATACGGACACTAAGGGGTCTTCCTGGCTCTCACACGAACACGTCTTGACACTGATACGATAACACATAAACGCATGCTCTACCCATTAGTAAGTTCATCCTCACCAATGGACTGCTACTTTGACGCGGTGGTGGGGCTTAAGGGGCCGGCTCACATAACGAGTTGGCCCCAACCAAGTGCAGTCCAGGGTCGGCCTAGTCCCATGCCCTCCCCAAATTCGCGGGCTCCTCGGGCCGGCCTCCCCCCTCGAGATGGTGATCCCCCTGAAATCGGGTCCCACCGGACCGAAGCCTCCCCCCCCCAGTCTGTCCCCATTCTGACCTGGCTTTCCCACCAGTTTCAGACTCCCCCGGATCGGGCCTGTTAGGTCAACACCTCCCGATGTCCTCCACTCAGATCAACAAAGTTAAAAGTAAAAATTAATGTGCGCAATACAATTTCGTCGTTGACGTGCCGTTAAACCCTAATAATCTAATTTAGTAAGTTCATAATGTTTCCAGGAAGGCTATCCGATCCGGCCGAAGCAAATGAACTACATCAACCTGCCGAGCATGTTCCAGGCAGTCTTCAACATGGTACAGTCGTTCCTTAAGGAGAAGCTTCAACGCAGGGTGAGTCAACCATTTGCCTCATCATCAAGGAGGAAAATATCTGCATGGATATTATTTATTTATAATGAAATTACTGGATGGCAATCTAATAAATGTCTTGACCTTAATTTTCAAGGTCGTTATTCTTACAGTGAATGAATTTTACAACTAGATGTGGAAATTTTTGAAAAAATTAAGAAGATTTATTTTAATTCCGTTGTCTGCAGACCCTTGTACACGCCAATATTGAACAGCTTCAAGCTCACCTCTCCAAGGAACTTCTGCCAGCAGAATATGGTGGCAATGCGGGTACAATAAAAGAGTTGACAGGTATGATTCAAGTCCTCGTAGCTTTACACAATATCATCCGACAACAGCACTTCAATACATCTATTTACAAAATTAGACAATTATAAATTCTGAACTGTCCTTTTAGCCTACTGGAAGAAGAAAGTGGAGAGCTATCGTGATTGGTTCATCGAAGAAGAGCAATTCAAGACGGATGAGAAGAAGAGAGTTGGGAAGCCGAAGACTCAGGAGAGTCTGTTCGGTCTGGAAGGTTCCTTCAGACAACTGGCAGTTGATTAGTCCTTCATGTTGAGAGGAATTTCTCACAACTTGCTTTTAATATTGTGATATTTTTTGTACTTAATCTTAATCAGTCACATCCATTAATTAAAAATATAATAAACAGTGTCCTTTATCTTTTGATGTTACGTTTTAATTGTAAATTTAAAGAGTAAATATAAATGAAAAATGTTTCTTATTAAAAATTGTTTTTATTCTACTGATGAGTTCTTGACATTTTCATATTTTAGTGTATTATGGCAAATTAACATTACTTGATTTCTTATGTTCTCTGTTTTTAACAGTTATATGAACATTGTTTTAAGACGAGTCAAAATATCATGTACATGGTAATCATGTATCCCAGAAAAAAACACTCCGTGTAAAAAAGGCAGCCAAGTCTCTTTACTTTAAAAAAATTCAACACCGAAAAGGAGTGATATCAAAAAAGGAGCCAAGTCAATGACATTTCCAAATATTTAATCGTATTTTTGAAATAAAAGAATAAACACCGAGAAATACTTTACAAAAGGACTTGGCGCATCGTTTTTTTAAAGACCTCATTCAATACTAAAAGTGGAAAGAAATTTAAAGTAGGTACATTTTCCTCTTTCTATTAGAGCCAGAAACTATGAATCAAGCTACTTTTAGTAATGGCTATTTTATAGTTTTGTCAATGGCGATAGTAGAAAGATTTCATGCTGTAATAGATAAGTAATATAAGGGTGGAAGAATTAAATAACAATTGGAAGTGGGCTCATACATATTCTTATAGCACTGTTAATATGGTGATATTAGAAGGGTATCTTTTCATAATTTGATCTTGACTGAAGGAAATCATGAAACGTTGTCAAATAATTACGAACTGTCTTTGGAACACTATTATATATTTTTGAAGTGTCAAGTGTATAAAGTTAAAATTTTTAATAGAAATTCAATGTGACTATGTACTTTGTGAAATGTTTTGTTATAAAATGTGGATTAATAGAAATGTATTTCATGATGAGAAGGTTTAACGCATGAGACTTAATTATGTTGACCACGAAACAATATTACGAAGATAACTAACTATTGTGTATTTATAGAAAACATAGGCAACAAGTTTTATCGCGTACGTACATATTCTAATAGATAATATTTTACAGTAGGTATATGTATAATATGTAATTGAAAGATGTTTCCCTATTATTCTAAAAATTCTAAATTACGGTTGTATATCAATGGCATATGCTTATGAATCAAAAAATGAATTTAAAAAACGATGCGCCAAGTCCTTTTGTAAAGTATTTCTCGGTGTTTATACTTTTATTTCAAAAATACGATTAAATATTTGGAAATGTCATTGACTTGGCTCCTTTTTTGATATCACTCCTTTTCGGTGTTGAATTTTTTTAAAGTAAAGAGACTTGGCTGCCTTTTTTACACGGAGTGTTTTTTTCTGGGATATCACTTCTTTTGTTAGTTTATTCATACAGCTTGTAGCACATGTCCGAGCAGGGACTAATTTCTTTAAAAAAATACGCCTCAACCGATTTGCTTACTAAGAAAAGTTGCGTTTGGTATAAGATGAAAATGATTATCCAAGAAGAATAGCTTAAGTTTCGTTATAATCGATCCAGCCGTTTTCGATATATGACGTCACTTCCGGTTTTGAAATAGCGGCCGAAAATAATGTCGTCTTGAATTCATAATTATAAGTCCTACATAATTGCACAATTTGGTTGCAATCGGTACAGACGATTTCGATATATGACGTCACTTCCGGTTTAACCAATGGCGGCCGAAAATAATGTCGTCTTTTTATCCATAATTATAAGTCCTACATATTTCCAAAATTTGGTTGCAATCGGTACAGACGTTTTCGATATATGACGTCCCTTCCGGTTTTAACAATGACGGCCGAAAATAATGTCGTCTTTAATTCATAATTTTTAGTCCTCCATATTTCCAAAATTTGGTTGCAATCGGTACAGACGATTTCGACATATGACGTCACTTCCGGTTTTAACAATGGCGGCCGAAAATAATGTCGTCTTTAATTCATAATTATTAGTCCTACACATTTCCAAAATTTGGTTGCTATCGGTACAGCCGTTTTTGATATATGACGTTACTTCCGGTTTTAACAATGGCGGCCAAAAATAATGTCGCCTTTAATCCATAATTATAATTCCTACATATTTCCAAAATTTGGTTGCAATCGGTACAGCCGTTTTCGATATATGACGTCACTTCCGGTTTTAACAATGGCGGCCGAAAATAATGTCGTATTTCATTCATAATTATTAGTCCTCCATATTTCCAAAATTTGGTTGCAATCGGTACAGCCGTTTTCGATATATGACGTCACTTCCGGTTTTAACAATGGCGGCCGAAAATAATGTCGTCTTCAATTCATAATTATTAGTCCTACACATTTCCAAAATTTGGTTGCAATCGGTACAGCTGTTTTCAATATATGACGTCACTTCCGGTTTTAAAAATGGCGGCCGAGAACACTGCAACCTTGAATTTTTGAGCGAGCGAAGCGAGCGTCTCCATTTGGCTCTTTTGGCACGGACCTCTGTTTTTTTTTTTGTTTGTTTTTTTTTTTTCTGTTACTGACGATATACAGGTCAGAGTTTTTCTTCGATCGAGCTGAAATTTTGCACACATGTACGTAACATTTCTGATTGTTGCAGACCCTAATTTTTTTGAAATCCATTGATTGGTTCAAATTTAAAAAAAATTAACTTTCGATTGGTTGTTTTGATCAAATTGAAATTTTGACAAGTCATTACCCCCAACATTGTACCCAATCAAACAAAGTTTCAGCCAAATCCTCCCATTGGTTAAAATTTAAAACCATCTTTCCTGTGTTTTTAGAAATTTAAACTATAACCGATTGAACGATCAACTTATAACTTCGCATGATGGTTGGGTCCAACATTATCTGCATTTTTGACAATTTTCATACTAATCTGTTTAAATCCAAACGTTATTGACATTTTACGGACTATTAGCGTGTTGGCTGTCAAATTCACGGCGACTTCGACTCTTCAGTTCAAGGCAAGGTAGTTAGAGCAGAAACTTTCAAACGCAAATGAAACTGATAATGACCGTTCAACAGTCGATCTGATATTGTGTAGACACACTTATATCATATGAGTGGTCTCAGGTATATTTTTTGAAGGAGATCCTGTGATTTTTGAAAATTAACACGGAACAGTTCAATCATAAAGGTTCAATTGATCAACTTAAAGCTTTGCATGGTTATTTGGACCAATATTTTAGGAATGTTTTGAGATTTCTATACAAATCTGTGGCGAAATTTTAGAATTATTGGCTTTTAATGACATTTTCGATAGACGGAATTTCGGTTCGAGGTGTTGCGCGTATCCGTGCTCGCTCATCAACGCGTTACTCAGATTCATTGGTTAAAATTTAAATAAATATCTCCTGATAGGCTGAAAAATGAAAACGGTCTTCGATAATTCTGATCAAACTCATATTTTGCATGATCATTAAGACCAATATTGTCTCTTATTTTACAAAATTTCATCCCAATCAGTTAAGAACGTATGAAGTTATTTACATTTTTAATATCTGTCAGTAATGAAGTATCGAAATGAATGTTTTCCAGTGCCAATTGAAAATTGATTCTGATTTGCTTTATGAACCAGGTGCTTAGATGCTATTTTAAAGTTTCGATGAAAAGCATACACTTTTAAGTTGATATCATAATCAATTCAATATGGATGTATATGTTTTTGTGCGTTGTGTACGCATTTCCGGTTCGAGAATTTGCACGTACCCGTGCTCGCTCATCAACGCGTTACACTGAGCGTTTTCCTAGTAATTATTTACAAAGTAGGTTTACTAAATATCTATTTAAAAGTATAAAGTGGTGAATTTTGTGTCAATTATCATATTTATGACGTCATTTAGCATATTTATGACGTCATTTCCGGTATAGGTAATAGGAAAACAATCTAGTTGATACTTTATGAACGACCATCTGAATTCATAATCCCTATATTTCCGTAAAATCGGTCTTGCCGTATGTAATATATGACGTCACTACCGGTTTCATTTAGTGGTTCCTGCCGCCATTTCCGGTACCGTTAATTTGTTTATTCATTTTTCACAATTGAGTTTCAAAAAAAGTTGCAGAATGAATACGCAGGAGCTAGTTCAGTTGCAAACGGTACAGGCGTTTTAGATATATTACGTCACTTCCGGTTTCAGGAATGGCGGCCGAGAACACTGCCTCCTTGAATTTATAATTTGTATTGTCTATGTTACAATGTAAGTTACTTATGTATGTATTTTAAGTATAATTTGTTGAAATAAGTTAAATATTGCGTATTTATGACGTCACTTCCGGTTCAGAAAATAAGAAAATAATAATTTTTTTATTGATACTTCATATAGATGACCGTCTAAATCGAATGGCGCTAATTTCGTTTTAATCGGTCCAGACGTTTTTGAGATATGACGTCACTTCCGGTTTAAAAATGGCGGCACAAAAAATCACAAGAGGCAAGGTATCATCAGACGCCAAAAGTGCATATGTGGTAAAAATTTCAGTTTGATCGGTTCAGCCGTTTAGGCTGTGGCGGTGATAGCAACGTTTCCTGATATCTGAATCATCATCATCAGATAGCTTTTAAAAGGGGTGTAATTTCACTGTTTTCACGGCCCTCTAGCACCCAAACGGCATAACGTATTGTTCCCAAATTTGGTATATGTTGTCAGGTGGGCCATAGCTCGAAATTAAGTTATTTCGCAACAATGTGAGATTTCCCAATTTTGAGATCCAGTAGGCCGAAAATGCCATGTTGTTGCTTACAGTAAAAGTGTTTCGCCTGCTCCTCAGTTTATTAGGCATTTACGGTATGTTGAGTGAGTGTGAGTGTATAGTACGACTTGGCTGGGTGGAGCGACCGCTCCACTAGATCATACTCGTATATGGTCAACTGACAGTAAAGAATATAATCTTATCTAATCTATAATTACATTCCGAAATGTTTTGGGATCATCGTCCCTACTTGTCAAATAAGTTGAACTTTAAACTATCTATACGTTTTTTTTTTATTACTCTCTATATTATTTGCACATTGTGTATCTTTAATCACAGTCGTCCGAGACAAAAATTGATGGTCAAGACTGAAATTATCTTTGTTACGTAATGCGTATGTTTGGAAGAGTAATCACTTTCACCCTTCCACCGTCGACGGAGTGCATACCTGTTTCCCTCCTTTGTAATGTAAGAGACAACTTGAGTTCATGACAGTCGCTGACGGTAATCAGATGTGTGATCCAAGACGACTTGACCCTGATCAATCAAACACTAAGTGTTATTGATAAGCATTATCAGTACCTATCACGATAGAGACTGCACTGTGTAATATCTCCTGGGTCACCTCACTCAGACAGCTGTTAGGATAAGTCCTGGGCCCTCTTGTCCACCAGAGGTATGTCACATCTTGATTGTAATGTTATTCATGGACACATTGGCCATCGTAATTGTCAAGAAAATATTATGCAAATAAATAAATAAACTTGAATCTTGAATCTTAACTGTTAGTTTGCCACACTCATTAATGAATCCAGCAAAGAAATGTTAGATTTCACTACAGAACAGTAGTGTTTTATCGGATATGTGTTAATAATTAATAATTAGGTATAATGTTGATGTCAAAAGGTGGGCTCTCGCTCAAATGTTTGGAGATGTGAATTTACATACATTACAAAAAGACAAAGCTATTTTAATTTTGCTTGTCATAGTTGTTTTTCAGTTGGCTTTGGGGCAGTATATTTATTTTTCTTATTAAGATTTAATTTATATGCACTAGCGTAAACTATACTAGCGATTTACGCGCTTGTTTTTATTTTATTTTTGAATATATAATTCCAGATTTAGTATTTAAGGTTTAGGTTGGCTATGGTTTAGGAATCCATGTTTCTACACAATTATTCCTGTTTCTTTTATGAACTGAAAGTCTGTCGACTATAAATTGAAATCGTAGATATTGAATTTAGTTCAGTTTACGAAGACTATAATAATTGAGGATGTGTTGTATGAAATGTGCTGAGCTGCTGAGCCATGCCGTTGAATGTTCGTCCGCTGAACGCTGAGCTGCAGAAAGTGGCTCGTGATGAACTGAACGAGGATCCTGCCAGGACGGAACAGGATCTAGAACACATCCGAGAGTGGCTCAAGAAACAGCCGCACATCAAAGCAAGGACAGGTAATAGCTAAAGATTAACATGTCTTTAGTATACTTATCGCATTGCCCGCATTTTTTTAGTATAGTACATTAGACCGTATAAATTTTGTCTTAAATTAAAATATATTTAACACTCTTTCTATTAAATAAAAGAAAAATAAGTATGCTTAGTTTGCAAACAGTACATTAAAATTTCAAAGATATTTAAAATATTTAAATTTGTCTGTAAGCGATTTTGTAACTCTTTCAAGCATTCATGAATTAGCCTGACCATGTTCCAGACGACCAATGGCTGCTGACCTTCCTGAGAGGCTGCAAGTTCAGTCTGGAGAGGACCAAAGAGAAGCTGGACTGCTACTACACGATGCGAACGCTCCTACCAGACATTCTTGGCGACAGAGATCCCATGAAATCCGAGGTACAAGAAGTGCTCAAACATGGGTGAGTTGTCTTCCTCACACTTTTCTCAACAACTCGATTTGCTTGCACTTGACTGAGATTTATTTCAACAGACTGTGTCTGCCGCTTCCCGCTCTCGATGCCCAAGGTCGACGGGTCGTCATGATGCGCCTCGGACCTGCAGATCCTTCCAAGATCAAGATCCAGACCACGTTCAAGGTCAACTTCATGCTGTTCGACATCATGCTGCTGGAGGATGATCCCATGATCGTCAACGGCATCGTGAACATGATGGATTTCAAGGACACGACCTTGGCTCACATGGTGCAGATGACTCCTGCCCTGGCCAAGAAGATGACCACGTGTTTCCAGGTACAGTCTCAGTCTAACGGTTGTTCTTCAGACCATAAGTTTGTCCGTTGGTATTGTTAATTGTACGGCAGCAGAAACGAGTAGACTATTTTAACAAAGTATCATCAATTCTAACTTAACGAATTTGTGCATAATGTGTATCATATCATACTTTATCCTTTAAAGCATACTTGATCAGGTGCACAGCCGTCTGTACCCTCGTCGGATCGTTCTTCCTCCTCCTGTGATCATGTGTCATTCTACTCATCACAAACTCTTCAGCTGATAAAATAATTTAAAAATAGGTCTTCTTTAAGATCTACATAGAAACGCTTGGGAGATATTAAGATTAAAAACCTACAATTGTAATGGCAAATGGAACCTTTTTGAAAGGAAGTGTTGGACCAAAGTTCGTTTAATCCTATGTAAGTGCTGGGCAATGTTTGGAAGAAAATACCCTTGGAGTAAGTTATTACTATTCTGTACAGGAAGCCTACCCGATCCGACCGAAGATGATGCACTACTTTAACATGCCCAGCGTGTTCCAGACGATCATCAATATGGTGCAGTCGTTCCTTAAGGAGAAGCTGCAACGCAGGGTGAGTTAACATCTCCGTCAAACAATTTCATCTGGTTGATAGAGAAGATAACCTAGTTCTGATCATGTATCGTTGTCTTCAGACCATGATACACGCCAACGTGGAGGAGCTCCACACACATCTGCCCAAGGCGCTTCTACCAGCGGAACATGGGGGTGATGCGGGGACCATGGAGGAGCTAGCAGGTAGACTCACCTTACTTTAGCTGTTTCATTGAGCAAGCGCAGCGAGCGTTTCCATTCGGCACTTTTGGACTCTTTCTGTGCTTTTTTGTTATTTTTTTTGTTTCCCGACGCTGCAGGTCCATTGATTTTCCGATCGAGCTTAAATTTTGCACACATACTACTTAATTGAGCGAGCGAAGAGAACGACTTCTTTTGGCTCTTTGGCACGGACATTTTTTATTTTTTTTCCTTTTTTTCCATGTTTTTATTTTGTCTGTACCGCAATACAGGACGCACCGTTTCTTCGACTGAGCTGAAATTACACATGATGGACCACCTCTGGGCGTAGCAGACCCTATTTTTTTGAAATCCGTTGATTGGTTAAAATTTTCAAAAAGTTATCTTCCGATTGATTGGTCCGATCAATATGAAATTTTGCAAAGTCATTGCGACCTACATTGACTGAAATCTTACAAAGTATCCGTCAAATCCACCACTTCATATCTTCTACTGGCCGAAAATCAAAATGACCTGATTAAGTTCAAATTCTGCATGGTGATCAAGACCAACAATATATTCATACGTTGATCTCATATTCAATTGTTTCATAGTTGGAAAGTTGCAATGAAAATCAATTATTGATATAGTATAGCCATAGGTAGTTATTTTTTATTGAGTTGATATAGTGTCCGGATGGAGATGTTGCGTGTATCGGTGCTCGCTCATCAACGCGTTACACAGAGCGTTTCCTAGTTAGCAAAATAATCGTTTCTAAGTGACCTAGTGTAATACCATGGTAATACGGCCTTCTTTAATGACGTATCGAATATTTTCGGGCTATGTGGACTTTAATTATGGGTTTACCCGGACAGCAGCTCGTGCAGTGTCTTTCGGGCATGGTCCGTCGTATAGTTTCATATTGCTGTTCAGTAGGAACAGAAGGGAGATAAACATCAATATATATTTTATTCGAGCATGATATTTATTAAGCTTGTGTTAGTTGCATCATACATGCAGTCACGATGCTAAGGCTTTGGAGCACGTCTATGAATGCTGGTGCATGTCAAGACAATCTTTATACTGGTCGGGTGGAACGCCGAAACAAGGATCTTCAGGTGCAGGCATTGAGTGCGAACTCCCCATCACTGAAATACACAGAAAATAAGTGATCATGTCCAGGGTGGGTGTGAAACATTTCACCTCGAGAGATTCTCAAGACTTGACTCAAGGTTTTACTGCGGAACAGCGGTTCACAGCGGTTACTCCCAACTACCATTTGTCTTAATTCAGATACTTGGCCCCAACCCCTAATGATTTCTCCGGCCCACCCCTATGTCTGTGTACAGTCAGTGAATGTACACTCCCCTATTCATAGATTGCACGAGCTTCTTTTGTTTTATATCAGCAATGCAAAAAATTCGCACGTTGACGTGTTATATTTAATGTATAAATGGAGGTAAATCGATGTATTTTTGTAATGTTAGTGATTCTTCTTCGTATTAAATTAATATAATATGCAATATGGCCAAAGAAGCACAGAATCACAGCTATTTTGAATCGTGCCATCAAGATGGTGGCAACAATGAGCTGACGTAACGTGCATCTATTCTAGATGATTCAGTCAAACTGTCCGAAAAACAATATATTATTAGTCGAGATGGTTTTACTTACGGGACATCAAACCCAGGACCACGAGAAGAACGATGTAGAGAACCTTCATATTTGCTTTCTTGAGGAACAATTCCATGCCGCCTCTTTATAGGTAAACCACACATTTTTCATTAGCAGTAAAAACGCTTTGTTATAGAATTTATGTTTACATATTAAAATGTTATGTTATATACAATAAAAAATAATAAACTACATTTCAATTATTGAGCGAGCGAAGCGAGCGACTCCATTTGGCTCTTTTAGCACGGACCTCTGTTTTTTTTTTTGTTTTTTTTTTTGTTTTTGTTTTTGTATGCTAATACCCCGTTCCCACTACAAGTTTCAACCGCAGTTGAGAATCTCAATCGCAGTTGAACATCAGTGTGAACGCAACACAATCGAGTTCAACCGCGATCGAAAACTCGATCGTGTTTCTACAACTCAGTTGAGATCTGAACTGCAGTTAGCCAAAGCAGTTCACAGGAAATATGCGCGCACCACTATAAAATCTTTGGACATTTGACAGCTAACCTAGTCCTACCTGACATTTTCGTCATTGCCGACATTCCCGTAGGTATTGTAAGTTTACTCCTGTGTTTACTTAGTAATTTGTTGATTATATTGGCGTTGATAATTTGCTTCAAAGCAAATAAATAAATACTTTCACTTTCGGTGAGCGCCATGTTGTTTATTGTTCAAAAACAGCTGGTTGTCAGGCGGGTTGCGTAGATTACAGGGTTCAATTGCAGTTGAGCTTGATTCTGTGTGTGAACGCATGTGTCAGATTTGGTAGATCAACACAGATCAACGCCATTTTTATTTGAACTGCAGTTGAAGTCAACCGCGGTTGAGACTGTAGTGAGAACGGGGTATAAAGGAAGCAATAGAAGTCGCACCGTTTCACCGATCGACCTGAAATTTTGCACACATGTAAAGACAACCTTCTCTGTTTGCAGACCCAATTTTTTTTTGAAATCCATCCATTGGTTCATTGTTAAAATAAGTATCTCCTGATAGCCTAAAAAATGAAAATGGTCTTCGAGAAATGTGATCAAACTCATATTTAGCATGGTCAGTAAGACCAACAATGTCACTTATTTTACAAATTTTCAGCCGAATCTGTCAAGAAAGTATGCACTTATTGACATTTTTAATAGCTGTCAGAAATGAAACATTGAAAATGAATGTCTTTCCAATGCAACTGAATCTGATTTGCTTTAGGTACAAGAGTGTTTTGATGGTATGTACACTTTTTTTAGTGAAAAGCAGATATTTTTATGTTTATTGAGTTGATCAAATTTGAATAATTCAATTTGGATCATAGTTTCCAACAAATCATTTCGAGTTTTTAAAAACCTTGATTGTCTTTTCGTCAATTCGTAGTTCTGATGGCCGTGCCTCCCGTGTTTCTACTTGGCTGATTTTGCATCCAGGAGGGATTAGAAACATAAGCTCACATTTCAATAATATCATTGAGTGGCGTTTGTTCTCTTCTAGCGTTCACACGTCATTCCAAATCTCTCCTGCATTTTGCTTCTTTTCGTTGATAATTTTGGCAATTTGGTGTACTTTGTGAAGGTATTAGTAAAATTGAATCGCTTTTAAAGCATAGATATTAGGTATCTACAGTTTTTGTCCAGGGGATTGATTATTTCAAATTATTTTCTTCTTGGAAACGTTGGATTTATTCCGTTTCTGAGCTTCTGTCTAGCCTGACATTTCCTTGAAGGTTGCTATTTTTTTTTGAAAGTTTTGATTCATTCAGTTCAAAACATTACGTTGTCTTATTTTAATTGTGGAACGTTGGATTCATTCCGTTTCTAAACTAGGTAGTTACTATTTTACCTGATCCGTTTTTTTGTGTGGAACTTTGATTCCTTTCGCTTATTAGTTGAAAGGTGTTTACTTTATTTTCATATTTGCGAAGTTTTGTTCAAGATTCATTTCGTAACATTACGACATTGAATACATTACGTCTTTGAGCACACATTTCGTGCATTTCAAACATTGATCACACAAATATTATTGTACTTTAATTAGGTAGGTACTCTACTTCTTACTTTTTCATTACCTATCTTATCCCTATTTAAACATGCCGAAAAATGGAAAGACTTCTGCTAGAATGAAAGCCATAAAGGCGAAAAAGCGTCTGCGTGAAATTGAAGATCAAGAAACTGACGAAGCTAAATCTAAAAGGTTGAAACAAAATGTCGTTAATAATAAAGCATCAAGGAGCAAAGAGACCCCCGACCAGACTGCTGCAAGGAGATACTCAAACAATCAACGCAATACCCGCTCTCGTGCAGCGGGTATTGCCGATTGACCGACCAACTAAAAACTTCGCATGGTAATTGGTAGCAACATTTAAGGTATTTTTGCCAATTTTCAGTCTAATTTGTAGTTATTTTCAAAAGTTTTTGTAATTTTAGGGACATTTTGTGTGTTGGCTGTCAAATTCACGGCGACTTCGAATCTTCAGTTCAAGGCAAGGTAGTTAGAGCAGAAAGTTTCAAACGAAATGAAACTAATAATGACCGTTTAACAGATTGATCTGATCATAGAGATCTGATATTGTGTCCACAGTAATATCATATCATATGAGTGGTCCCAGGTAGGTATATTGTTTGAAGGATATCATGTGATTTTTGAAACTTAACAAGGAACCGTTCAATCAAAGGTTTAATCGATCAACTTAAAACTTAGAAAGGTTATTGGGACCAATATTTTTGGAAATTTTGGAGATATTTATACAAGTCTGTGATGAAATTCAAGAATTATTGGCTTTTAATGACATTTTCGATAGACATAATTTCGGTTCGAGGTGTTGCGTGTATCCGTGCTCGCTCATCAACGCGTTACTCAGAGCGTTTTCCTAGTACTCTGAATGACTTGAAATCGTTAGGCCTCGATAAGTTACTGGAAGCGCTTGTTTCTTTGGTTTTTCATTAGTAACAGTCTTAAACTCAACTGCGTACACTATTTCGCATTGTTAATAATTGCACCTTGACTTATTGATTTTTGAAAATTCGGTTCGCGTGAAGAAGAAACTAAGAAAAACACTATCAATAACCCCGCGAATCGGTGACGTTACCCCTGATGTTTACACCATGACCTAGGCCTCTTAAACCAGCCAAGAAGCTTTACATTTTTAGTTCTCATTTTTTTTTTAGAGAGTTTATAAGTTTATAAGTTAAGTTTATAGATATATATATATATTTTGTATGTGCAAGGAATCAATTTTCTCTAGTACCTATGGGATATTGTACATTTGTCGAAACCTTTGTCTCCACCCCCCTCCACCATCGTAACCCTTCGATTTTTAAGTTAAAGTTTAAGTTAATTAATTCCCTGAAAATGCCAGGTTAAACTTATGGTTAAACTAAGAATTTTAATTTTTTATCGTACCTTCCTATAAAGCTCGATTTACACGGTCACATTTATTGAACAACTTCTGTGTCACAGTCTTTGGCACAGTCTTTGTCACATTTCTTGAAGGAAATTAGAACATGTTTTAAGTTCGGTGACAGAAAGTTGCTTCGCGTAAATCCAAAATTGTGTGAAAACTGGGAATGTGCCACAGAAGTTCTTCAAGAAATTGTACCGTGTAAATCGGGTTTAACACATCGTTTATTATAGAAGAACAATACATTGACAAAAGTTTTATATTTCACTGAAATACACATTTTTGGCGCTTTGGACAGCCCTGGAGCCCAAAATGACCGATGATTTTGATGATTTCGAAATTATGAAAGAGCGAAAAATTTCCTATAAGACTGCCTAAGGAAAATTCTTATCACATTTTGCACTATTCTGCCAATTTTATGTGCTAACAGCCCTCACTTTTTTGAGGAATTCGTTTTTTTAGAAATAAAATAACTGTTAGTAATCAAATTAGTAAACATGTGACACATATTGAAGTCGATTTTGTAAGTCGACCACCCACGAAGAATGACGTCAATGTAAAAGAATTTATTAAGAATATGGACATAAAAGCTCTTGGACAAAAATGCGGTAGCGAGATAATGGAAAATTTTATATCTGAACACATAAAATCGGATAAACTTAACCCCATAAAAAAACACTCCGTGTAAAAATACCAGCCAAGTCTCTTCAACTATAAAAAAAATAGAATAAATCTAAAAATTCAGCACTGAAAAGTAGTGATATCAAAAAATAAGCCAAGTCAAAACTTAATTTTAAAAACCAAAATATACTTGGCGCATCGTGTATATAAATAGTATAGAAGCATATGCCAAAAATCAAATGTACCTACCTAATTATATATAATATACCTATAATGCCCTTAAAAACGATGCGCCAAGTATATTTTGGTTTTTAAAATTAAGTTTTGACTTGGCTCATTTTTTGATATCACTACTTTTCAGTGCTGAATTTTTAGATTTATTCTATTTTTTTTTATAGTTGAAGAGACTTGGCTGGTATTTTTACACGGAGTGTTTTTTTATGGGGATATCACTTATTTTTTTAGTTTATTTACACAACTTGTAACACACATCGGAGCAACAATGACTAAATACTTTTAAAAAATACGCCATTTCCGAATTGGTTAATACGAAAAATTGTGTTTGGTGCTCAATATACCTAAGCTTAAAGTGATATTCCATGAAGAATTGCGAAAGCTTCGTTCCAATCAGTCCAGCCGTTTTCGAGATATGGTATCACTTCCGGTTTTCAAAATGGCGACTGAAATAACTGCCACCTAGAATTTATTTCTATAAATGTTATGTATCATTATAAGCCTTCTGAATATGTAGTTATTGTAGTAAGAGGTCATTAAAATCTAGATCTTCATTTTCATGACGTCATTTCCGGTTTCGGTAATAGTACATCTCTACTTTAACTACTGATATTCCATATAGACGACCGTCTGAATCATTTGGCGCTAGTTTCATTCCGATCGGTTTAGCCGTTTTCGAGATATGACGTCACTTCCGGTTTCAAAATGGCGACTACCGGTTGGTTTTATAAAAAGGCACCTCAGACGCCAAAAGTGCACATGTGGTAAAAATTTCAGATCGATCGGCTAAGCCGTTTAGGCTGTGGCGGTGATAGCGGTGTTTCCTGATATCATCTGAATCATCATCTAAAGATCAAAGTGGTGTAATTTCACTGTTTTCTCGGCCCTCTAGCTCGCAAATGGTATAGCCTATTGTTCCCAAATTTGGTATATGTGGTGGGGTGGGCCATAGCTCAAAATTAAGATATTTTACAACAATGTGAGATTTTCCAATTTTATGATCCAGTAGGCCGAAAATGCCATGTTGTTGCTTACAGTAAAAGTAGTTGGTCTGGCTCCTCATTTTATTAGGCATTTACGGTATGTTGAGTGAGTGTGAGTGTACAGTACGACTTGGCTGGGTGGAGCGACCGCTCCACTAGATTACATTTTATTGCGTATAAGAATGGAAATATATAGAACGGCGGTGCTCGCTTATCAACGCGTTACACAGAGCGTTTCCTAGTATGAAACTGTTAATTGTGGTCCGAAATGAAATGTATATCCTTGATGCTATATATAGGTGTAACAAAATATTATATTTTAGTACCAAATAAAAAATTAAAAAATACAATGTTATCGTATATAAAACAGATCTGTATTTTATTGATAAATCTCTTCAATATTATATCTGCGATTTGTTCCCACATTCGTATCTACAGTCTGTAAATTGTCAGTGTCAACTCATCAGCTTACTATTATGCACGCATATCATTCAAATTGCTATCAACTATGATAGATAGAAATGTATTATACATAGACCTACGTCGAGATTCATTATTGTATTTTTCTTTTAGCCTACTGGAAGAAGAAGGTGGAGAGCTATCGTGATTGGTTCATCGAAGAAGAGCAATTCAAGACGGATGAGAAGAAGAGAGTTGGGAAGCCGAAGACTCAGGAGAGTCTGTTCGGTCTGGAAGGTTCCTTCAGACAACTGGCAGTTGATTAGTTCTTCATGTTGAGGGAAATTTCTTAACAACTTATACATGTGATAATTCATTGATTTAAACTAAGCTGGGTCCACATATACCGTTTTTGCGTTTGCGTTTTCCGTTTTTTTCTTATAGCCAATCCCAAGTCCAAAAACCGCTCACGGCAGACTTGCGATTGGTTTGAAGAAGAAAAACCCCAAAACGGTCTACGTAGACCTAGCTAAAAGAGTTTGCCTTGTCGTTACATTAGTGTTAATAACATTATCATTTCATTGTGAATTATTTTTTTCAAGAGAGTACAATTTTGTCTGGATATCCCGAAGAGGTATTAGAAGGGTACTAGGAACATACTAGGAACCCATAATGTTTAATACGATTGGTTCCAAAAGTATAAGCGCTCGGCCGTTTTAGAAAATTGAGAGAGAAAAATTGTTTCCTGTGTATTTTAGTAGAACTTTTTCATTTTTACTTCGTGCCAAGTAGGCGCCGGTTATTCAACAAAACCGCGCAAAACTATGAAATTTCCGATACGATTGGGTTAACCAACTGATCTCAAATTAAGAACTGGTACCTTTTTAATTTTTTGCTTTGTTAATTAGTAATAATTAGTTGATTTTTTGTGAAATATGGTCTATTTTCTTCAGGGGCGAAGCGTCAGGGGAGACAGGGGAGACGTTAAAATGACATAATGTGCTAATATATATTTCATTAACCTGAAATTATTGTAATTGTTTATTTTCATTTGATATCAATTAGTGTTTGATTTAAAATGAGTGTCATTTGAAAATCGTGTTCAATTTAGCGCTGTTATGAAGCTTGGCTCAGCCCGCGCAATTCCAATCGGGTATCCCAATAGCATGGGAGACATTTTCAGCGATTCTCAGTATACGTCTACTCGTTTATCTCTCATCCTTCTCCCACTCGTTGTTTCCAGCTTTGGATGTTTTCTTTCTCTCTCGCACTCGCAAGTCAAAGGCGCGATCCTATACCGCATGTGGGTAGTCTGTTTGCTAATATAGTGAAATAAAAGACATGTCTACTGTGCTATTTTAGTCCAGTAGCCACGCCACAGTACCAAGCGATTCATTTCGACTGTACTCGTCACACACCGACACGAAATTCACTCACTCACACATACGTAATTTAAATGCCATGCAGCAAGCGCGGCAACACATAATTCTCTGAAAGCAATAAACTATAAAATCTAAGTTGACATCTTGAGTTGACATAAAACTAATTCTTCACCCAATGAAATTACCTACGTTGTACACAATCATGTAATTTTTAATTGTAGATTATTTTGATTATTGCGTTGTGTCTCCCCAATGTTGGGATGCGCGCCTCGCCACTGGTTTTCTTGTCTTGCTGGGTGCCACGTATGAAATATAATTTAAAAAATGTGCCAAGTGATAACCCCAAGTCTGTGTTTTATCTAATCATGATTAAAATTTTAAATCATTTCGTCAACCCATTTTGTCTCCAATCGTATCCAAAAAAGTGCCTGCAACAAGCGGGTAAATCGCTTGTATAATACCGGCACTAGCATTTCTGAAACTATGCAAAACGCTGAAATTGAATGACTTTGTTACCGTAATTCTAGAAAGTTTTAAGGAAGCTGTTCCTTTACACTTATTTTACAGTACATTTATAAGTTCTTTTGTTCTTTGTTCTATCATTACCATAGCTTGTCAATAAATAATTTCTGGTGTAATAATGTTCGGTTCTGGTAAGTCGGACTTAAATATTCCAACCAAGAACACGTCAATATGTTTGAAAAGTTATGGAGAGTAAATCAAAGCAGAACATTCCGACATTTACAACCATTTAAGTTGCAACATACTAAAAGCTCAAGGTAAGATTTTAATTTATTTCACAAATACATAATGACAAAGCAGCGCTAGGTTCGCAATAAGGGTGTATGATAGTAGTTCATTTGGGTAAACTTAGCTGTAAGAATTAATGGTAAATTCATTGTAAATATTATACACAGGCAGGGTGGAAGAACGCAACATACGTATACCTATGTGAACCTAACCTTTTATGTATTATTTAATGCAAAATTAAGAAAATTCTATCCCTTCTAGTATATTCTATATATACTACCATGTCAAATATTGAATTTGACCAGACGCGCTGGAAGGGGTGGTGGAGGGGGGGATGGGAGGAAAATCCCCCCTCCCCCCACCGATTCAATTCCCCACCCTATCTTATACCTACATTTATTCGTCAAGATGAAAATATGCTTAAAAAGTGTTAAAAACGCGTATAGAAAAGCACCAAATTCATGCCTGAAATTCAAAAAATTTCCGGGGCTGTGCGCCCCGGACCCACATTTTTCTAGGGGGTTCTTTCCCCACCCCCAATTGTTAGCCGCTGTAGTATCTCCAGCTAATGTTCGTTTACAATATTATCCCCCCCCCCCCCTCCTTGCAAATTTAGTTCCACGAGCCTGACAGAATGCAATCCTACAGGTTAAAACCCATAAAGATGACTTATGTGAAATACAGATCTGAGAATCTGAGTGCCCCTGCACTTATAATACTTCACGGTCTTCTTGGTTCGAAGCACAACTGGAGACGCATAGCATTGAAACTGCTGCTCAGCACGCAGCTCAACATCTACGCATGTGACTTGCGTAACCATGGTGACAGTCCTCATTCGCATGCCATGAGCTACCCGCACATCGCTGCAGATGTGAAGAAGTTCATGCGGAATGTGGGACTGCACACGGCCACATTGATGGGCATGGATGTAGGTGCGAGGGGCGTCATGACGGCAGCCCTGCTCTATGTGAGTTGCGTGATAGGGATGTTGCAGTACGTTTCAAAATAACAACTCGATGTTTTCAACATTAAAAATAACATTTCCATTCATAAATATAAAATATAATCCAGTGGACATTTTGGCGGGTAAAAGAAGTGACATCATTTTTATCAACTAACTTTCCATGGTTACAATAAAATATTATGACATTACGTAACAGCCTTATACCGTTTTCACACCAAAATTTCAACGGAATTTAAATTTCATATGAATGAAAATGTACACTTTTTGAAGTAAAAATAGCGTGTTTTACCATCAGATTATGTTGTCAATTTGAAAAAAAATATATTTTAAAACTTTAAACTGTAACTTGTATTCCTACGCAAAAAGTGTTCCCCGAAATCCGTGCTGACAGAGAAAATTAAAGGGTTCTAAATATTTTGTGCATATTATTTGGAATGTTGAGTTACAGAAGGTATAGACTATCTTGGGAATTATGAACAACGGTGAGAGGGGAAATTGAGCCAAAATGTTGAGAACCATTAGTATATACTTACCCTTTTTGGAGAGATCCAATTACAAGTTGCAATATTCCGTACAGACATTGTGTTCGATTACTTTGTCCGTCATTAACAACTGAACTTCGGTAGATATATTTGTTTTCTCTTGAAGTCTAAGCTAAAGTAAAACCTGATGTATGTATTTCAGCCAGAGATGGTGGATCATCTAATATGTCTGGGGGTCAGCACAGAAGGCCCTCTGGATGCCAGAGTCCCTCCATTCCTCAGAACAATTCTCCAAGTCGATTTGAAAGCTCTGAAAAACCTGTCAAGAGCAGAAGTTATCAACGTTTTCGACAAGAAATTCAAGGATCACGACGAACACGACCTTATACTAAAGTTCGTCGAGCTTGAGCTGGGAACTTTCAAACGCGGAGGTTACAGATGGAAAGTTAACATTGCGTCCATTGAAAAGAACTTCCATAAGAACTTGGCGTATTTTCAAAAACCCGAAGGCACTACAACGTTTGATAAGCCAACCATCTTCATCACAGGTGAAGACTGTGTAGAAGCTATAAAGGACGAATGGAAACCGGTTATCAGGAAGACGTTTCCACTCGCAAAGTTCGAGGCGATTCCAGAAGCAGAGTTTCTAGTGTACTGGGAGAAACCTGACGAAGTTGCTAACATAATCAAGACATTTCTATCGAACAGTTAGGTCT
This sequence comes from Leuctra nigra, assembly GCA_934045905.1. Lineage (NCBI taxonomy): Eukaryota > Metazoa > Arthropoda > Insecta > Plecoptera > Leuctridae > Leuctra > Leuctra nigra. Next base: position 14,276,335 of record OW203767.1, on the reverse strand, counting down.
CAGTGTATAATTAATTTGGTTTTAGGATGTTTAACGTCAGATTTGAATGATAGGTTATAATCAGTAAACAATAAATATTGTAATTGGTACGTTTTTATTAAAGACAATATCTCTTCTGTTCCATATTTTTTCTTCTTAGAATTGATATCGATATTGTTGCCACATTCCTCAGAACATGGTGTTGATTTGAATATTGAAAAGCATTTTGAGTGTACAGCTATGGAAATAGAGTCTGTGGTGTATGGCCATGTTACAGTTGTATGTTTATATCGTGCACCTTGTGGTAATTTCAGAGTATTTGTAGACAATCTCACTAAAGTGTTACATGTATTAAAGTCAAAGAAAGGTGTAATAATATGTGGTGATTTCAATGTAAATTTTTTATCGCGTGATGATGATGCAAAAACTTTAATTGAACTGTGTATGTCTTTTGGCTTAGCAATGATGATTCATTGCCCTACAAGAGTAATGGGAAATCATGCTTCGTGTATAGACAATATTTTCACTAACATGCATAATGTTTGTGCCCAGAATATGGACGCTGCATTATCTGATCACTATTTGCAAATACTGAGTTGTGAGAAGCAAGTCAAAGTAAATGAACGGGTGTTTGTTAATAAAAGGATAGTTAATGATAAGAAGATAGACAAATTCAAAATGCAACTAAGTTCCGCTAATTGGGACACTGTTTATACGAAAGGAACAGTGGATGAGATGTTTACTGAATTTATGGATATTTTTAATGTGTATTTTAATAATTGTTTTCCTAAAAGGAGGACACTTCAGAAGTCTCGCAAGATTGTAAATGCATGGTTTACACCAGAATTGAAAATTTTGTCTGAAGAAGTTAAAAAGCTTTTCATTACATTTAAGCACACCAGTAAACGAGAAGATAAATTAAAGTACATACAATTAAAAAGGGAATTAAATACGAATATAAGGCAAAGTAAAAGGAATATGAACATTCAAACTATAAGCTCATCAAGTGACAAATCAAAAGCCGCGTGGAATGTGATAAAAAGTAACATGAATACTGATAAGGTTATTGGACCAAAATTAGAGGAAATGGCGTTAGAACATGAAGGTAAACAAATTACGTCTGTTATGGAAATGTCGAATATCTTTAATAACTACTTTAAAAATGCTGCAGACTCAGTGTTAAATAATAAGAATAGTCATGTCAAAGATAAAGGTAATGTAAATAATTCTACTCATCCAGAATACGATGTGTCAATTGATAGTAATAGTTTTCTTCTTTCACCAGTAAATAAAAAAGAATTTATGGATGTCATTCAACACGTTACGAAGAAGAAGTCCTCTGGCTTTGACGAAATACCTTGCAATATTATAAAGTTTGTAGCATGTTATGTGGCTGAGCCATTGATATTTATTATAAATGAATCATTTAGTCAAGGCATATTTCCGAATAGGTTAAAGAAGGCAGTTATTTGTCCAGTCTTCAAAAAGGGTGATAAATTACTTGTGGAAAACTATAGACCAATAGCGTTACTTTCGGTTTTCTCGAAGGTACTGGAAAAGGCGTTCTGCAACAAATTAACTTTCTTTTTGGAAAAGTCTTCTCTCCTGTCAGATTGCCAACACGGATTCCGCAGCGGCAGATCAACTATATCAGCAATTACTAGTTTTGTTTTACGTGTTTTAGACTCTCTTGACAACCGCAATACTTCATTAGGTGTTTTTTACGATTTTACAAAAGCATTTGACATGGTTAACCACGACAGATTATTAGATAAACTACAACATTTTGGCATAAATGGAGAAGCCCATAATTGGTTAAAATCCTATTTGACAAATAGACTTCAGGTAATCAAGTTAACAAGCAGTAGTGGACCGCTATATTCCAGCGAAGTAGTAATAAATATTGGTGTTCCTCAGGGATCGATAATAGCGCCATTGTTATTTATTTTATATACGAACGACCTATCCAAATGTGTAAACAAAGGTAATTTCACTTTGTATGCAGATGATACAACCCATTTTTTGAATTGTGAGTCAACTCGCTCCACTGCTAGGGAACATTTTGCATATAACAATAGTGCCACAAAGCAATTAGCAGATTGGGTAGAGGAGAATGGTTTGTGTTTGAATTTGACTAAATCAGTAGTTATTCAGTTTAATCCTAGTGCCAGGCTTGAAAGCAGTGGCGTGCCGAACCTATCTTGAGGACTGTGCAAATTCATTGACGTGTATACCCACCCACCCCCAATGGTCATTTATGTTAGCAATAAAAAATACACAAAAAACCGAGCAGCGATTTTTTGTTTTTAGCTTCATTAGAACGGGTTTAAAATGAGTTTACAGGTAGGTACTAGGTATATTTTTAAAAGAAAACAAAAAAGTCGATAGTTCATTTGAAAAAAGCACACATAAAAATGCCGCGCAGCGAATTTTTTGTTTTTTGGCTACCTTAGGACAGTTTTAAAATGATTTTACATTATCAATGAAATCACACATAAAATAGCCGCGCAGCGAAACTTTTTGTTTTTGGCTACATAAGAACGGGTTTAAAATGATTCTACTGGTACTAGATTTTTGAAATAAAACAAAAATGTGATTAATTTATCAAATAAAAAACACACATAAAAATGCGGCGCAGAGAATTTTTTGGATTTCGGCTATCCAGGACGGGCTTAAAATGATTTTACATTTACTCTGTTTTTGAAGGAAAACAGAAAAGTCCTTAATTTATATAAGTGATCTGATTATGCATAAAAAAGCCGAGCAGCGATTTTTTTTTGAATTTGGCTACATTAGAGCGGGTTTAAAATGATTTAATAGGTACCTCTATATTTTTGATAATGCTGCGCAGCGAATTTTTTGGATTTTTGTACCCTAGGACGGGTTAAAAATGATTTGACATTAGCAATACAATCACACATAAAATAGCCGCGCAGCGAAACTTTTTGTTTACATGTATGATGTACTATATTTTTGAGAGAAAACAGAAAAGTCCTTCATATAAAAAAAAGCATTAAAATGCCGGGCAGCTATTTTTTTGGTTTTCAACGTCATAAGCAAGCGTTTAAAATTATTTTACAGGTAATTATAATTGTGAATGAAAACAGAAAAGTCATTAACTTACATTTTGTAATAAAATCACATATGTACAAATTCTGCGCAGCGAATATTTTTTGTTTTAGGCTACCCAAGGAGGGGCTTAAAATGATTTTATGGTACCTACATGATGGAAATGTATCGCAGCGATATTTATATTTTCGATGCTTATTTGCTGATAAAAAATTACTATTTTCGATACAGCATGCAGGAGCATGAAATAAAATAGAATATGATTCTTTAAAAGCTATTCTGTTTTTATGGTTCATCAAATCATTTCAATAAGTACTGAAAATAGGTCATTTGAATATTGTTTCATAAGTATTTTAGTATCCATCCACCCACCGAACCTTCAACCAGTTTTTGTAACCACCCAACCACCTAGTCCAACTCAATCCCCAAAATGTATCAAGCATTAACACAAATTGACATGTTTACTGCATACATTTCTTGATAGAAATCTTTTGTTCCCTTTCCTTTATAGATACCTTTTTACAATGCAACTACTCTTTGCTGGTGAAATAAGACGTAATCACCCTTAGCACCACGTTTGTGCATGTTTGTGTGATACATGAGATACTTGAGAATGTATCACTGTTACATTATAAAATGTGTCTCATGGTGGGTAGGTCCCCTTGCGGGGACCACCCACCCCCAAAAAATGACTGTGCAATTGCACCAAATTTAGATAGGTCGGCACGCCACTGCTTGAAAGTATTAGCAGCCCACTCATTTATTTAAATGGAAGAAGTTTGAAGGTTCAAAATACTACTAGATTTTTAGGAATAACTGTCGACAACAAATTAAATTGGAATGAACATATTTCTGAAGTTTCTTCAAAGGTGTCTTCTGGCTGTTACTTAGTTAGGAGAATTATGGAAATATGTAATTTTAGTACTGCAAAGTTAGTTTACTTCTCATATATTCATTCAAGAATTTCATATGGTATTTTACTTTGGGGGTTTTCATGTAAAAGCCACAGAATTTTTATGTTACAAAAAAGAGCAGTACGATATTTAGCCAATGTTAGTTATGATCCTTGTACACCAGGATTTTATTATAAAGACTCATGCAGACCTCTGTTCATTCGTTTTAAAATTATGACACTGCCATGCATTTACATTCTTAGCGCAATCATGTTTGTTGTTGAGAATATGTACCTATTAACCATGAATAATGAAGTACATGGTTATAATACCAGACAAAAAAATGATTTTCATTTGAGTAAATCTATTAACATCAATAAGTGCCCAAAACAGATGGGTGTTAAATTTTATAATAAATTGAGTGCAGTGATCAAGTCCAAGCTAGATTATGAACGTTTGTATATTTTTAAAGCTTGTTTGAAAGATTTTTTAATAGCTAATTGTTTTTATTCCATTGACGAATTCTTGCAGAATTCTATTTAATATTCCTACTCAAATTGTAAATTGAGTTATGTGGTATTATTGACATTGTCTAATTCACATGTATGTGACCAATCTGGACAAATAAAAAATTGAAATTGAAAAAATTGAAAAATTGAAATTGAACATCGTGGAGGTGCCATGATATGATACTGCCAGCAATACATTTAAGCTTTGAGGGTTGCATTGGTAAAAGACGTCACCTGCTCCTGACTGTGCCTTATTCCAATATCTTTGGGATTTGTTTGTTTGTAATGAAGTTATTTTTGCATCAAGACATGACAATAAATAAAATTGACTTGTTCAAGAACCTTGCGTCATGATAAAACTGCCAGCTTGATGGTGGTATTTTTGGTGATGTGAAGAGATCGAAAAAATCCCTTCATTCCCTTAGTATGCATTTGTTTTATACGGAACTAAGCAATGAAGAATCTCTAAGATGTTTTTGCCACTCTGAACCATCAACGTTTGGTCCAGGAGTTGTAGAGATCTTCTCTCGTGAAGTTCTTGGCATCGTCGAGCCACATCTTCCTGACGAACACGTGGCGGCGTCCTATTGGCTGAACCAGGCGGTAGTTGTCGACCAGAGCCGCGTCGTCACCGCCGGAGAGTCGTCGGAACTTCTTCATCTGCAGGCAAACAGTTCACACATCAATAACTGTCCCTACAATCTCTCTTCAATCATTCCAGACTTCTTCATCTGCGGCAAACCGTTCACACATCAATAACTGTCCCTACAATCTCTCTTAATCATTCCAGACTCTTCATCTGAAGGCAAACCGTTCACACATCAATAACTGTCCCGACAATCTCCCTTCAATCATTCCAGACTCTTCATCTGTAGGCAAACCGTTCACACATCAATAACTGTCCCGACAATCTCTCTTCAATCATTCCAAACTTCTTCATCTGCGGCAAACCGTTCACACATCAATAACTGTCCCGACAATCTCTCTTAATCATTCCAGACTCTTCATCTGCAGGCAAACCGTTCACACATCAATAACTGTCACGACAATCTCTCTTCAATCATTCCAGACTTCTTCATCTGCGGCAAACCGTTCACACATCAATAACTGTCCCTACAATCTCTCTTCAATCATTCCAGACTTCTTCATCTGCGGCAAACCGTTCACACATCAATAACTGTCCCTACAATCTCTCTTAATCATTCCAGACTCTTCATCTGAAGGCAAACCGTTCACACATCAATAACTGTCCCGACAATCTCTCTTCAATCATTCCAGACTCTTCATCTGTAGGCAAACCGTTCACACATCAATAACTGTCCCGACAATCTCTCTTTAATCATTCCAAACTTCTTCATCTGCGGCAAACCGTTCACACATCAATAACTGTCCCGACAATCTCTCTTAATCATTCCAGACTCTTCATCTGCAGGCAAACCGTTCACACATCAATAACTGTCCCGACAATCTCTCTTCAATCATTCCAGACTCTTCATCTGCAGGCAAACCGTTCACACATCAATAACTGTCCCGACAATCTCTCTTCAATCATTCCAGACTCTTCATCTTCAGGCAAACAGATGTCAGTACAAACTCAGTAGGCAAACTGGTGTCAGTTTCGGAGGTTGAGGCTAGCCTGAGATCTCTCAAACTCGGTAAATCGACTGGTCCGGACGATATTCCGGTATCAGTGCTGAAATATTGCAGGCGAGAACTTTCTACTCCACTGGCATATATATTTAATAGTGCTCTTGACTCTGGTATCTTTCCAACAAGGTGGAAATCCGCCAACGTTGTGCCAGTCTTGAAGAAGGGTAACCGTCATTGTGTAACCAGCTACCGACCAATTTCACTGTTATCCGTCACCTCGAAAGTGTTTGAGGGTTTGGTCCACAAGCGGTTATACAATCACTTTGCTAAATGCCTTGCTCCCGAACAACACGGTTTTGTTAAACGGCGTTCCACAATAACAAATCTGGTGTATTATACTTCTTTTATTGCTAAAAGCTTTGACAATAAGGTACAGGTGGATGCTGTGTATACAGATTTTTCCTGTGCTTTTGATAGTGTAGATCATCGGCTGCTTTTACATAAATTAAAGGCTTATGGTGTTGGTGGTAACATGTATAATTTGCTATCAAATTACCTCTGTAATCGTTCACAAACATTAACAATCAACTCAGGCTTTTCATCACCTGACCATGTAACTTCCGGTGTGCCACAAGGCTCAATTCTTGGTCCTTTGTTATTTGTGATTTTTATTAATGATTTGCCATCGTGTTTTAAACATTCTAAAGCTTTATTGTATGCAGATGATCTTAAATTGTATAGTCCTATTTCTAACAGTAATGACTGTGGACTCTTACAGCTTGACATTGTGAGACTCACTAACTGGTGTGAAACGTGGAAACTTAAATTGAATGTGTCGAAGTGCAATGTTTTATCTTTTACGAACAAGAAATGTGTTATCTTTTATAATTACAAATTGTATGACTCGAACCTTTTGCGGGTGTCACAGATTAAAGATCTTGGTGTTGTTTTGTCAGATAATTTGTCTTATAACAAACATGTTAATTATGTTCTGCCTAAGGCTTTTAAGTTACTTGGTTTTATCAAACGTAACTGTCTGAGAGATTTTAAGGAAACAACACTGAGAAATTTATTTGTGTCACTTGTGAGGCCGCAGATCGATTATGGTACGGTGATTTGGAACCCGAATGGTTCACATAAAGGTAACATCACAAGTGTTGAAAATGTGCAATGTCGTTTTATTAAATACTTGTGTTTTAAAAAGAATGTTATTTACCATAGGGTTAATTATGAAGATCTATGTCGTGAATTGAGCCTCACCACCCTTCGCAATAGACGCTCAATAAGTGATGTTTTATTCTTATATAGGATCGTGCACAGTCACTATGATGTTGACCTTTTAAACAAAATTTACTTCCGTGTTCCAGTTAAGAATACAAGGAACTTTGATGTGTTCCTGGTTCCTAAAGCTCGTTTAAATGTTTTTAAATATTCTTGCCTTAATCGCATGCAGTCTGTTTTTAATTGTATAACTAATGAAAGTGTTTTTGACGTAGATATTAATAACTTATCTTATAGTGATTTTAGACAGGTTGTTTCCGAGTTGTTTTTAAACACAATTCCTATGTTCGTTTGACGAGGAGCCAATTGGTGCTGATTATGTGATGTCTAATTTTTAAGTTTGTGTTTGTATTGTTTTGTACAAATTAATTATATTATATTGCACTTGTGGGGCCTCGGCCCTGTTGTCAAAAAAGAATTAATAATAATAATAAACCGTTCACACATCAATAACTGTCCCTACAATCTCTCTTCAATCATTCCAGACTTCTTCATCTGCAGGCAAACCGTTCACACATCAATAACTGTCCCTACAATCTCTCTTCAATCATTCCAGACTTCTTCATCTGCAGGCAAACCGTTCACACATCAATAACTAGTAAGTCACAAATATTTTGAACAGAAACACTGGTATTGTCAAATATAAAATAAAAAGAGTCTGCAATATTTCGTCGATGCGTTCGATCGACTTTGACGGCATAATGGAACTTTTGAGCCTTTGTCTGTCGTCTAGTTATTTTAGACTGGGGGATGAATTCTTTCTTCAGTTAGATGGTTTGGCTATGGGTAGCTGTTTGTCACCATTATTATCTAATATTTTTATGTCGGATTTGGAAGAGCGGGTTTTGGAAAGCAGTGTGTGTAAACCTGTAATGTGGAAGCGATATGTTGATGACATATTAGCCATTATTCCACAGGAGCATATTGAACATCTTGATGAGTTGCTGCTGGATTTAAATTCTTTTCATAAAAATATTAAATTTACTGTGGAGATGGAGGAGGATGATGCTTTGCCTTTTTTGGATGTGTTAATTAGGAAGAAGGGAGGGAGGGTGATTACTTCGGTGTACAGAAAACCTACACATACGGATCAATATTTGAGTTTTGATTCTAATCACCCGGCTCATGTCAAAAGGGGAATTGTTGAGTGTTTGTGGTCCAGAGCTAAGTCGTTGTCTGGCGATGCGGAGGTATTAGCGGCGGAGAAAGATCATCTTTTTAAATCCTTTGTGGCAAACGGTTACCCTGTGCGTATGTTAGATAAAATCTTGAATAGGAAGGAGGAGACGGAGCGTTCGAATATTCGTTTGGAAAAACCATTGAGAACTATTTGTTTGGACTACGTTCCAAATTTTTCGGAAAAAGTTCGTAGAATTCTTGGATCATTTAATATTAGAACAGTTTTTAAATCTCCTAACACTCTTAGAAGTCTTCTCTGTCAAACTAAACCGGTTGATCTTCAGCAGAATTCCAAGGAAATTGTTTATGCGCTCCCATGTCAGTGTCAGGAAGTGTATATAGGTGAAACAGGGAGGCCACTTGACATACGTATTAAAGAACATCGAGATAACGTAAAAAATCATAAAATTTCTACATCTTTAGTAGCTGAACATGCGTGGACTAACATGCATACTTTTGATTGGGATTCTGCTATAGAAATATATAAGGAAAGTAACGCTAAGAAAAGAAAATTTATTGAGTCAGCATTCATTACATGTGTGGACGAAGTTATTAGTCAGTCATCGTGTCATTTTGATGACGTATGGGTGGCTATGCTTCGTCCAGTGGTGAAGTCTAAATTCAATTCGGTGCGAAAATCGGTTGGGTAGACGGCAGGCCATATATGGTCATGGTATGTCGGCTTCTCGCGTGAGTCATCGGGTCTCATGGTGGGGGGCTGACGGCAGAGAAGGCAGCAGTGGTAACGGAACTCGTCAGTCTTGCTTGACAAAGTCGATCGAACGCATCGACGAAATATTGCAGACTCTTTTTATTTTATATTTGACAATACCAGTGTTTCTGTTCAAAATATTTGTGACTTACTAGTTGGTTCCTGGTATATTATCTTCTTCTTTCTTTTATTAACATCAATAACTGTCTCGACAAACTCTCTTCAATCATTCCAGACTTCTTCATCTGCGGCAAACCGTTCACACATCAATAACTGTCCCGACAATCTCTCTTCAATAATTCCAGACTTCTTCATCTGCAGGCAATCCGTTCACACATCAATAACTGTCTCGACAATCTCTCTTCAATCATTGCAGGTCGATTCTTTGGGAGACAGAATTACCCATGCACTGAAATTCATCACATTGACGAAGGCCGTTTTTTCAAACAACTTTATTTCAAACGAAGTGGATGTTACCACTAAAATAAATACACATTAGAAATGTTCGATTACTAAATGGTAAGCAGTTCACAATATCATTCCAGTTTTGAGCTGATTTACCATTTTGGTGGAGAAAGTTATCTTAAAATCTAAATATTACAAATGGTGGCAGCGAATGGTATTTTTTTTGCTGATTGAAGAAAAACCCAGAATGATTGTGCTATTATTATAGTCTGACTTATATACGTTCTTAATTTAGAAGGAAAATCCGGATACGATCAAAACCTAATACATAACTACCCTATAATCACAGACCTTGGAACGCAGATGACCTGATCAAGTTGCTGTGCATATAATACTTTCTCTCGATAATGCAATTCTGACAAATATTCAAATATTTTAAAAAGTTCAAAATATCAACCGCAATTGAAATTCTTCACCGATTATACTGAAAACGTGTAAAAACTTGTAAAATGATGGTCACAATGACTTTGTTGAATTTTAACTGGAATGCACAAACAGTTCATTTACTCTTTCCAACCAATCCAAGGATACAAAAACAATAATACACTTGTCCACTGACATGACATGACATAAGTGTGTGTAACAATTCATTTCGATTGGTTGATAGAATTGACCTGGGCAGTGCAGGCAAACAAAAAAAGGGGAAAATAACAGAGTGTAACGTTCGCTACGCTCGCTTTACAAATTACACTTTATATTAATATTTGTCACGATGTCACTCAATGCGCCTAACGATCATGAATTAATGACAGATGCACGATTATTCATGCAGTTTTGTTTTTGTTTCTTGACCGAGTGGCGATTAGTTTGTCATTAGGGAAATCTGAAGGCCGCGCAAGCGCAATGCGTCATCTTGTTCAAATGATTGCCAATTAGAACGATTACGTGACCAAAGAGTTACTAACTCAAACTAGTTATTAATCAGATTTACATTTTTACGTCAGCAGGATATGTGTGGTTCTCTCGTGAAAATAATTACAACTCGTAGTGTTTTTAGTTAATGTCGCACGTTTATACAACAAGGCACATGGCGACGAATGAACGACAATGTCGATGAAATTAATATTAATATGATGAAGAATATGTAAGGGATGGTATGTAAGGGATTGGATGGTTTGTAAGGGGGATATAAGGATGGAAGGAAGGAAGGAAGGAAGGAAGGAAGGAAGGATGGAATGATGGATAGAAGGAAGGATGGATGGAAAGAAGGCCAGAGAATCCACCTCGGAACCTCCTAAGTGCAAGTCCAGAACGATACATTTCTATCGTATCTGTCTATACGATATTATAGATCTCGAATGTATTTATCTACAATCGCACACACCTCTCATTCGTCTATTTGCATGATTCATATTTTGAATGCTGACATATTGGAATGCATGAACGAGCTGAGCATGGACTGACCTGCTGGAACGAGACGGGCACGGACTGACCTTCTGGAACGAGACGGGCACGGACTGACCTTCTGGAACGAGACGGGCACGGACTGACCTTCTGGAACGAGACGGTCACGGACTGACCTGCTGGAACGAGACGGTCACGGACTGACCTTCTGGAACGAGACGGGCACGGACTACCTGCTGGAACGAGATGGGCACGGACTACCTGCTGGAAGGAGATGAGCACGGACTGACCTGCTGGAACGAGATGGGCACGGACTGACCTGCTGGAACGAGACGGTCACGGACTGACCTTCTGGAACGAGACGGGCACGGACTGACCTGCTGGAACGAGATGGGCACGGACTACCTGCTGGAAGGAGATGAGCACGGACTGACCTGCTGGAACGAGACGGTCACGGACTGACCTGCTGGAAGGAGATCGGCACGGACTGACCTGCTGGAACGAGACGGGCACGGACTGACCTGCTGGAACGAGACGGTCACGGACTGACCTTCTGGAACGAGACGGTCACGGACTGACCTGCTGGAACGAGACGGTCACGGACTGACCTGCTGGAAGGAGATCGGCACGGACTGACCTGCTGGAACGAGACGGGCACGGACTGACCTTCTGAAACGAGACGGGCACGGACTGACCTGCTGGAACGAGACGGTCACGGACTGACCTGCTGGAACGAGACGGTCACGGACTGACCTGCTGGAAGGAGATAGGCACGGACTGACCTGCTGGAACGAGACGGGCACGGACTACCTGCTGGAACGAGATGGGCACGGACAGACCTGCTGGAAGGAGATCGGCACGGAATGACCTGCTGGAACGAGACGGGAACGGACTGACCTGCTGGAACGAGACGGGCACGGACTACATGCTGGAACAAGATGTGCACGGACTACCTGTTGGAAGGAGATGGGCACGGACTGACCTGCTGGAACGAGACGGGCACGGACTACCTGCTGGAACGAGACGGGCACGGACTGACCTGCTGGAAGGAGATGGGCACGGACTGACCAGCTGGAACGAGACGGGCACGGACTACCTGCTGGAACGAGACGGGCACGGACTAACCTGCTGGAACGAGATGGGCACGGACTGACCTGCTGGAAGGAGATCGGCACGGACTACCTGCTGGAACGAGATGGGCACGGACTACCTGCTGGAACGAGACGGGCACGGACTACCTGCTGGAACGAGACGGGCACGGACTAACCTGCTGGAACGAGATGGGCACGGACTGACCTGCTGGAAGGAGATCGGCACGGACTACCTGCTGGAACGAGATGGGCACGGACTACCTGCTGGAACGAGACGGGCACGGACTACCTGCTGGAACGAGACGGGCACGGACCCACCTGCTGGAACGAGATGGGCACGGACTGACCTGCTGGAAGGAGATCGGCACGGACTCCGGGAACACCAGCCACGTGACGGACTCGGAGCAAGGGGGCGTGGTCAGCGATCCCCGGTACGTGTAGAAGATCTCAAGGTCGCCTGGCAGCAGCGAAGCGAGCGTGAAAGTGGTGTGGAGGTGCACGGATTCGCCCTCGCGTCGGATCCAGCGGAAGTTCGAGAGAAGAGGCTCCAAGTGGACGTTATCTTTCTCACGTAACTGTCACAAACATACATCGTATTGGAATAAATTATCTGAGAATCCAGACCATCCCCCAGAGGCCCTATTCTATAACTTAAATATTCCCGTTTCCGCTGGAATCCGATTCACGGTCATATGAACCGTGATTGCGCCGAATCGGATTCCAGCAGAATCGGGTATTAAGGTTACAGAATAGGGTCCCAGGTACTCTTCACATTGCCGAATGCGGATCATACTTTCCTCAAAAGTGAACAGTAGTGAACTAGCTATGAATATAGCTCGTAAGGTATTCAAAGACACTTGACAGCCGCCATGTCTTATGTCAAATTATACCAATCACACCTGCAGGGCGATTGTATAACTTTCTTAGCCAAGATAATGGATCGTTATCTATACCAATTGATGAAAGTAAACTATTAATATCATTGTTAATCATTTGAATTGTGCAAAAGCTACGAGGATATGAAATATAATTACATTATTTATCTCAGGAAGTCGACTTTAAGCACTTTGAATTGCTTTACCTTCTGATAGGCTGAATTACTTTCATTAATTGGTATCGATAACGATCCATTATCTCGGCTAAGAAGTTATACAATCGCACTGCTGATACGGCAGTGCAGTTCGAGTAGTTGTGTTTCATTGGACTCACTTGGAAGAAGAACGCCAGAACTGTGAGGCCGTCCTTGTGCTTCAACGCTTCGCTCACGTTCTTGTAGTTGCTGTTGCGGTGGATGATGTGCATTTCCATTGGGAATCTGCAACAGGTTGATAATGTTATTAATAATGTTAGAATTCCTTGGCTGAGATGACAGAGCACATGAGGAGATGCTTGAGAAACTATGCCATGAAACTTTCTGATTGTCACCGGAAAATAGAGCAAAACTAATTGAAAAAATGTTTAGTGAAATGTTGTTTGCTTTTGTCTGCTCTTTGAACGTACTGTTTAGTTCTCGCGGAAAATTATAGTTCCAGTCAGAATAATTACCTTGAACATCAAATACATTCTGCGCCAACTTTATAAATTACATATAATTGATTACAAAAAACAGAAAAGACGATAAATAAGTAGAGTTGTGACACCTATCATAATCATAAGTTCTAGAAGAACATCGTTAGATTAGAATATAGCAATATATAGCATTGATTAGCATGACTCTTCCTGAGTACAACTGTTTTTTTTTCAGTGTCCCGATAACCTTCTTTATTGTAAAGTTACAGCTATTATCGTGGAACAAGAGTTTTGTGTTTGGCGAATTTTTGATAATTTGCGAAATTGATAAAAAAGAAGGTATTTAAAGGGTCTCTTTAGTTTTGGGGGTTTTGGGGACGTCTCGTCTCCGGTAATGACGTTTCAACAAAAAAATCGTCGTCATTTTGCCATTTCACGAAGCTGCTGACAAACCAAAGCTCAGTGTTTTTTTTCTTCGGTCAAAAGTCATTTACAGATTCAAAAACGTTATCTCGGTCAACGTAAAATCATGTCGATGATCCACCAACTTGAAACTTGGAATCTCTCAAGTAATGAGCGTCTCACGTGATGCTGTTGAAGCGATGCTCACTGCCCTTGAAGTTCCTCTCGCCCCAGTGGAAGTGCAGACTCTCCAGCTCGTACTCCGCGAACAGCAAGGCGCCGAAGATCGTGGGCAGAGGTTCGTTCAGAGTTGCTCCTTGGGCTGACAGCGACACTGCAACACGTCATTGTCATGGGCGTCCGGTGGAAAGAAAATATATAAAAAAATAATTCAATACGTTTTGTAGACTCCTTGGTAAGTACTTTGCCTCCCCTCTAATTTTTGTGCGACTTTTTGAATCACTTCACTAGGTACACTGAAACCAATTAAAAACGGTACTTTGCACCAAACGTATTGGCTGCTGGTCAGGTTCCTTGTTATTATCAATGAAATCAGAGCTCACCTACTAGAGTTAGATAATGCATTAGCACAGACTTCATGAGATGATGCCTTCAAACCCTTATCAGACAATCATTTTCTTTCGAGGTACATTTTATTATTTGTTCGAGTGTACCATAATTCTATAAAAGTAGAAAAATACTTCTGGAATCGGAAGAGAACCACTTTCTAGGTCATTGTTTAGTCGAATACAACTATTGACTACGGATCATGTCCAAAACGTACTAAAATGCTTGGAATTCAGTTAAAATTTATATAACTTTCCGTTGTCGTCTCCCCAGGTCCCCATTTGATCTTAAACATCTCCCCCCCCCCCCCCACTTCCAGCATAAATCATGTGAATGTCCATGATTCATGACTTTACACTACATTCATCCCAACATCCTCAGTCACATATCAATTTGACAGCGGGTGCACGATGTAGAAAAAGGGACGCCATCTTTAAAATATAAGGTGGAAACTCTTCGAGTCTTTCCGCGATATCAGTTCCAAAAGCACGATTATCAAGGTCTGTAGATGCCCATCGCGTAACACTCACTAGCGCTTGGGCTTCAGTTGCGAACAAGCGATGCATTCTAAAACATTCTAATGCACATTAAAACACTCTTTAAACATTCAAAACATTCTTAAAACATTAAACATTCTTATAACATTCTTAAAACATTATTTAATCATTAAAACTAGTCAATCAATAGACCTTGATTACTTTAGTTCCTCAAGAAAGCGCTAGTGATTTATACGCGAGCAGTGTGTTTTATGCATCAACTTCTACCCATAATTCGTATTCAAAGATTTCAATGGTGATTCAGCGAAGAGTTTCCACCTAATATTTTAAAGATAACGATCCTTTTTCTACATCGTGGCGGGTGTCTGCCGAACAGACGGAATGTGCACACATTTGCGCAGATCTTTCCTCATGTGGACTCACCGGAATGACCGTTGTTGACTAGATTGAGTGGTCTTGGCAGAAGATTGCGGTAGCGGACCATCTCCAAAGCCGGCAGAGGTAGAGGAGTCGCTCGGTGGCTGATGATGTGGATGGGAGACTGTTGCTGTCCGTTGCATGTGGAACTGTGTTCGTGCCAGCCTTTCTGTGCTGCACACAACATGATACGTGATACATGGTCATACATGAGCCGTGATACATGATACGTGATACGTGATAGCATACATACATGATACATGATCATTCATGATACGTGATACATACGTGATAGCATACATACTTTTACCTGATCTGTGATAGCATACATACATGATACATGATACGTGATCATACACATGATACGGGCTACTTGGCACAATGATAAGTGACTTATAGCATACATACATGATACATGATCATACATGATGCATACGAGATATGATGCATTCATGATACATGATACGTGATAGCATACATACATGATACATGATCATTGATCATTATTAATTACAATGATAATAGAACATTACGGCTGGAGTGATAACAAGTTAAGATGGGGGGAGCTAGAGCCAGGAGAACTATTCTATAACTAAAACGAAATCATTCCGGCATGGAATGGTCCCGAGGAGAAAACTACAAATCGATAAAATAATTCCATCTAACCTTTTTTTTTATGAGAACTTGATTAATTTTGCCTTTGGATAATTTATAATTCTTAATTTCTTCGAGTCTATTGAATTTCTTAATTAGAAAAGCATAGAGTGTACGTTCACGCAAAAATATTATAACGTAAAATTATATTAGCCTAAATAAAGTATGTAGATCAACATCTCTATGGTTGACATATATTGATGAGTGTTGTGTGAGCTACTTTGATAGCTCATAATTAGAATTGTTATATTCAGTTCTTAGTTCACGATAAATTATAAAACCAGACAATTCATTGAACTTCTACGTAAACTTATTTATTATTATAGTACAATATTTCGTCCTGTTTCATAGGACTTCTTCAGGTAGTTTGAAATGTTAAATGAAAGAAAACAATTTTTAAATTATAAATAAATTATAAATTATAATTTTATAATTATAATTTTGTTTTCTACCATTTAATTTTTCAATGTTCCTGAAGAAGTCCTGTGAAACAGGACGAAATATTGTACTATAATAATAAATAAGTTTACGTACGTAGTTCAAAGAATTGTCTTGTTTTACATAATTAGAATGATTATGATTGTAACATTGCAGTTTTTTTAACTAGTACCTAATGTTGTTAAGTTGAATGTTTTGTGTATTTCATCAAAGACAATAGGAGAAATGAGAAGACCATGAAAGGCAACTATGAGGAAAACCAAGGAGTCCAGTCAGGAAGGTTGACCGCGGGCATCGAACCTGGGTCTTCCAATAGAGAATTATGTGCGTCACCACATATTATACAAGGTTGCCTGACAAATTTACGATTTTCGTTGCAGTAAATTAAGTCTTGAACCACATACATTCTGATCAAATAATTGTATTTATTATTAATAAGACCTAGGCCACACAAAATATATTTAAATACAAAATTATTACATTTTTATGCCTGCATAGAATTTTGTTACTCTCAATTTCTCCCCATTTCTATAAAATTACAAGGTTCTAACTGCTTATAGAAACTGCCATAAGAAAGGCGCATGGAATTTATACTTTTCGTTATAACATAAGTATTGTTAGTATTTTCACCTCATATTTTATACTTGATAATATCAAGTATAAAACAGTATGAGTATACAGTTATAAAGTTTAACGTTTCAAAGTAGGTATAAAGTTTCAAAATTTAAAAAATATGAAAACAAAATTTGAGGTTCCTATAAACCTAACATTTTTATCAGAACTATTAAATTGTAGATGGAATAAAGAATAGACAAAAACAAACAAATAGAATTACAAAGAATAGAATTTATAGCAGCATTGTACAAAGTATTCTTACATACGGATCTGAGACCTGGGAAGTAACGAAGAGGGATAAAGAGAGGTTGATGGCGGTTGAAATGGATGTGCTCAGAAGAAGTTGTAGGGTGTCAAGAATTGAGCATATTAGGAATGAACAGATACGGAGATGGATGAAGAAGGAAGAAACAGTGGTAGAGGAGATAGAGCGAAGGAGATTGTGCTGGTATGGACACTTAAGAAGAATGGATCCCCATAGGTGGCCCCTGAAGATATGGCATTGGACCCCTCCAGAGAGGAGGAAAAGGGGCCGACCGCCGAGAGAATGGCAAGAAGATGTAAAGGAGGCAATGGGGAGAAGAAACTTGCTGGAAGATGGTTGGATGGACAAGGAGAGGTGGCGATTGGGGTGTGAGAAACGGCCTGTGCTGTAAAATACTCACAATATATATATATATATAGATGGAATAATTTTATTGCCGATGAATGGTCTACTATCAAAGCAACATTTATATTTCAAGCATTTTTATAATATTAATTTTTTTCAATATATTTCAGCATTTTTTCAACCATATTTAGGCTGTGGAGGCGACGAGGTTACAGAGTAGGTAACGAAAATACAAGCTTGGATCTTTGATGCATGGATAATAAAGCAGTAGAGCATTTATACCGCCAATAAAACTATTTTATTCTAGATCTGATTTATTCTAAAACCAGGAACTTGCGCCGGAAATGCGCATCGTGGAATTGGCGGTCTGAGAGCGGCTTTCATTTCTTCATCTGATTGGCACTCTCAATCTTCTTTAACACCTTCGGATCAGTCAATAGGTTGAAGAAGTTTGCTCAGGCCGAATGATTGTTTTTTTTACTTAGCTTGATTTTTATATATTTTTGCGATTAATTATCTCAAAACTCTCCTCAACATGCGACTTCCTGAATTCAACTTCCAACAGGGATCGCGTAAATCGGATACCAATAGAAAACCTCCCACAGTAACTTTCCATTTGTTACAGCAATAGCAGATCCAATGCAGATAGAACCTTGTTATTCTGAATTCATCAGCACAAGCACCATGGGCTCGTAGAGATCTATGTAATTTTTCAGATAAGTAAAATATTTGGCCATAAGAGAGCGTTCCTAATATCAGTACAAGTAGGTACGAAAAATAGAGTGTGATATGCAATCAAAACATGAAAAATATCAATTTCAAAATTTGAAATTTTGTAACCGCTCACGGTTATACGTTTATAACTTATGAAAAAAAGATTTCCGTTGACCGCTTTCCGCGCTTATGTAAACGCTTTTGGGTTAGGGGGGAAATGGTCGTTGAAGAATTTTTTATTGAAGTTTTGTTGTTATTGTAAAAAATAATTATTTGATTTATTCTACTTACATTCACGGGCGTATCCAAAGCGATGGAGAGACGACGATTCTGAAATACCAAGTCGTCAATCTGATGAAAACAAATTTAATACAAAGCACAGATCTTATTTTATTTTTTAATCGTGTCTTAAAAATAAATAGTGATGACGGCGAGATTTGGTCTGATGTAAATTCTTACATCTGTAACCAGTGTTCGAATTGGGAAATGTGTTATGGGGGGATGGTGTATCGTGGGTAAAATGATACAGTCAGTTAAGGGGGGGGGGGGGGGGGGGGGCTGGACCCTAAGTTTTCACCGCTGGGCGTCTTTTGGATTTTTGGATTTTGGGGGCTGCAAGATAATGTAATTGCAAAGCGGAAATGGTAGAAGTAAATAATTACCAATTGTACCATGCCAATTTGTTACAAGTTCAAAGTTCAATATAGTTAATAATTATTTATTGTATTGTAGTTTTAACAATGAATTATAAATTGTCATATTATATTATCTTAATATGTCATATCATATTATGTTTAATGGGGGGATGGTTTTGTCCCTAAATTCATTATGGAGGGATGGTCATGCCCATAAATTCGTTATGGGGGGATGCCATCCCCCCGCATCCCCCCCCCAATTCGAACACTGTCTGTAACTATATTATTTTGTACCTATAAACGCATTAAGAATATTACAAATCGTACGCAAATGTGTGTCGCATATTTTGCAGAATTTTTAGAATCGATTGCTGGAGAAAAGAAGCAACGAAATATTGAGATTTTAATCATCAATTTAGTCAATCACAGGGTAACTACTAACTGCGCATAAATGAGTAAACTTAATTTTTCATTCTTCCTTAAAATTAGTAAAGCTTTATTGATTTTTGTCACTTTTTATTATTAATATTTAAATTTTCCAATGTAAAAACTACACTGAATCCTTCGGATCACGTTTGTGAATTATGAAATTCAGATGATACCTACTTTACCGCGGTTCATGTTGCAAAATCGTCGACAATTTAACGAGACACAAAGCTAAATAAATCTACAATTTCATGATCAATCAGACTGATCAAATGACCACAAGAGACACATTAAAAAACAGTACAACATCTCATATCCACAGCAATAAACCAGCCCATGATGTTTACCTGGTATCGCCCCAACCACAAGGCCCACAATCACAAGAACAACTCTAACACCCATGTCCACAGCTGGCTCTGTCCTCTTCAACTGCTTCTCCTCTTCTCTTACAATCAGGTATCACGAGTGAAAGACGCCGCCGTGTGCCTTCAGCTCTGTGCCAGCGACAACTAGCAAACACTAGATGACATTCGTCATTTCATCACACTGCACTTGTGTAACCACTTGCGTCTGTTTGCAAGAGACTTTTCCTACATTCATTAATCACCCCCGTCTGATGCATGGCGTCGTGCAGCACAATATATCACTAATCAAGGGAGATTAGAACCTTGTCCATATTATCATATTCCAACAAGAACGACTTTGTTATCATCTCAACAACAAATCAACTATGTTAGTCACTATAAAGTAAATAGATTTTGAATAAGTATGTTTGATTGTTGATTTTTTTGTATATTTTTCGGCATAATTCCATCATCTATGAATGGGAATAAATACTGCCATCATATTGTAAATTAATTCTAAGACGATGCCACAAGATATTGTGTAGGATCAGGGATTATGTACCTGTACATTATGTCGGAAACCTAAAAGAAGTGTCATAATTTGGTTTCGTGAAAAGTAGTACCTACCTACACACTGAAATGACGTCACCATACAAAACTCAATGCAAATTTCAAACTGAGTGCAGAACTAGTGCGGCCAGTGAAAAACGCCAACAATTTCAGTTGGTTCTCTTTTTTCAAAGATCTTTTTTATACAGCTTCTTCATATCCAGGGGTTTCTGTGTACCTTCTATGATGAATTGCTAAATAAGTCACAATGCTAATTGTTAGATAGGTATCTAATGTGTAATTTATAGACAATTAATTGACCAGTGATTTACGTACTTTTTTTTATACTTACCGACTTGTTCACATTCATTTCCTCGACTTGGTTATGGTGCCATATGTTTTTTTGCTCTTGCCAAGTTTTAATAAAAAAAACACCTCTTAAAGATTTTCCAGTATAACTGGAATTTCAAGCATAGTAACTGCCTGCAATTGCATTATTTGCAGCATAACACTTTCTGTTTCTTAGAAGAAATTTCTTGTTCAAGAGCTAATACGTATTATACAGGCTCTCTAGTTCTTTGGAATAGTGATCCTACTTATGACACCAAATGTAGATTATTTCATCCGATCGCCTTTTCTCCAAATTGACACTTTTATGTTTATATCTTGCATTTTTCAGCAATGCTCAATTTTATACGGACAAGGGAAGATGTTCAATGGAGGAGAATGTTGGAGCTGATAAATGGGTTAAAAATATGACACATCAGGTCTGTGTTTGATGCTAGAAAAACATAGTTTAATTTAATTACAAAAGACATTTACTAGATAGTTAACATTGAAAAACAATCTCAGCTTTTATTTCACTGAAAGAATTAGGCGAACTTCCACATTCTAATCTACTGACAATATATGGTTAAACCGATACTTGAAAGCAATTCAGTTGAATTCGACCAACAGAGGCGATCCAAGTTCTCGGCATATAAATTGTTTCTCTCGACTTTTTAATATCAATTAACTTGATTGAACGCGAGTGATGACTAGCATGATTATTAGTAGTAGAAAATGATGACCATTCTACTCCTCAGTACGAAATTAACACGCAATCGTGCGGGTAGAAAATGTTTCAAACTCTACACGATCTACTAATTAGGGAATATATACTTAAGGCCCCGTTAATTCTGACATTGACTTTTACACAGTTACAGATTACAGAATAATAATAGGAATTGTAATGAACTTAGTATAAATGAACAGTATCAAAACATGATTAATGATGATAAGCAATGTAGTTAGACTTTTATAAAGTTACACATTTTTATAAATTGGAAAAATCTTGTCCCTGATGACTTGGCTTGTGAATGCGTTGATGAATCCGAACCATGGAACGAAGCGATGAAATAAATAACTAATAGTGAGGCCACGTTTGACGAGGCCGCCCACGTGATCGGCGAGTTAGAGCCGTGGAATGCTACTGAGGCGAGGACGTCCGAGGCCACGCGATCTTCGCGTCGATGCGCTTATACGCGAACATCACGTGCTGGCCGCCTTGCGTCACGTGGCCCTTCACATCCTGAGGGCATTCGCCATCCGATAGCAGCGTCTCTGTAACAATCAGTAGAGAATCAACAAGAGCTATACGAGTTGCTTGATTTTGAAGAACACAATAATAGAGGTACGTAGTGAATATGGTGAAAACCTTCATATTAAGAGGATAACTTACTATTCATAAATCCACGTTGAGATGATCATGATTGATTTGATGGATTTATTATAATTTTCCTGACAAATCAGGATGGTAGTGTGTAGGGCTACAATAGGGCTCTCTTTAGCGAATAGTGTCCACTCCGGCCAATCTATGCTTGAAATAGGCCACTGCACTATACAGCGTCTTACGGGATGACCTAGGATTTACTCATGTCTACTGTGGTGGCCCATGCTACGTATGAAGGATATTCATCTTTAACATTCTTTTGAAGGACACAAAATTAAATATATCAGATTTGCTGCATTCTTAAATTTGCCGCATTAATATCAGAATGAAACTTACAAGAACTGATTCAACTAATCCTAGAGTTTGAAATAAATTTGTTAACACTGAGAGGAATTTTGTTTTGCGGACTATTAGAAGACTGAATTTTACCATACGAGTGTTTATTGGGGACAAGCTATAATACCTACACATTTTGATTGGTAGGTACTAAATACCAACAAATATATGGGTCTTTAAACCATCAAAATAGAGCTTCGAGTCTAAGACTCCACGCTATGAATGTCGAGCAACTGACCTTCTCCGTCCACGAGCTTGAAGAGTCCGTAGTCCTGTGGATTGGTGATGCGGACCTTGTGTGCGATGATCTTGCAGACGTCCCTCGTGGTCATGTTGGGTCGCACGGGGAGCGTCTTGGTGATGATGGATCCGTGCATCTCGTCGGGCACAACGATCTTCAACACCGAGCGGAACTCCGAGCCCCCGGACCACTGGAACAAGGTCACATCGGGTCACAACACTTCCGTACACTTATTAGGTGACAACAGGGTCTTTGTAGCCTTTCATCGCAAAAAATTCAACTCTAATATTGTTTCAACACCCATGTAGGTAGTTAGATTTTTATATTAAGACGTCAAGACCTACAAACCTTTTAACAGGAAAATACTCAAATTAGTTTTATGAGTAGTGTTCAATCTTTGTCATGTCCTTTTAGTGCCCTCTACACAATTGAACCATAGACAATTGAGCCGGGGGAATTGTCATGTCCTTTTAGTGCCCCCTACACAATTGAGCCGGGGGACCTTGGAATGAAGGATTTCTGTCCGTCATTGAATTTTTCACGCTTCACTGAAAACCCCACACATGAACAAACTTCCTGGGGGCCTATTCTATCACAAGAACGAAATCATTCCGGCCTGGAATCATTTCAGATCAATGTTATCCTTATGGCCGTGAAATGATTCCAGGCCGGAATGATTTCGTTTCGTTATAGAATAGGCCCCCAGGCTTGTCAAGTATGTTTGTCATGCAAGATTGACCTTGTATGGGCCACTTCACAATTCACAGTGGTCAATAGGAAGCTGGTTCACCCGAATAATTAAATCTATTTTAGTACTTCTGGCATCATCTGCCGGGTTATTCCTACAGCAGTAAAGATTCTCTGCATTCGTATTCAATTTTCCTACAATCTAGCGAAGATTTCCTCTAGCGGATGACACCGGATAGAGTTTATATTGAAGAGGTAAGGTGAGGTCCAGTTGTATGATTATAAGGAAAATACAGAAGATGACCTTGAACATTGTTTTTCCTTATATTTTTGCACTGTACTTCAGGTTGATGACCTACAGCCCAGTTGCAAACACATTGGATTTCCCACATCTAGAAGCCTACATATTGTTTTATGTTATCTTTTATTTATTTCTTAACAATGAATAAATGGCTGTATAGGTATTACTATTTTTTATGAAAATATGTACTTTATTATGAAAATAAAATTATCACTATAGAATTTAATAAGAGTCACTTACGGCTCTAGGAATATTGATTGTTTTGTATTGTAGTAAAATCATATGTGAAATTTTTGAGCGAGCGAAGCGAGCGTCTCCTTTTGGCTCTTTTGGCACGGACCTCTGTTTTTTTTTTTTTTTTTTTTTTTTTTATTTTTTGGCTGCTACCTGGAGCAATGGAAGTCGCACCGTTTCACCGATCGATCTGAAATTTTGCACACATGTAGAGACAACCTTTTCTGTTTGCTGACCCAATTTTTTTTTGAAATCCATAGATTGGTTGAAATTTAAATAAACATCTCCTGATAGGCTGAAAAATTAAAATAGACTTCGACAAATGTGATCGACCTTATATTTTGCATGGTCATTAACACCAACATTGTCTCTTATTTTACAAATTTTCAGCCAAATCCTCCCATTGGTTAAAATTTAAAAAAATATTTCATGTGCTTTTTGAAATTTAAACCAGAACCGTTTGACCGATCAACTTGAAAATTTGCATGGTCATCGGGTCAAACATTATCTGTATTTTTGACAATTTTCAGACTAAACTGTGTTTCAATTCAAAAGTTTTTGACAGTTTGCGGATATTTTGCGTGTTAATTGGCAGTCATATTTCACGAATTTCATATTTCACGGCATCTTCGAATCTTCACTTCAAGGTTGTTGGAGCAGAAATTTTCAAACGTAGTATATTATGAAACTGATATGACCGTTTAAAAAAAATTTGAACGAAATCCTGTGATTTTTGGAAATTAACAAGGGATCGTTTAATCATAAAGGTTCAATCGATCAACTTAAAACTTTGCGTGGTTATTGGGACCAATATTTTAGGAATTGTTGGATATTTTCATACAAGTCTGTGACGAAATTCAAGAATTATTGGCTTTTAAGGACATTTTCGATAAACAGAATTTCGGTTCGAGGTGTTGCGCGTTATCCGTGCTCGCTCATCAACGCGTTACTCAGAGCGTTTTCCTAGTAGTTTCAAATATCATTATATTCATAAAAAAATAAAAACAATAAGTATTACCTACTTATTGCTTTTATCTCCCCCAAATAATAAACGGTACTTCGTACAAAACGTATTGGCTGCTGGGCCGGTTCCTTGACAATCAATCCTTGTTATTATCAATGAAATCAGAGCTCACCTAAAAGAGTTAGATAATGCGTTAGCACTGACTTCATGGGATGATGCCATCAAACCTTAATCAGTCAATTCATTTTCTTTCGAGTACCGTTTATTATTTGGGGGAGTGTACCAACCTATAGATATTTTTAATAGATGAATCAATATTATAATCTGTCCCTGCTAAAAGCTGAAACAATCGCAAGTGTACGAGAGAGAACACTCACGTCCAGACTGTGCTCCTCGTTGCACGCGCGCAGGTTCTTGAGCACGTGCACGGCGCTGGAGAGCGTGGTTAAGTAGTATCCGCCCTCGCCCGACAGCAGACTCGGATGCAGGAGGCCCCACATGTACTCGGCCTCGATCTCAGCCGCCACCATGTTGCTTTGCACGAGCACCCACACGAACAGCGGGAGGAAGTCGTCGGCGCCCAGCGTCACGCAGCCGCGGCCTTGGTTCGACCACTTCACCTGCGCAACCAACACAAACACGTCACGAACTTTCAAAGCAGTATTTAATATACTTGTGTACCTAATTCCTAGAAGAAATTTACCTGATACGGTGCTACTATCCTTCGAAGGAAAAACTAAAGTTTCAAAATTTACAAACTAAAAAAAGCCTAAAAAAGCAGTCCTGCGGCCCTAGTGTTAGTGGGAACACCCACCCCCTGGCCCATTGTATGGATGGAACCAGCGGATAGATTATTATTATTTGAATTGCACGAGGTAAATTTTTTAATGACCGCACAGTGAAGAAAATTGAGAAAATAAGAAAAAAATTTAGGAGAAAAATTATTTCGTATTTGGATTATTTTTTAAAATACCTAGCACACGAACGTTGGTTTTGTTTTCCATTTTCAGATAGATGTCTAAATTAGAGCGCCTTCACTGTTATAAGGTAACACGGGGAGCCAAACTGATTTTTAGCTCAATCGACCTCAGAATCTAGACTGAGTTTCTAAAATTTGGAGGTATTGTATACGACATAAATGATTATCGGTAAACACATGAAATATAACGAACAACCGCTACATTGATCTATACTCCATTTGGAGAGGACCTTTCGGCACCTGAGGGCAACTGCCAAAACACAATTGCCAATAAAATGCTGTATACACCTCAGTAAATTGGATTTTCTTTGCTCCTCTATTGTTATTGGTTGAGGTGGAGGTAGTGCCAGAAAAATAGCCAAAATTAGTGTGGAAAATAGGAATTTCAATGAAAAAATAGTTTTATCGCTGCTGCAAATTCCGTGTCAAATGTACATTGTGATAAACATAGACATTAATGTGATAAACATTAATCTTTATAAACGTACAGAGTTGAATATGGCTGAGATGGCAGTGAGCAGGTGCTCGAGCTTCTCGAGTGGTGAGTCCACCTGCTGGAGCGAGGTGAGATAGTGACAGATGGTCTCCAGAGAGCTCTCGGACGGCGGCACGATCTTGGCTCGGATTCCGAGCTCTACTAGTGTCTTGGTCCGAGCATACTCCATGTTATCCGCCAGAAGTTGAATCCCACCTGAACAAAACAGAACACTTTCAATCACTCTCCGTTTCCGTAGCATATTCTGCTACTCGGCTAATGGGGAATAATGAATGATGATAAGCGATGATGATGAAGAAAGAAAAAGGATATGTACGATGTAGGTAATTTCTCTACTGAGGGAAACCAGAGGAGCGATCATGTAAAATTACAACTTTGTTCTGGTGTGAGTGACCGTGACAAACTTCTCATCTCAATGTTATTCACGGCCTGCTCAGGTGCGATGAGGAGATTGTCACGTGAGAACAAAGTTGTAATTTTATACGATCCCTCCTCAGTCCTAGCGTTTCTGCCTGGACAACTAGCTCCGTATAATTTATTAGAATACAAAACTCAATCACTGCCAGCCTTATTTATTTGAAAAATTAATATCTAAAGCTGGAATATAAGTAGCAAATATTAGTATCGGCAAATCTTTTGTAGAAGGTTCGAAGTAATAAAACTAAATCACCAAATAACTCATCTTTATTACTTCATATTTGACAAATATGGGGCTTATTCTTTTGTAATTTTCCACCGAGAAGAGAGATTTAAGTTGTGGCCTTCTTTGTTTGAACTTGCCACTGTAAATATTCCCAGTAGCCAAACAAAAAGTTACGTAATCTCAATAAATATGATACTTGCAAGCGATAGAAATAATTCCCCATAGAAATAAGCTTGCAATAAAAAACATGTTTGTACAGCTATCGGTGGAAAGTTGTAAATGTAAAAAATTATGCAAATATAGTAAAAAGCATGGATGGCTATATCTCTATAATTCAATACTTCTAAGGAGATTGCCGATAAACGATTGCCGCCGCGGCTGAACGAAAATTTAACATTTTAATTGATTCAATTACGTTTGGCTTGAAATATGTCAAAGATCAAAGAAATGTTAAATTAGAAATAAATAATAAATAAAGAGGAAAAAACTGTTAACTATTATTCTCAAAAAAAATTGAAATTATGAGAAAATTGGAATTGATGAAGAAATTCACTGAAAAAGATGGCCTAGGTAAGTTGTAGGTCTAAGTGTACTAAATGTCAATGGTATGAGGTACTAAAATAATTAATTTTTGTTGTTCTACTAATATTGCTAACCACTCTCCCCCTCCTCTCCACACCCCTTTGTCTAACTGTACTGAAGGCATGTGATATTAGGAGATGACTGAACATGGAAATGCATTTACTACAATAAATATTAACAATGTTGACTATCTAATAAAAAAAGTAGCAAACTGTATTAAGAACAATGAAATGCAATTTACAAGGAGGGTTATTCTAAATTCTTTGTTGAGTCGTTTCACATAATACCGGCTCACTGCACAATGGAAAGCTATTTGTCAAACATTGAAACAAGCTGGTAAATTCGTGACGCAGTATCATTTGTTCGTTTATGCCGTCACAACCTGCCAAATGGTAACCCTTGGAAGTCTGTGGTAAAGCCACAATTGAGAAGAGTACCACATAATCATTAAAACGAACACAATTAAGGCTGACCAGTAAGATTCAGAAAATAATAAGCAATACTGAAAAGAAATAGGCATCTAAAGAAACTTCATATTCTTGATTATTCACCGTCACAGTCACAAAGTCCGGCCTTTTGACATTGATCACAACTTGCCAAAGACTACACTTCATCAGGATCATGGGTAGAAAGCAAAAGGTTTTGGCTAAACAAAGTTGCCACAGATGTCAAATTGAACATGTGGTGTATGCCACAAGAGTACCAAAAGTGCAAAAGGAATGTGAGTTTGTGGCAAACGAACAAACCTAACGAATTTAGAACAACCCTACAGTGATGACTCCACAGACCAGGAATGTCAGCTAACCGAGATCTTGTGCACGTTTCTCACCATTCCGCGTGTACTCGTCCACGAAGAGCTTGTAGAGGTGCTCCTTCAGCGGCCGCACGACTAACTTGTGCATCACTCCCTCCAAGATGGCGTCCAGGTTGAGAAACTCCGTGGCCTTGAGCTTGGTCCGCTCCTTCTCTACCTCCTTCTCGAACTCCCGCTCCCCGTGCTTGACCAGGTAGTTCTTCATGCCGGACATGAACTGCCGCATGTTCCTCATCACAACCTGGACGAAAATCAAACAATTAATACTAATAAAAAAAAATTGTCTTTTATTTAATCAAGATTAAAATCTCAATTAATTTCGTTGAATCATTTTGTTTCTAATCTAATCCAAAAAAGTGTACTCAAGCAGCATACAAGCAGCAAAATCGATAAGTCTGCACTTGCAACAAGTTAAGATTTTATTGTTACAAACCTAACTGATTGCAGACCTTGTTTAATTTTGAGATCAAAATTCCAAGGTCCAAATCTTGTGTACTGATGA
This sequence comes from Leuctra nigra, assembly GCA_934045905.1. NCBI lineage: Eukaryota > Metazoa > Arthropoda > Insecta > Plecoptera > Leuctridae > Leuctra > Leuctra nigra. Next base: position 14,247,356 of record OW203767.1, on the reverse strand, counting down.
TGAGACAGTACCTAAATCTTAATGTGCTGGTGTTTTTAATCAGATTAGGTATAGGTAGTCTGATAATAAATGTCCTATCCTGTTACAATACTACTTGCGAATAAAAGACCAATAGATTGAATCGTAAGTTTACCTGCGGACTGATCTCGCGCGACTCTCTCGTACACGCGATGAAGTTGTCGATGTTCTGCGCGAAGGTGGTGCTCTTGTCTCCCGCCAGGTGCAGCGCGTACGCTCGGATAGATGCGCCCGTGCCGCCGGCGTCGCGGTTTCTCAGCGCCTGCAGTCGAGGAGGCGCTGAAGCAGAATCACACACGTTACTTCTCTCACTTGATAAAAATCAATTTCATTTATTTACGTTAACATTCATAAAAAATCATTATTTAAGAAAAAGTACAATCTGTAGCGAAAAGAGAGTGTGGAAATATAATCTACCCAAAATGGGTTTAATTTGGGTGTAAATGAGTTTTAAAACAGCATTTTAGTTGTAAAAAGACAACTTGACGTCAAGTAAATCAAAATCTGCGTCAATATTTGGCAATTTAAAATTGTAAAAACCTATAAAAACCGTCAAGAAATTTAGTATTTATGTAAATTCCATTCACATCCTCACCTCATGTTATAAATAGTTTAATAAAACAAATAGCTGTATGATATGATGCTTTAACAATGACAATAATAAATGTGATTGAATCTTACAAAGAAAGCAGCAAAACACGAATCTTGTCAGCTTTCGAACTGCCCGCCAAATGTACTTTACGATTCTGATTATAAGTTTAGAAGCCATTTTACACAAAACACAAGTAAGAACGTGTCAAAAGTCAAATGAAACCACTAGAAACACTTTTAAATAAACGTTATCACAACACTTGAAAAAACTTAATAAAAACAACGTATCAACAAACCATATCTCTCAGCAGGTATGTATAAACGTTTAGCAATGAATGAGAGCAATGTGAATGCTAACAGTTCTGTAGTAGAGGAACGTGTACTCAGTGATTACTGATGGACCATTGCATCAGCCAATCAATGAGAGGACTTTGACCGGCTGCGCTCTGTGGACATTACCACTCACATCCTGCCTGCAATGTTTATATGTACAAGACAAAGTCTGGCGAAACTACGTCTTGGTTTCGATAATGCGACGTAGGTCGGGATGTTGGTCGTATGTGTCATCCGGTCAAAATAAACTATGGGAATACTATCACCATCGAGGTTGTTTACTATATTCTTCAAATAGTTGAAATAGTGCCACATTTAAGAGATGTTGTTATTATTATTGTTATTATCATGTAGGAAGGAAGAGATATCAACAAACTTGTCTTGACTTAAATCTATGAAGTATTTCTATTTCGTAGAGCTCAGAAAATGTGCAGAATATTGTGAGATTGCAGTGTGCAAATGTCATAAGATTAATATTAAAATATTAACTATAACTTGCATAACTATCTCTATATTTTTTATGACAAATTTTAAAATTTTGATGCAACTTAGCAAAACAATAAAATGTCGAAAATTCTCAATCTCAAAGACTACAAAATATGTATGTGAGAAACAACCGAAGTTATCTTCCAAAGTTCTTGTTAAATAAATGTTTAACATTTCCTTAATTTCCCATAGAAAATATTTCTAAATCACAATCTTGATCGAGAAAAGGTCAATTCACATACTCTACTAACAAACCTACAGAAGTAATGATGTCATCAAACACGACATATGAATCATTGAACTCACAAAGCAACGGATCGAGCCGCTCCTTGAAGCTCTTGTTTCTGGTGACATGCGCGGGCGCGGGCTCCTGGAGGTTGATGAGCTGGTCCCAGCGCGTGCTGTCCCACGGCTCCGAGAACAGCGTGGCCGTCTCGTCCGAGTCCGAGAGCTGCGAGTTGCGCGCGTTGCGCACGTTGTCATAGCTGCTGATGCGCGACCCCAAGGTAGTCGTGCGGTGGGGGTCCGACGACGCGGGCACGATGTCGGGGCTCAGGCGCAGTGCGGGGAATCTGAACGGAGAACAACAGTCACGTACTAGATCTTTACTACCTCAGATGTAGAAGGGCAGAAGTCCATTTTCTCCATTTTATGTTGAACACTTTTGGAAGATGTAATCAAGCTCTATTAGACTATTAATTGCCATTTGACTGATGCCAACAAAGTGTTATATTGAAATATTCTCCTACATGACTAATATCTATCTCCATTACAAATATGATTGGATTATTTTATAAATACTGGTTTATGAGCTTAACCTCAAGAATTTAACCCAACGGCTGGTGTGTTGGATACCTCGGTTCTCGTTAGATCACTGAGGTTAAGCAACATTGAGCGCGGTCAGCAGTTGGATGGGTGACCATTCAACTCTGCCTTGCCAGGTTGCTGCCGTTGGGCCAGAGAGACTGGGGTGTTTGGGGGTCAGTGTGACGACCTCCCTCCACCTGATATCAGTCTCTCGACTGCGTGGGTTGTGGAGGCCAGTGCTGTGAATTTTACACCGGTCGTCCTTCGGATGGGACGTTAAGCCTTTGGCCACCTTGGTATCTTTCGTCAGGAGTAGGCTACATGCCGGACCCGGGTTTCCTTTCCTCCCTTCTCTATTACATTCTCACTTGTGGAGCCTCGGCTCCATTGAGAATATAGAAAATAATTATAATCATAAAAATGGACTTCCGTCCTTCTACTTTTGAGGTACAGATATTAATGCGCTATTTCTTTGAGCATTTCTATGTTTCAACAGCTTTCAAATAGTCAAAAGAGACCTCTTAGATGTAAAAATTGTAACTCCTCAGATTAAACTTTGTGGCCCCAAGAATGGAACATTTGTATGTCTTCTTCCAGTAAGAAGTGTCAAATAAAATTGTATGTTAAATAAAGTAAAAATTGTACTGTGTAGTTACCTTTAGTTGTGTATTTATATTGCTCAGCAGGAATGACAAACTCACAGTTAATCTAAGAACAGTCACAGTCCAAAGGATTTCGTATTATGAGTTTGATAAGACGTTTAGGTTTAAAACTGGAATGAAGAAGTTATTCCCACTGGTTACTTCCACCTTTGACTAACCAACCCTTCCACACACCATTTAATTATTTAAATGGTTCAATAGATCATTCACATTATCTGGCTGACACTGGTATCTAATACATTTCACATGAAGTCTGATTATCCAGCTTCCTATTTGTGTTTAAAACAATGAGTGCTGATATAGGTAGTACCTCTGAGCGATGAGCTCTTGCACCGTGATCTTGCCGGGCGGGAACTCATCAAGTGTCGTCTCTTGCTGCTCGAGAGACGGAAACCTCATCTCTCTCTCGTCTCGGTACTCCTCGTCTTCGTCGTCTTCCTCGTCCTCATCTTCTTCACCCTCCTTGCCTGTAACAACAACAATCACACTTGTTACATTCTTCACCCATCAGAATCAGAACTCAATCATCGGAGAGGTCTGAATTGTATTGTATCTTGATGCACATTGTATTTCAGTAAAATAAAGTGCCAAGTAAATGTATTTTAAAAGATGAACTCTTGCACAATTTATTTTTCACTTATGACAGTCTTTTTATGTTAGTCATAGGTACCATAAACATCACAATGTAACTCAAGATTAAACCACTATTCAAAACTTTTCATAGGTACCTAAGCACAATGTTGAAGAAGTAAAGCACATGTGTTGGCACTTATTTCAGTCCTGCTCTGTTGTTACCTTGTTCCGAATGAATTGTTGCGCCACTCACCTATATAGAAAATGCTCATGGAACTGATGTGAATGAAATACACTGCCTTGTAGTTTCATTCAAACAAACCGTTATCAGTGACATAATCATAAGGCACGACGACATTGTGGTTTCACTTCCTGGCATCCGACATTTACTTTGTATAAAAAAAATTGTGTTAAATAGATAGCAAAGTTATCGCCAGGAACTATGTTTTAATGTTGTATTTATTTGGTAATTCTTTCATCCAAACTGCAATCAAGGTAAGAATTTATTTCATTTACATATTTATTATTTTACCAATAAACTGTATATCTACTTGTGATTTAAAGACCACAAAAAACTGTGAGTGTTTTACGGAGTAGATTCGACTGAAATTCATGCCAAAATCCACCATTTAATCGGCCTTTCTGATAGATTCTTAACTATCGTTAAAAAGTCTAAACAACGAAACACATTTTGCATCCTGAAGCCAAAAGGTACTCTAAAAAAGTGAAAATTGAGTGGTTTTAAAAAGTAGTTGTGTATAGTTAGTTGTACATAAGAACAAATGTATACATAGTTCATTTCCAATGCTGTGCAGGTTTTTAACGCAGATTAGCGAACAAAGCAATGACTAAAACTTACCGATGAATTCCCAGCTGGAATCAACGGCCCACGACGCATCCGGAATGGGTTTCGCCATCCGTATCTGCGGCGGCTCCACCGGCTTTCCCCTCGGTCTGCCGGCATTCCGCGACCCTCTCAACGACGCCAGGTTGTCCATCGACGAGGAGAAGCCCTGATTGGTCAGTTCCTCCGAGGAGTCTATCCTGGCGAGCAGAGCCGCACTGTGATTGGCCGGCCACACGTCGGAGTGTCGGTTGCGAGAGGTCGGTCGGAGGTTGGGCCGACGTCGGAGGAGGAGGGCGTCGGCCGGTTCCGCGTAGAAGGGGCTCCCCTGCTTGGCGGGGGGAGGGGTGGGAAGAGGGGAGGTGTTGGGGGAGGTGTTGATCACCAGTCCCAAGTGGTTGCGAGATCCCTCCTGCAAAAAAAGTGGATATTTAATTACTTAACTACTCGTAAATTTTGATTGAACTATTTGTATTTGTATTTATCATCCCATGGACATGTACATAATACAACTTACAATTTGTTTTCCATGACAAAAGTAGCTCATATGTTTCTAAATTAAAATCTTTACATGATTAATGATTTCACAATAAAATGAATATTTTTTTTCTCCTATTGGCTCTTACTATAACTCCATTTGGACCGGACCTTTCAGCGCCTGAGGGCAAATGCCGAATTACAATCGCCAATAAAATGCTGTATACGCCTCAGAAACGTGGATTTTCTTTGCTCCTCTATAGGCAGCGTGTTTAGACAACAGATGGCACTGCAAAAGTACAGACAGAGCCACCTAATCTGTGGGAAGGAAGCTTACCTTTTGGCAAGGCGTCCAAGTCGCTGCAGTTATATGTTATGTTGCTGCACATATTACGCATTATCAATTCTTAAAATTTAAACAAGTTTATCTAATGTTTATTCGCCTACAAAATATTAACAACAAAGTGTTCACAATTTCACTGAATCTGATCACAATATTAATTTGCGCGACTAAGTTCTGATTCCGAAATATTTTGAGTACATTTGTTGACATCTGATCGGTTGCTAGGTCACGGCCAATGAGAAATAAAACAGTTGACGATCTTCCCACAAATGTTGCTAATTTCTCTCACTCGTGGCGAACACTCGGTGCCTATTGTTATGGAGTTGAATGGAGGAAGTGCCAGAAAAATAGCCAAAATTAGCATGGAAAATAGGAATCCAAACAGAAACTAGATTTCTCGTTGCTGCAAATTCCGTGTCAAACGCACTGTACACAACTACACAAATACTTATTATTTGTACTCAATGAAGCGAAGTGTGGTCAAATTAAATTGTTTTCGACTCCAAACACATGTAAACCCATCAATAAATGACCTGCATGTTTAAAATTAGGCTTTTGCTACAAAATTAGAATGGCTGTGATCTATTTCAATAAATGTGTACCTACATAGTTTCAGTCAGCAGACACCTAATCAAAATATTTTACAAATTGAAATACCCAGGCCATTAAAAAGGAGGTAGGTAAAATGTTATTAATGTTCAGCGCAATTGTATTTCTGTAGAGCGTACCTTGCTGGGGGGATCCTGCACCGGCGTGGAGACTCGCTCCAGCAAGTCGGGCGTGACCTTCTTCTCCTCCTGCGACTTGCTGAGGTCCGGCCCCCACACGTCCTCGTAGTCGCTGACCTTGTCGGCGACGGAGCTGCGGTAGTACGTGGTCGGTGAGTCCAGGATGTCCGACTCCTGGTAGTGGCGCGACTCGCGCACGTGGCGCGGCCGGCGGCGCGCGCGGTGGTCCGAGCTGGGCGTGCTGGCGGCGGGCGACGTGATCTGCGCCGGAAACAGACAGGCGTGAGACAAAGCGAACGGGAAGGTAAGGTCCACATATAACTATAGGCCACATATCATTTTACACATTTACAGTAAAAATTATAAACTAAAAACAAATTATGAAGCACCACCTGTTACAAAGGTAGATTTCGTTTCTTGAATCAGTATATCTGGTACAATCTGAACAATGAGATAATGTGGAAGAGAATTCAAACAAAAAGACTACATTTCTGAGAAATGTATGCATTATTATAACTTCTATTGTGTCATAGGTCTACTTTAGTGTAGATAAACAACTACTTCTATACCTTTCAAGTGGACAATGATCTTAATAGTTGACATCATATTTGACATGCATAAATAATCAAATATATTGAGCCATTCCATATGGATTCTATCTATTTCCCAACCCTCTTGATAAAGATATTATCTTCTTCATTGATTGAGAATGTGTAGTGTGTACGGAACATAATAGTGTACTCACCAGTGGCGTTCTGGCCGGCTCAATCTGCGCCAACGGAGACTGTGCGTGATTGTGCGCAAGAGGCGACTGCGCATGATTGTGAGCGAGGGGCGACTGCACATGATTGTGTCCAATAGGAGACTGGTTCATGCTGAACGTCACCGTGGTGGTCACTGTGAAGTTCCCCTGGGGTGTGGAGGCCGGGGTGGAGGTCTGGGGCGTGGAGGCCTGAGGCTTGGCCCAGCGAGGGGGCGGGGGAGGGGGCGTCCGGAGACTGAGTGTGTTGGGAGGGGTGGGACGGGGGCGGGGCGTCAACATCAGCCCACCGGATTGGCTGTCAGTGGGAGACGTTGGGCTGGTAGGACTCGAACCCTGCAAGAAAAGAATGTGTTACAGACAATTGACAGGGTGTACTGAGATTAACAGAATATATTATTAGTGATGACGATACAGAGTATCGACGACTTCCAGGTCCCTGATTCTACAACTATTTTAGATTGCTAGCAGATCGCAATGTGTATAAAGCTTATGGCAAAGCTAAAATCTCATTACCAGCGGATTTGCTTACCGCTTTGCAGTTATAGAATCAGGTTTCAGTGGAGTAAGGATGAAATAAAGGAAACCAATATCCAACCAAACCTCAGATCAAACATATTTAACTTCGTTTAAACTACGGTTGGTTTTCCTAAAGAGAAAAGGGTCGAGCTTGGCTTCTTAGGCCTGCACTTCATATCTCTTATTCTCAAATAATTGTTTACCTGAAATAGTACTCATGTTTCGATATCAAGTATTCAATTTATATTGAGAAAATCATGAACCAATCCAAATGTAATTTATTCAATCAAGTAATAAAGTTTTCCAAATGCAATTCTGTTGCTTCTGGAACTGAACTGGAAAACAAGTAACTTGATATTCTTTTGATCGGAGCATCTGTTATGTAGTAAAGATGTAGTATGTAGTTATGTAGTGTACCTTGAAGGTTGTCATGACTGCTTGCGGCTCTCCGAGCGGTGCCAGGTTGAGCACGATGGGTTCTCCCGAGTGCTGGTTGTTGTTGCCCGAGCCGAGGCTGCTCAGGCTGCTGCCGGTCGAGGCCGGGCTCTGTCGGTCCGCCTGAGTCATGGCGGGCCGAGGGTTCGCCATCGGATAGCGCCAGAACTCTGAAGAACAGAAGCGCTTTCGTGAGAAGACAACTCGTATAAAGTAAATCATCTTTCTGAATACTGCCAGCCAATAGAAGACATCAGCAAGTCAACGTATATAGTCATGGTGCTCTATGAAAAGATACGATAAGTAATACTGGAAACCTCACAAGTTTTTCAATTGGAGAGATATGTGTGGCAAAATTAGGGGAACATGAAATAAATACTATCTGTGTCATGTCACCACAAAGTGGTGACAAAGTGTAACGGGGAATTTCTTGGACTATTTATACATGTCGAAGGTCTGGTCAACATGAATTGCTGATTTTTTTGGGCCTAGGAGGATTTTGTCAACTTAGTACATAGCTGTTAAAATGGAGAAATGGATTTGCAAGGTAGTAGGGTAGTATGGTGAACTCAAACGAAGGGCAGTTTGAGGAACTCGGCTTGCAGCAGCATACATTTTGTTTTTTCCAGGATTGCCGTTTGCTTGAAGTACATACAATTTTATATTCCAATACATTTTCACCAAGAGATGTCAACAATGGAACATAAATGAGTGGGTTTGATTGATCTCTTGTTAGTTCTCAACACACTCACCTTGTCCTAAGAGCGCCAGTGAGCTAAGCTGCTGTCTATTGGCCGCATCGCGCATGGCCCGCGGCAGACTGAGAGCCACGGGCAGTTCGTCGCAGCACTGGCAGTAGTGGCTGACGAGCGCGGGAATGCTGTCGAAGCGGTTGTCGGAGCTCTCCAGGCTCAGCTGTCCGTCCGTCGACTGGATCAGGTAGTGCTCGATGTACGGACCCTTGCCCATCGGCAGACGGACTGAGATGGCCATCGTCTCGGGCTGGCTCGACTGACGGACCACAAAGTTCTGGAAGACAAATAAATGGGTAGTTTAGTAATAGTCAAACAATCCAACAATCTTCATCACTTTCTCTGATTTTGATAAAACTTAGGAGGATTAGTGACAATTCTAAAGAAGCACATAATTTTTGGTAAGGCTAATAAGTGAGTTGCAGGCCTGCAGAAATTAAAATGTTGGTTACCAGCCCTACACAAAAAATGTTCTAATTATACAGTTCAATAAGTAGTTCACGTTTTTAAGCTTCAGAAGCTTTTTAAATCAAAGTGGTTAATTCTGTACCTATTAGGTATCTAGAAATCTAACTAAAAACGAATTTTAATGGCGTGGGGAAGGGGGGGGGATGATTTGCGTAGGGCGCCGTAAGCTTTTGCATATTAAGTTTTTAAAGGTGATATTGTACCAGTGGGCATCAAGAGTCTTGGCATCAGACGAGATATGGGGGAGAACGTTCTGGATGCTTGTAGTGGCATTGTGATTGTGGAACAGAACAGGGGTGTATTGATGAGTAATGTGTAGGGCTAGAATGTTTAGGACATATCCTTTTTTCGTTTTTTGTTCAGACACGTCTCAAAATTATAAATATGTTTCATGTGTTCCTGATTTCAAAAAAGTGTTTCATTTTGCCTAAAAATGCCTTTTTCTCAATTTTTTTAATGAATTCTTTTCTTGCTATTTCAAGGTCTTTTTGTCCCTTTTTAAATTATTGGGGAAAATGATATCAAATGTTTGTTGCAAGTTACAACAATTTTATGAATTTTGGTCTAGACCAAAATTCATAAAATTTCCATCCGTGCACGATTTGGATGGTCATCAACAATTGACACTTGATACATTGACACATTCATACAAGAATTTAAGTTAATTTTAATATATTACTCCAGTCCAACTCCTAAACCGACAAATTGAATAATATGTTGACGAATTACATACCATAAAATTTCCTTGGTCCTTTTTTGGGATTTTGTGATCATTTTTTAATAGTTTTAAAGTACTATTTGCCTGCCTTTTGGACGTCCTAGTGAAGTGTGACTGTACTCACCCCCTCCTCCTTGCCCTGCAGCAGATGGAAGGCGCCCGCGCGCTGGATGCCCGGCAGGAACCACACGGGATGAGATCTGATGAGGCGCTCCAGGAGGCCGATGTCGCAGGGGGCGTCGCTGCCGCTCTCGGCGTCGCCGTCGCCGTCGTCCGACGAGCCAGAGTTCGACTCCAGCTCCTGCAAGAGACAACCCAAGGTCAACATCACGTGGCTTTCGTAGACTACACACTTTTAGAAACTAGCTTCACTTCTCACTTGCATGTTAGCAGAGAGAAAATGTGATCAAACCCATAAATGCACGTTAAATTTATTGGAATGCAAGTCATTTTGGTACACTCAACAAATGATAAAATGGTATTTGAAAGCGAGTTTGAAAGAAATGGATTGTCCGAAAAAATGTGATGGCATTATCCGATGAAGTCTATGCTAACTTGTGATCTACCTCTAGTAGGCGAGCTCTGATTTCATTGATAATAACAATGATTGATTATCAAGGAACCTGACCAGCAGCCAATCCGTTTCGCTCAAATACCGTTTTATGATTTGTTGGGTGTATACATATTATTTATAAATGACCCGTTTTGCGGCACTTGAAAACGGAACAAGTTGACTTAGGGGAATCGATGATCCTTACTTCATCGTCCTGACTTGAGGTTTTTCGTGGTTCGAGAGGAAAATGTCGGGAAGGTCACCTACTAGTAGGCCACGACCGTCTTCTTTCCGGCTTCCATTTCCTTATTATTATCATCATTATTCAGCCATCATCATTAGCCTAGTTGCAGCATCATTCGACGAAAGCACAATAAAAAAAACACATAAAAATAATGTTATAATAAATGTTATAATATATTGCAGTTTAATAATCGTAATCCTCGGTTACGCAAAGAAAGTATTCATGCTCAGGTACGTTTATGTAAAAACAAAGCTCATCATTATCATTATTACATTATTGTTTATGTAAAAACAAAGCTTTGTACAGTTTGGAGTGTGGAGCAGTTTAAATATTGAAAACATTCGAAATCACAACGCTGAACTAATTGTTCGAAATACCAACCAACGAGATCCGGCGGCGAGCATTTCGAAAATATGTAAAAGTCAGAAACAGAGTTCATAATAAATTCAAAAGCACTGGGGACACTTTATGCAGTACATTTTCATTTGGGGGACATAACCCTTATGGTAAATTGAAACCTAATGGAAATGTCCCCCATTAGTTCCATGCATTAGGGGTGCGTGCGATGTTGACAAATGAGAGAAAAACTGAGGAAATATCCTTATGATAGAAATAGATTCATGAAGGTATTCATAGAAAGAGTAGGGATTACTATCAAAGTCTCTCTGTTTACATTGAACATGACCTAATTTTCACATAACGCAATTCACCAGGGAAACGAGTCGAAAGAGTTTCAAGTCATAAACCGACAAATCACGTGACCAACCACGTGGAAGCGTGCGTCGTTAACGGCACGCGCGTGATTTACCACGAAATTATTATCCGGCTCTCGAAAAAGTCGATCGACTCCCGCTATTATAGTTATGATAGATGTCGGCCATTAACACGGGATAGCTCTCGCCGACATAAATATTCATACGCGCGGAATGCCGGGGGATGAAACCAAGCCGGAGGATTTACATATTGCCGTCGCACATTTCTGTACTTCATTTCAAACAAGCCGACATTTCCGCCAAAGCAAACATGAGCCGTAGAAACCGCGAACCGTGCGTCATTTTGTCGACTTCCAAGTATGAATTCCAGACGGTTTTTCACTGGCGAATGACTCGTGAAACGAAGCCGAGATTATCAAAGAATTCGTACAAAAGTATTGGAAATCGACGTAGGGGAAAGGGATGTTTTGTACAAAGGAGGGAACTTAGAGGGGTTGAGAATATGATGAAATGCAAGGAAGGAATTAACAAAAGTCGAGGTAATAGGCAGTACAGGAATTAGTAAAGGATTAAACCTTATATTACCAGTAAAACAGAGTGGAGTAAAAATAAACCCCACGGATTAAAATGCCAACGCGGAGCGCTCGCTAAAACCTGTGCTAATGTATAGGCTTAAAACACGTGCGAGTTAAATAGAATACAGCGAGGTATGTGTGCAATTTGCTCGTTTCGAGTTTTCGATAATTCGAGCGGGATTTCAAGAATAATTGCCACATGCGCTGTATCTGGCAGCGGCATTACTTATCATCACCAACACCGGTGTAATCACAGAGGCCGTGAGTTAAATCTGTTCCGAATCATGCGAGAAGGCGGTGATTACGTGACAAACGCGACGCAGAGAAAAACTGGAACGAGATTAAAAAATAACGGAACGAAATTTAAAAATAATGGAACTTTTTTATAGAAGAATATAGATTTCACTACAAAACAATAAGATTTATGTGTATACACTACGTGTTTTCAGGAAGAATAGGTTTCTTACAAAAAAATGTAATTTTAGTTGGAGTCAACGTACGCAGCATTTTATTCGAACTTATCACGGGTGTAATCAGAGAGGCCGTGAGGAATAGACGATGAGTTTGAATCTGTTTCCAATCGCACTAGGCGGCGGTGGATTACATGCGAGGTGGCGGTGGAAATCACGTGGCGGGAAGAAATTTTCTTTTGACTGAGATGAATTCTGAATGGAAATAAGATTTGTGTTCTGCGCGGCGGAAAGAGGGCCGGAGGCAATTTGTCTTCACACTCTCGGCGTCTGACGCACAAATAATTGAATCGAAGAGGGGGAAATGCTAATTCCTAGTCATCGAATCGCGATTCTTGAGTCGTGTTCGCGCTGATTCGGCAGGATTGGGACGTCGAACTTATCGGGAGTAACATATGCAGGTCTAGACGACTCCAAGTAGAATTCAAGAACACAAATTCATTTCTTACCACAATTTCAACCAAATAATACCGAAAAAAACGAAGTTTACACACTATTGACTATGACTAGGTACCTAATTAGCTATTAATGCTAATAGCGTTACATATATATTTTTTACTGGAATTTAATTAGTTTATATTATTACAAAATATAAAGGAACATCTAATTATTATGGAAGTTGGGCAACAACATTGGCAACTTTTTAACTATTGTAATCAAACTTCTCCAAAACGAAAAGATAGAAACCCAATAGAAAAAAATCTAGATAAAAAAATACGCATTTACAAAGATACGCTTTTTACCCCCTTTAACCTATAAATTGTATGGACTATAGGCAGACATTTAAAAAAAACGCAAAACTGCCATCCCGATAAGCAAAAAATAAAAAAACTTTTCATTACATAGAGAACGGCCTGTAGTCGATCCCTCCCACCCCGCGACTGGTAGGAATTCTCCGCGGTTTCCACCCCCTCCCCTGCTGTTCATCCCCCTCTATCATGCACCCTCTTGTGATATGCCCGCCGCATAATCGCGGACATAAAGCTAGGGGTTTTTATCAGGAGCATTACGAAGACCCATCAAAACCTGGCAGATGACAGTAAAACAATAACCAGACACTTTGCGAACAATAAAACACCGAATCAGATGTGCGCTGCGAGTGAAACTTGGGACATAATTTCAAAGTCTCGTGCAAAAGTCAGATCATGCATGGAACACGAGTTGAGAACTTCGGGGATTGAAAAGGCCGAGTTTGATTTCGGGAACTTGACAGTGTGCGTGCCGACTTGTTCAAAAGATTATTCAAGGGGGCGGTGGATTTACTAAGTTTCTTACGAGAGCTGAATGCGAAACCCTTTCAGAGCCAAAATGTAGGTACTGTTCGATTTGTTAACGCCGAATACATTATCGGCAAATTTATGTGTGGCATCGTCATCAATAACATAATATGAGAATAATTGAGCATTCGTTTTTTTTTGTCTGGGGCTTAACGTCGCACTGTTCTGCAGCGAGGCTAATGGCGACGGATGAATGATTATGATGATGATGATTGGGAGATGATGGTGAAGAGTAGGTAAGGATGGAAGGTGGGAAGGAGGCGGTCGTGGCCTATTAGTAGGGTACCTTCCCAGCATTTGCCTGTCGACTGAGGGAATACCAGGAAAAAACCTCAGTCAGGAAGAACGGCCGCGGGATCAAACCCGGGCCGCCGGAATACAAGTTCAGATCGTTACCCACTCACCCAACCTGTTCCGTTCCGTTTAATTAAAACGTAATTCCATAAAAATTCTGAAGTGGAAAGATATTTTAACCCGCAACATAAATGCGAAAGAAGAGTAATCGTTTCTTAGGAAAAGTGTACGTTTTTATGTTTAAAAAGTTCACTTCAAAATCACGTAAACCGGATTGATTCAGATTTTTGTGTTAAAAATAAACGCATAAATATTCCAACAAATGGAGTTTCTTTGCGTGTGTTCCCGTGGTGCATGGAACCGCGTGATATTTTCATATTTGACTTTGCACTGATGCCAACATGACACTGCTGGCAGGGGTATGCGAGCCCAGGACATGAAGCACCTCGAGTGCACGAGCATCGATCCCGGCCCTCCTCGTCGTTATCTCTCTGTTCACACCTCCTTGACCAGGAGTTAGATCTGCACTCTCAGCCTCCGGCATCAGCAGCGTCTCCAGGCGACGATTAGCTCGAGATGAAAAACATCGCCGCTGAGTTCAACAGTTCGAGATGCGTCACCAGCCTAGAGCGTTGCTCAGATTACAACAGCCTCCTTCAAGAGACAACCAGCCCAAAGCTTTTGCCATTACGACAGCATTGTTTCAAAACAAAATAACACAATGACAAAAATCAAACATTACTTATTCATATATTCAAAACTACCCAATAATTTTCGATTAAGATGATGTAGGCAAATTGTAAATAACTACGCAGCTCAAAATTACAGAGATTTCAGTAATCTATGGTATTTGACTAACTCACGAAATGTAAAATAATTTCCGCATCTTCAGATAATTTATTTATTCGAATGACTCAATCAAAAAGTTAAGCAATATGAAACCGTCAACTTTAAACTATGAAGCCAACCAATCACCAAACAATGTGTTTTTTTAACGAATAATCGAAATGCGTACATCAATTATCAATGATTGAAGAAAAGTGTATAGAGCACAGTTGAAGTTGGCTCAGGCAGTAAAAGCTCTGCACCCAAAGGAAAGATTCGATTCGCGCAGTCGTCATCTATCAATTTCGTAGTTTCTCTCAGCACGAGGCAAATGCAGGGAAGGTTCCCTACTGATAAACCACGAGAGCCTCTTCCCACCTTCCATCGTTCCCCCATTAACTTATAGTTACCCAGTTCTGTCTGTCTGTCTGTCTGTCTGTGGGGAACGCCGTCGCTCGCATCCACTGGTGCGCATTGTCATGCGTTACATGACGGGTCCCTCTATTCATAATTATCCCTTTATAACAATAATTCGTCCACCTAGTTGCAGAACAGTGCGACGTTAAACACCATTAAAAAACACACCAGCAATCTAATCAATTGAGGCATTAATTTCAAATGTCGTGAACTAACTCTTAACGGTATACTTGAGTGAGTCATAGCAGGCTGTATAGAAGTACCATTGAAGATTTAATATTCAAAGTCAGTACTAACTAAATTGATACATAAAGTTGCCAATTGGCAATCACAATACATTGGAAATGAATAGCCAGCGGCACTTATGGAATATTCAATTGTTTGTATTATTGGCGACCGAATTTGTTGTTTTACTTGCCAATATCGGCACTTCATTACAAATCGTAACCGATCCCCATCGGGTATCGACGTTGCCAAATGTTCCGGTCGACGCGCGTAATACCTCGCCGCCAATTCCCCGCGCTAAATGAATAAATTGCAACGGCGCAAAGTGGCGCATAATGGCATTTGTCCCGGAGTGAATTGTTCCAACGCGATTGACGCTCAACCGAATTGCTTTGTAGCGGTTAATAACGCGCGAGAGAATTGCTTTTTAAGTAAATCACAAAAGTTTCTTCATCAGCGCATAGATCAGCGGTGCATAATTGAAACTACAGAGGCGGGGTGGGGCTTTGATTTCAAAGGTTCAATTAATTAGCATGATATTTAGAGACCCTCTCTCTCAAGATATGCATAATCGGGTTAGGAGCTTAGTTATCTTCCCTTTGCATTGCTCGTCTTTTCAAGGATAAGCTCCAGATACCGGGAAGAAGTGAGTTGGTCTGGCCACTTGTAATTTGTAAAGATTCTGGCAAGACTCTTGAGGGGAAAAAATACTGATTTTTCCGTCACAGTGAAAACACATGTCCACATAAAAACGATGCATTTACTTAGTTTTTATCAAATTTTCGCATGTTGCTGTTTGACGTCGAGCTTGCTTGCGTAAGTTTAATTTTTTTCTAGAATACCTCGACCAAGAAATATTGATACTAGATGAATGTGGCACACAAAATGTATATAAAAACAGAACGTAAAATATAAAGAAATGTATTGTGAAATATGACAGTGAATGGGGGGGGGGATGGAATCTACATAAAAAGCACTAGTTCTTGGGGTTTTATATGATTTTACCATTGAAAGTCTATAAGTAAATAATTTGAACCATTCAGGTTAAAAATGACCGGATTTAAACTGGACTTTTGATATCTATATATCCCCGTACCCCTGCAAATGAAGCATATTTATGTAGATTTTATTCCCCATCTCTCGTGGTCAAGACAGTAAGTGAGGAAAATCCATCAAACATAGTTACATGAACTCGTGCTCCACATTATAAAATAGGGTTGCTGTAGCTCAATGAGCCAGGACATTTACCTGGTCCAGACTGTCGGCACTGCCATCTATGTCGAGCAGCCTGAAGTGCGCCAAGTCCGCGATGTTATTCGCGTTGTGATTGGTCGAGACGTCGCTCTGCTGCGGCGAGCTGGGCGCTGATTGGTGGCTCGGCAGCGTGTTGGTGGCGAAGTCTGGCGGCAGGCCCTGCATGTACGGCTCCAGGAAGGCATCGCCTCTGTAACACACAGACACACCCACGTGGTCAAATTGAGGTTAAGGCTGTCCGAATCGTTTGTCTTCGTGAGAATTCTCGAAAGACGGGGAAAGAGGCGAAGCACACTATGTATGATACTGAATGGATAGTGAAATTAATAATAACTTGTCAATTTTTACGTAAAAACCATGCTCGATTAGTCAGATATCACTTAGCAAAATAAAAATGGATCGTTGAACAAATTTGAACGACTGCTGGTCAGGTTTCGTAACAATTAATGTGGAGCTAGAAAGTTAACACAGAGACTGGTTTCTGAAGGTGAGATCAAATATTATTCGGTGAATCAAATTATTTGAGCGATCACTTTTTGTTTTGCCGAGTGTACCTCAAACCAAAGATAATTAAAGCTCAAACTTTACCATACTTCCTCCAACGTAGAACAGATAAGATATGTTGTGATAAAAGCTAATATCTTTCATATAGTTTGCACGTTTTGGTCTTGTCCATCTTGGCTCGGTGCCATCTTTGTGGCACACATTCGAATGGCTGTTAAACTCTGTTTATGATATAACTGTTACAAGCATCAGAATTACTCATTTTACGAAGATCATCGAATAACCGCCTAGACCTACTTATGGATGCCGTGCAAATAAAAGTACCTAAATAAAAAAAATATTTTTTACAAATTGTAGATGTAGAAGAGAAGAGCTTGTGGAAGATATACATACGTAATGCCTCGGCGTGTAAAAACTAAAAACCACACAGCCGAAAGACACTTTTACCTGTTATTATATAACAATTAGTATGCAGTGTGATTTGCATAAAAGCGCACCGGCGTGACTCCTACTAGTGAAAACTGCTGTGTAGAAATCAGGACTACGGCTGGTTGTTTGAGCAGATCAAGAGAGCGGAAACAAGTTCGCTGAGTCGCTCATATTTCCGATCGATGGAATAAAAAACTGGGAGATCGCATTAATAATGGCGTAGCAATTCCAACGGCTGAAAAGAACGCCCTGAATCATATTCACAACAGCATAAGCGAGTGACGATGGAAAATAACTTCGAAAATGAAAACCAAACCACCGATCTTCATTTACTGGACAGTGACACGTTTCAAATTATGTACACGAGAGTGAATTATGTGCTTTAGGAAATTACTAAAATTAATATTACATTTTCAATTTTGAACAGGTATCAATATGCATTAGCACGGGTTTTTACAGCCAGTCCACTTCCTATGTTTTTGAGAGCTTGACAGTGTACTTTGTAAGATTAGTTTCAAGTTGATTCTGACTCCCTTGAGGTGATGTGTCAATTTCCTCTTACCACAAATCTATCTTATTCTAGTGCTACTTAAAACTTTGCACAAACTTTAGTCAAACTGTCAGATTTATCATCTGACACTAAACCAAAACTCTCGAAGACGTCTAAAGAACGTGTTTTTTTCTTATTTTTATACAGAAAACGTCTTTTGACATCCTACTTCATCTTGCATCACCCCACAAAAGTCGAGACGAAAAGTGTCGAGTGCGGGGGACGCGTATATTCCGCTTGGCGTCCGCGATATTAAACGAAGTGCAACGCGTGGGGGTTGTGGCGGAGATCAAAGGAGGGTTGTAGCTTGAAACTTTCCTCCGCAATTTAATTACTCTGGAGCATCGGCGACAACTCGGAGGCTATTACGTTGTTCCTGTCCGACCACTTATTCCCGGCGTGTGTCTCGGGACGACCTGGATTGTGGTCGCTCCCGAGGGATAACGGGGATACATTTGGGACGAGATGGATGGTGATGTGTTTTCTGGACCATTTTGTCTGATACTTGTAAGCTTCTGGCTTGACAAAGTGGTGGGGATTGGTGGTTGCAAATGCATTGAAAGTCGAATAAATGTGGGTGTCACTGTTGATGTTGTTCCTTAGAAAATGTAAAGTGGATCGAATTTGTAGAGAAGTGAATAAATAGATTCACCCGTTTTTTTTGCTTACTCATGAAAGAGGTTAGATGATTTCCATCATCAATTTAGGTTTTTTGCACACATTTTTGAATGTACCTACATTTCTTGACACTATAGAATAATGCATTTCCGTTGACCTCGATATGCTAAATGAATAATTGAGAGAATATGTTTTTGCACCTGCTTCGGCTTAGATAGACTCTGACCAGACGGTCCCAAAGTTCAAAACAGAACGCAGCATTTGCTAAGAAGGACCAATGTTAACCTTGTATAGTAAATATGTAAAAGAAAAATTATTCAAGAGTTTTTTAATCAATTTTTATCAATATCTTTTACAAATATAATTGTTAACAAAATAGGGCTTTGTACGAGTAATCAGAACAGTTCAATGAAAATAATTTCATAGTTTGGAATATTTTATTAGTTTTATTTTGTCCAACAGATGTTTAGAGCCATAATTTTACTAATTTTCGGGCACTAAAAACCGTCTGTAGGACAAAGTAAATCTAATAAACCATTACAAGCAATGGCATTATTTTCATTTAGCTGTTCTAAATACTAGTACAAAGCCTTATTTTCTTAACAATTGGTAAAAGATATTGATAAAAATAGATAAAAAAAACTATTTAAGGTCAAACTCACTACCCAGCCGTCGTAAATTGCATTTAAATTCGTTTAAATGTAATTTTACATATAATTTACATGTTCAGAACTGACAGCTGACCATCTGACTTGAAACTGCACCGTGCTGTTGGTATTGGTTGTATAGCTATGATACTGCTAGAGAAAGTGCACACACTGCAGCTTGTCGCACGTTGTCCACCTTGGTAATGCAATACGCCGTGCTGAGTGCAACGCGAGCCGCGTCTTCTGTCTCCGTGTCGCATCTCCAGTTGGTTCTTGCCACGGTCTTGCCTGCGAGCCGAGCAAGAAGCCTCACAGACGACTGCACAGACTTTCAGCTCCCACCGAGCAAGTAGAAACACAGCTGCTAGTCGACAAGTGCGTCGGAATAGTGGAAATCAGCTGTGATAGAGATATTAAGTGACTTTCATCGTGCGATGCGCGCGCACATACGTAGACTAATTTGAAAACGTTCGAAAATTTTCTAAGCGCGAGCGATTTTGCTGCATTTTGTAGACACTTTTTTGGATACGATTGGAGACAAAATGGGTTGACGAAATGATTTGAAATTTTAATCGTGATAAGATAAAAGACAAACTTATGGTTATCCCTTGGTACATTTTTTATTTTTTGTTTCGTTAATTAGTAATAATTAGTGGATTTTTGGTGAAAAATTAGTATTTTCTTGTCTCGCTGGGCGCCGAATAAAATTTAATTTCAAAAATGTGCCAAATAACCCTAAGTTTGTATTTCATCTAATCATGATTAAAATTTGAGAACAATTGGTAAACGGGTTTGATCTCCAATCGTATCGGAAATTTCATCGTTTTGCACGTTTTTTTTTTAAATAACCGGCGCCTAATTAACAATGCACCAAGTAAAAATGAAAAGGTGCTACTAATATACAATCAGACTGATCATGTGAACATCCTATCAAAGTTACACCCACTTATAAAACAATTATTCTCTCAATTTTCTAAAACGGCCGAGCGCTAGTATCACCTTAAAGTTATAAATTTCCACACAGCTTCCTCAAGTTGGGAACGCAAAATGAATGAAAGAAAATGAAAATAAATCATTTTTCACCATCGTACATTTTTGTTGATTAAATCAAAGGAAATCATAATTTATTAGCAGTGCCATGAGAGAAGGTTCACCAGACTACTAAGATGACTTCACATCTTTGTCAAAATGCATACCTACATACCTCCAAGCAATAGAACCCTTTTTATGTAGATTCTAATGCCATTCTCTCGTGCTTCGAAACAACCAATTCATATCAATTCATTTTATGCTATTATAATATTAATACGACACTCCAAACGACCTAATCACAGGCTACCCACTTATGCCACCATTTGTAAATGTTTACCCACCAATGCCACCATTTTGAAAAAACATACCCATTTATGCCACCAAATGTAAATCAAATAATGTTACCTTCTCCAACTATTTCTCTAGTTAGGAGGGTGTCAAAGGATACAGTACATTTTGGTTTATTATTCAATTTCCACCTTTTTTAGTTTAGTCGACAATAAACTCGCTACTTCGGAAAAGTATCATCCCCGGCCACTGAGTGTAGTTGTCTAGTAATGGCTGTCTTTCTATCCACTGACTTGGCTCGCCGCCCGTCCGCTCTATCACCATGGCAACGCCAAGTCGCTGGATATGCCTTCTTTCAACAGATCTCAATAATTAATTGCGATTCTCATAGCGGAGTTAATAAACCCGGTGGAGGTGCCGGCTTAAGAGTAATTGCTTATCAAGCGCCGACCGAGATTGCAGGCCATTCGGGTTGGAGGTTTCATTACAGCCATTTCACAGACATTTTACGAAAAAAACATTACACAGAATGATAGTTGAAATATAGACGTTGACTTTCGCAAATGAGAGTAAAATTATAGAAATTGTCTTAGAATTTATTTTTCATATTGATTAACGTCGCACTGGTCTTCAACTATATTGAATGACTATGATGATGATAGGGAGATTATGAAAAAGAATGGGTTAGGAAGGACGTTGGGAACGAGGCGGTCGTGTCCTCAGTTGGAAACTTCCTAGCATTTGGCTCTCGACTGAGGAACACCACGAAAAAACCTCAATTAATTCGTTGTCATGCGTGTCAAATTTTAACTTGATCATAGGAGCGATCAGAGGACTCTATTAGCGGACCAGAACGAAACTATGTGAAACTTAGACGCTTGTGCACTCGTAGAAATGGGAATTTGTTCTAATTCATTCCAAAGACTAGTGAAACCATATTACATACAACTAGCAAAAAATATTTCCCCCTTACCGTATGATATAATGAGATATTCTTGATTGAAGATCATCTTTTCCCCCATAAGATAACACAGGGAGACATGAAATCGTCCCGGAATATAGCCTAGGTCTTAAATTGCTCCTAAAATCGCAAGAGGAATGATAAATTATTGAAAATAGTCTCAATTCAAACACAATAACTTTAGAATAAGACTGACGTCTGAAAATATTGGGTCACCGGTCAAATAAGAAAGAAAAAGTGCATAATGTGAGAAATTTACCATAAAATTGACAACGTTGCAATACAAAAATGAATTATTTTGGCATAGTTTGGAACTTCAATTAGGAACACATAATTGTATCATACGGTAAGGTTGGTTCTATGATGTTGTTTGAGGCATTGTTTCATCAGAAATTTGTGTGAATTAAAGAGAATTCTAAGCACCATGGCTGGAGCCCTGGGTCCACTTTAATTTTAAAAGGCAAATTTTTGCACGCAATCGATCCCGAGATTAAACAAAGTTTGTTTCTCTGTGGCTGGGGTGGTGATACAAGTTGGCCGGGAGTGAAAGTTGCTTCAAGTTGAGCGGGTTTCAAGAAGCACGTGGTACTTGGAGTCGGGAAGCGTGAAGAGCTCGGAGTTCACTGAGCAGGACTTTCCAGTCACTTCCTGTAGGAACTCTTCCGTCAGAGTCCTTGCGGGCGACACGCTTGACGAGGTCATCAAGCTGGAGGGTGGTGATGAGACATCGCGTTAAGAGCAAGGCCGAGCATGACGGGGACAGGAGCTCGTCGAGAGGGTGGTGATGAGACATCGCGTTAAGAGCAGGGCCGAGCATGACGGGCTGATGAAACTCGTCGAGCTGAGGGTGGTGATAACACATCGCGTAATAGCTGGGCCAAACCTAACGGGGACAGGAGCTCGTCGAGAGGGTGGTGATGAGACATCGGGTGACGAGCTAGACAGTAACGAGCTGAAGGCCAGAGGACGAGCACTGGGAGGCCGGGGACACTCTTACAGGACATCGTCGAGCACCGCGAGTTGGAGGTTAGTGTTCTATCTTAACGAGCACGTTAGAGGCCGGAGGAACACTCGACGCGGTCCTCACGGACGGCGATGAAGAAGACAAGTCGGAGGCCTCGACGTCGTGTCATCTTCATTGGCAACTGCATTCCCTATCGTCTGTGCCTCCGACCAGTAGAATGCAACGTGCGAGAGATGCATCGAGGTTAAGTGCAGAAAAACTCACTCCAGTACTTCCTCGTAATACTCGATCGAGCTAGATCGATGTAAACTTCATGTTATTACACACATTCTTCGACATTACTGGAAGTCGACTCCAGGACACTGTCATATCTTCAGTTATACATTCAGCTGAACCCAACAGCTCAACTAGCACTGGATATATTTCATTTCGAGCAAGACGAAGGAGGTTCAAAGAAGATAAACTAGAAATATGTCCCATTTCATTTCAATGTATGGCTTTAATATTGAAGCAAGAGCTTTTCAGTATGTTTTCTTAGATGTAGGTACTACAATATATTGTGTTGTGAGTTACACAACGTAGCATAAAGCATTGTAACAATATACTATTGATAATTATTATATTTTTAATGATGAGAGGAAGCAAGCAAGCAAGTTTAGTAGGTACCAGGAACCATGTAATTGCTGACAAATCTAAATTTCAGTTACACCGCTACATAATTATTTCAGAACCATGAGTTTGGTTAATTAAATTAATATTCTAACGTGTCATGATATGTAAATGCAAGACAGGAATGCCTCAAGATTGTCTCCGCATGAAATGCAAAGAGAAAATACTTTTGCAATCTGAATGAGTGACAATGCGAGAATTCTTTCAACTTGACATAATAAAACAGTTCCACACGACATCGAATCTAAATAAGAGTTTTCTTGTTTCATCCCGCGCCTTCAACAAGGCAAAGCACTATCTGATACGTAACCTCAAGCAACCCTCCTTGAGAGAAACAACGCTTGAAAGTTTCACCCCCCAGGGGTCGTCGAGAAGTTTCCATGTGACAGTGGGACTATTAGACAGCGACGCCGTCCCTCCGGGGGCCCCCCGGACCCACCCGGGCGGGGTCAGAGAGGCGCATTATGCTGATCCGGAGGGCATATGTGACGTGCCATTATGCCGACAAACACTGAGGCAGAGAGATCATGGGCAAGGGGGAGGCGATGCTTGAATATGATGGGCCGGTGCGTGGGCGTGCATTAAGTGAAGAGTTTGATCGGGAACGGGACAGACCAAACTCTGTATTTACCAGAATACACATTTAACATTAAAAATATAATATGACACGTCTATAACAATACTTCAATGAGAGTCCACCTCATCCCCTAATTATTCTCCTTCTCCCATCCCTGCATGCAGACATCAAAAACATTGCAAAATTGTCTTCAAAATCCGTCCAAAAATATGGAAAAACTCGTTGCAAATTTTAACTTTTCAACACTATTCGTTCACACATAGTCGTAAATTATATGTCTAAATATTATATTATTTGTATAAATTATATTGTATGTCGTTTTCACATATAGTTGTAAAAAGAAAAAATTTAAACTTGTCTGCCGTCTGATTCAGATATTGGCATTGCAGAACTGATGCATAGCGAACAATGAACATACTTCTGGTTCAATGATTCAAAAGGAAGTAAATATAGGTATTATAGAACGTCGATTGTTTGTCGATTGCAATCACAGTCTTTTGTTCGTAAGAAATCCAAACACGAGTAACTTTTCCATTTAAATAAAATTAACATTTTGATGAATGTCAATCATTCCAAATACGCCGCTCATCACTTCAACTTTCTAATAACTAATCAGACAAACTCACCACAACCTTCCCTTTCCGGGATCGCTTTAATACCATTGATTGCTCTTCTCTCCAACTTCAGAGAAGCGATGCGAGATGAACATGGAAGAGGCGGTCCAGATCGGAGTCTGCGTGTGACGTCACCTCGGGGTTATTAAACCCGAAGAATCAATCATAATGCCTCGGTCTCATCACATGTATTATTCATGGCTACCCTGCTAATAGCTTTTAAACGACCACCTACTCGAGCGGAATCATGCGGAATTACAGATAAAACACTTTTTATTACAGAAACGAAAGTAATTTAGTAAAAAAAAAAGAAACGTAGTTGTTATCTCAGGTTGTTAATCAATCTGTTAAATCGTTCCGAATAGATGGCGACACGCGGAAAACGAATAAAATCTGACATTAAAGTTTGTTTGTTCGAACTTTGATAATAAACATGGTCTCGAAGCAAGAGGGATTAAATAGAATTGTTTTATTGGCGTGAACCACTTTATAGACCGCCGTTGGTGGCTTGACGACGTTCACATTATCCAATTGAATTCAATGAAACCATCACGTCTTACAAGTAGGTGAAATAACAAGCAGAGTCATGAACATGGTTTTACATAATGTAAATGACCAAGAAAGCAATTTGACTTCGAGAGTAAAATATCGTTTATAAATTGAACTGTTGAAGCATTCAGGTTTGCTTTGACTAAGGTTATTTTTACTACAATGCCTCTTCACCTTGCTAGTAGACAAATTGTATCTAGAAAAAATGTATTCACTATAGTATTGACCAATGAATCACATACACTTGGCACAACTAAAATTGATAGTTCAATAAAACTGATTGACTGAAAAATGTTAGATCGCACCATCAGAATTCTGTCCAAGCGATCTCCTTGTCTCACTCTAGTAGGTGACCTCACATTTCAATGATAATAACAAGCTTTGATTGGTATGGAACATGACCAGCAGTCATTCAAATTTGTTCACCGATCAATTTTTGTTGTGCCGAGTGTACGTCTCAACATCGACGAGGGTTTCAGTCATAAAAATATAGCAATTCACTAAAACTACAAGAATTTCGCACACCTTGAACTGCGTGAAATTACGATAGAAAACGATCTTGGAATGTCCCGTGTATAAAATAACGAGGCTTCGACAACTTCCTTCGACAGCAGTTCCATAAAATCCGAACATTAATTACTTACATTGTTTTTTAATTGTTTAGCTCGCCAAATTGCGCCATAAAACAACGTAACAACCATCAAAAGTCACGATCTTCCCACATACAAAACACAAACACCGTCTGTCTTGCTCCCTGCTGATAACGGAAACAACATATTGAAACACGTGTGCTGGCTTCTTGTCTAGCGGAATCAAATCCCCCGTCCTACCTGGGTAATGCGATGCCGCCTAGCAAACACATCAACCCTAACGCGCCATCCAACACTGCATAAAACATATCCCCTTCATCCCATCCCCGGGGCGATAACACGTCGAGATGCGATTTGTAGACACATCGATACATCGATCATCATCGAGATCGGGATGTTGATATTATACAGCAGCAGAGAGGAAGCAGAGGCGTTATGAGAATGTATCATGCATTGTGTTGTTTAGTTTGTCGGAATCAAGAGGGCTGAGTAGTGAGCGTGGCCTTGAAGAGTTTTTAAATAGATTTTTATCAATATCTTTTACCAATGTACCTAATTGTTAACAAAATAGGGCTTTGTACGAGTATTCAGAAAAGTTCAATGAAATTAATTTCATAGTTTGGAATAAGTTATTAGTTTTATTTTGTCCTACAGACGTTTAATACCATATTTTTACAAATTTTCACGCACTAAACGTCTGTAGGACAAAATAAAACTAATAACTTATTCCAAACTATGAAACGATATTCATTGGACAGTTCTGAAGACTCGTACAAAGCCTTATTTTATTAACAATTACTTTGGTAAAAGATAGGGAAAAATATATTTAAAACTCTTCAAGTCACGCTCACTACTCAGCCGTCTTAATGAGTCGGAGCAGAATCTACATAAATGGGATCCACCATTCTTGGGACGCGTTAAAAGTTTTAAAGTTAACTAAAGCTTATTTTGAAGTCCGCTGAGTTTTTTGCTGACTTTTGACAGTCCAACTGCAAAGCTCGTTGCCAAAGTTCACTTTGAAGTACGGTAAAGCTGCATGGTTGATACAGCTCAAAGTAGACTTTGACAATTTCAAAGCTGTTCAAACTTATTATGTAGATCCTATTCCTCTACTCTCGTACCAGAGTACCATCAAGTAACGTAACCTACCCACAGATAGCAAAACATCCAAAACATTCCATTTTTCATATTTGAAAAACTTCCATTTTTGTTCTATCAATTCCACGTCCTTCTCGCAATGATATTGCATCAAGGCAGAAGGTTGTGGCAATTTGAAAAAACGTTCTACTTTTGTAAAATATTCAAAACGACGAAAGAAAATCGTTTTTAAAACGTATATCAGATGAAATGTGCTCTATACGATGATTGAAAGTGATGAGGATGATGCTATCGAGTATAAGTCGCGTTCTAGGAAGCTGTAAAGTTTCATTGCCATATAGTCAAATGATCACAGACATTACAGTGAAGACTATCTTCATGCTGCAGTCATTGCCTAGGCATCACATTCAAGGTCTGATAATTGTAGATTGCTTCGAAACCGAAAGACCGATCGAGGTCGTTAAATCGAGACGTGCAGATTTAAAAATTCGAAACGATCTTCTGGAACGATTTATTGGATTTTTTCGGGTATAATAAAAGAAGTAAAGAAATAAGTCGTTATTGGAACTATACCAACATTTGCCTGACGTCATGAATAGAAAGATAGCTAAATCGTGACAGTTGGCAACTGGACTGAGACACGAAATCCCCGAATGTCCGGCCAGTTTTTTGTCCGGCTAATCTCGAACGGGAAGTCAAACAAGAGTTGTGCCAGTGAATCAAGGATGTTATGAAGTCGAATGCAACGTTATGTTTGCCAGGCCTTGAAGATGAGCGTCGTGTGTTTTTGCCGCGTGAATCTGGCCTAGTTGTTCTTGCGCGATCTCCGCGCAACATTATGAATATAGTTCGCAGTCACACGACGCGAATCTGACGTCAGGCGACGTCGCTGCCAACTGCGTCGGGACGCGAACTCGGCACCTCCACGCATGACTGATTTCACAATCTATGCGTCAGCCAGCGTCTGTCAAATCCACCGCCTTCTCTTCGTTCGCAGAGAGTGCTTGAAGAACGCGGTGGTCAAATCATTCCATTTTTTGAATTATTCGATGTCTGTTTCACAGCCTTTTGACTTCACAATCACATCGCTCCTAGTGAAGTGACTTCAGAAGGCTGTGATCAACGTCTCCTGTCAAAACGTTCCATTTTCTGTCAAAAACCTTTGAAATCACATATCACACGAGCATGGAAGTGACGGCGAAATCCAAATAAATAAATACATTTCTACGTTTCTTGATCATTTCTGTAGCTTTTAACCGGTCCGATAACACGTCAATATTTGACCACTTAATTATTTCTCAAGAAAGATTTAAACTAACACCTACTTACTGAATAGTATTGGATGCCAAAGAAAAAAACGTAACTGTTAGCAACTGTGAAAATGGTGGTAATTAGAATGTAGCGGAACGGAACAAAACATAATAATTCTGGAAGACCTGTGTTTGTACAAATCAGCGACCACCGTTATAACAACAGAGCTGTGTTGAACACAATTCCAATTGAAGTATCAACTTCACCTCCACCCTCGCTGCATGCGAAGTATGTAAACACCAGCTTGACGTGATGTTGATGATATTATAACAATCATACTCGGCATACATCGTGTGATAGCTGCATTCGAATTGAACATGATCATACCGAGTCATAAACACTGTCTGTATCAGGCCTGGCTCTCGAACCTGATTACATAACTTGCAGAACGTTCGTATTTTTAAAATTAAAAACTATTTATAAACTGTAACAATCAGTATTTCCAGCCAGGCGAAGATTTAAAATTGTGGATTTTGAAAGATTCGATTTGTTTTAGTGTTTTATTTTAACTTCCATTTGAAAATCTATATAATTTCCATTTCAAATCTTGGCCAGGCTGGAAAAAACGGAGTGTGGCGACAGCGACGACTCTTGAGGTATACATCACTGTCATCAGCAACCGGTTATGTCATGATTATACAATGTTTATGTTTATGTACCAAGTATCTGTCCCTTGGGCCAATCTTGCCCTTTCGATAATGGACTCGTTTTCGAATTTGGAATAAATCAGATTTCATGAACGACTATTCAGCAGAATTTCAGAAATGAATAATATATGTTCACATTGAGATTAGAACCACGTTTATTACGTATGTTCGTAATTCATTATTTATCTTACATTCTAAGAGTGTTCTAGTATAAAGAGGTAGATTTCTGTCAATTTGTCCAATTCTCACATTCTATATTAATTTCTTTCAACAACGTTCAATTTGCACAGTTATTCAATTTTTAAATAACCCACATTCTCGACATAAGTGCATCGAATGGGCATGTGTGATGCAAGTGACATATTGCACAGAAGTGCATCGGACATGCAGCGATTGAGAGCAAGGTGGCCGTGGTTCTAAATTAGCATACATCAAACTCCGGCCGGTCCAGAGCGACATTGGAGCGAAACTTCGCCTTATATGTCGCGTGATTTGACTGCAGACAAGAACATCCAATATCTTGAATCATTGATCCTTGGAGGATAAGATCGAGTTTTACGACCGCGCGAAGGATTCTGACAATTATACGCGCCTTTGCTCTCGATGGATTCCTGCTACAATCTAATCTTCCGATAACATTATAAATTATAATACCCGATGTAAATAGTAAATCGATTTCTAAAGCGGAGCGTATGATTTCGGATTATAGAGATAACATACTTGAATTAGATTCCATTCCAAGAGCAGAACTTTTAAAACTCATAAAAACTATATCAACAAAATGTCCACCAAACGTCATCTCTGGGATAAATATTTAATTCATAAATTAAACGTAAACGTCTAAATTTCGATACAAATTCACCAAACTATTTATATTCCATATTTCGATGCGTCTCAGTTCCTGCCCTAAGTAGGTATTTAAGTGAAACTGAAAATTGAATAAAAGCATTGAGATGCAAATCTGAACGCAACGTGGGGAAGTCATGAACAACTAACAAGTGAACAGTGATTACCAGGTCATGAGCCTCGAACTAAAGTGTCACATCGCCTAGCTGTTCCACTTGTCCATGCAAGCGTCACTTCACGTCTGTACTACCATCATGTCTACAACCAACACGCATTACCTACCGCTTGTTCAGCGAAAAACAGCGCGAAAATTCATAATTGTACACCTTATAATACACGACAATTCCATAAAGTTACACAAAAAAGTATTTCCATTCCTGTAATAAAATATATCTCATATCGTATCATATTATTGACTCATATTTATCGGTTTTTATTGAGCAAAATCAATAAACATTAAGACATCGTCGAATTGACAAATGTATGTCACTAAAGTTTGAGATAAGGTTCTAAATGCGGGTAAATGGCAACAATTATCTTTTATAGTTGAACTAATTACGGAAACTGTGTGAAATTCTGCTCCGCCCCGCTGGTAAAACGACAGTATTTAGTCGCCTGTAGAGATCCTATCTCTCGACAACCACACGTTGTGTAACGAAGAAGCGAAACCAGCCGCGCAGTTTAGTGGACAAGTGTACAGAATAATGCACCGTGTCTACTTTCACTTACATGCTCGTGTTGTTATCGCATATGAGCGCAGGAAACAAACGGCTAAATCAGCGCCTGCTAATACACGAGGCAATAAACCAAGACGAGCGGTTTGAATAATGTTCCAATATGAGACGAACACAGCCTTCGTTATGCGAAGAATTGAGATAGGATCATACAGAGGGCTGTGGGCTGGTTGTTCAATTTGAATATTTGGAATATTTCGGAACATTGTCTACGAATAATTCGTGCCAAATTTATTGTCAGATGACATAACCTAGTCTTAAGTTGGTTTCAAGTTTTAATTAGGTTCTGCCTAATTAATAAACGGTAATAAAATTACATGTAAGTAGGACATTATTAAAATAATAAATTTATGAGTTGGTAAAGTGAAGTGAACTATAAGTATATCGATTATAATCTGTACGATGTAGGTACTAAAAAATGATGGACATCGTCATCGATCAACTTGATTTTCCCTAGTCTCAAAGGCAAATGTTGGGATGGTTCTAAACTAAAAACGTTAATTTCGGAAGTGAGAATGACTTACTGTTAGAAAGTGATTCCTGAATCTCTAACGCAGATAACTTCTGATTCTGCGAGATCTGATGAGTGTTGCCATGGTAATGCTGTTGACTTTGACTGAGAATGCCGGGATGATAATCCCATCAGAAGTTGTAAAACAAGCCGAAGTGAGTAAATTATTCCGAAAGTGAATTACTCAACAACGCGATTCGCAAGAAGGAAGAGTGTGAAACAATTGCTCGGAGTATTGTTGAGACACAAGACATAACGAAGAGCTGAGTCACTGACCGGTCCACGGATCTGTCATCCTACGCACTGGCTGCAGGGCTCTTTCTATTCGACTAGATATTCCACAAGAATCTCGTCTGACAGAACAACAGGCTAATTTCCTAGGTTCATTTCCTACAACACAACAGTCCAATTTGACAGCACGTAGTGGAATGCCCTTGATGCTTGGCATGTTCAATTTAAAAGTGTTGGAATACCACTTCCAGGCAATATAATTTTGTACTAACAAAGACGACTTTTTGATTTCTTGAGGAAAAACAGTCGTGGGTAATTTTTTCAATGCAAATAAATATTTTTGTAGTTGCCCACTAAAAGGCTACATAAAACGAAAAACTAAGCCATTCTTCTTCGTGTGGCAAAACTGACTGTCCCGACTGAGGTTTTTCTTCGTTTTCCTCAGTCGAGAGGTAAATGCCGGGAAGTTTATCCACTTAGTTCACGACAGCCATCTTCCCATTGTCCATCCTTATTCTTCATCCTCATCTCCCTATCACCATTCTCATTCCATTAGCCTATTACCAGAACGTGCGACGTTAAATCACCAAAATAAAACATAAACCTGTTCGAAAACGATTCCGTTTTTTATTGCAAAATAATGTCAATTGAACAATATATCAGAGTTGCCTCGTGGACGCGAACATTCGGCAAACTGACCACATTCTCGCGCGCCGTGACAAAAACTCACCGCGACTTCCACGCTCCGATCTCCGCGTATCTCCTGCTGCATCGGTGCTGTTGACTGTTGCTGCCACTCAACGTGCGCCGGTGTTGCAGCCGACAGCCGTTGCTGTTGATCAAGTTCTTGTTGTTGCAGATCAACGTGGAATGCATGGTCAACTAGCAACAAGTCAGACGGGCATATCGTGCGCGCGGCAAACTATTTCAGTTCAAACGATTACACACACACCAACACACGAGATGGGTTCTAAAAATGGAATGTTTTCGATTATTTTACTTCACACTCGATTCTGTTTGTATAATTATTTACAGATTGAAAACCCCGCTTTGAGTACACGATTCAGATCGAGACAAAAACATTAAAAAGTACTACACGACATCAGAAAAGTTTCAGAAAATCTCTTTATCTTCAAAATTCACAATATTCAAAAGTTAGGGTAAACTCGTAGTGCACGACTTATTATTATTTATTTGACACCGATGTGATTCATATTGAAGCTCTGTACGCGAGTATTGGTTGCGTAAAACACCGCGGGAGCGTGCGAATGACACGACCTCCTCGAATCACGGCTGACGCTCGACTGCCGCGGCGGCAGACGTGAATCGAGTGACAGGTGGCTCGCGCGCCGCCCCGCCGCCAGCGCGCCGCCGCGGCGACGCACGGAACTAGCCGGGCGGGGGTGGTTTCTTATCATTCGCAGGGACAATGCAGCGAGCGCATAAAGGAACTAGTTGATCGCTCGTTGAACATAACGTGAATACAAGATCGATAATAGTGGATGAATATGAGAGAAAATAAATATCTTTCTTTTGTAGTGGATTAGTAGGACGTACCATGAAATTAAAAGAGACATTTTCTCCATTTCTTTGGCACACGCATCTGTTCTATTTTCGTCCACAAACTTATATATTCAAATATTCAGTTATTCTACAAAAATGCACTGTCCGTTTCAGTTTTGATTGGCAATTCGTGGACGTCAAAGGATCTCACATTATGCCAGCTTATAAAACCTCCGTGAAGACCGGCTAAAGGCTGTCCTGCTTGTGGTTTATCATGATTTGCATCTGGTAAAGAACAGAACGACACCACGTGGCCTCGCAACAGTGCGTCGTTAATGTTCCCGGTGCGCACGCGTGTCTGCTGATCTGTATCGGTAAGAAGAAGCTCAAGTGGCGGCATCTGTGAATGTCAAGTAGCAGGGGAGTGTTTAGAGCTAAGTGATACTCATGAGAAGTATTTATTATTCTTTGGTCTCAAATGACAAAACAATTTTTAAAAAATAAGCTTCTCACAGTTTGCGAGCGTGGGCGTAAAATGATAAATCATTGCGCAGGAAAAATGTTAGGGGAGAGGGAGGGGGGGGGGTCCTTTTCACATTCGCACGTGTGTGTCAAAGGGAGTCTAACTTTCATTTTAAAAAAGCATTGAAATTATAAAAATATATTACTGTGATGTATTAATTATTCGAAATTTCATAGGAATATACAAGAAAATTTCAGCAGACCATTTTTTAATTTGGTATAGAAAACAAATTGTTACCGTTGTTCTGACTAGAGCTGTTTTGAGGAACATGTATTCAAATAACTTCGGTTTTATAGCGATGTACACTTCAACATGCCTGCAGTTTGGTTACAAATGTCCGAGAAGGTTCTCGAGCAAAGCGTTATCAACCCATGTGCAGTGCTCTATTACGTCACACCCACCCCCTGCACCCCCTTGTCCAGTGATTCCAACTAACTACCGCACTATAGAAGGGGGTTGTATTGACATTTCGTTGGTATTTCACTGATGCAGCATTATCACCTAACTATCCATAACGTCCTTTCACATGTCTGCTGTACATCAATGTGAATGCCCTCTATACCATGCGAGCCATGCAAATAGCGCGCAGATTCCCGCGCATTATACCGACCAGTCACGAGACACTGGGAGAATGTTGGACAATTAAGAGAAATACTTAAAGGTGGAGGCAAATGACTTGTAGAAGAAATAGTACTGCGTGTACATATAATTATTTCAATATTCCATCAGCTTCTGGAAGAAAATTGGACATTCAATTTGAAACATTTTATGGCGTAATGACACTATTCATACAATAAAACCGATTCAAATGCATTTTAGTGAATATAACCTAAATTTTTTTATTTTAAATATAAATATCTAATTCTTGGTAATTTTGTATTTCATTTGCAGTACCTAAAATATCTCTTCGGGAAGCATAATTATAAAAGTATATGTCAATTTGCCTTGATTGACGTCACTAACTTAAAACAAAGAATGCATTGACCACAGGCAAGTAAATTACCTCAGCTATAACCAAAAGTTAGTATAAAGTAAGTAAGAATACATTCGAAAATTGAAGAGAATTTAATTATATTTCTCCAAGTTGTGAATAGAACATAGAACGTCGTTGACTGCAAGTTACCTAAAAAAAATGCCGACACCTTTACTTAAATTACAGTCGATGTAAAACGTCACATTTTGAAAACTGTCAAACGAATCGAACGTCACGTCATCGGCAAGACGCAAAGAAACTTCGACGTGTCGTTTTTCTTCAAGCATCAAATCCCCTCGTTCGACACGTCGCATATAAAAAGCTTTCCTACGTAACGAACACGAGAATGAGAAATGATTTGAGCGGAAAAACTGTTTATGATTCGATTTGACTTGTTGCTTGTCCGGTCCAATATAATCCGTCCGTCAGTGACACTTGTCAATCATCTGCCGCAGCCACTTGGCGCCGAGAACGATCAAAGTCACACTCGCTTGCCGGGAAGGGAGATCAGACTGCAGTGGTAGGTGCTCAGGAGCTCAAGCACCATTCAGAAGTTTAGAGCAACCCTTGAAATATTTTTGGCAAATATTTAAAATACATAAAAGTTATATCCAGTATTAACTGAAATCATTAAATATCTATCCAGTTCTTGGTTTGTCCCATCTAAAGGGGTGTAAAACATTTTATCAGCGGCGCCGGTGGGTGCTCAGGGGCTCGAGAACCCTTCAGAAGTTTTTGAGGGGTGTTCAGCACCCCTCGAAATAATGTTGACAAATTTTAAAATATATAAAAGTTACATCCAGTATTAACTGAAAGCATTAAACTAAATTATTTTTTCCCACTTATTATTTTTTCTAAATTAACGAATCGATTTATTAAAAAGTTGTAAATTTCAGAGAAAACATCAATTTTCCTACATGATTTATAACAATTTAAAAATGCCCTCTATTCGGTATATTTTAAATTTTTGTGAAAAATAATCTACACAAAATGCTATGAACAGTGATAACTAACATTCCGATCTTAATGTTTTATCAGCACGTCCGTCCGGCTCAAGAATGAGCAATTAACAGCTGCGGTTTTAATGAGTAATCAATCGATTATCTCGACGTCAATGAGTCAGGAGTTGGTCCAGAGCCACGTGACTCATCCAGACGCCGTCCGAGCACGAGGAAGCGTCTGGAAGTGACGTCACTTCCTACTTAACGTGGAAACACTCGGGAATCTGACAGGAGTTTACATTGGTGGGACGTTTCAGTGGTGATAAATATGTCCGTGAGAATTCCAAACGCCAGCAAGCTGCAGGACATGAGATCTTTTAGTGCTGCAACTAGGCCAGGGGTTGGTAACCTTTTTTGGTGAAGGAGACAATTTCCCAAAAATAAAATAATAAATTGATCTACTAGTTTATTTTGACATTTTGACGAAGCTTCCCAGTTGTTGCCCCGCAGGGCGTTTTTTAAAAGAATTTCAACAATTTCAAAGTGATTCTGTGACTCTAAAATGAACAAACTCAAAATAGCATTCCAATTTTTGCCCCGCAGGGCGTTTTTTTCCTAATTTTACAATTTTTCGATTCATGAATAAAGAGCCATTCAAGAACCACTAAGGAGCCGCAGGTTGCCGACCCCTGAACTAGGCTGTTGGCAACGGATGAAAGATTGTGTTGATGAATAAGACGGTGGGAAGGACGCAGTAGTAGGACCTTCACAGCATTTGCCTCTCGTCAGAGAGAATCCATCGAACAATCATCATGTGAATGTCGGCCGTGGGATTCGAACCCAGGACCTCAGAGTACTTGCTCCGTAAAGAAATTTAAGTAATAAGTCTTCGGTATAAAATGTCCGTCGGCAAAACATTCGTCAATAAACTACATGTCCGTCGGCAAAATGTGCCAGTAAACGTCCGTCGGAAAAATGTTCGTCAATAAACTGTCCGTCGGCGAAATGTCCGTCAGTAAAATATCCGTCAGTAAAATGTCCGCCAGTAAACTGTCCGTCGACAAAATGTCCGGCAGTAAACTGGCCGTCGGTTAAATTTCCGCCATAAAAATGTCACATTGGTAAAAAAAAAGTCCGCGAGTATAAACTGTCCTAAAATCTCGGAAAACAATCTCTCTTCGATTTTCCTCTCGCCATTACAAGCTGCTGAGCAACCGGAAGAAATTTACGATCAATTCCCGTCCGTCATATTTTCACACCGGGGGTCAGTCGATGTCGCGGAACGTCTTCACTAGCGATCACGTGCTCCAATCACGTGACAGACGGCGACGTCGGAAACTTGCCGACTCTTCAATATCGCCCCCCATGTTCTGCATAGCGCCACATTGTCAGGCCGCTAGCTCTGGAGGCGCCGAGCAATTTCAAATATTCGCCCCCATCCCATGCGGGGGGAGGGGGAGGGGGAATCAGAGAGGCGGCACTTTCTACTCGAGAATATTATCTCTTTGATATTCAGCATCCCAGAAGCCGATACAGAGAGAATAGTAAAGAACATTCATTGGCCACGGTTTACAAGCATCACATATCAGAAGATGGGGATCAATTATCCGTTTTTTTTATTTTATTTTATTTAAATTATTGGGAAATGATAGATATCGTGGAGAGAGAAAGAAGGATATGTTGGGATTGGCCCATGAGATTCCGTTTTCATCGAACAGTGTGGTAGTCTCGAGAATCGAACCTTCAACTTAGATAAGTTTTGACCTTCCAATGAAATTCCATAGCACATTGATTTCTTAAGATTCACGTGTATTGAAAACAAATAATTATTAGTCAATTTGTGCAAATTGAGGCTTGTTCTTAAAAAATCTCACAGTTCATGGCAAGAATTTGATTTTTTTTTATCAATTTAGAACGCTTTTTTATGAAATCAGCTTTTTTCTTCAATTTGGAACACTATTTTCGAAACGTTTTTATAAAATCACACAATTCATGTGAAGAAAATGGATTTGTCTTCAATTTGGAACTCTAATTTGTGCTTTGTTTATGGCGTAGAATGCATGTCCAGAAAATGCCCATGTCTTAGAACAGTTCACAAGATGTCGTCTACATTTCAAGCACACTTCAAATATTTCTAAAAATAATGTTTATCACAACGTCGTAAAATATTCTACGCAAAATAAACGACGAGCGAGCGAAAGCCAATCACCCGCAAGTTTCCCATCTCCAAGTAAAAGACAGTTGAAGAGTTGGCCCGCGAAGTTCCCTCTCCACGCGCGAGATCAAAGCAGATCGCTTCCAGAGCGTTCCAGCGACAAGACGTTCAAGTTTCAACATCAAACAATAGCTCCTGATCTTATTAGCAGCCACCTTGACTCCTCTCCGATCATGTGGCAGGGCGATGCAAAGTCTCAAGCTCCTCGATACGCCAGATGATTCAGGAGCGAAACCCGAACAATATGACAATAGAGGCGTCTAGGAAAACGCTCGGTGTAGCGTTTACGCGCAACGTCTCGAAACAACATTTCGGAACGCACAAAAACACACATCCATATTGAATTGCAATATTTCAATCATAAAAGTACCAATGAGAGGATTATGCTGAAATTTATATCCCTTAAGAGGGCTGAGTAGTGAGCGTGGCCTGAAGATTTTTTTACTCGATTTTTATCAATATATTTTACCAATGTAATTGTTAACAAAATAGGGCTTTGTACGCGTATTCAGAACAGTTCAATGAAAATAATTTCATAGTTTGGAATTAAGTTATTAGTTTTATTTTGTCCAACAGATGTTTAGTACCCGAAAATTAGTAAAATTATGGCTCTAAACATCTGTTGGACAAAATAAAACTAATAACTTATTCCAAACTATGAAATTATTTTCATTGAACTGTTCTGAATACGCGTAGAAAGCCCTTTTATTTTTAACAATTACATTGGTAAAATATATTGATAAAAATCGATTAAAAAACTCTTCAAGGTCAAACTCACTACCCAGCCGTCTTAACCTGAACGACGGTCTTAAAAACTGCAAAACATTTCGATTATCGACAGGTCAAACGGTGTGAGCTGCAGGCATTTCATTGTTCAACCAATCATAGGACAGAGTTCAAAAACTATACACGATTCATTGGAATGATATTGGCATGTGTGCAAAATTTCAGCTCGATCGGAAAACCAATGTGACCTGTGGCGTCCAAATACAAACAAAAAACGAACAACCAACACTTAAATATAATAATGACCTACGACTTTCGCGCGAGATAATGCTGATTGAGAGATAATGATGATGAAGAAAGGGTAGAAAGATCGAAGCTGAAGGCGGTCGTGGCTTATTAGAAAGGAACAATTAACCCGCATTCGACATGTGAGAAACCACGAAAATCACGCGGATTTTTTTGCAGATCAATTTGACAAATTAATTAAAAAGATTCGGCTACAAATTTCTTCAGTCAGGCATGTAGCTGATACCTCGTGCTCTGAACATTTCACTTAATTGATGGTACAACGCGTGTTTTAGGTTAGCAAATGTAAAACGCTTTAAATCATTTGATATGGGAGGTTAATTGAATTAGACGCAACTTTTACCATGAGCGTCATGCATTCACTATATCTTGACCCCAAAATATCTGTGTAACAATTAACACCCCTACCCACCTTTCCCTTGCACCTACTTCTCGAACAAGGAATCTATCGACGGCCGCCGTTTGGCTCAATATTTCCACATGATTTTCCTTCTTCTCGAGGCTTTTCTTCGCCATGTCCCCGGCTGATGAGGTGAAATGGTGCGCGACGTCGATAGCGTCATTGTGTCATGCCGGCGCCGACTTGTACCGATACAGACTCAACGCAGCGATCATTAATCATTTCGTTCTTATCCTCGGCACCAGCACAATGTCCAGCACCCACGCGTCAAGCTAACTCCAAGCAAGTCGGGGCGATTCCATCGAAAAGAAAAGCCGGACATTTTTAAATATTAAATATCGAAGCTTATTGGTCAGTTTATTGTTACAGCGTAGCCAATTAACCAATCGGATGTATCCTTAACGAAATAACCCAGTATTTGATTGGTGAACGCCAATTGGGATAAAAACCGACCAACACCAGCAATGCTATTATGTAATTCAATCGAAATTTTGTGAAAATATTGTGAATTTCGAGGGAAATATTGTGTAAAGTGGGTTTCCACTATACAATTTAAGTTGGGCAATTCAAATCTCCCGATTCGAATTGGGCCAATTTGACTAGTGTGATAGACAAGAAAAATCCAAATCTTGACAATTCTTGGTTTAGCATCGGTTCTATTTTCCCAACTGCAATTGGACAATTTGAAATGTAGAATTGAAGCAAATATCGAAAACAGCGAACACAACTTCGAAATATTTAATCACATTTTGTATAAAGAACAAATATTAACAAAATAATGGAATGCTAATTGCTGTTTGGAATGCTAATTGCGCGAGCGATTTTGCTGCTTTTTGTAGACACTTTTTGCGATACGATTTGAGACGAAATGGGTAGACCAAATTATTTGAAATTTTAATCGTGATTAGATAAAAGCTAAACTTAGGGTTATCCCTTGGTGCATTTTTAATTTTTTGTTTCGTTAATTAGTAATAATTTGTGGATTTTTGGTGAAAAATTAGCTATTTTCTTGTCTCCCTGGGCGCCGTATAAAATTAAATTTCAAAAATGTGCCAAGGGATAACCCTAATTTTGTCTTTCATCTAATCATGATTAAAATTTGAGATCAATTGGTTTACGGGTTTGGTCTCCAATCGTATCGCAAATTTCATAGTTTTGCGCGGGTTTGTTGAATAACCGGCGTCTAATTAAGGATGCAATAAGCAAAAATGAAAAAGTGCTACTAATATACAATCAGACTGATCATGTGAACATCCTGTAAAAGTTACACTCACTTATGAAACAATTTTTCTCTCTCAATTTTCTAAAACGGCCGAGCGCTAGTATCACCTTAAGGACGATTGTTATGATAAAAACATAACACAAACCTAACCTCAAACCATGAAAGTGAGGCACAAACACAATATTTGAATTGGGACAATTTGAATCTGGAAGATTTGAATAGACAACATCATAAATTATCTAGTTAGCTCTGCTTTTCAAAAAATTTCATATGCAGTACCGTGATCCAAGTATCTATTATGGTTTTTCAACAATGGATCATAACCATAATAGATACTTGGATCACGGTACTGCATATGAAAATTTTTGAAAAGCAGAGCTAACTAGATAATTTATGATGTTGTCTATTGCCCAACTTGTATTGTCTAGTCAATAAATATAGTGTTTGCAAGTTTAATGATTAATTCAACTTAGAATAATTCAATAGAGTTGCTATGATTTACACCAACTATTTATTTATTCACAATATTTGTAATATTTTGTTATTATGTAACTTTCTATGCTTACATCTTTCATGGTCTGCTTTTGCTCAGCGATAAAGGTTCCAAATGATAAAGGTTCTCAAAATGATAGATACCTATACCTCCTACACCATAACTCACACTTACTCTGTAGCATTTCGTCAGATTTTCTGCCAAAATCTGCTAAGAACGCTTCGTCCCATGATAATTCTCGAGGTACAGCCGACAGTACACATGTTGAGATGGTCAGTTGTTGAGCAATTACCTCTACTTCATGGCATAACGCATGAAGAATAAGGCAATGTTTGCCCACGACTATCTTACTATATTTGGACTGTCGAATAAATAGAATGCTTGGAGCAAAGACCGAGGAACATCGACATGCATCCTGCCTGCACCTGGCAGCCCAAACACAGACGTCGGTTCAAACAATTAACAGTCATTGATTGATTATTAAGGAGTTCCGGGAAGAACTTCATTCAAGTAGAGAGGAGGGCACATCGGCGCAAAAGAGTTACGCAATACATTGTTTACACATGGTTTTAATAATAGGGGGAACTACTAAAAATAAACGATTGTTTAAAAATATATAGGTAATATACCTCCAATTTGCACCAGGAGTATGGGGGGATAGAATGCATACGGAATGCGCTTCTTAGCAAAAGTATGCGTTTTTACATCCTTCAAGTTATCATTATTATTATTATTAAGTCTATATTCTCAACAGAGCCAGGCTCCACTAGTGAGAATGTAATATAGAGAAGGGAGGAGAGGAAACCCGGTACCGGCATGTAGCCTACTCCTGACGAAATATACCAAGGTGACCAACGGCTTAACGTCCCTTCCGAAGGACGGTGTAACATTCACAGCACAGGCCTCCACAACCCGCGCCGTCGAGAGACTGATAACAGGTGGAGGGAGGTCGTCACACTGACCCCCAAACACCCCAGTCTCTCTGACCCAACGGCAGCAACCTGGCAAGGCAGAGTTGAATGGTCACCCATCCAATCGCTGACCGCGCTCAATGTTGCTTAACCTCGGTGATCTAACGAGAACCGAGGTATCCAACACACCAGCCGGTGGGCTATAAATCTTTGGTTGGTTGAGTTTGTTTAGACCTATACCTTGATAACTAAAAAGCAGTAAAAAAGCTAAATCTCCAGAAGAAATAATTTTGGGAAGATAAAAAAATATTGCTACGATAGGTATAGCAATATAATTAGAATAGTATTGTAAAGAATTATTGTTTTCACAATAAGCAAACAGCAAGGAGCAATATTTCTTTCCGTGCCGTTTAAGGATCTGGTAAACATCTTCTGAATGTGACTGTAAGGCTGTAAGCTGTGCTAGTACCTTCGTGATGACGAAGATCGACCCAGGGTCTCCGAATGACAATATAATTGCTAATGATGATAAAGAGCCGCCTGGTTTCTATGAAACACCTCGCCTAACATGTCGCGATATTTTCAACACATCGGAACCTCGTGTCAGGTTCGAGTCAACAATGTCGGCCTTGGCAGTGACAGATGGTTGCAGCTGTCAAGTGGAATAACAATGAGTAATTGCCACGTGACTCATCTGCAGCTGGTGGCGTCGCTGCACTTGCATTCCGAGATGTGGAGAGAAAGTTCGCCGAAATCGATAGTGAGCCACAATGACTTGCATCTCATCAAACGGTCGAGCTCCAAAATCCAAAATTAATTTTTAATTTTCTACAAAATTACAACTTTTAATTAACAATGGACGGCATGAAATCGATAGTGGGGCACAATGACTTGCATTCTCATTTTTATAATAATAAAAGTTATTCTTAATTTTTTTTAAATTACAACCTTTTATTAACAATGGACGGTATTTTAATACTATACACACTATATAACTATTGTATGCAAATCGATCTATTGTTTTGTTTTTTAGAGACATTTTATAACTTGAGAATCTGGTTGAAATTACTTTTACATTTTATTGAGTCTTCACATGTGTTCACGTACATAATATGAATATGCACGATTGTTTCACAAGTAATAGGTATGCGAAAATATTGGAAATGGAAGTCCTCGAGCAGAAAATTTGTAGATTTTTTGTGGTATTTTCATCGAAGGAATGCCATTTCAAGATTTAAAAAATAAAATAAATGTAAACTGTAATTCTCATAACTTGAAAGTAGGGATGTACGAGGTCAATTGACCGGTCAATTGACCGGTCAATTGACTGGTCAATTGACCGGTCAAATACATTGGGTCAATTGACCGGTCAATTGACCGAAAATATAAATATGTTTTTCGTCCCCAAATTGTATAAATTTGAATTTAAACATGTTGAAAATGGCTAACATGGCTCAAACTTGTGTTAAGAAGAAGAATAGGAAGAAGAAAATGATGAAGTTTTTGATTTGGCTTCATCGGATGATACTGATATCGCACTTGTCACTCAACTTGATACAGGAAATCAATAATATTTCAATGATAATATGGATATTTAATCAAACAAAGTACCTAGGTGCTCAAAAATGTGTATTAAATTGAAAAAGCAAGTTCTCAATAAAATACTTCCCGAGTATAAAAAAATTACAGTTTTTGCGATTTTTGTATTTGACCGGTCATTTGACGTCAATTGACGTCAATTGACCGGTCAATTGACCCAAAAAGTATTTGACCGGTCAATTTCCATCCCTACTTGAAAGAGAAGTTAAAAAATACTTAGTGGTCATGAATGTAATTGGATGTTGCCACGGCAATCAAGTAGTGCCAATCAACTGAACTTCATAAAGACCCATGCAATGTGATTCCTAGAAGTAAAAGTCTGACCGACTCCCCGTCATGCGCACAGTCATGATCGTCATGATCGTCATGATCGTCATGCCAGATGCAGATGTGCAACAGCAGCGAGAAAGTGCAACAGATTCGCGGGAGAAATCACAGACGCATCGCCTTCATTGCCGCAAATAAAACCAGAGAACCAAAAACATGGCTCGAAATTGTGGGAATCAACTCACAGAAAGTTGCAACCATCAGTCGAACCAAGGACCATATAATAGTCCAATACGCGACAACACGGTTTTCTAAACCCAGAAGTTCACATTGTAATTGACTCAATATTGTGCAGTTTTATGATAGAAACAATTTTCAACGACAATTAGGTACAGTTGTAGAGAAATGAGCACGTACATCTAGGACTGGATCCATGCCGGTATAGGCCACTTGGGGACAATGATGGGATAATACCAACCATTGCATTGTCATCCACAACCGTGGTGTTCAAATCGCACTATCCATGTCCAGCAGTGACAAGTACACTAGTCTAGTCAATAACAAAGAATCTAAAAATAATTTCAATGCACTTACGGAGACAAACAACCCTGTCACAGTCGAGTGACATAATTGCGGATTTAAAAAAAAATCTTAGTAAACGAGTGATGACCAATAATGAAAAGAATTAGTTCTGCCAAATGCAGGTGGTTGTAACGCTCATTTGCACTCTGGAGGTCTCGGGTTCGATTCCCGCCACT
Source organism: Leuctra nigra (assembly GCA_934045905.1). Classification (NCBI taxonomy): domain Eukaryota; kingdom Metazoa; phylum Arthropoda; class Insecta; order Plecoptera; family Leuctridae; genus Leuctra; species Leuctra nigra. The sequence goes on along the minus strand of OW203767.1, from coordinate 14,203,788 downwards.
GAGGTCGCCACGTGGCATCCCTCAGTCGAGAGGCAAATGCTGGGAAGGTTCTCTACAAACCCACGAGCGCTTCCTCTAACCGCCATCATCATCACGCATGCGCCGTCATTAGCCTAGTTCCAGCACCGTGCGCCGCGCATCACCAGGTAGACGTCACGTGACCAGACTATCACGCAGACCACGTGGCCGGGTTCGCGACCCGCTGCAGTCGTTTACATGCTAATTACCTCGAGCACACATTCGAAACATGTGCGGGCTCTCATTACACTGGGGGGTGGGGGGGGGGGGGGGGGGGAGGAAACGCCACTGAGGGCATGGGACAGTCAGTCGCGGTGCCAACGCTGCGCGGAGAACGAGATGAGGACCCCGGAGTCCATGGACCGCGCTGTGGAACCGACGGCTGCGTCAAATGTTCACACAATACGGACATACGAACTCCGGCGCTCGAGAGGGCCACCAACTGATCCGAACTCTCGACACCATCTAAAGGCCGATGCACAATTGACTCGGACGGACGACGCGGACGGACGACGGAGACGGATACAATGTTAAGGTCGTCGTCCGTCCGCGTCCGAATTGTGAACAGCAGAGTGAATATGTCCTACCTAAACATCGTATCCGTCTCCGTCGTCCGTCCGCGTCGACCGTTCGCGTCAATTGTGCATCGGCTTCAAAGCTCATTATATTTACTCTACTGTTATACAACTTTGTGAGGTATAGTTGTAATACCGCCACTGGGCGCCCTGCAAGCACCGCCACTGCTCGCCCCGCAAGCGCCGCCACTGGGCGCCCTGCATGCACCGCCACTGCTCGCCCCGCAAGCGCCGCCACTGGGCGCCCACGCGCGCCGCATATGGTCTCGAAGCCAGGACCACTGTTGAGCCCACACGGCCTCCTACGTCCACGCATAGCTGACACCACGGACACACACACGCCCAGTGGATTCCACAGCCTCCTAGATCCTAGAGCTAGAAGAGGAATACTCTCATGCGAACCAAACAGCAGGACCAAATCCATGCAAATAGTTAGTCAAATAGACATGCTGTGTCGGTATTTGGCTATGGCACCTCCAAACAGAAGTATAACAACTTGACCATGTGCCACCAAAAGCCCTCAGCGCGCGTTTGGTGACACTGTAATAGTTTTAAGAAGATTTTCCACTGTTTTGTTAAAATAAAATATTTATCAGCAGAAATATTTAGCAGAAAACTTAAAACATTCCCAATAAAAATCCGATATTTTCTTCTGATGCGTTCAGCTACACAAGTGATTTTCTAATAACCGTGCACTTATAAAAGAAAGTAAAAGATATTCACTTCAAAATTTCACATAGAGGAAAAATATTATCGTCATTTCACTTCGGATTAATATTATGTAATGCATGTAAAGTTATCCAAATTTATTAAAAAAACTTACAAAACTTTTTTCGGTTTCGATTTATATTTTAAAAGAGGGGAAACAAATTAAAACATAATAAATGTAAAGTCTGTTTTTTTATTGCATGAACTCTCACCAGATGGAGCCACAGTCAGTTGTTCTGCTAGGCCGAGAAAGACTTCATTGCGCGCTCACCTTGCAATGTTGTCTTTCTCGGCCTTACAGAACAACTGACGGTGTCTCGGTCTGTAGAGAGTTCAAGCATAGGAAAAACGAACTGTAAGTCACCATTTCCTGAAACATTTTTTGGATATTTTATACATGTATTTAAATCACTGGCATAAAGGCAATCGTTTTCTTCATCTTCTCTGTGAAAAGTTTCGTAGTGTTTCGTTACAATCTCTATGATGCACAGATGCGCTGCTAAACGATGGTACTCTCCCGGAGGCCTCATAAAAACCACCAGAAATAATTGAAGAAATGTCCAATCTATAATCCCGTTTCCAGCAAGTTTTCCATCCATCAAGATCTCTCATAGACAAGAACCTGACAAAGCAGCTTGAATTTCCTCGTGGAACAGAATCCAACATGGCCGCCTCGGGCCACGAGTGTCTTATTAGTATTCAATAGGGAGTTGATGAATGCACTCGCCGCTGGTATAATCAGAGCTGTAACACGAGATGATTGCTCCTTCCGGATGCTGGACTCATCTCAGCTGATCACTGGGTACTCGATCACTTAGAGTAGACAGACAGGTTTCACGTACACGTCAATTACTAGCTACTCAAATACCTGTCATTAAGATGCACATTAATAATGTTCTTGTGATACTTAACACGTAGACTATTACCCCCCCCCCCCCCCCGCACAACCACGAAAGAGGGTCGGGTAATTCGGATGCCGTCAAAGAGCACGTGGCCAGGGTACCTATTTTCGAGATTCTTCAAGACAAATTTCATGCGGATTTACGGCCGCCTGACGTCATACCAAACAAAATAATAAACTGACTTGGCTGATTGAATGATATTTCGTTCGGAATGACGTCACTTTGACGTCATGCTCGATTATACGGGCTCTCGAACGATCTCGAAAATAGGGGTCGTGTGCTCGTGGATCACTCGAAATTCTATAGTCGTCAGCTGAGATTTGCCGAGACCTCCGCAGTCTACTTTCAAATCCCGAATTACGCTATTTATCGTAGAATTGTTACAAAATCTATACTCACTCTAAAGTTTCTCCTGATTGTTTATAACATACTACTAGTTACTTTCAGTCAGTGAGAATGTGAATTTAAAAGAAAATAAATCAAATGTTTCATAGATAATTGAAGTTCAGTAAATACGATTTGAATTTGGCGCGCTATTGAAAGTTCCTCCACGTACAGTGACGTAACTGTGTAGCCTAGATCCGCTAGCGGGACGCTTCCCTTCGTCCGTCTTAGATATCTCGATGATCTCAGTGATCTACCAACTCCAATTCCATCGTTTTGAAATAAAGTTGTTTCAGAGTTGGTCTCCCCTTTGGGTGAACTGATGTTATCTTGGATATTATAGGTATGATTTTAGACCAAGACAGCGTTCAAATCGCTAAGAGATTGGAGATGAAAAGAATGGAGACATGACCGACGAAGTCGTGCGATGTGCTATGCGTGATCGCAGGTACTATCTTGTGCGATGTGCGATGCGTGATCGCAGGTACTATCTTGTGCGATGTGCGATGCGTGATCGCAGGTACTATCTTGTGCGATGTGCGATGCGTGATCGCAGGTACTATCTTGTGCGATGTGCGATGCGTGATCGCAGGTACTATCTTGTGCGATGTGCGATGCGTGATCGCAGGTACTATCTTGTGCGATGTGCGATGCGTGATCGCAGGTACTATCTTGTGCGATGTGCGATGCGTGATCGCAGGTACTATCTTGTGCGATGTGCGATGCGTGATCGCAGGTACTATCTTGTGCGATGTGCGATGCGTGATCGCAGGTACTATCTTGTGCGATGTGCGATGCGTGATCGCAGGTACTGTCTTGTGCGATGTGCGATGCGTGATCGCAGGTACTATCTTGTGCGATGTGCGATGCGTGATCGCAGGTACTATCTTGTGCGATGTGCGATGCGTGATCGCAGGTACTGTCTTGTGCGATGTGCGATGCGTGATCGCAGGTACTATCTTGTGCGATGTGCGATGCGTGATCGCAGGTACTGTCTTGTGCGATGTGCGATGCGTGATCGCAGGTACTATCTTGTGCGATGTGCGATGTGTGATCGCAGGTACTATCTTGTGCGATGTGTGATTGCATGCACTTAGTGTTTGTCTTGTGCGATGTGTGATTGCATGCACTTGGTGCTCGAACTGTCGATGGCGAAGGCGACCGCTGCGCCGCTAACACAAGCGTGGGTTTCAACAACTTCGCCCGACGCCGACAGAAAAGTTCCCACTCTCAAGTTCATCCCAGGCAGCGGCCATTGCAGCGACATTTCCTGCCAGCACTCTACCAGAACACGGAGAACAATATGTTACTTCATATTAGATCCAGCATTGATCATGCATTATCTGGACCTACCACACACGTGAGAAAAATATGGAATATACAACAATTGCGTAAATTCTTATGAAAAGTATTCGTTTACGAAGTCAGAAGTTGGCTTTTGCACATGTGGAATCGCTAACATATAGGCACCAAGATATAGAACATTTTGGAAAACTCTATTTTTCTTGGTTGTATGGAAGATCATTTTGTTGTATGGAAGATCAGGCAGCAATACCTGAATATCGCCATTTTTGTACTTAATGCAAAATAAAGATAAATTGAATTGAATTGAATTTCTCTCTTCTGGTAAAATTTAACCCTGTTCCTGAGCCCGTATAAACATAAACTTGCTTCTTATGTTACTAATCTGATACTTTCACATCACAATACCTAATCGCATCACAAGTAGCTCTCTCGTATAGAAATGTAATCCATCTCTCAACCTACCGCTGAGTCCCTCCTGGCACCTCCACTTCTACCTCCACAATATGTAGTTGCGCGCACATAGCGTCATTGTCTACGTCACTACACTTCAATCAACAAAAACAACCTCTGCACATCGGAAAAACACACGTATACTCTGTCCCAAACTGCACGATGACTCTGAATGTGTGTGAAAGTAGCCACTTCCTGACGACTCGGGATGATCCCACACCACGTGGTCGAGGATGCCGTCATGACCACATCCTCGGCGATCTGACTGAGTGAATCCCATTGGTGGAATCATCTCAAACATTTCCAAGAATCAGCCGAGAGTAAACCAAAGGCGGAACGATGTTCACACAAGGGGTTCCTTTTATGGTTAGAAATTACATTCAAATGAATGTCAGGAGCCGGAAAATAATAAAGTATGCAATTACGACGTTCTAGTGTACTTTTAAAGAGAAACATTCCTCGTTCGTACTTTCTTATAAGAATATTACTTCGATGTTCTAAAAATTTTCACAAAGCCTCCAAATAAAACTCTGTTGCAAAATATTTGTAATGCGAAAATTCAATTAAAGAATGTAATTTTCCTGGACTAAGTAAATGAATCGTGATTAAGACTTATTAACTCGTCTTTACGCAGACAATTTTAGAAGTTCTTCCTTGAGATAAAATAGTCGACAAAGTCTCATTAAGACAAGATAAAAAGCATATCGCGGAAGAAAAGCCTCGCGACCAATGCATTGAGAGTAATCAGACAGAGAGAAAACGCGTCGCTTTTCACCGGATTTCCTCGGTTTCCTGCGCTAAGTACGCCCGCCTAAGTGAGTGAACAATTACGCCCCACAGGTGCTGTGTTTTCCCAGCCCTTGGCGATCATTTGTTGTCTTTAGCCGCTCGAGCAGAAGGGAGGATGAAAGAGGAGGATTATATTCACTCGGAGTCGATCATTCAAGGATGATTGAGGGAAGAAGAAGAAAGAGTTAGAGGAAAGCTCATTGTGTTTCAGCTTTTACGATCGATATGAGAGCCACAGAGAGACGAACAAATAAGAAATCGGTGGTTATTTTAAACATAACAACAAATTTGTAACAAAAATCAACAAATCGAAAAGAATTGAATAAACACAGAATCATATAAAATGATTTCAAACAAAAAAATACAATTATTGATAAAATAAATAAATAAAATGCGAATCACAACTTATTGTTTAGAAAAAGGGAATCATAAAACATATAGGTAATAAACAAATGTAGGGCCCTCGGCTTAGATTATAAAAACGGTTTACGCAAATATGCACGAAAATTAAGTTCGGGAAAAATTAAATTAAAACATGTTAAACGGCATGTAAAATTGTCGCTCAAATAAAATTTGCAGGAAATAATGTTTTAATAAAAGTTGAAGGAAACCGTTCTTTCTGGAATAATCTTCAACTTCCCACACTAAGCTTTAGTACTCACAAGTAACACACGCAAGTGGCGCTGCGAAAACTCCACACCGTATAAGCGACTTACCTAAAACAAAAGAAAAACACACTCCATTAGAAAACAAAAACACCGGCAGCATCTTCAAATGATCCTGTTGCCAAGGGGGACGAAGATGCAATTATACAAACTGTTGATCATTATCACGCGAGGCAGTCGGACGTGCGTCGTTGAGGAGTTTATAGAGTGCGCTGTTAATTAACACGAGAGGTGATTATGATGATTGCTCGTCGCCGGGGGGGAGGGGGGGGGGGCAATTCATTAGGCGTCGGGGAGCGCAGTTTATCTGAGACAAGTACACGTATTTTACACGGCGAGGGACCGAGAGGCCCCTGTCGGGGGGGCGGGGGGATTATTTTATATGACTGTGTTTTAAAATGCCGGGTTTGAGCTCCGGCGTTATGAAATGAGGCGACACCCGTGGAAAAGTAATTTGCGTATTAACCGCGTTAACTCCAGTGGGTGTTTCGTCATCCTATGTGGCAAATAAATAATTTGGCAGCTAGATTGAAAACTTCAAATTAATGAATTCCCGTGAAATAATAAATGCAAACACCAACTTAGTTCAAACTGTAATGGCAGAAAGCTGTATTTAATTTTCATCCACCATCGGGTACCTTCACGGACTAAAGAATGTCTGAATGATGTGGCATATTCGTGCTCTACCAACTGAGCAATACGTCGATCATCGATCACGCGCATGCAAACAAACACTTGACTTGACGCCGCAGGTACAGCTGTCACGTGATCTGTTACTCCCGCCGTCTTGACACCTCTAACTCCAGATCTACATCTTCATCTGCTGCACAGGCGCGATCTAACGTATCTCACATCGTCATCTCGAAGCAATATCGCGATCCAGCTTCTCAAAGCAATGCTAACCAAGTGTCAAGGAAGGGCGACGGTGTCTAGTCTAGTCTTAAAAATAATAACAAACAATTACTTTAAGAAAGCATTTTTTTCTATCAAGATAAAGAAAATCCATTAAATTTATTAAAATACAAAGCAAATTGGTTCATTTCGTAATTTAAACAAAATCAAAACATATTAAAAAAGCACAAAAAGAAATATGAAAAAGTTGTAAAGTGAGCTGATGTATTTTTATGAAAAAATATAGGTATACAAGTTTGGGTAAAGGCTTTAATATAAACCCCTGGAGCGACGGTAAACAAGGACAGAGGAAAGCAGCAGGGGCTCAAACCAGGAGGACGAGGTATAAGTCAAAATAACATATTTTTTCATTCACCGATAACTTATGTGTACATGTTTTGAGACTTGACATTTGCTTCATCGATTTCACTGCATCCAGTGATCCAGACTAAAGCCCAATTTACACGGAGCAATTTCTTGTTGAACTTCTGTATCAAACTTCTTGACGGAAATTAGAACATGTTCTAAATAATATAAAAGTAGAGCACAAGTTCTGTGACAAGAAGTTGCTTCGTGTAAATACAAAATTGTATGAAAACTGGGAATGTGACACAGAAGTTGTTCCAGAAATTGTACCATGTAAATCAGGCTTAAAGGGTAGAAATCATATTGAAAGTCAAACAATCTTACGTAATATAATATTGATATTATTTCCAATGCTTTGGAGTAGTTATTACATGTTCATACAACGTTCAGAAACTTGGAAATAGGTAGCCGACTTCCAGCCTCAAGATTGAAGCTTCTAGACCGCACCGGGTAGCTATGGAGTAGCCGAGCCAGCTCCATCTGAGAAGCACGCGCTCGCTGCATAATTCATTATGACAGATCGACGCTGCTTTCAATCACGTGAGAGTGACGTCATCCCAGCCAGCTTGATGGATCAAAGAGAGGAGAGTTGGAATCACGAAGTCGCTGGAGTGAAGTCGCGAGAAGTCGAAGCACTGAGGCGAACTGACGCGATATCAACGCGAAGAAAATTCAAGATTCTTTTCAGAATGAGAGAAAATTGCGAGGAAAAAAGTAATTAAAATAACATAAGCGTAATTACAATTTAGAATGAAAACGTAATAAAGAAACCCAGGTGATTCAAAGTGATGGTAATTTTCTTCGCAAAAATTTTTCAATTACATCTTTCAAAGGAGCTGACTAAATTGATTAATTATGCGAAAACAAGTTCAGGATCGAGAGTGTTTGAATGTTAATAATCTATTTGCCGAGGCGTGCCCGTGCACGTGATCAGTATAATTCGACAGTAACTTGGTCCTGGGGCCCCCATTGGTCGCTCACGCACCAATCAGGCTCGAGTGTTTTAGTGTCTATAAGGTGTGAAAACCAGACGACTAATCTCATCTGCATATTCAGTCCACCGCAGGGAGCAAACAGCACATCGCCGAGACAAAACTATAAAAACTTCTCCGGCGAGGGGATGCCGGCAGAGAACCAACCCTTAAGTGTCAAGCGGGATAAAACCGGGACTACGTCAACCCGTCCCCCCACCCCCCGATCCCTGCCTTAGCACAGGGACGTCATATTTCACAGGCTATTCCTGCGGGTTATTTATTTAAAATAGGCTCACATAATATATAACTCTTGCTTAGAAGAACTCTCTCATAAGAAAAATCCTTCCCCTTCCGTTTTTTTTCCTTAAAGCTTTATAAAAGAGAGAAAATTTTATTGCGAAAACACTTTGCCTCGTGTTTTATTATACATGAAATGTGTCTTGTGTTTTAGCTTGATTAAAAAACCGCCTCATCGAACACAGAGAACTGATTTTTGAGCACACAGACGTTTAATTTGAACATTGGTTACATTTGAATGGCTAAAGTACTTACTTACGCAGTTATACAGTAGTTTCATTCAAGCCTTGGATTGGGAAAGTAACCGATTATAAATGTTAGAATCTAGTTTTGATCGAACATTGGCTTGGACATCTACCCGATTTTCAGTTACAATTTCAATCAAACATTTGATTGATAATTATCCGATTTTCTAAGTGACAAACAGTTTTATTCGAACATTGGAAAAGATAAATAACCGATTTTCAAAGTTATAGCAGATACATTTAACCATTTGATTGGATTACCCAATTTTCAACGTTAGCAATTGTTTCATTTGTACATGGATTGGATTTTTAAGTTACAATACAATAGTTAATTTCTACTATAATGCCATTGGATTGGTTAACAAACTGATGCAATGTACAACGCACATGTTCTGAAGTGAAATTCTGTCGAGGGTGGGAAAAGTTATTGAACGAAGTCACCGTTCACCCGGATATGAAACCATAAACAATGCCGGTGCAGTGTGAATGCCAAACCACGCGGGGCGAGCGTTGAAAAACCAACACGCCGCGAATACTAAACGCGGACCTAATGGCAGCTCATTACAGCTGAGCGAGTGGACTCTCGAGCAGCGATTGAAATAATAATTAGTGCGAAGAGCGCGATATTAATCAGGAGACGACGAAGAATGGCGATGAGTTGAAATGTCGTGATAGTTTTCATTAGGGTTTTAATCAACGGGGTGTTTTGGGTTTTGCAAACAGTACGTGACTTTTCACGCCGGATAATGGGCACATTTTCCTGCTGCCAATTCCTGCTTGGACTTTTGAAGATGGATAGATGGCGTTAGCTGGCAATATTGTTCAAACAGTGCTCGAAATTACTTGAAACTAAATGGGGTGCAATAAATCAGTTACCCTGTCCCCAGTATTATACTCAGCTATTCCGTGCAGATTTCATGTAAATCACAAATTAAAATTGTGCACTTTTTATAATTATGCAATTCATTGACGACCGTCGAACGATCGAATTCATTTTCAATTACGTATATCTCGCTCGAGGCTCTTTAAATATGTCAGTGCTAATAATTTATTACATTTTTAAATAACTCCAGTTTGTATGGATTGATTTAACGAGTTGCAGCGAACTTTTAATTCAAATACATTCACCATTATTTTTATTCAATGTTCACTGGGCTTGGCCTCTTTGACACAAGCAGCAGAGGTAACTAGATCCTGTGACATATGCACCGAAGTCAAGTGCGAACACCGATGTACTAGATCCTGTGACATATCGTCGAGTGTTTGCACTGCGAGCAGCTGGGGGACGACGCGACGCCGGAAGCCCGCTAGTCGCGTGCCGCGAAGGAAGCCCCGAGACAAGTGACGTCATATATAACTCCACGGCGCTCTGAACGTGATAATACCGTCTCTAACACAACGCCAGGGTGTTGGTGCGACAGGAAATTACACTTGCGCTTTGTCTTCGCGCAAACATGCAGGCACTTGTTTGTGACGTCACAATTCCCTTAAGAGTATCACATCCCTTTTAACTATGCAGGGACATATGTGAACTCGAAGCAACGTTGCAAAATCTTGTCGAGGTTATCTTTGTAAACATATCACCATAAAATAATGCAAGTCTTCTCTCTTTAAAAGTGTATGAAATTAAAATATTTCACTGTGTGACTTTTCATTTCTTAGGTTCAGAAGAAAGAAAATGTCATATTTCTTGGGCTAAAAGCAGTTTAGCCCCACAGCGTTAATAGGGAAGCTGTATGTAACGTAGTGTGTATTTAGATACTTGACTGTATACTTGATGTTACATGAATGTATGTTATTTAAAGGATGTGAAATTCAAATGTCCTTATTTTCACAAATGTATACGGGATTGAATGATGACTTGATTCTTTCATTACAATCACAGATTGAAATGTTGTCATCAGGCGGAAGAAAATGGATGGAAAAAGATGATTGTCGATTCCCTGGAGCCCCCAGATACCCTCATTTGTAGATAGAAGATTTTCGACACGAATTCAGTTGAAAGAAAAGAAAATTCAAGTAGGTAGCTTCCCCGAGTGAAATCTAAATCCTTGTCATCGGAAATCCATTAACGCGTAGCGTTCTTTAATTTGCGAGATTAAGGGGAGGAGAAAGTGCGAATTTATATATCGAATGGAAAAAAACATCCCTATTTGCATTTATTACTCCGTGTAGGGTGAGTTATCGGCATCGATTCGACGCCGACGCAGCATCTCGGATCTCCTCGAGTGGAAGATCTGGTTACGTCACGTGAAATTGAGTCAAAAGTGCCCCCAACTCCCCACAGTCATAAAATATTCAGAAAAACACAAGTTTTTCTTTTGGCGGGACGTCCATTACTCAAAATGTGTTTTTTATTCACTCGTCTAGTGTTTCAGTTGGCTCGTTAGGAAAACAAAGAAACTTTGGAGGGAAATGCACGGAAAATATCGCCAATTCGAACCGCAATTCCAGACGGCAATTCCGCATCTTTAATACGAGAATGAATGGAACGGATAGGAATTTAGTTTCAAATAAAACTGGGGGAGTGGGTGGGAAAGTGGGGAGGGGGCAACATTGTCCAATCCAAGAAGAAAAGAGAGAGAAAAAATCCTTTAATTGAATTCCCCGTGATAGATCACTGGCAGGTTTCTCTCTCGCACCCGCAGCGTCCTCAATCTTCGCTCTCAGTCGGGCACGGAAATCAAACCACCCTCAACATTTTCCAAGAGTCGTTTGTTACTTTAGTTCCAAATGAAAGTCTGCTTCTGTGTTGCGTGTACCTCTTGAAGACGGGACTAATTGGATGGGATGCGACTTGCTTGCCAAGTACAGGAGCGAGCTGATAGAACACGAGTCAGACGGCGTATTACCAAGTCCGAGCAGAAGGAATCAATGAGGGGGATGAGATGTTGTCAGGAGTCAGCTCTCTGTACTCGCGAGCTGACTGAATGTCTTTGTGCTTATTTTCAGCTTTGTTCAGTAGAGGATAGAAGTCGACAGACGAATTATATCTTTGTGCAGAGAGCAAATTTTCTTACCTATATAGTTTACTTAAAAACACTATATTGTACACAGATTTGATTTCTTAATATTTTGCAATGTAAAGTTCATCAGAAGAATAATTCGATATTTTTCGGACGATTCTTCAATAATCGATTTTTTTCGAAACTAAATATATGGTAGACTTGTGAATAATCCCAACAAGTAAAATAAACATAACATCTCGCTTTTGACCTAATATTAAGTACCTATGCACCATTTTGCCATTAGATTTTTGGTGCGGCCATGTGTACTAACGGTAGACGGTCGTAATGCATGCTATATTATCGAAATCTTCACATTTGTAGGTATATGTTGTGATATAAATCAATAAATAATATATGTTTTTAAATCGATTGATCTTAGTCGAATGAAAAAACTCTAATGACTGCAATGTATGCAGAACCAAAAAGCTTCCCTCTCTTAGCACTTGAAACAAGTATAACTCCATACGTTGGCATCTCATGCACGGAGCACCTGAAGATCAGAGCAAACACAGCTTCATCATTCTCTCCGGATGCAGATTAGCATCGAGAAGAGATTGCGTGCGCCACCGAGCATCGAACCTCCAGCCCCGTGGCTTTATATTCCACTCCTTCACGCCATCGAACCGGAGCCATCCATCTCCCCTGCTCCACTCACATCCAACCGCTACGTAGATTTCCATTTCCTCTGGCCATTCCAGGCTGGAGCTCCTCAGTAATGGGCCCTTTATACGAGATTGACCATTAGCTAAAAACATACGTATATTTCGGCCATGTTTTATTACATCGAGTCAGTTTTAAACTGGAAATCAAGATTGAAACTGAAATCTGGGCAAATTTAATTTTTTGATACAATTGAATCGGATATTTCCCAAACGACAACATTGTAATATACGACGTTTCTGTAATACACAATTATTGTGTGCATTTTGTAATTTGTTTCCTTGATTTATTAATCGTTTAATGGGAATGAGTAGAAACCTAGGAGGTAATTAAATGTACTTAAACCAATTACAAAACCAACGACCACAAAGCCATATATCATGTATGTGAAAGTAAGATAATAATATTTACTATTATTGTGTAGTAAATAGGTAATTAAACAGAAATGTTATGTTGGAGAATAAATCAAATAGGTATCTATACATAAATGTCCGATTTAGATTATTGTCCTTACTCCTTATCAACTGCTTTAATGGAACAGAGAATTAAAAAAAAACTGCCCTAAAAGAACTTTCAACAACAGTATTCAGAAAAGAGGATCCTACATAATGTTATTATATATTGGCTTTTCTTCTTCTGGGGCTCATCGATACAAAACGACACTTATCATGTGCCATTCAAGTCGGACTACCTGAATGTCTTCCCGGACCGGCACACGTCTTGAACGCGCCTCCACGACGACCTCCACGAGGCAGTCAGCACGGAGTCCACGGCAGTAACTCCAGAACGTGCTCGATAACTCCGATACACGGCCCCATAGACTCGCGATATTCCTACACATCTCTCATCCATTTTATACGAGCTACGCAGGTTCACTGTCTGATTGGAATTTATCTATGAGTGGAGTTTGGAATCAATAACATTTACACCGAAGAGATCTCGTAGATATCTCACAAACCCTCTTCATAAGCTCGCATTTATCTCAAACTCTTTCTGCCAAAACTAAATGCGTAACTCCTTCACTATCATTTCTTACAACCAACTTGCTTCTCGTGTTTTTCAAGGTATTTTAAGGTGCTGCAAGCGCGAGCGATTTTGCTGCATTTTGTAGACACTTTTTTGGATACGATTGGAGACTTGACTTGGTGATTTGAAATTTTAACCATGATTAGATCAAAGACAAACTTAGGGTTATCCCTAGATATATTTTTAATTTGTTGCTTCATTAATTAGTAATAATTAGTTGATTTTTGGTAGCAAATGGTATATTTTCTTGTCTCAATGGGTGCCGTATGAAATCTAATTTAAAAAATGTGCCAAGTGAACCATAAGTTTGTCGTTTATCTAATCATGATTAAAATTTGAGATCAATTGGTTCATGGGTATGGTCTCCAATCGTATCGGAAATTTCATAGTTTTGCGCGGTTTTGTTGAATAACCGGCGCCTAATTAACGATGCAATAAGCAAAAATCAAAAAGTGCTACTTATATACAATCAGACTGATCATGTGAACATCCTGTCAAAGTTACACTCACTTATGAAACAATTTTTCTCTCTCAATTTGCTAAAACAAAAAATGTAGGTGTACTACAGCCGGTCTTATAATATCGCAAATGTCATAAAAGTATAATTTTGCATACCATTACCATTGACGGCCCCCAAGTATACGTTTTCGTCGACAGCATATTGGGGGCTTCGGGATTAATTGTAAGACCAACGCAATGATCTCAATAATAAATCACTGGTGAAAAAATCCAAGCAAATTCAAAGTAAAATAAATGGAGCAGAAAGCTATAACTTATAAAAACATTTACTATACTCAGTCGAATTAATTAATATTAATTAACCAAGCCTATGCAGGAAACTGAGCAGCTTCCGCTTTATACCTACTTTCAAAAAAGGTAGCAAGAGTGGCCCTATGCATAACAAAGTTGTGAAACATTAGTTTGGTTTATTGAAATGTGGTCAGAAATAACAACCTATTTTTAATAGTTAATCAATATCTGATGTAAATCTTGAATCGAAATCAAGAACAAATGATCGACATCTGATTAACTAAGTTCTACTCAGTTTGTCAAAAAAAGATAGCAAATGCTGATGTAAATTTTAAAGAATATTGAAAATATAGCAGGTATTGAAAAACTTACTTTTTTGGTGAAGTGTATAGAAAAAGTAGCATTAATTGAGTGCCTTTTTCACTATGTATTTAAACAAAGGTGGAGTTATATGAAAAAATAGCAAATAGTGGACAATAGTGAACAGTGAAAATAAACAAAATGTAAATTACTTAGTAACGTACTAAACAACCGAAGTAAGTATTTCCAAAGAAAAAACAGCGTCTCAAGGTTAACTCTCCTCGTCAATTAAGTGCCCAGACACGTTGCTTCCCCGTAACTCGCCACAAAGAATGCGCTTATGCAAATGCACTTGCACCTCCATGCATTACACCTCCGCGTCTCCGGATGTGTTAACTGCACGCTTCCGCCGACACCGCGCACTCTTGTCGCCGCCACTCTGACGTCATGGGAGCTCCGACCAGTGCAGCGGCATTGTGATGCGAGATCCCACGGCGTTTAGCATTGCGAAGTGGAAGAAAGTGTGTACGGCGATCAGAGATATATGCTTCCGCGGAATAAATAAACTAACAGAATAAACACTTTACCATTTACACAATAAAGCCTTACAGAGCAAGATGGATCCGGCAATGCGAACTCCGGGGGGCGAATATTTTTCTGGCAAAGACTTCGTAAATGAGAGAAAAAATTATTTTGTTAAAATTCCAGTTTTAACATTTTTGAAGGGAAGTAAATCCAACTAAATTATGTTTTCAAATGTCATTCACGATAGTTCTGGGATGAAATTAGGGTCGTGAAAACCCTCTAGAGTAAAAAATGTTCGATTTTTATTATTCGAAATAGAGCATATTTACTGTTAATATATCCTTTATTTTACTGATATAATAGCTGTCAGAACACAGTCTGTATCCTAAAATTCTAAAATTCTATTTGTATAAATACTAAGTAAGTTATTATAGAGTTTTGTCACAGTCAATTTACGTCCCATTTACGAAGTATTTGCCAGAAAAATAATCGCCTCCGGCGATTCTTGGTTCGATTCTGGCGGCTAACATTCCTGACTGAGGTTTTG
Source organism: Leuctra nigra (assembly GCA_934045905.1). Lineage (NCBI taxonomy): Eukaryota > Metazoa > Arthropoda > Insecta > Plecoptera > Leuctridae > Leuctra > Leuctra nigra. The sequence continues at coordinate 14,188,403 of OW203767.1, read as the reverse complement.
TCCCTCTCTATGGCTATTAGGCCACGACCACCGCCCATCATTTACATATTTTTCATGATCACTTCCATAATTTTAATCGTAGCATTCATTCGGCGCCATTAGCTTATGCAGAAGTGCGACATTCATTATAAACACCAAGCAAATAAACACAAATAGTCGTAAGTCCTAAGAATTTGTGTGGCTTCTCTCAAGTCATAAAATCAAAACATGGAATATTTTCTCACTTTCGTAATTTTTGTTTCCTACACCATGTTTTATCCCTCAGTCACGAACGTAAAATGACCAAACTTGTGCATCAAATTTCAAAATGAAATTTCAAAAAACGCCTCGAATTTTGCTCTCACCCAGAATAATCAGAGAGTTGACATTCAGGAGATATATTTTAATTAGAATCTGTCAAACCGTAATTCATCCGAGGTGAATATTTCACCCACCTTTGACATGTTGTGACCCTGGAAAACACACTCCAGCTGATGCACACAGAACCCCTCTTCTCATCCCCAAAGCCAGAGCGATGGACCCCAACTATTAGGTAATAACCCCCCAAGTTGCACCTGCCCACGGCGACACATTCATTACCGTAAGTGTGACTCGTCGATAAATATCAGTCATTGACCTGCAGAATTCAAAATTAAAAAATATCAAGGGGTATCATTAAGGTGATACTAGCGCTCGGCCGTTTCAGAAAATTGATAGAGAACAATTGTTTCATAAGTGGGTGTAACTTTGATAGGATGTTCACATGATCAGTCTGATTGTATACTAGTAACACTTTTTAATGTTTGCTTCGTGCCTTGTTAATTAGGCGCTGGTTATTCAACAAAACCGCTCAAAACTATGTAATTTGCGATACGATTGGAGACGACACCCGTGAACCAATTGATCTCAAATTTTAATCATGACTAGATAAAAGACAAACAAAGGGTTATCACTTGGCACATTTTTGAAATTTAATTTTATACGGCACCCAGAGAGATAATGAAAATAGCAAATTTTTCACCAAAATCCACTAATTATTGCTAATTAACGAAACAAAAAATTAAAAATGTACTAAGGGATAACCCTAATTTTGTCTTTTATCTAATCATGATTAAAATTTCAAATCATTTCGTCAACCTATTTTGTCTCCAATCGTATCCAAAAAAGTGTCTACGAAAAGCAGCATAATCGGGTGTATCTTCAGTGTTCCATTTAACCCCAATTATATGGCGCAGTGGAGGGTACATACCTAATCAATATTTATTGAAGCTGTCAACCTCTGTCACGCTCCAAGATACAGACATCTACGAGAACGCGATGTTTGCAAACAAAGTTCCAATAATAGACGACGAACCACATGTTTATTCAGCTCCTAGGACCTGAACTTCTAAACATGAGAACGAAACGTTATTTTCTCTCACGATTTACTAAAAAATTATAACGGCTCTCATTAATCACTCTCATTATTTTTTATATTATTATTTTTTTAATGTATTTATTGGTGGAGGTTGCCTCAATAAAAAGACCCCACTGAAAGAAATGGGATTTACTTTTATATTTTGTGCACGGCAAAAATTTTAATCTCGAAGCTGATCAATAATTTAATATAATAGTGACAACAGCCGGAATAATGGCAGTGTATGATAAATTTATTAAAATTGCGCTTCATTTTTGTCTTAATTTTACAATAAACACCATTTTCATGTGAATATATCAGCGCCGACATCAGAAAACATTTCTCCACTCAGCTGGCCCAATGAACGGCATCAACAAGGGTGGAAAAGCTCCCCGTAATTAAAAGTGCTCCAAATTTTCAAGAAATTATCGCTGAAAAGGGCTCAAGGGAAATGATAAAGAAGTTGGTTTTAATTAAATGCTGGATTACTGGGATTGTAATTGGTCGAGAACTTGATTCGACTTGTTCACATTTAGCGCATTTTACAAAATGAACGCCAAGATAATGGTTTGTTTCTTCAGTAAGGGAAAAAGCAACCACATACTTTGCAAGTCATATTTCCCAGGAATATACAACAAATTATACTGACTGCGTCAAGAGAGAAGTGGAATAGAATATATTACATAAAAAGGCTCCATTTCTTGGAGTATCGTTTAACGGTCAAAACTCAAAAGTTCACGGAGTAAACTTGAATGCTCGAGCTTTTGACAAAAGTGACGGAGAAAATTGGCTCAGGCAGTAAAGCTCTGGACTTGCACTCCAGAAGTTCCGAGTTCGATTCCCGCGGTTTTTCCTGACGTTCTTTCGTGGTTTTCCTCAGCCGAAAAATGCAGGGAAGGTTTTCTAATAATCATCAATCACTATAATCAATTATCATAATCATTCAGCCGTCGCCATTAGTTGCTGAGCATCCCCACTAAAAAAGTACAAAAATTGAAACGCATAAAAATGGAACCTTTTCATGCGATTCAATTAACCCTTTCTCTCGAAACATTTGCTTCCCCAACATGAAAAGGGTTGTATTCCTGGATCGGAAATGTCTGACCACGAGCCGTCGATTTCCCCGCGGACCAAAGAGTACAGATCTACACGCCGTCTAATGAATGACGCTAGTACCACCCCCAGCCGCGGCAAGCGCTGCCCGGCTTTCATTAAGACTGAACGACGTCGGCGATAACTCCGTCATGATTGGCTCGCGGCATTGCTATGCCGGACAGAGCGTCGCGACGTCGTAAACAAGGCGTCGGCGTCGGCGTCGCAGGATTAATCCGCCCGATGCAGGATACAATCTTAGACGGGCCCAGGCGGATTGCCAATACTCTTGAAAAGTGGATTTTGAAAAGAATTTGGAGTCAATCTACTAAGGCGATCAAATGTAATGTATTACGAGATCCTTCATGATAAACTAAATTGGCATCCTTCCTCTTACAATTGGAACCATTTTGTTTCCAGGAAACCTTTACAAAATACATTACTTTCGAATTTCGATACAATTTAAAATGTGCAGATCTTTTCTGAAATCTAATTCATTATGATTCCAGAAAAATCATAATTTAATACATATTTTAACAGAGAAAAACTAATGGATAATAAAAGCTAATACCTATAAGGTATAGGTATTGGTTCTATATTACAAAAATATCATATTTTAGCTAAAACGTAAACAGACGTCCAAGTTTGATACATTTAAGTGTTGTACCAAATTTTGAGAATGATCTGGAAATAGGTCATCCACAATAATTATAATCACAATCCAAATTTCTATCAAATTACGTCCAGATTTCATAATTAATGACTGAACATCATCGTAGTTCATATTAAAAAACGCGAGCGTTCCAAAACGGATTTTTGACATCTACATTAAAATTCCCAACATCTCAACATTCACAGCATCAATCTGTAATCTCCAGCCTCCCGGACCACATTCAAGAAACACGCGTCATCCACGCACATTCCTAGCAACGCATTCCACACGCTCTCCACGCATCTTAGAGCAGGAGATTGCTTGGCATTAAGATGGTGCAAAGCGCGGGTGATTTTCTTGCTTGTTGCAGGCACTTTTCTGGATACGATTGGAGACAAATTGGGTTAACGAAATGATTTGAAATTTTAATCATGATTAGATTAAAGACAGACTTGGGGTTATCACTTGGTAAATTTTAAATTTTTTGCTTTGATTTAATAGATTTATAGTGAAAATTTTCAATTTTCTTGTATCGCTGGGTGCCGTATGAAATTTAATTTAAAAAATGTGCCAAGTGATAACCCTAAGTTTGCCTTTATCTATACCAATCGTATCGGAAATTTCATAGTTTTGTGCGGGTTTGTTGAATAACCGGCGCCTAACTAACAAAGTACAAAGCAAAAATTAAAAAGTGCTACTGATATACAATCAGACTGATCATGTGAACATCCTATCAAAGTTACACCCACTTATGAAACATTTTTTCTCTCTCAAGTTGCTAAGCCGGCCGAGCGCTTGTACCACCTGAACACTGCAGAGAGTGCATCGGCCAGCTGCATTTGCATATCACGGGTAATTGCAGCATGAGAATGCACCTTGTTGCAACTTGTTGCAGCTAAAAGTCAGCTGCCAAAGAGCGTTCTGCTCGGCTGGGTGATGTGGGGAAAGAGAGCGCATGGATTCTTCCGTCCTCGTAAAAGTAGAGACTCGAGAAATAAATAAATGAGTCAGAGGCGGCTCGTAAACGGTTGGCTGGTTTTGTATGAATCATAGATTTTGTTAGCAATTTTAACATGATATTTTGCACTATAATTATAGTGATTTTTTACCGACAAACAACGGGTTTTGGACATTAAATATATGGAAGAAAGTAAGAGGAATCGGTCTCTGGCAGTATTTATTTTGACGAAGGTGTGTAAGTTTTTCAAAATTATATAAATTATCCAAACATTTGACATTATATTTATAATAATAAACTCTACATGTGAACCGTATATTAGTATAAATACAGTAAGGATCACTGCGGATATTTTAATTATGTACACAATTAAAAAGCGTCACAAATTATAATTATTCAAATATAGCAGTCGAGAGAAGTTTCGCATTCTCCGTAATTAATTATGCAGCAAGACAACACACAATACAAGAGGAAAGGCGAGAGTATTGCTTAAAACCACGATAGTACCGAAGTCCTGAGCTTCCAGAGCACTCTGTACTGCTTGGTTTAATGAATGGAGATGATAACAGAGAAGATACTTGCAGTGATTTCCCTGGACATCAGCCGTCTGGCTTGCATGGAGCTTTTAGAGCTTGCACAGAGCTTTTAGAGCTTGCAAGGAGCTTTCAGAGCTTGCAGAGCTTTCAGAGCTTGACTCACCCGAGGTATGACGGACTGGACTTGGTCGTCTGCACCAGGAACGACGTGTATCTCGTGATCAGCATCATGGAGGATCAATTAATGACGCACATCACACGGGTTACACACGGACACAGTCTCTTCACTTGTTCAGAACACAGTTCATATCACACAGACCATTGTCAAGATCAACTCGATTCGGAAACTAAATAATGCATTCGCTAATTAAAATAAACAAAACATTGTATATTTTGTCCCTGTGATAAATCTTGTTGAGCTCTTGAAAGATCTTGCCAAGATTTCTCAGCAGGGTATATTCTGCGTTTCTAAAGAGAGTATTTAATATTTATTGCCAGGATTGAATTAAATAGTAATGCTTTGCCAATTGCTTTGCACTACTGAATCAGTGAACTGTCTAGACAGATATCTATGAATAATTTGATCTTCGGATTACTAAGCCCCAGGGATTTTGTTGATTAAATATGTTATTGTTGCACAAAGGGTTCATCACACTCTTATTGTTGACGATAACGCGATCAACAATGACCTGGACCCGAAGGTACGTCGAAACCGGCGGTGAACTTGCTGGGAAGGTCGAAGAAAGTAACTCGACGGAAACAATCAAGTTATGAGTTTTATCGCACCGGCTTCCTTATTGCCAACCACACGGCTATAAATACAATCTGTCCGGGATGGAGTTCTACGACTGACCGCAATGGTCACTCACACTGCATGAGCTCGTAAAACAGACTCCAATATCGCGGAATATTGCTCCGGAGATGATCCGGAGGAAGAACTCTTTCTGGTTCACATGTTGAAGCGACAAAGTTGGAGAGAATCAATTGAAATTCGTTGAAGACATTTAAAAATTTGTTGAGCGATTATATTTGTATACGGATCAAAATTTGACATTTGAAAACCTTCCATATATCTATATTTTTATCTAGTATTCTATATCTATAATGACGGCCACAATTCATAGAATGGCGGAAATATTTATTGGTGGTCCTTCACCTTAAAACGTACAGATCCTTTGGCAGGGAACTTTGCGAATACAAATTGTCCAAAACTTAACACTGATGAACTTCATTAGAAGCTTATAACTTGCCAGAAAGTTTACAGATTTACGGGCCAAATATATCTTTAAAAATCGATATAATTATAATTTTAAGTTCTGGAATGTTCTAAATTCTCAGCTCTCGAGTTCCAAACAGGAAGTAACTTCCTTTGCAGCTTTGCATGAGGTTTTGAACCAGTGTTTTATCTTGAATGAACAGATTGTTGAATACGCGATATGCGAGAACACTGAGAAATCCATCAACCCCACGGACTGACACCTCAATGTCCTGTCAAGACAGTGACGTCAGAGAAGGTATAATCGTGACCTGGAACCGTGACCTGTAGCCGAGCAAGTGAATGTGACCAGCACAGTCCTTGGGTTGCGTTTCAATAGAGCCCGCTTCCGCTTCACAGTTCACACACAGGACAATCACGAAAACAAACTCATAGAATATTCATGAGACGAAATAACAATTCAGATCGGAGCGCAGAGAGCGTGATTGGTTCACAGAATGTCAAGACACTTTCATAGGCGTGGGCGTTCTTCGGATTACTGCGATATTCAAACAATATCTTGTCATCGTTTCACTAACAATCGTCTCAATTAATACCTATTTGTTATCGTGACGTCACGTCAAGTGAACTTGTCAAATAGAGCTCTTTGTTGATAGAATGCTGAATGTTGAAAATTACAAAATATACTTAGTTAAATCCTGTTAAATTCTTCAAATACTTCGTCAGGTAACGTCAAACTTCATTAAAAAGTTAAATATTTCGATTGCTACCACCTTTAAGGCACTGGCGGCCGTCTAAATTTCTTGTCAGTTGTCAAAAGTGCCAGAAAGCCGCCAAGTGCACATGTGGTGAAAATTTCAGATCAATCGGTTCAGCCGTTTAGACCGTGGCGATGATATCAATTTTTAATCAAGTATGTTTAGTTTGACAATATTCCAGGTTTTCATTGGGAGAGTATTTTAAATGTAACATAAACTGGAATAGAATCTTTTGTTTTACAACCGGAAGATTGCCTATTTGAGTGGTCGCGCCTACACATAACTTTCCACCTAGATGGCCACATGTGTGTTAATTAATGCTAATCGATAGGACCGTTAATTTATTCTCATTATTCATAAATAAACCCCCGCTAATTGGCCACTGATGGTCGGCGAATAATTGCTCATTTCTGACGTAAACACAGCTGTTGTGTGCGTATTACTGTGATGAGTTCAGTTAGACAACAAAGCAGCAGTGAAGGCATCAGAATACAAATTTTACAGAGACAAGAACGTAAAAGGATTTTGGGTTAAGGGTTTTTAAGTCTTTTTATGATTTTTTTGTCTACATTTTTCTAAATTGCCGTGTAAATGCACACGAAAAATCTATCAGTTTTTAATTTTACGAGAAAAAAAGTGAGTTACCCGTTAGGTATTATGAAAAATACATTTCAACCTATTTTTAGAACAATTCTAATTTACTTTCAATGCGGAGAGCAAGTTTAAAAAAAATAATTTACATATTTGTGAAATCTGCTCGAATACAATCATAGTGCAGGTGCGATTATGAAAGTGTCTACATAATGAAATCCAATCACGCAATGGGCCCTAAAAGACCCACCCACAACGACATGGAAGTGCACCACACGTCAAGTATTTCACACCTGTATCCGAGCGGATTAATCATATGCAATCATAGTGCTGCTGTGCTTATGAAATCCCATCACGCAATGGGCCCTGAACGACCCACCCACAATGACATGGAAGTGCACCACACGTCAAGTATTTCACACCTGTATCCGAGCGGATTAATCATATGCAATCATAGTGCTGCTGTGCTTATGAAATCCCATCACGCAATGGGCCCTGAACGACCCACCCACAATGACATGGAAGTGCACCACACGTCAAGTATTTCACACCTGTATCCGAGCGGATTAATCATATGCAATCATAGTGCTGCTGTGCTTATGAAATCCCATCACGCAATGGGCCCTGAACGACCCACCCACAATGCCATGGAAGTGCACCACACGTCACGTATTTCACACCTGTATCCGAGCGGATTAATCATATGCAATCATAGTGCTGCTGTGCTTATGAAATCCCATCACGCAATGGGCCCTGAACGACCCACCCACAATGACATGGAAGTGCACCACACGTCAAGTATTTCACACCTGTATCCGAGCGGATTAATCATATGCAATCATAGTGCTGCTGTGCTTATGAAATCCCATCACGCAATGGGCCCTGAACGACCCACCCACAATGACATGGAAGTGCACCACACGTCAAGTATTTCACACCTGTATCCGAGCGGATTAATCATATGCAATCATAGTGCTGCTGTGCTTATGAAATCCCATCACGCAATGGGCCCTGAATGACCCACCCACAATGACATGGAAGTGCACCACACGTCAAGTATTTCACACCTGTATCCGAGCGGATTAATCATATGCAATCATAGTGCTGCTGTGCTTATAAAATCCCATCACGCAATGGGCCCTGAACGACCCACCCACAATGACATGGAAGTGCACCACACGTCAAGTATTTCACACCTGTATCCGAGCGGATTAATCATATGCAATCATAGTGCTGCTGTGCTTATGAAATCCCATCACGCAATGGGCCCTGAACGACCCACCCACAATGACATGGAAGTGCACCACACGTCACGTATTTCACACCTGTATCCGAGCGGATTAATCATATGCAATCATAGTGCTGCTGTGCTTATGAAATCCCATCACGCAATGGGCCCTGAACGACCCACCCACAATGACATGGAAGTGCACCACACGTCAAGTATTTCACACCTGTATCCGAGCGGATTAATCATATGCAATCATAGTGCTGCTGTGCTTATGAAATCCCATCACGCAATGGGCCCTGAACGACCCACCCACAATGACATGGAAGTGCACCACACGTCAAGTATTTCACACCTGTATCCGAGCGGATTAATCATATGAAATCATAGTGCTGCTGTGCTTATGAAATCCCATCACGCAATGGGCCCTGAATGACCCACCCACAATGACATGGAAGTGCACCACACGTCACGTATTTCACACCTGTATCCAAGCGGATTAATCATATGCAATCATAGTGCTGCTGTGCTTATGAAATCCCATCACGCAATGGGCCCTGAACGACCCACCCACAATGACATGGAAGTGCACCACACGTCAAGTATTTCACACCTGTATCCGAGCGGATTAATCATATGCAATCATAGTGCTGCTGTGCTTATGAAATCCCATCACGCAATGGGCCCTGAACGACCCACCCACAATGACATGGAAGTGCACCACACGTCACGTATTTCACACCTGTATCCGAGCGGATTAGCGACTTTAAAGGCCACTAACCCGACTAATTAGCGTGCAACCCAGATCCCGTTCCCGTTTAAGTGTTGCTTAATTAATTATTCCTCTGGTTAGCTGTAATGAGAGTTCATTAAACGCGTGTTTGTGTTCGTTAATGCCGGTTGATGGGACGACCACTAGAGCAGTAATTACAATATCAAACTAATAATTATGTACTACATGCTAATCCTACAATAGTCTTCCATTCACTAATTATTTTTGTCACACATGCTCATATAACTGACAAATTGCTTGTACAAAACACACCCTTCTAAATAGCTGACTATTATATGAAGAGGTCGTGCATGCCGCAGGATCTTTGCCGGGGGGGGGGGGGGGCAGAAGGGGGGGGGGGGGGGGGCACTCGCAAAAAAGTGCAGACAAAGTAGAAACGGAAATTGCTTGGTTTTATTTTTAAAGATGAAAGGTACTGGCCCATAAAACACGATAGATCGATCGTCTGTAAGTTGGGTCTGGGGGCATAAGCCCCCAGGATGCCCAACAGGAATGTTTAAATTTTGAACACTTGAAAAGGGTATTTGAGACGCTGAATATGCTCCTCTATTAAGTTTTGATTACAAATCCTAAAAATCTGTGTTTGGCGAAAGAGTAACTTATATTTTTTTGTTTGAACTGTAGCTTATGCTACTTATCTTCAGATGGAATGTGATGTAATTAAAAAAATATATAAATAAACATATCTGCTCAATTTATCTGCCCCCCCCCCCCACACCCCTACCGGCTTTAATGTATGTAATGAATGAGCTTGGGTTATGGAAGCATTTCAAATGAATGAATGACATTGACCGATGGCCATTTATAAAATATGTATCATTATCGCTGGTAAAAGTTAACTCGGCAAACCTTTTGCTACTGCTGATTATATTTGTTAGCATAATGATAGAGTAAATCACAGGAACTTTCTTTGAAAGTGCATGTGCATAATTATGCATAATTGGCGATGCAACAGTTCAGTACACTTCGTAATGTTTCAACGTGTAATAACAATATTACGTGCTCAACAAGAAAATTACCAGGTAGAAGGTTACAAGAAAGTATGATTGAATATGGAAATGACTTATCCAATACATGAGAGCGCTGTAAAATCGACTTATTCGACGAATAAGATTCATCCCGAATTTCCAAATCGGTTCATATGTTTCAAAAACAGTATAATTGATCAATCAAACGTTTCAAAAGCAGTAATATTGATCAATCAAACGTTTCAAAAGCAGTAATATTGATCAATCAAACGTTTGAAAAACAGTAATATTGATCAATCAAAAGTTTCAAAAGCAGTAATATTGATCAATCAAACGTTTCAAAAGCAGTAATATTGATCAATCAAACGTTTCAAAACCAGTAATATTGATCAATCAAACGTTTCAAAAGCAGTAATATTGATCAATCAAACGTTTCAAAAGAAGTAATATTGATCAATCAAACGTTTCAAAAACAGTAATATTGATCAATCAAACGTTTCAAAAGCAGTAATATTGATCAATCAAACGTTTCAAAAACAGTAATATTGATCAATCAAACGTTTCAAAAACAGTAATATTGATCAATCAAACGTTTCAAAATCAGTAATATTGATCAATCAAACGTTTCAAACCAGTAATATTGATCAATCAAACGTTTCAAAAACAGTAATATTGATCAATCAAACGTTTTCAAAATAAAGTGTTCCTGAGTAATCCAAGCAATAAATCTCAAATAAAAATTATGAAACACAAACATTTTTTTGTTTACATCAGCTACCTTTCCCCTTCTCGATTTCCTTCAATCAACAGGTATGAAATCACTTTGAACTCTCGAACGAGTAACACAATGCACCACTCTTATCTCTTCCACGCAGTAACAACACTGATAACGCGAAGTGAAACACTCGGGCCGACCGGCGAGACTGAGAACCCTCACACGACGCACACCGCGCGGTTGACTTAGCAAGACTGAGTCAGTCTATAATAACCTCCACTTAGTTAGCCGCTAACCGAGCAACACCCACTCGGAGTCCGATGCAAGTTCGAACGCAGAGAAAGTACAGCCTGCACAGGACATGCACTGCATTGTTCATAAGTTGGAATAAACGAATTCGAGATATTTGTGAAATGGAAGTGGGCTGGGTCCAGAGGCAATTTTTTATATTAAAATATCGTAATCTGCAACTTTTCAGCCATTAAAATTACAATATTTCATCACCTTAGTGCCAAATTTAAAATAATTGTAAAATGTGATAGTGATATTTTTGTAAAATTTCTTAAAAATTTACATCGGGTTACAAGACAAAAATAGTGAAAGTAATGTATCCACAAAATAAGTAGTATCGTATTGTACAATATTGTACACAGTATTGCATGTCTACCTTAAGTAAGAAGTGGAGTTGAATCTACATAAATGTGATCCTTCCCTTCGGGTATACATGCGTTTATGTATCTACACTCTGCCAAACAAAAATTGATCGTTGAACAAATTTGAATGACTGCTGGTCATGTCCCACAACCAATCAAAGCTTGTTATTATCATTGAAATGTGAAGTCACCTACTAGAGTGAGACAATGAGATCGCTTAGACTGACTTCTGATGGTGCGATCTTACATTTTATCAGCCTATCAGATTTATTGAACGTTCAATTTTTGTTTGGCCAATGTACATGCTCCTTCTCTCCCCACATGATAGTAAACGTACTCTTCTCAGTTTTCATCCTACATGTTTTGTCACTTTGTTGCTGTCATATTTCTCTCTAAATTAATCGAATTATTTTTCTGGGCCAATCCCAAGAATCACCTAAGCTACTGACTTATTTTCGCCGCTGACTAACCTGCGGTCTCTGAACAATAGCGTGTGTTTTGTGATAGCTAATAGCGTCCGTCCTTCGCCTAGCGATGCCTGTGGCTTCGGGCACGAGGAAAACCTTGCCAAGAGAGATCGTATATAACTGCCTACGTGCTGATGCATTCAACTCGATGCATTTAACATTACAACATCATTATGCATTTGTTTGGAAAAATTATATTCATTAGATATCAGATAAGTATTAAAAGGTCACCAGATGGGAGAGATTTCAACGCTAAGACAGTCGACAATGTTGTTTACGACCTTTTAAAATGTAAGCGTCTAATATTTTTTTTTTTGATCAAGCAACATTTGCAATTATTTACTGACTAATTGCGAATTACTATGACAATAATTGGTAGATTATGACGACAATTTGTCCTAACTCTAAGGTAAAGTATGATAGGAATGAGATGGTCGAGGCCTATTAGTAGTGAACCTTCCCAACATTTGCCTCTCGACTGAGGGAAAGAAACCACGAAAAAAATCATTGAGACCGGTTGCGGGAATCGAACCCAAGAACTCCGGGGTCCAAAACGTACCAAGTTCCTGACCCAATCCTTATGCAGCCGAGTCGATGAGAATATGATTTCTACAAACCTCGCAACTAAATTAATCTGAGAATAATAATCATGATTTATTAAGAACGAGCAACAAGTGAGTCCTACACGATGGGTCGCCCACAATGCAACACGCCCGATAGCGGGAGTTCCACCAACTAATGTCAACACATCTAGAAGTGAGGTTATGTTGCTCCGTGATTATTCAAGTAGAATCAACACGGGATATAATGGACTACGTGACAATGGGAATTAGATTGTTCTATATTCAAGACTCAAACACGGTATTGTTCACTTGAATCACGTCAAAGAAGAATTATTATTGACCTAACAATGAACAATGCCTCGGGACGAACAACTTGTGTGCTTATTCAGAGCTTTGGAGATGTTTATAATTCAATAGGGTTTTAGGGGCAGAGAAGTCGCTCTACATAGTCTATCAGAAATGTAATTTACCTTTTTGTATTAATGTAATGAATGCTGACGCATTGACACATATTAACGACTAACGTACATACTAACGCATAGCTTCGAAAAAAATATAATATACATTTGAAAATACCCTCTCGCACCCTCCCACCCCCCTCCCCACACCTATAGATACACTCACAAAATATATACGACATTTTGGAGCTCTGAACTATACCTTTTGATATTATAAATACATCGCATTGCATTCATATTCTTTTCGTTTTTCTCACTTTATTCTGAAATAATATCCCAGTGAAAGAGACTTACTTTTATTTTTTCTCTTTAATTAATTGTAAACAATTTTCAAAATGTGAAAACAACGATTCCATATGAAAAAAAGTACAAACAATTACAATCATAATAAACACAACAAAACACTATTTTTAATAAGGCCACGCCTAATTAAAACTTTCAAGTAAAATCCTCCAATTAGTCCTCAGTTTCGTGTATCTCCTGCAGTTGGCTGCATGTGATGTGCATGAGAATGAGATGAGCAGAGTTTATGATTCACTGAGAGTAATTAGCGACTGAAGCGAACTCTCTCTCTCTCTCCATCTCTCTCTCTCGTCTTATTACATTACCGCACAGGATGTGAGTGAGAACAGATCTCGGTGAACTGTGGAACATTTGGCCGAGCCCATTTCCTTCTCATACATCGATCTTCAGAGATGAACGTATTCCCATCTCAGGCTGGATTATTGGGCTGATAATTGGTGCCCTAGGGCCAAGGCAGCGGGGTCTCACCTCATGGAAATCAGGCATTATATACGAACATAATTGTTTTTTTTAGAGAAATTATAAATCTCTACACAATGAAGTAGCAGCACGTATGGTCGACGGGAGATCAATTGCCCCCTGGGCAAGATTTTGACCACTTACCCCCCAAGGCAGTTGCAACACATGCCAACAGACTGCCAAAATGTCTGAAAGGTCTACATTTCATAACAACAAATTTGAATTAAACTATAATCAAAAAATTTCAAAATTCGATACAGAAAAATTGTGTATTTTGACGACGACACTGAAACAGATAGGTATATTCTGTAACTAAATTTGGTAAAAAATTTCGAGTATACAAACAAAATTATACTTTAAAAATGTTTCTTGTGCCCCCGGAACCCTGCCCTGCCTCAAAGTCCCTTTTAATCTGGGCACAAAGCATATATTAAAAATATTTTTCTGTTATTGCTTATTTATTGGAAATAAATGTAGGTTTGAAATTATCTAGAAAACTAGACACTTACACTAAATTTAAAACTCTGAGATGTTTTAAACTTAAACACTTTTCTCGAGATTCGTGTTCCATTGAAGACGATCTCTCTCATTAATGCACAGACACCTCGCAATTTTAATAATCAATTAGCGATAAGAAATTAAAATTCTTAATTGAGAAATCTCATTGGCAGGAACGTAGTTTAACACTATGGGGAAACCATGGAAGCTAGACCCCAATAGATTAAATATATTTTATGATCTATGAAAACCGTTGTTCCTCCTAGAGTGCGAAATCTGTACAAAAACAATACTGCCATAAACCTAAAGACGATTCCGACACATCCTTATAGCCGTACATAAATTTATTAAAATGATAGAAAATTCTGTTAAAATCGCGTACAATATTTCTAATTGCCGTTTCGAGACACTCTAAGCTGTTTCCTCATTGCTCATAATACTCGATCAATCAAACGCCACAGAGTTCAAAACACTCCAGCAAGCGTTAACAATGCCATCACTTGCAGATAACACGCTAATCTCAGTGGGTCATTGTGGCGACAAATCTGCGCTTTCCGTCATGAAAATGTCAACAACTCGACTCGCATCGCGTAACCATAAACCTCTCTCTCTCCATGTAATTACTGCCCACTCGAGTGATTGTAAGTAGTAATTAGCGCAATTACTGAAGCCGACTCTTAATCGTAATGAACCCCTGGCACGTAGGCAACCCAGCCGACTCGCGCGTACTGCGGATCACCTACCACGCAGGGGCAATGTTATTACCCCCAGCTACGACAAAACCCATATAAATCTTGATTTCACCAAATCCCAAGGAACAACACAAAGTTTCAAACTATAGGAAAAACATACACTTCCAATATTTCCAGATTTACTTTCGTATTTTCTTTTTCGGAAAACGAACTTTTCTCATCTTGGTATGCTCCCCAGGGAGTGAACGGGATAATGTATGGCTGTATTTGTGCACCTGTTACCTGGATAGAGGGTTGAATTACTACTGTATTATTATACACTGCCATAAACAATCCAGACATAAAACAAAACCACCTGTGTTCAGCATCTTGCAAAAACAAAACTCTGCATGTGACGGGATAAACAAGAGTTTCTTGCAGCATCACTTTTTTAGAGCACACAACGTTTTGTTTGAAAATAAGATGTCGTTCTCTTAAATACATTCTTGAAAGAAGTTAAATTCCCTTCAAATACAAAAGGGAAAAGTTAATTAAGAAAAAGCCGGTGAGATATGGAATTCTTTCAATTAAATAATTTTTAATCCCAGGTAGTAAAATTATATTCACGACACTGTTACTTTCTTTAATTTGATTACGAGTCGTAAAGTGGAATAAGGTCATAATTGAGTTATAGCAAATTACGAATTTCCTCAAATTTCAGAAAAAAAGTAAAAAACATTTTTTTTGTTTTGAGATTGAAGAACAATATAAACTGTGTACATTTAAAATTATATTTTTAGTTTGTAGACATAAACTACGAGTTTTTACTTGAAATATAAATACAAGTGGTACTTTCGGGAAAATACGAAAAATAATACAAAACGGTAAAATACATTTCAAACGCTTCAACACATTCTGACCTCATAATTCCAAATTTTCCTCATATTTCGTCGATATTTTCCCGAACATTTGCTCCCCCCCCCCCCCACATCTGATCTGCCATATTGCTTGCCATGAGCCAGGTCATAGGTTAAGTGCGGTACTCGGAGAGGGGGGGGGGGATGATATTGCATCCCCTAAGTGTGTTGTTGTCTAGCGCCACCTGGGGCCAGACGAGTGCGTCATTAAGATATAGGGGAGAGGGGGTGATGACAACACTTACCGCTGGTAGGGTAGCTTAGTGCGGGCTGCATAGCAATGTGCACCCTGATTTCATTAGACCAGGTCATTACGAGTAACTACATGGTCGGTAGTTTGTACGTGATCCAGGGGGGGGGGGGATTAACCGGGATATTAGATTTCACTGAAGCCGAGTTTTAATCCGGGTAGATTAATTTGTGGATTATTTTAATTTTTGGGGAATTTAATTGGGGAGATTAAAATTAGGATTGCTCAGGATCCCTGAAATAAGTGACAAGTGACAGTGAGGAAAAAGTAGGAAATCTGTTTTTGAGTATGGCCAAATGTGTCTATGCCTGGCTGGATTCTTATTGGTTGATGACAAATTTCGCATTGTTTTCTCATGCTGACTTATCACAATTCCAGAAATAAAAATCCTACGGAATTTGCGGAAAAAATCGATTTTATAGAGTTACCTAGATATTTTAACTGTTTCGATATACATGTCGTACTATAGCATTTTATGTAAAATTCTAATATGTATATCTTTCGAGCTTAGACAATACACAGTGTTTATTTTTAAAGAAACTGTATCTAGTATTTGACTTCATAAAATGACAACTTATACGAATTACAGAAACGATGTTCAAAAGATTCAGATTCAATCAAAAGCTCTTGCCAATGTTGCTAATACCCTTTTTCATTCACAGCCCTTACAGTTACAGCCTCCATGACAAAATCACGATCAACGGTCGACAACATCTCAATGGCAATATGAATTTCTTGTAATCGAATTTCTGCACATTACCAAGCTCCCTCATCAGCGTGTGGTCAATATTCAATCAGGTCAAAGGTTATTGAAGCGAGAGTGAAGTGGACAACAAGCAATTAGATTGAAACATGCGCGCGACGCAAGTGCTTCTGGGAAGAACACCTCGATTAACTCCTTCCGGGCAGCTAATGGCGTGTGGCGTCACTCACTTCAGACACTCCGTCAAGAGTTCATATCATTATATAATGCGTATGATGAACTTTAGTATAAAGCGGGCTCTGTTCGAAACAAACTGGAATTTCTTCCAGACCATTACGACTGTCTTTCAAGAGTTATTGAAAAACTAACATCATTGCTAATTCCTGGAATTTGAATGATTTGAACCACGTAATTTTAATTTTTTAACAGCTTAGTTCAGTTGTGGTTCAAATTTAAATTCTGTATTAATATTTACATAATCTACGCAATTATGTCAAAATTACGAAAAAATCAATTTAAATGCCTGCTAATCAAGAAACTGCTAATTGAGAGAAAGCTGACATTTTTATAATTTTTTTTGAACTCAAACACAATTTGTGCGATCAAGGATGTAATGCAACAAACTCACTTTTTTCTGGACACCATCCTGTAGAGGTTATACCAAATCGCGGGCATGTCACCTCCAGAACGCACAGTCACTATTCTTGGTCGCACAGACACTATTCCTGGTTACACAGACACTAGTCCTGGTCGCACAGACACTAGTCCAGGTCGCACAGACACTAGTCCAGGTCGCACAGACGACTAAGTACCACTGCTCCACTTCCTGCTATCATGCAGAATATGGATCGTTGCGGGGGGTATCTGGGTTAACACTTGTCACGCTACCAGGTCGCACAGACACTAGTCCTGGTCGCACAGACACTAGCCCTGGTCGCACAGACACTAGCCCAGGTCGAACAGACGACTAAGTACCACTGATCCACTTCCTGCTATCATGCAGAATATGGATCGTCGCGGGGGGTAACTGGGTTAACACTTGTCACGCTACCAGGTCGCACAGACACTAGTCCTGGTCGCACAGACACTAGCCCAGGTCGCACAGACACTAGCCCAGGTCGCACAGACACTAGTCCAGGTCGCACAGACACTAGTCCTGGTCGCACAGTCACTAGTCCAGGTCGCACAGACACTAGTCCAGGTCGCACAGACACTAGTCCAGGTCGCACAGACACTAGTCCAGGTCGCACAGACGACTAAGTACCACTGCTCCACTTCCTGCTATCATGCAGAATATGGATCGTCGCGGGGGGTAACTGGGTTAACACAGACACTAGTCCAGGTTACACAGACACTAGTCCTGGTCGCACAGACACTAGCCCAGGTCGCACAGACACTAGTCCAGGTCGCACAGACGACTAAGTACCACTGCTCCACTTCCTGCTATCATGCAGAATATGGATCGTCGGGGGGGGGGGGGGGGGGGGGGTAACTGGGTTAACCCTTGTCACGCTACCAGGTCGCACAGCCACTTGCCCAGGTCGCACAGACACTAGTCCTGGTCGCACAGACACTAGTCCTGGTTACACAGACGACTAAGTACCACTGCTCCACTTCCTGCTATCATGCAGAATATGGATCGTCGGGGGGGGTAACTGGGTTAACACTTGTCACGCTACCAGGTGATAGGCCGAAGAAGCCGCACGATGATAACACTACATCTTATCAATCAATACAACGCGGAAGCTCAAACATGACTGAGTAAATAAGTCGTGTCTTCATACCTGAATGGATGGTGAAAAGGGAGAGTTGAACGGGAATAATCGATGACACTTGAAATAGTGAGGTGAGGACAAGATTTAGTCAAGATGGGTGACTACAACTCTGATTGACATTTTAGCTGTCGTGATAAATATGATGCAGTTTCGTACAATGTCCCGATAGAGTTAGTGTTGGTAGCCTCGGAAACAGCCAATGAAACACAGCCATCTAGAACGCTCAAGTCCACTTTAGGTTAAAGTCTACACCTGGTCTACACCTAATCTACCTAGTATACCTACCTACAACGGCGACCTAACAACAATTTAAATATTTTCATTCTATCGCCGTAGCTGGCCATACATATTGATACTCTTTTTGTCCCTTACGTCGGCGTTACGTCAATTGAAATGGACTTTATCTTACTTGTCGAGACATTGCACAAAAGTAAACTTGTCGACGAATCAGTCGCATATTTTATTTAACGTAATCACATTTTCTTTATCTGAAATCAAATATTGGATTCTCCATCAAATTATTTTTTTAACATTTAAAAAAACACAATTTGGTCACTACAATGAGTTTCCATCTTTAAATCCACCCAACACACAAAAACAAAAGAGCTACATTATTCTTTGTTACGGCACAAGTCTGGCCTTCTCTACGCCATTGGTAACGTCCACATGAGCGCACAAAGACTACCTAATGGTCGGTCTTACTCCCGCCATTGTGTCTCTCCACTGTGCGATATGCTTGGGGTTCTCTCGCCTATGCCAGTTATTTATTACTCAGACTCCAGCCATGTATTGGTCCAGGGAGGGATGCTGGAATCCCAATATTGATTCACGTTAGTCGAATATGTCCGGTGTGAGTATTGTGTGAGACTTGAAGGATTGGCAGTCGGCGGTTTAATGGCATGTGACAATATGGCAAGCTGCTGGGTTGATTCTGGTTTATTTGGTAAATATTAGACTTTTGTTAATTCCTTTGATAAAAATATAATTTGCAATAAAAAAGCGTCTCCATTTTTTAGAAAATGTCTCTAATTTGCAACAAATTTTGAACAAAACTGTTAAATTAGTAATGAAAAATAACACTTCAAACTTTATAAATTAATTAAAGTTCTTGAGTTTTGTTTGAATTGATAAAAAATTAAAATTAATTCGAACTTCTCCGCGAACTTTTTATTAGATGGTAAATACATTAATCTAATATTACGTTGTGTCGTCACTAAACTTCCTCAGGTTTACTAAACAAAAGTTCATTACTCTAAAGTTCACTAAAGTTTCCTAAAGTTCATTAAACGAAATATTTTCATTTACTAACTAATAGAAAGTTCGTGAAAACTTCAAATGAATATAAAATGTTTTATATACTACTTTCAACTTTACGTATGTGCAAAAAAGTGGTTAAGACTGAGGCAACTTCACAAATTATATCTCCCATCAAGTAGGCTCCGACAAAGCTTAAGCTAATATTTTCATTCTGGTCAACAAAAGTTCCACGAACAGTCTTTCACTTCTGAAGCTGCGGGCAAAGACGACAATGCACCCGATTAGCATTGATCGATACCAGACTGCAGATCCTCAACTTCACGATCTTTTCAATTCATCTCGCCAGATTTATTCTTCGTTTTCCGCGCCATTAGCGGCATTGTTGCCGGTGACAACAATGGCGGTCGTCTTAGGGGCCCGTGCATGGCGACACTTCGCCGCAGACAAAGAACTCGGACTCATCAAGAGGCGATTGCCGACACTCAATGAGCGGGCATGTCTTGGATGATCGACGTCTTTGAAATCACGTTACCTTCACCTGAGGACTTTTAAGTTTTTTTAAATCGATTTTTATCAATATCTTTTACCAATGTAATTGTTAATAAAACAAGGCTATGTACGAGTATTCAGAACAGTTCAATGAAAATAATTTCATAGTTTGGAATGTACTATTAGTTTTATTTTGTCTACAGACGTTTAGTGCCATAATTTTTCTAGTTTTCGGGCACTAAACGTCTGTAGGACAAAGTAAATCTAATAAACCATTACAAGTTATGAAATTATTTTCATTGAACTGTTCTGAATACTCGTACAAAGCATTATTTTGTTAACAATTACATTGGTAAAAGATATTGATAAAAATCGATTAAAAAAACTCTTCAAAGTCAAACTCACTACCCAGCAAGAAATTTGTTCAAATATTTGGAGCACATAGGTACTTGGATCTATACCAAGAGAACAGGAAAATAGAATCCACGTAAATAGGCTCCACTATTGGGGAAAATTAAAGGTTTTACCCGCTTAAAATTTGTCAAAAGTTTGTGTAGAAGAAAAAATCTCACCCATACATGTCTGCTGGACTGAAGAATGGTCATTTGACAACTTTTGCTGAAAATTATGTATTAATTTCTACAAGACATTTAGCCTTTTATGTAGATTCTAGATAAAATGAAAGCCTTTTACTCAAGCATTTGCAGGTATAGCGATAATTTACACAATTATCTTTAATTTTCTACAATATCTTTTTATATCATCAAAATGATACTCGTCTCCCTCCCCAAGAGATCTCATTACTCATTCAACCCCTTCTGAGAAAATATTTAAACATAATAATTAAATTTCAAAAACTTCTTGAAACCAAACACAGCCACTGAATATTTCTTCCTGTAATTAAAACTTTCCAAAGCAACATGAAAATTACAAAACGTCCGCATTTGATTAAAAGCCTCGTGACTCAAAGATCATGATCCATGGCGTGAAATCAGAGCTGCTGCGTTGCTAGGCGACCAGGTCAAAGGTTAATTACTAGCTACTAATTAGCGAGGGAGATCAAATAAGAGCACGCTTGTTTGGAATTATAGCGTCGTGGAGAGTGCTGAATATTGGATGTAAGGGGACTGATGTTCATCAATCATCCTCGGAAAGCAGCAGAGTCCGCGATATTGTCAGGGATTTCAGATGATCAGCGGGAAATTTATCTTGCACATGGACAAATGTAGAGGAGAAATATATACACAGAAAACGGGGGTTTACAAGTTTGAAACAGTACGAACTTATTATGTTATAATCTGTGATAGAGAGTCGGTTTTTAAATTCACAGTTAATTAGGACTCCATTGTCATAGCAACAACCACAATGACAACTAATTTAACAGAGCATTGACAAACCAGTCCTAAATAAACAATGAAAAATTATTTTTAATGATACGAGTAATGGAAGCCAATTTCTGTTCCAATAATATACGCAACGTTGTGGGGTTGGAGCCTCCTGATTGGCCAACGTCGACGGACGTCTTGGCATAAATAATTTTATTTGCTCCATTAATACTCGGTTTACTATACAATTTGTATGTGTAGGTTTAACTGTAAGATATAAGGCAGGTTGTTTTTAACTAGACTTTACTCTCTGTACTTTTATCTAGAAGCCACTTCAAGTTTTGCATAACCAGTATCTCGTTTTATTTTACGTCATTTCATTCGTCGTACTTTTAATTATACGAATGTTGGATTTGTTAAATTAACTTAAAACGAATTTGTCCGGTTAACACAGCGAACGTTTGTGTATTTAGTTGTTCGCCCCTCGTTGAATTCCCTCTAACTTGCCAACCGGCAGAATCAGTGCTAAAGCCAGTCAATAGATTTGTACCAACCGATTGGGCCCTCTCGCTACATTTGGCTAAATGAAACACTCGCGTACGCACCATAACGCACGGGCACATTTCCTCGTGTGGTCTGCATATACAGAACATTCGCGATGAATACCATTCCCTTCGACTCTAAATCACACTTCTATCTCAAATGTGCTGACTAAACTACTTTTGTTTCGATCCGGGATCGCTCAGACGTACAAATCTAGGCAATAGAAGAAAACTTGGTTGACAAAATGTCATTATACCTAAGTCAAGTCAGTTTTACCGCATAGACATGACAGACTATACCCTTTTCATTGAATAAATAGCCACATTAGTAACCCTGATGTTATAATAACACCCAACATAACCTCACTAAAGATCAGCTGATGATAGGACCGCCATTTTCCTTGTCAGCCAATCAACGGTAAAACATGTCGAAAGAACGTATCATTTCAAAATGGCAATCCTATCACAACTGATCTTTAGTGAGGTTAAGTTATGTGATAATAAAAAGAAGGATGTCCATAAAAGTACGTAAAAACTAAAGTTTTTGTTTGGATATAAGAAATAAGTACCTTGCAATTTCCTCCCAAATGCTCACAATGACCATATTGTCATTCTCAATTCTTTATAAACAAACAAAACTATAACAACTGAACGTCATCTGTGATGTGACCGCCATTTTCTTTATCTCGGCCAATGACGATCATAAATGAGTGGCATTGTAAGTTGGAGAGTAATAAACGAACTCCATAAAGCGAAATGTTTATCTTTCAAGTACCCATCAGCGTCTAAAAGTCAATATTCAATAAGGAAATGGCATTTCACTCACTGACGAGAGCAGCGACGAAGACATATAAACCTTATCTGTGTATTGATAGAATAGAATTGTATAAATGCATCGGCATTCTGAATACAAGGGCAATGATTCTATTACCAGGTGCAATAACACGCACGACGGGTATTGGATGGACAATTTCAATGCAAATGACGTGTTGACAGTTAAATAGGGTATATTTTATTCCTTCTACCTACGCAATCTCTCACCGAGGAACACTGTTATTCTGACCACATTATAATATTATTAATGATTATCATAATATGGACAGAAAGACAGAGATAAGTATATTGGAGAGTGTTAAAGGCGTATCATCTGGTGACTTTCTAGTTGCGACTTTATTCATTAGGTACCGAAACAAGAATCTAGTTCAAGTTCGATGATCCTGCTCTCACAATTTAAAAAAATAATAAAAAATTAAATGTACAATATTACACATATTCTTAATTAAAATCAAAATTCTATATCCAAAATCTCGGGTGTAAAAACTAGCGTAAATTTTTAAAAATACCAGATAAGTGAGAGAATTACGGTACATTATCTGACGGTCTTGCTTATTTCTCTCTGGTGCTGAAAAACCATGGGCAAGTCACTCGGACGGACTTGGTAACTAATCCTCATATCCCCGTGACTCTCGTAAGTGCGGCATATCCCACATCGCAGGGGCAGTTTCGGACCCCGGTCACGTGTCGTGTGGTCGGGGCAGGCCCCCCCCGATCGATCCCCCCCACGAGCACCGGACGTCCGACGCTTGTTTTATAACCGGCCGACTTCGACGTGGCCCACGAGGTAATTTCATTGGCTCTGTGACGTCATAGGCTCGGCTTTGATGATGTTGTTACAGAGCAAGCTGATCACTGATTCAAACATTCGCGCGAGAGTCAAGTGTCAGTTTGTTTACGCAGCTCTGTGTGATTGAAACAGCTCAGACACCTGATCCGTTACACAAAGCGCGTTATCAGATGAACCTAGACAATAGACATAATAACACCGATTATTAGTTGGATTAAATATAGAAAGAGTATGTACAGATTATTCGGATTAGGTACAGATTTTTTTAAATAATGCGCTTTTACGCACATAATTGAGGCCAATAGGTAGATGAAACACTGGATTTCTTCACGTCCTTTGATTCGGAGAAAAACAGGAATCCCCAGTAATGTAAGTCCTTAACTATTAGGCGGGCTCACGAGATTTCAACCCACGTTTTATTACGGAAAATGTTTTTTAATGGTAAGTTGTATCAGGTTTTCTATCTAGAAAACTAAAAGCCCTTTTGCATTGCATAGCTAACTAAAGATTTTTTTTGAAATACCTGCTTTTGCTTTTTCTAAGCAACAATCTTTATGCATTTTCCTTTTTATGTGACTCCATAGACCACAATATGGATTGATCGTCTCAAATGAAAATACTACAAATGCAAGTATCCTATACCCACTTCATAAGCAACCATCGCATTGACTGGTCCATTGCCCACTCGGGTATCAACTTTCCCCCACTCTGCCATTATCACCCTCCCATCATTAAATCCACCGTTAAACAAAAGTAACAATGAGCCTGTCATTACGACGCCGATCAAATAATCCCACTGCATTTCATTGGTCGACAAATCCACTTTACCTTCGCTCAGAGTAACTATCCAAAGCGAAACCCAAAGTATCCCCTACTTTCACCTTCTTAACGACGCCCGTAACGTTCCGGATGATATAGCTTAAGATCACGGCATATTTATGTTGTTTACAAAGTCTTTACACTCGAACTAAAAGCCGAGATGCAGTTTTGAAGATGTTTTAAATATTCATGCGGGGTGTTTTGAGCCGGAGCGAGAGCTCATTAAAGTAACAGGAGTTGAAGATTGCCTAGCCACGTGCAGGTGTGTATGATGTACCTGCGTCCCCGGAGGATGCAACCGCTTGCCGTGTTAAACGTGGGCGGGGTGTGAGGCGGACGTCGCATATCCACGAGGCCCGCGTGTCGGGCGATGTTACTGATGGCGAGTGGTATTGGATACTGGCGGAGTTTATTGGAGTTCTGAACATTCCGTTGATGAGATGAGAAGGCATGTTTGGACTTGGCGTGTGCTGCTTTTGGATGTGGATAAAATTCCGTCCAAAAACGTATTGAGTTACCCCTACCGAATATCAAATAATATTCGTGAAAATTGAACGCAGAAGAAAAGTAATTAAAATCAGGTACAATTTCTACTATCAGAGTGAAAATTGATGGTTTTTAAGTCAGTTTCCATTTAAAACTGGCTAAAATCTCCATTTTTGTCTGATCGCTTCGCATTACAGGTCAAAAAGAGGAAAGGACGAAGCCAATTTATTCACAAAAGATGCATTATTATCCTGCTCGTCTCCATACTGATCTACCAAGATCGGTATCTTGGTTTCAACGGGAAATTAATTAAACTATAAACCTGCTTCATTTTATTGTCGGATAATCTGAAAGAAAAGCTGTGGTAAGTCTTCCGTGCTCGCTTATTACAGCGTTTTCCTAGTCACAATAGGAAAATATTGGAATTACTTAAAACTAAAAAAAAATTGTCGTCATATTTCTTTCATATAATACAGAATGGTGTGCTCAGAATAATTAAAAAAAAGTAACTATACCGCACGCTCGAGACAAATGTCTGGATTGTCCAGAAATATTACTTCTTCCAAGGTGCCGCGTAGAACGTTGGACGCATGAGCAGTCGATCTATCTTAGAGTTGAAAAGCGTTGCTATCCAGACGGTCTATTCTCGTCGTTATCCAGAAAGTCCGAGCAGGAAGCGAAATACAATAGACAACGCAGAACAAGGACGCTCGATGCGGAGGAAGAGAGAAAAACGCGCCAAAAGAACACCATGAGGCGGAAAAGTAGGAAAAACAACGTCATTAAGAAAATATATTCTTTCCTTTTTGCGTTGCACGGTATATTAGCAAGGCCTGTTCACACAAGGTGGTCTAGTCTAAAGATTCTCCGAAGAAACCACCAAGAATCATAAATATGACTCAGTGAAAGTCGCAGAATTTTAAACGGCAATTGTTCTTACATTATGGAACTGTCATCTTCTTAGTGAAAAATATGTTGTATAGAAAAAAAATGTTGTATAAATTCAATAACTATATTTCTACAGGCGCCGAAATTAAATAATGCTAATTTATCTCTCAGCATAACGCGTGTGAACAGAGCAAATGTGAATCCCACATCTGCCACCAGATGTAGTGAGAATTGACAATACTGATTATGCACGTAGCAAAACGCCAAGACACTACTACTTAAATATCATCCCCATCATGCACATTTTGGAGCACAGCGTGCATGAAGAGAGCGCGTGTGAATCCCACATCTGCCACCAGATGTTGTGAGAACTGACAATACACAGCGTCTTACGCCATGACAATTCTCACATATCATGCACGTAGCATGCCATGCTGGCGCGTGTGAACAAGGCGCGTGTGAACAGGGCGCTTGTGAACAGGGCGCGTGTGAATCCCACCGCCGCCACCAGATGTTGTGAGAATTATCACCCGACTGAGACAATACATAGCGCCGCTGTCTTGTGCGAATTGAGCGAGAGCACGGAGGATAACTCACATTGCCAGCGTCTTGTCGCAATCATTCTTAGCGATATTCACGTGCAGCACGGCATAGCGTCCTCCCGCCTTAGCAATATTCACGTGCAGCACGGCAAAGCGTCCTCCCGCCTTGGCAATATTCACGTGCAACACGGCATAGCGTCCTCCCGCCTTAGCAATATTCACGTGCAACACGGCATAGCGTCCTCCCGCCTTAGCAATATTCACGTGCAGCACGGCAAAGCGTCCTCCCGCCTTAACTATATTCACGTGCAGCACGGCAAAGCGTCCTCCCGCCTTAGCAATATTCACGTGCAGAACGGCAAAGCGTCCTCCCGCCTTAGCAATATTCACGTGCAGCACGGCATAACGTCCTCCCGCCTTAGCAATATTCACGCGCAGCACGGCATAGCGTCCTCCCGCCTTAGCAATATTCACGTGCTGCACGGCATAGCGTCCTCCCGCCTTAGCAGTATTCACGTGCAGCACGGCATAGCGTCCTCCCGCCTTCCATCACTTGCACTGCATTAAGAGGCCTGCGTAAGCAAACGGGAAAAGCACGGTTCGTCAAAGCGATTTTTTGACATTTCTTTTCACGCTGATAAAATTTAAAAAAATTATATAGTATAAAGACCCATTACAGCTTTATAGACTTAATAATGTCGCAAACTGCAGTACTTTATGACACTTGGTAAGACTTCAAATTGTTAAATACGATTATTTTACCAAAAATATCGTATTTAACCCTTTGAGGTCGTAACAGAAGTCATAGTGTACTCCAGTGTGGGGCATTATTTAGTATATTAGGCTGCAATGGGTCTTTACTATCTGGTTTTTTTAAATTTCATCAGCTTGAAAAGAAATTTCAAAAAATCGCTTTTACGAACCGTGCTATTCCCGTTCGCTTAAGGTGGAAAATGTTGTTATGTCATAGAATTAATTATGTTACGGTTTGGTTAAGTAGACAATATGAGCGGAAAACGATATATTTTATTATTTTACGACCCAATAAGTAATGAATACCTGTTATTCTAACTCATTTGGAATAATTTATGTTTCATACGGAGCTTGTATAATCTAGTCCAAGCAAATGATATTCGTATAAACAAAGCTATCACGTGGGAAATAAAACACTTGTAATATAAACTAAAGTACTTGTACAGTGGAATAAAAAGAGTGTTCACAAATAATTGTTTTGAAATGGCTTCAGTAACTCCCCAAAGAATGTTTCTAACAAGAATGTTAAAATTGTTTAATTAATGGTTTAGGACACTTGACCTTTGTTACAAATAAACTAGGAAAACGCTCAGTGTAACGCGTTGATGAGCGAGCACAGAACATGCAACATCCCCAGTCACGTTACACGACACGGCACAAGACGATTTTCTCTGTGCAACTTTCCAATCTCCATATAAATACTCTGGATGAATATCAGATCCATTGTGTCGTGACTTTCCTACATACTTTTTCCAGCTTTTGACAACCCATACTAAACTTGTAAAATGACAATTAATAATTTACTGATTAGGCTTACAACGTGTAAAATTTTAGATTATGTTGGTCTTGATCACCATGCAAAATTTGAACTTAATCGGAACATTTTGATTGTCGACCTATCCAGAAGATATTATTTAAACTTAAACCAATTAGAGTATGTGGCCTTCGAACTGCATCCGATTTTATAAGCGCTAGTTTTATTGTAAATTGTGGACTGCTTGGCTGCTCTTCTACAGGCCTTGGTAGAGCAGAAGCTTAAAGAAGGCAGGGATGAAAATGTAGTATACGTTTTACAAATATTTCAAGATTATGGAATAAAATATCCCTAAAATGACAAAAACTTTTGAAAAGAACGATAGATAAGACTGAAAATTGGCAAAAATACCTAAAATGTTGGTACCAATGACCACGCGAAGTTTCAAGTTGATCGGTCAATCTGTTCTAGTTTAAATGTCAAAAATCACATGCAAAATGGTTTTAAATTTTAACCAATGGGAGAATTTGGCTGACATTTAGTATGATTGGCTAAAATATTGGTTGCAATGACTTTGCTAAATTTTAAATTGATCGGAGCAACCAATCGAAAGATAATTTTTTTTAAACTTGAACCAATCACAGGAGCCCGTACAAAAACGATCCCAGAGACCGCATAGATTACGTTAGTATGTGTGCAAAATTTCAGATCGATCGCTTGAGCGGTTTGACCTGGGCAGTGCAGGCAAAAAAACAAAAAAACAAAAAAACAAAACAAAAAAAAAACACACAGAGAAAGTGCCA
Source organism: Leuctra nigra (assembly GCA_934045905.1). Taxonomy (NCBI): domain Eukaryota; kingdom Metazoa; phylum Arthropoda; class Insecta; order Plecoptera; family Leuctridae; genus Leuctra; species Leuctra nigra. The sequence continues at coordinate 14,159,522 of OW203767.1, read as the reverse complement.
TAAGAGTACCGTGGTGACGCTCGCTACGCTCGCTCAACAACACATTAAGTCAAACGCAATGCCCGAAAGAGTCAAATGAAGCACTAACTCATTTGAATGGAACGTCATTCGTTGCCAAGAGACACAAATAAATTGCAGCCAGCAACGAGGGCAGTGTAATAAAACGAGTCTCCTTACATGACTTACACATATTCTGCAGTTGCAATCTTAACTCGGAGACTTTTATGCCGTCTGGAGACAAATAACTTGACCTCGCGGAATTATTTACAATCAATGTGCTATCCGGCCGCGTGGAATGCGACGCTGCGTGTGGAGGAGCTGCAGAGTTCGTCGCATAATGGCGGGCCGCGGCACAGCCAGGGGTCGAACTAAAGACTTCGCAATCGGAATCAACAGGTGATCAGGACTGAATTGTAGATGAATGTCATTTAGACCTAGCTAGTCTTCTAGGGCCATGTATAGAAATATTCAAGAAACACTCAGGGAAATTTTATCTACATTTTCTTTCTTTTAAAAAGAATGATAATAATTGAAAGCTTTGGTTCGTCGTTTCAAAATCCTCAAATAGTCATTTTAGATGGAAATAATGACTATCATTACAGGGGATAAGAAAATAGAATAGGAAAGTATGACAAAAGTGTCTTCCAGCATATTTATTTGTTAGAAACAGTCATCAACTGAATAACAATTCATTCATGAAAACTAAATTTAAATTGCATTTGACAATTTTGCGGAAAAATAGCTTATGTGACGTATTTCAGAAATTTGACATAACTTCTTATCGGTTTTTAAATTAGAAGAATTCTAGTATAATTTTTAGATCTATTCCTTAAAAACTACTCATCCCACAACAAAAATAATACAATTTCTGGAGTTCAGGACCCAATTCTGAAAAAAGTGAGAGTGAGTATGAGAGAAAAACAGTGAGAAAATTGTAATCAACCAATAAGAATCCAGCATGCTTATAGATTCTATTGGCTGATACCGTGTTTCTCACTACTTTTTTCTCTTACTCTCACTTTTTTCAGGAATAGGGGCCCAGGTACAGTCATGGAAATATATTCGGTAAACGCTCCTTCTCTCTTGCCATGCATTTACGTTAGTTAAGGCTCCCCCCCCCCCCCCTCGACCCGTAGCACTGGCAAAGTTCTTTAAATGTTTTGGTGGTTGAAAGGAGCGTTTACCGAATATATTTCCATGACTGTACATCTCAAAAGTCTTCTAATATCCACTCCACTTGACGTGTTCAAATGTTTTGCGTGCACTACAGGACAAGGGGCTACACGTGTACCTAGCAAGCACGTGGAGCACTGTGGTCAGCCCTGGCTCTGCAGCCACCACACGACACAGGGGTTGCAGCCGCAGCGGCAGAGGGCGGCGTCAATTATTCAGTCACACACCCCGTCTCACTTCACGGCAAAGAAACACACTTGCAAGCGTAGCTCATTCAATCGTGATGCGTGAGTTTACACAGCATCAATCTCCAATGCATGAGTCTAGTCACAGGCATCCAGTGAGTCAAAGCATCTTCTAGTCGTGTTCGTTTATATAAGTGAATAAGAGTAATTATTAACTTTGAAAAGGAGATGAGTCAGCACCAACTAGACCGTATCGCTAACAACCTTCACGCAATATGGAGCTAATTATGTTGCAAAGTTATATTACACTGTTGTGGACAGTGGAATACAACAATATGGCAGTGAAACTCTTGAAACTTACGCCTTCAGGACGCAAACGCTCTCGGACGTCATAAAGTCCCATTTACTGTAAGAATGATCGACATTGAAACATAAAGTCAAGCAACTTATTTGATTGCCATTCAGCAATCTATTGGAAACAATTTATTAACATTGTAATTATAATTACAGATATTATACAGTCATTAAAACCTTATTCAAAATTAAGCTGAACAGTTGACAGTAGATTTCAAGGTTCTCATTCTTACATTGAACGGTACTTATTGACGTCCGAAAGCGTTTGCGTCCTGAAAGCGTAAGTTTCAAGACTTGGCCCCCAGATTTCATTTTGAAAACAGCACACTTATTGGTGTTTTTTAAACTACCTTACCAATATCGCGATTGGCTACTTTTAGTGTAGAATTCTAGCATAAGTACACACTGCTGTATACACTCAAGGAGTTTCTACCAGAACTTTCATCTCCATGGTTCATGCAAATAAAATAAAACTGTGAAAAATGTAGGTAAAATGAAATGGAATGGATGTACAACAGTTTATTGTAAAAAAGCAACAAAGCTGTGTCTTGCCATCACTCAATACCGGCACTGAGCCCATGGGTGGCGCTAAGGGTGGCGCTAAGGGTGGCGCTAACGGTGGCGCTAAGGGTGGCGCTAAGGGTGGCGCTAAGGGTGGCGCTAAGGGTGGCGCTAAGGGCGGCGCTAAAGGTGGCGCTTAGGGTGGCGCTAAGGGTGGAGCTAAGGGTGGCGCTAAGGGCGGCGCTAAAGGTGGCGCTAAGGGTGGCGCTAAGGGTGGCGCTAAGGGTGGCGCTAAGGGTGGCGCTAAGGGTGGCGCTAAGGGTGGCGCTAAGGGTGGCGCTAAGGGTGGCGCTAAGGGTGGCGCTAACGGTGGCGCTAAGGGTGGCGCTAAGGGTGGCGCTAAGGGCGGCGCTAAGGGTGGCGCTAAGGATGGCGCTAAGGGTGGCGCTAAGGGCGGCGCTAAGGGTGGCGCTAAGGGTGGCGCTAAGGATGGCGCTAAGGGTGGCGCCTCGCAGTGTTGATGTTATTCAGAGACAACGCAAAGCCTGTGCACGTAGACAAATAATGGAAATCTGGAATCCTTTCATCCTCGCGTCAACACAATGTCGCCTGAGATAAGCCCAGCTTCCAGGCGTTGCATTGACTCCTTCATCTGGTCCAGATACCTCGGATCCAGCGCTCCAGCTTCCAGGCGTCATTACACTTTCAACACCTTACAGTACAATATCTGAGAGTACCACAAATCAATCATTCCCTTTTTAGCTCTCCGCTAAACACACTACGAGTCGAGAGTACTCGCAGAAAATTTCGATTCGGTTGTAAAAACAAATCCTAGAAATGCATAAAAATGCATTAGTTCTGGGTTGTACGTGACTTTTGTGACATTTAATCGTGTGTTGCATGTTGCATATACTGCTGTGAAGTAAATTATTTTAATTCAAATATTGAAAACCACAAAAACCATAAAAAGGCGGCCCCCTCTTTTTTATTAAAGGCTTGATCGATTATCTTTAAAATTTAACAGCACAGAGATAAAGAGTATATCTGTGTCTCTAGTGATTCGAAAAATTATAAAAAATGTTTTTCTCGTATTGAGGAGGGGCTAACATGGGCAATATATGAGTCTTTTTGGCACCTCTGCCCGAAAATAACTAAACAAAAAATAAAACTTTTGGGTCACTGGAGACACAGATCTACTCTTTATCTATATAATCTGTGAAAATTTGAAGACAATTGGTAAAGCCGCTTAGAAAAAAGTATGGGCCGCCTTTTTGTGCTTCATAAAACATGAATTTCATCAAGTATTGTAGACTCGGCTACACATAGATTCCCCCAAAAAATAATCCAAGTAGGTTTATTTCTTATCATTACTAAAAATCAATTGTGAAATGTTTTTTAGACTTTTCCTTACGAAAATAGAAAAAAAGGTTCCAAGTCAGCTGTCTTTACGACAGAAATGTCAAAGAGTATACAATTTGCTAAAACATTACCAAACCCGAACACGAAAATCTAGAAATAAAACGCAGGAATTGAATCGCATTTTCTTGACATTTGCCCGCTTGGCTCTCTTTATATTCGGCAATTCGCGGCTAACTGAAGAGCTTGTAAAAAGTCAAGGCGTTATCAGATTGCGGCCGTCTTCCACAGACTCCGTGTAACATGGTGGGGCGTGGAGGCTGAAGAGGCGCAAGAACATGTGGAAGAGAGACAGCCACTACCACAGGCATTCTCAAGCAGAGTTCGACACTGCGTTATGTGGTGGTCACTATCTTCATTTTACGAACAGAAGGTTTTTAATCCTGGATTTGAAAAATGTGTGTCAATTCATAGGTTGCATGTGATGTCATCTCATTGTTGCCGTCGCCATCTTAATGGCACGCAGAATAGCTGTGATTCTCTGCTTTTTTGACGATATTTTATAGTTAATAAGTACCTGGGAAATTGTATATGCTCCGGAGATTACTTTAGTATACGATGAGAAATCACTCACATTACAAAAATACATCGGTTTACCTCAACAAAGTTATAAATCTGACCCGTCAACGTGCCAACGTAATGGGTGGACATTTCAATAATTTAGCATTGCCGATATAAAACAAAAGAAGTTCGTGCAAGCTATGAATTGACTTAAAGCCTTTCATTGACGTCACTAATCACATGACCACGTGGTTTATCCCTGGTGTCAAAGGAAGTATACCGCATAAGAGAAATATTTACGAAATTTGACATCCGATTCCGAACGACGCAAATCAATCACTTCTTGTGTGTTAGTTTCTTGCAATAACTAGCAAGATTTAACGTAAGGGGTCACGGCAGATGTCAATTGTTCCCTTAAGGGGGTACGCGCGAGCTATTTTGCCGCTTGTGCAGGCACTTATTTGGATGCAATTGAAGACAAAATGGGTTGACTGACGTAAATGATTTGAAATTTTAATCATTAATCATCATTAGATATGAGACAAACTTAGAGTTATCACTTGGTTCTTTTTAATTTTTTTATTTGTTAATTAGTAATAATTAGTTGATTTGGGGTTGAAATTATGTAAATTTTCTTGCCTCGCTGGGTGCCGTATGAAATATAATTTTAAATATCTGCCAAGTGATTGCCCTAAGTTTGTATTTGATCATGATTAAAATTTGAGATAAATTGGTTGACGGGTCTGGTCTCCAATAATTATCGGAAATTTCGTCGTTTTGCGCGGGTTTGTTGAATAACCAGGGCCAAATTAACAAGGCACGAAGCAAAGATGAAAAAGTGCTACTAATATACAATCAGACTTATCATGTGAACATCCTATCGAAGTAACACTACACCCACTTATGAAACAATTTGTATCTCTCAATTTGCTAAAACGAACGAGCATAATTGTCATTTAATGTATCTAATTGGTAGGTAGATTCTTGAACTGTCACGATTAGCTTATCGCAAGGGATGCAACAGTCACGTGACACTACTACACACAGTCACTACTAACAGTAACAGCTGATCTCCTACACTCTGCCAGCAGGAACCTCAACGAAGTGTCAGCCGCAGAACTTCCTCCGACATCGGCGCAATATGATTGAGTCCTAGCGGGTACGTGAGGAGCACAGATGACCGCCGTCGAGAGAGAAAACCACCGCTTTTCTTTAGACCGCTCTGATGAAAACCTCTTCGTATAGCAGAAGGCACGGGTCTCATGCCTCGTCGCGGCTATAGTGGAGTTCAAGACCACATTTCTGACCCGATATGTGACTAGAAATTATTTTCAATAGTGAAACAATCGTTTAAAATGCAGTTTCAAACTAATACAACTCTTCATAAGAAAATATTGAATGTGACTCAATATTGACGTAAAATCTCCAATAGGTTCTCTATACGAAACAAAATACAATTAGGAAATATCATGTAGTACGCTTTTATTGTGTCAAACTTAAAAAACTTGACAGTACAGTGCAGGACTTCAACTTTTAAAAGTTAGATGCAATAACGTACCAAGTTTCACGTAAAACTCAACGATTCGCCCTCGGCAAAAGAGTTATTAAACGTCAAAGAACACTTATTTCTTTGCCATCGCTGTCTTTCAATCACCCTATTCTCTTCCTCGCATCTGGCCGCTGTCCACACTGCTCACGTCATCACTCAGTGACGTCACAGCTCCAGTTCATAACTCTGTCTCTCGAGGCTCCTGTCAAGTCTCGTCGAGAACAAATAGCCTCATTCGTCATACAGGTGTTCCAACAGCCTTCACGTCTCGACAGAGAAATGTGCATCAAACACACAGACTATTTATCAATCTTAAAGGCCGACGCACGCCAGTAATTACGTTACATGTCACAATCAAGCGGTGACGAATTAGCCGAAACTACTGATATAAATGACATTTTAGTTCAAACAACACAGCAAAGCTTCAAAACAGTTGTATTCTTCCTAGCCTTCTGACGTCACTTTACATGAAACTATCCAAATGACATGATTTTCGCTTGAATAGCGATACATCCTGTAAAGTTTGCTGCCTTCAACACATTATCAGATAAAGACACTACTGTCGACATCTCCTTTAACAGCCTTATCTAATCTATCAGTTACCGATGTACACTTTATCTTCGGAGCCATCTCCTTTAACCCCACGTCTCAGAACCCCCCTTACCCCCCTTGGCTCGTGCCACGGCTATTATTTCTACGTTAGACTCTTGGTCAACTCCCCCCCTCCCCCTCTTCCTTCTTCAACCCTTATCGACCCTCTTACGCTTACTTCTCGATCGGAAGACCAAGAGAGGGTGCTCGAGGAGAGTCTAATAACTCTATATCTACAGACAAGACCTGCCACGGCAAGCAATTATAAGTTCGCTGCCGTGAACTTGGGCCAGTCCAGGAAGCTGTTGGAGAGTACAGTCTCTTTGCTCAGACTTTGGCCCGTGTGATGAAGTGATCTATTATAAATCAACGTGGTGTAGTCAATTCTATTTTAACAATGGATAAACAGAAAAGTCTCCTCGAAACATGTAGGGATAAAGGCAAGCAAGTAAAAATAAAAAATTGTCGATCAAAATAGTATTAGAAACGTGACGCAGCTTATATTTTTCTGTTTCCTGCACGGGCGTAAGCGCGAGCAGACTGACTATAGGCTAATTAAAACTATACTCTTGTCGGTGGGTTCAGAGCTATGTTTCCCACGGGCGTTAGCTCAAGCCTACCGACTATAGACTTAATTAAAATTACGAGTTACTGGAAGTTCCAAATCTTTCAGTTCCGTATCTTTCAGCTAAGACTTGCTAGTAGATGAGGTATGTTTCCCACGGGCCTAAGCGCCAGCAGACTGACTATAGACTGTAATTAAAACTAAGTTAGATCATGGAAACTGTTGTCGGCGGATTCAGCTAAGACTTGCGAAGGGCTTATAGGCGATGAGAGGTGCCGAGAATTAGATAATTAACGCCCACCGCAACGCCGCAATCCAGGTTCACGCTAACGAACTTGAAGACTGAGTCATCAAGCTGATTGCACTCGCAGTTAATTACAGAAACATGTGTCTGGATAATGCGTATATTGTTTCCTGGTGAAAATGCATGCATAGAGATCACGAGATTATCGGGCGTCGAAATTAAACTTACTGAAAAAGCAATTAAAATCAAATTTAGGTAGTAAATTTGTAGTGAAAGTAGATAGACATAATTTGTCAGTTAACTAGTTCTATGATCCCTAACTAGTAATCCTTTTCTTCTCACGTTCACACCACGTCTTTAACAAAGAGGTTATAAATTATTTTATTTACAGCCTCCTTGATTTCGATCTCTGCATTTCAAATACTGCTTAAGATTTTGAGTACCAAGACTGAGGATGTTTCGAAGTTGTCCTCGACACCTGCATTCCACCAGATAACCTTATCTATGCACCTCATCATCACAATCACTCATCCATCTCAATTAAAATAAAAATGTACAAAGAAGATCAATTTCACGCTATGTATCAATGACACTCGCTCAAGTGCATATTCTAGATTGAATCACATTAGTTAGTACCTTCAGTTTGAGTCTCATGGAAGCGAGCTAAGTGGGAAGACACCGGTACAAAGACGACTGACAATGCCCCGCTCTGGTGTCGAACCGACTCCACCCAGCCTCATTACCGCGTCATCGTGACATTGTTCCGCGCAGCCTCTCATCACCATGGCGACGATCACGTGATTGCCGATCAATCCGGATGATTGACGCGGCGGTCAATTAGCTATAGGAAAACGCTCAGTGTAACGCGTTGATGAGCGAGCCTGTGTACAGCACCCGATTTGATATGCTCAGTTGCTGTACAGGACTTGGAACTTGGAAGGCGCAGTGATGAAAATTTAGTACACATTTTTCAAATATTTCAAGATTATGGAATAATATGTCCTTAAAATGACAATAATTTTTGAAAATAACGACAGATTAGACTTCAAATTGGCAAAAATACCTAAAATGTTGGTCCCAATGACCGAGCGAAGTTTTAAGTTGATCAGTCAATCGGTTCTAGTTTAAATTTCGAAAATCACAGGAAATATGGTTTTGACTTTTAACCAATAAGAGAATTTGGCTGAAACTTTGTACGATTGGGGACAATGTTGGTTTCAATGACTTTGCAAAATTTCGAATTGATCGAACCAACCAATCGAAAGGTAATTTTTTTTTAAATTTGAACCAATCACAGGATTCCATTCAAAAACGATCCCAGAGACCGCATAGATTAGGCTACGTCTGTATGTGTGTGCAAAATTTCCGATCAATTGATTGTGCGGTTTGACCTGGGCAGTGCAGGCAAAAAAAACACACAGAGAGAAAGTGCCATAAGAGTACCGTAAGTACCGAGAGTACTCGCATAAGAGTACCGTAAGTACCGAAAGTACTCGCATAAGAGTACCGTAAGTACCGAAAGTACTCGCATAAGAGTACCGTAAGTACCGAGAGTACTCGCATAAGAGTACCGTAAGTACCGAGAGTACTCGCATAAGAGTACCGTAAGTACCGAGAGTACTGGCATATGAGTACCGTAAGTACCGAAAGTACTCGTATAAGAGTATCGTAAGTACCGAGAGCACTCGCATAAGAGTACCGTAAGTACCGAAAGGACTCGCATAAGAGTACCGTAAGTACCGAAAGTACTCGCATAAGAGTACCGTAAGTACCGAGAGTACTCGCATAAGAGTACCGTAAGTACCGAGAGTACTGGCATATGAGTACCGTAAGTACCGAAAGTACTCGTATAAGAGTATCGTAAGTACCGAGAGCACTCGCATAAGAGTACCGTAAGTACCGAAAGGACTCGCATAAGAGTACCGTAAGTACCGAAAGTACTCGCATAAGAGTACCGTAAGTACCGAGAGTACTGGCATAAGAGTACCGTAAGTACCGAAAGTACTCGCATAAGAGTATCGTAAGTACCGAGAGCACTCGCATAAGAGTCAATCAATCCGGCTGATCGCCTCGGCTGTCACGTGGCCACACGGATGCGAACCCACGCCCCGCCGCGCTGTGACACGGAGATCCAAGGCCCAGGCGGGGTGCCAAGAGGCGCCACTAATAGGCGCCACGCAACTCTACCTTAGACTCAGTCATTAGCCTACTTATAGGCAGAAGGGTTTTCACAGTTGATCATTTTTCATCACACATTTCGAGTATTTTCATTCAAATTTACAGTGTCGCGCATTACCAATACAAAAGTGTTACTATTTTGACAGAATAAAAGTATTATAAGGACAGAAAAAAAGAAAAATTCGAATAAATATTTGCATGTTCACGCGTACTTACTTCATCATATTATCACGAAATAATTTCGTATATTTTACAGGATGATAAGTTAATTAATTATTGATATCCTTGTAATCGCATTTTATCATTTTCCATCACTCAATTTCGAGTATTTTATTATTTTTTAACAAAAGTGTGGCCATTTTTGAAAGAATAAAAGTATGTATTATAAAGGAAAGAAAACAGAAAAAAAACGTATACGTTTATTGCAGGTCCACTGCGTAGTAACTTTATAATATCTAGAAATATGACCGCATAATATTTTACAGGATGTTGAAGAGATTATTGATTATTGCTATCCTTGCACTTCACGGAAGCACTGTCATAGGAAGTGCACTGATAAAGCACCTAGTTCAATGCACTGGAAGTACAAAGCGACCTCAGAGGATCCGAACCTGGATACATATATGAGGCTGAATACGAACGCGACTAGAATCTAAATCCGAATGAAACAATTCTGGATCGTTTCCCCGAGAATAGTCCATGGAACAACATCTTTCAAAATACTTCTCCGACACATCGGAAACTCACAACAAGAGGTCATCTGACAGCCAAGACGATTTTCTTCCACCATGCTTTCTGATCGAGAAGTAGCCGAAAGAGCTTTGAGCTCATAATTTTCTGTTCTCTTTGAAATATCTGAACCAAAATACTTGTTCGGAAAACTTGCTTTTCACCTTATTATGCATAATTTATCAGCCCATTAACTTTATTAATGTTCCGAATGTAAAATAAGCTGTACCTCAGGGGCCAGATTCACAACAGTATCATCTCCTAATACGTACTATCTTTTGATTTAATACCAAGAACATCATGTTAAATGAAAGATAATACCAAAGGTAGTACGTATTAGGAGATAATACCTACTTCTTTGTGAATCCAGTCCTAGGGGAAGAATGTCCATTTTCTTGATTTTGCGTTGCACACCTTTGGAATGATGTAATCAAGTTATTGCCATTTGACTGATGTCAACCGATAGTTGTATGAAGTATTCTCTTACACAATTACTCATGCCAGTGCAGGCGCGTAGGAAGGGGGGGGGGGATGGGGTGAACCCCCCCCCCCCCTCTGATTCAATTCCCCTCTATGTTCTTATACATTTTATGTGTCAAGAAAAAAATTTGCAAAAAAAGTGTTAAAATCGCGTAAAAAGGAACCAAATTGATTTCTGAAATTCAAAAAAATTCCAGGGCTGTGCGCCCAGGATCCGCGTTTTTTTGGGGGGCCCTCCCCCCAGACCCCCCCCCATTGTCTTCGTAGGCACTAGCATTTCCAGCTCAAGTTCTTTTACAATATTATTCCCCCCCTTGCAAATTTAGTTCCTACGCGCCTGTGCCGTGTCACCATTACTTATATGATTGAATGAACCCAGAAATATTAGTTTTTGAGTCTCTGATGTACCGATATGTCCATTGAGTTTTGGTCCATTAAACAAGTCGACAGATGATCTTGATAAATCGCCCTCCACGGAATAATGCATGTAATTCATCTCCTCAGCTTCCAACTCACCTGGCCGTGTCGCGAACTCGACCCTCAATCGCCGCGTTCGTCTTGTAGTAGAAGTCGCTGCACGCGGAGCCCGGTCTGTCGCGCTCCTTGTCGCTCCCGCGCAGTTTGCACACGAACACGAGCAGCTTTCGGAACACGCCGTGCTGCTTGCCCATCACACATCACACGCTTGTGCCACGTGGTATCACGTAGGAGCACGCTTGTGACAAGTGGTATCACGTCTGATGCACAGCAAACTGACACGTAGCAGAGTATTTTGATAGGCAAAGTTAGGTTATGTTCGTTCTCAATAGGTAAAGTTAGGTTAGGTTAGGTTTGGTTTCGATACGTAAAGTAAGGTTCGAATTGTTTTAAAGTTATAGTTAGATTTCAGTTACGAGGTAAAATTAGGTTTCGTCAAGTTTCGTTGGAATCGGTTGTAATAGTCGGTTTCGAGGTGAGGTTCGTTTTCGAGGTTAAAGTTAGGTTATCACTGCACTCTTAGATTGCATTTGATCCACTTTCGATGACATCAATGATGTCTAGGAGAAGAATTTCACTCGATGTATTAGGCACTTTTCTTCAAATCTTCTCTTAAATGTAATATATTCCATTCATTTATAACGATTTACGTAAGAGTTAGGCGCTTTGCTGATGGATAAAGGGATAAGGAAGATAATAAATGGGAATTTTTAACACATTGAACACATTACGCGATAAATTTCCTTTGAAAAGATTAATTACTTTATGATTAGATAAAAGTACTGTAATGTATAATATTATGCAATTGGGGTTACGTACAAATTTAATATCACAATTAGTAATTAACTTGAGGTTTAGAATTCTATGCTTAGAACGTCGATGTGTCAATCGATTGAAATCAATTTATTGTTAAATGTGACTGACGTCAAACTCTGTAACTTCTGTTCGCTACAAAACCAACACTCAAATAACACGAATACATTGTCGACTGCACTTTGTCTACGCTTATGACGACTCCTTATCACTGTGTATCCACTTCTAAACGTCACTGCCACTGTGACACTTGACTCGACGCTGCGACGTCAACTGGCCGTGACTGAGTGGCAACACGTAACTTGTTGCATCTGGCACAGTGTCGAGATGAGTCAACAGATACACGCGACCAGAGAGGCTGTGGGTTATTATTAAAACACACCTCCGCGGGACGCCGTCGTCGAGGTACAACTGACGAGCGAACGCGAGACGTTGGCATTGTCTTGGTTATCGCAAGGTCGGCCGATAAACGAGATTAGAATGCTGCAGTTGCATTCGTATCCATCATTTCATGGACAATTGATTAAAAGATTTACTTTGTAGGTGGATACGACATGATGGATGGGAATGTGTATCAGCAAAAGTAGGGTTATGTTCTCTTACGCAACGACCCTACTTCCGAAACGAGCTAAACAAGATAGTAAAAGATGATTCCGATTTAAATTTGGACTATAACAAAGCGTAGCCAGAAGTGTATGTCGTCAACAATTGATGACCCCCATAAAACAATCGAGATTTTAATGACACGGAGCAATGTTTTGAATCAAGAAGACTCGAAATGAAGACATAAATATCTAATTGAAACGCAGTGACAGAACCATCTAAGTGAAAACAATGATTGGAGAATTATGGAGTGAAAAGTAGACCGTTTTAGCTTTTTTTCTAATAACCAATAACAAGTCTGCCGTGAGCAGTTTCTGGACTTGTGATTGGTTATAAGAAAAAAACGCAATGCGCAAAACGCAAAAACGGCCTATGTGGACCCAGCTTAATTCTTGAAGAATTTTGTTTATAAACTGTGGCTCAAGAATCCAACTCATTCAATTCAAATCGGTACGTGTAATTTGATATCAAAGTTATTATTGTCAACAAACAAATGTATAAACACGAATCATTTCGGAAATACATCAAATATTTACCGAATTAAAAAACAATCCCATGCAAACGAACACACTTGTCGGCGAGTGATCCCAGCTAGAAGTCTGACAATGAACTATGCTCCGAGTGCAGCGCGACTGCGACTGCGCCCGAAGCCTGTTCTCCCATAGTTCTCGCCATCAGTGCCCACACCTACGACACGGTTGATCGCGCGACACAGCCGACTGCGACGAGTGCCCCCAGAGCGCAACGAGGAGCGTCGCAAACGGCGTTGTCGTCTCACAGCATTGATTTGTTGGCGGTGATGCGTCGGTGAAAACGAAAAGTAGGGTTATTGTGACATTTCATTGAAGTTCGGTTTGAACGAGTTTGAAACCTTTTTGGAATGTTTCAATCGGAGGAGGCGAACGTTTGAATATGTGGATGAGCATGGCTAACGTTCCATTGTAGGAAATAGGAAATAAATATATCCCTACCTTTCAGAGAGAAATAGGAAATAGCTATAGAATACTTGTATTAACAAGATTATTAATATTTCTAGATCATTGCATAGATTTTCAAAAAAATATGTATAAAGATCGTTTCTTAAAAACAACGTTATGAATTTGGGAGGAAGAAGGCCGTCGTGACCTATTGATAGAGAACATTTCCAGCATTTGCCTTTCGACTGAGGGAAACCACGAAAACACCTCAGTCAAGAAGTCCGGTCATGTGAATCGAACCCGGAGCCTCCAGGATCAAAGTCCAGAGCGTTACTTTCTGCCTAAACCAACTTGTTCTCTAGCTTTCTAAAACTTTTGCAATTTAAAGCACGCATGTTTATCGGAAGCGACTAGCGAAAAAAAAATACGAATAAATTGCGTGGCTCATTGGTTCAAAGGGTCCGAATGAAAGGAAGCTTACGAGAGAAAATAATGGCACCCACACGGCTCCCCAACGTCCATCTATTGGAGTACGCGGCTCCCCTCGCCACATAAATACCGCCTCCGAGACGTCGACTGGATCTCATCAAAGTGTCGCCTCTAACTCACGCGACGCTGGATCCGCGTCGTTGGCGACAATCTGCTCCGCCGACACGGGCGTCGTGACGCTAATCAGACGTCGCTCGGCGTCTTTGATGAGGCGACGCCGAGTCAGCGACAAGTCAATAGTTGCCCCCCCCCCCCACCTAGTCGCCGATGGCGAGGCTAGTCATTGAAATTGTCGTATTATGTTAGTTACATCCTATAAATTGCAAATACGCATAAAAATAATCATACTTAACGGGAAGTTCGTGTATAATTTCGTATAATCTTCAGTCTTATTAGCTCCACCTTCGTTGACATTGAATATCCTTGCTCAAGGTGATGTTAAATCAAAATGGGAGTAACTTTAGAACCATTATGAACGTAATTATCCTATTGTAAAATCAATTACAAAAACTAGTTCATATCTTAGAAAACTATAATCAAAAAAAAATTATTAGGACGAATTTTATGATTTTGCGATAACTTTAGCTTGCGAAATATTTTTAAATATTCATCTGTAATTGTGTTCAAATATTGTCTACTTTCTTCTTCTTGATTTATCATGTAATGCAAGAAAGGATCTGAACGGGAATCGAGCCTTGGACTACGCACCGAGTTCGTATCCCGATTCAGTAGAAAGTTTGCTCCCTTCGCCCCTCTCATCCAGCTCCAAACGTCTCACTTAGCCCTTCAAATTGCTCGAATATCGAAATGATTTCGCCTGACATCAATCACATTCACGCAAAGATCGAACAGCCGAAATGAAAAACAAATCAAATCACACCCAATCCCATGAATCATACTCAGAAAAGCCGATTCCAAATAAATTGCAGCTCACCCGGAAATTTCACGTCAGGTGCAGCTTTCCGGAATCGTCAACATTCTCACAAAATGCAACACGTACGATGCAAGCTAGTTGTTATCATCATAACAACACGCTGATAAGGATTCTACGTGTCGGAAGCTGGGTATCATCTGGCGTTACCCAGAATCCGAGGTTTATCTCTCGCCTCACTTCCAGCAATGAAATCAGCGGAGAGGAAATTCTCATTTCATTTCGCCTGATGAGAAATAAATGAATGACTTCTGGCATGATTTCATTTCACCCCATCTCGTTTTGAATGAAGAGAGTATTGTTTTAAACCCCCCTCGTTTCCTGCTTGATTGCGATACCAATCAAACAAGCATTTTTGAATTTTCTTTTGTCTGAGTGTTTTTTTGATGAATAAAAGAGAATGTGTTTTGCCGTGGTCTACGAGGATAATACGTCGTATACACTGAAGTATATTACAAAGGCCTGCATGGATGCGCATACAAATACGTACTTCGCCATTGTCTTATGCGAAATCATAACCAAGGTTATTTTCCTGGAATTAATCATAAAAAAAACAGTAACACACATAGGTATTCGCATGAGCGCTGATAGTGCACTTTGAACTGGAATTCGGGATTACGGTGATTATCGCGAAATGTTTGACGATGTTGTGAGGTGTACGTTGTGACAGAGTTCTGAGAAGTGGCTTATCGGCTTGCAGATGATAACTGAATCAGTAGCAAGACACTTCACTAGCGAGATGCAATATGGGATGAGATAGCGAGTCAATAATCATCTGGATCAAGTCAGGGAAACGGAATTTCGAACATGTGTTACATTGCTTTGCAAGGAAATAGTTTCAGGAGTAAGCTAAAAACAAATAAAAAAAAACAACGAACATAAAAAATCGTGCTGAAAACTCAAAACTCAGATCTAATAAATGCCATACAACACTACTTTTACACGTCATTAAATCTATCTTATTAACAATTTTTTAAATAAAGCTAAAATAAGGAAAACCAAAAAAAATCAAACTTTCAAACATTTTAGCTGATTTTGAAATGATTTTAATTTGTTAAAAAACAAAACTGAACTGTTAATTTAACAAAAATATAAGAATTTAGGAGAATTCTAAATTTACGTTTTGCTACTCCGTCCCCAACCCCGTATAGATAGTTCAGGCTGGCAGATAATAAGTTAGAACGGAATTATAAGCGTTGCCTTCAGCGTTCGGTATTCACTTCCCTCAACATCGTCGCCAATCGGCTTACCTAAGATGCGCCGCGGCGCCGTCCAGTTGGTCGTCGTCGTGGTGGGCGTCGTCGTAGGAGGGCGGCGTGTAGAGGTCGCTCAGCATGTAGTCGAGGTCAGTGGCCAGAGTGCTGAGCAACTGCAACACACAATACACATTATAAACACATAGAATCCACATAAAATGATCCGTTTCTTGGGCTATTTGTTTTCATAAGTCCCCTTACAAGAAAAAGAAAACTCAACCACTCAGGTTTATCGGACTTAAAAGTGGACTTTCGATAACTAAAAAGCTCTTAAAACGCATTTTGTCGTAATATATCGTACAGTCCAGTTGTGAGGTACGAGTCAATAAGCTGGTTCTAATAGACTCTAAGAGTCTATTAGCGACTATCTCTACTCGCTGAAAATGTGGGAGATCAAGAGTTAAGAAGAGTAAAATACTTTTTGCCAGCAGACGACATGATTGTAAGCAGACTGAAAAGCACATTAGGTAAATGCAACAGAAGTTTTGCACAAATTGGAGAACCTGATTTATGTTATCGATAACAAGAATCTCTTTGAACTAGATCAGATGACGAGAGAAAAAGAAATCTGGTTATTCCAAAAGAAAAGTAGAATATATACTCGTTGAAGATGTGAGAGAGGGTAGACAATGACAGGGTTGGGGGAGGGACAGAACTAGGTACTCGTCAACGATAACAGAGTTGGAGGAGGGGCAGAACTAGGTACTCGTCAACGATGGCAGAGTTGGAGATAGAGCAGAACTAGGTCCTCGTCAACGATGGCGAAGATGTGAAGAGGTCCTCGTCAACGAGTTGGAGGGGGGGGGGGGGGCAGAACTAGGTACTTGTCAACCATGGCAAAGATGTGTGAGAGAGTAGACAATAACAGAGTTGGAGGAGGGGCAGAACTAGGTACTCGTCGACGACGACGACGAAATTCTCATAAAATAAAAGTGGAAAGAGAGTTAGGATTGTTAAGTGTATATAGTCATAGCATACAAAGATTTTACCAATAATGTGGCAAATTCTTACTGGGTTTCCTCCTTCAGTTTCGTGCCCGCTCTTCCGTAGCTCCCAACACATTATTAGAAACCATCCCACCAGCTGCCACCAATTGTATCGCGATATGACGTCACCGACCGCCAATCAGCGATCAAGCTAGTGACGTAACGCAGTTAGAAGCCGAGATCCTTCACGCGTCACCATGTGCTATCCACATCCCACCACCTGCCACCAAGTTAGAACCCGAGATCCTTCACGCGTCACCATGTGCTATCCACCATCCCACCACCTGCCACCAAGTTGTATCGAGCAAATCGCTCCGGACTGACATAACGCAGTTAGAAACCGAGATCCTTCACGCGGCACCATGTGCTATCCACCATCCCACCACCTGCCACCAAGTTGTATCGAGCAAATCGCTCCGGACTGACATAACGCAGTTAGAAACCGAGATCCTTCACGCGGCACCATGTGCTATCCACCATCCCACCACCTGCCACCAAGTTGTATCGAGCAAATCGCTCCGGACTGACATAACGCAGTTAGAAACCGAGATCCTTCACGCGTCACCATGTGCTATCCACCATCCCACCACCTGCCACCAAGTTGTATCGAGCAAATAGCTCCGGACTGACACAACGCAGTTAGAAACCGAGATCCTTCACGCGTCACCATGTGCTATCCACCATCCCACCACCTGCCACCAAGTTGTATCGAGCTAATCGCTCCGGACTGACATAACGCAGTTAGAAACCGAGATCCTTCACGCGTCACCATGTGCTATCCACCATCCCACCACCTGCCACCAAGTTGTATCGAGCAAATAGCTCCGGACTGACATAACGCAGTTAGAAGCCGAGATCCTTCACGCGTCACCATGTGCTATCCACCATCCCACCACCTGCCACCAAGTTGTATCGAGCAAATCGCTCCTGACTGACACAACGCAGTTAGAAACCGAGATCCTTCACGCGGCACCATGTGCTATCCACCATCCCACCACCTGCCACCAAGTTCTATCGAGCTAATCGCTCCTGACTGACATAACGCAGTTAAAAACCGAGATCCTTCACGCGTCACCATGTGCTATCCACCATCCCACCACCTGCCACCAAGTTGTATCGAGCAAATCGCTCCTGACTGACATAACGCAGTTAGTCGGCGAGTTGGATCGGGAATAATTACAACTGGGATTGATTCCCGGATATCAATTCCCACGCTGTGGATGTAATCGTGCTTAATGTGTTGTGAAACGGCGCGTTGATGTTGATGTTGATGTGAGAGATGGATGGGTTTGGTTCGTCCATGTGCCTGTCAGTTACAAGCCAGCAGGAGAGGGGAAAAGTCCCTTTGTAACGCGTTTGAGCGCAAATCGGGAATTTAAACTAGGAAAACGCTCAGTGATACGCGAGCCTTAGAAATCTATGAGAATTATACTGTTTCATAAAACGAGTCTACAGCTATAAGGTCACTACTTTCAAATTACTCTTTCCTCTAACGTTTCAACCAATCAGAGCATGTAGCTCAAAAACTATACACCCACTGTACAATACGCAGCAGCTTTATTTTACTATCCAGATATTTAAAATTGTATCTTAATTAAAAACTTTGTGGTAAGCTCCTTTTCAATGCGATTATGCATGGAATATTGCATTGCACATTAGTAAAGTAATTGAGTTTATGACTGTTAATGTCCTGTATTTCATCCTCTTTAAAAATCTCTGGATCCAGGAAGTGAGTGGATTAACAAGGGATGCAATGTTGACTGGAATAGCACAACGAGAAGGAAATTGAGTTTTCTTTTAATTAAAACGCTTTGTTTGAACTACATAGTCTTTGTACGCTCAAGACAAAGCCAAATGGTCGACAAGAAGATTTTAATCAATGCTCGGTAACCAATTTCCGACTGAAAGAAAATTAATCCTGTTCCTCTCCATTGTCTTTACTCATTCATTTTGTTAATCTTGACTTTAAAACAATAAATATTGGCTATAAATCATTTCCACTTCCTACAATGTACACTACACTCAGTACTTCTTATCCTACACAATGATACAGATCATAAATAAATATTACTTTGTCATTTTCCTTTTATTGTGATTCTCACATTTTTTCCATTTCAAATGGAGTTTTACGAGATATTAAAACAACTTGGGGCTGGTTTTTCAATAGTCTCCTAAACCAATAGTTAAGTTTTAAGCGCTCATTCCAGGATTGTCGTTGGTTGTTGCCATGGCAAAAGAGTCAAAATTGACTGTTTAAAAGTTAGCAATGCATTGAAAAACTGGCCCTTAATCTTAAAACTATAACTCAACTATTCGGTGTTCTGTTTAGAAATATGATACACAAATGCGAAGTGTTGAATCGTACTCATTAAGAAGAGTATTAAGGGACTGAAAGATAATTAGTAGTTTATTAGTATAAAACTCAACGGGGAATGAGCTTTCTATCAACTGAGTCTTTGAATCAGTCTGCTGAACATCAAGCCCCTGGAAAGATCGGGCGAGCTCAAAGCATTCAGCTTTCAATATCGTCTTTGAATCTCGTTGAAAATATTGAATAAAACAGTGGATCTCGTCTATGTGAGTGCAGCTAATCATGGCGGTTGTTTGAGGGTGGCACGCGGCGCCGTCGGCCAAGTGGAATGAGATGATGAAATATTCCGCGGGGAGGGTATCGAACTAGACGCACAGATGCGGTTGCAGATCCAGCGATAGCTTGTTCATCGGTAATCACTTCGTTATGGATAATGTCAAGTTACAGGCTCGATACGAAATAGATTTTTAACTAGGAAAACGCTCAGTGTAACGCGTTGATGAGCGAGCACGGGTACGTGCAAATTCTTGAACCGGAAATGCGTACACAACGCACAGAAAACATATATTCATATTGAATTGAAATATGATTCACTTAATCAACATAAAGTAAATGCTTTTCATCGAAACTTGAAAATAGCATCTAAGCACCCTGGTACATAGAGAAAATCAGATTCAATTCAATTGGCACTGGAAAACATTCATTTCGATATCTACTTCATTTCTGACAGATATTAAAAATGTCAATAAGTTCATGCGTTCTTAATTGATTGGGATGAAAATTTGTAAAATAAGAGACAATGTTGGTCTTACTGACCATGCAAAATATGAGTTTGATCAAATTTATCGAAGACAATTTTCATTTTTCAACCTATCAGGAGATGTTTATTTAAATTTTAACCAATGAATGGATTTCAAAAAAATTAGGATCTGCAAACAGAAAAGGTTGTCTCTACATATGTGCAAAATTTCAGCTCGATCGAAAAAAAACTCTGACCTGTATAGCCTCAGGTAACAACAAAAACAAAACAAACAGAGATCCATGCCAAAAGAGCCAAAAGGAGACGCTCGCTACGCTCGCTCAATAAGCGAAAAACTCGCCTTCAAAATGTCGATAAAGTACCTACATATCCATGGATATCCAGTCCATAGGATTTTTTCCCAGACATTGAACTACAGTCTTTTCAATAAATTTGAGATTTCTGATTGGCTCTGGTACAGATTTCATCAATAATTAAGTTCATCGAGATCCATCTGTTGCCCGTATATCCGCCAGCAAATGTTTGGAATTTGGCAGAACTACAAAACGAGCGGTTGACCAATTCTGTCAGATAAAAACTTCAAAACACAGTTTGTAAAACGAAAATAACACATCTCACCCAATGAAATCACCGACAAAAATAAACAGAATAGAATATAAAAGACATATGCCTACTTAGTTATAGAAAATGTGATCATCGATTTTTTTACGAGATCGAATCAAAATAGTGAATGACTTTTACTAAAAACGTCAACATACCTAGAAAACATGAACTTAAGAGTCTACGATACTTTATGAAATCCATGTTTTATGAAGCACAAAAGGCGGCACTTTTTTCTAAACGGCTTTACCGATTGTCTTTAAATTTTCACAGGTTATAGATAAAGAGTAGATCTGTGTCTCTAGTGGCCCCAAAGTTTTATTTTTTGTTTAGTTATTTCAGGGCAGAGGTGCCAAAAAGACTCATATATTGCCCATTTACTTCCTCAAAACGAGAAAAAAAACATTTTTTATTATTTTTTTCGATCACTAGAGACACAGATTTACTCTTTATCTCGATGCTGTTAAATTTTGAAATCGGTCAAGCCGTTAAGAAAAACTTTTTATGTTTTTTTTTGTGGTTCTCAATATTCGAATTAAAATAACTTACTTCACAGCAGTATATGCAACATGCGACACACGATTAAATGTCACAAATGTCACATATACAACCCAGAGCTAATGCATTTTCATGCATTTCTAGGATTTTTTTACATCGGAATCGAAATTTTCTGCGAGTACTGTCGACTCTTAAATTGGTCTGCAAAATCCTTCCCCACTAATCCAATATTTATAATCAGTTATCTTGAAAATACTTTGAAACAGTTTGAAAACACAACCCTGTTATTTTCATCCCGAGTCGAGCAATAAGAACTAAGATGATTGCGCGAGATCAGATTCCCCGTCGACTTATTGAGACTAAAAGCTCGGCTACATTCAATCTCATCCGCAGAGGCAAGATCTGATTTGATTTATACGAGTATTGCCAAGCGACTTCACGGCAGGGTGGAATGATCAAGTTAGTGGGGACATTGTTTCTGCAGAGTCACGTGATGTCGCGCTGGGAGCAGAGAAGACGGCCGATATGACCGATATGATATGGCCGATATGATATACAATGTCGGTCTCGAAAATCTTAATGACTAAATTCTAAATAAATTCGTTCTTAATTCGTGTGAAAGTTACTGCTCTATTAATTAAGACGGCTGAGTAGTGAGTTCGACAGGGTTTGACATTGAAGAGTTTTTTGATCGATTTTTATCAATAACATTTACCAATGTAATTTGTAATAAAATAAGGCTTTGTACGAGTCTTCAGAACAGTTCAATGAAAATAATTCCATAGCTCGGAGTGGTTATTATTTTTATTTTGTCCTACAGATGTTTAGTGCCTGAAAATTAGTAAAAATATGGCACTAAACATCTGTAGGAGAAAATTAAACTAATTACCAATTAACCAATTACTAATTAACTAATTTACTAATTCCAAACTATGAAATTAATTTTATTAATCTGTTCTGAAAACGCGTACAAAGCCTTATTTTATTAACAATTACATACATTGGTAAAAGATATTGATAAAAATCGATTAAAATTCTCTTTAAGGTCACGCTCACTACCCAGCCGCAACTTCTTTGAATAAAATTTAAAAATATTCTAGTAAAACGTTAGTTGATCAATCAAACGGTTCCAATTTCATTTTAACAGGACTTCGTTTCATATGACATTAGTGTGTGTGTGCAAATTTCAGATCGATTGGTTGAACAACTTAGACACTGTCTACAAAAAGAGAGTAAAGTTCCATAAGAGTATCGTAGTAGCGCTCGCTTTGTACTCCATTATGACAGTGGCTCTCTCTGTCGTAACGACGTAGGCACCAGACCGACTACTATACTGCAATATTACTACTACTATATTGCTGTTACTACTATACCGACTGACTTCATACTCTCTTCATACAGGTCGCAGAGATTTCATCTCCAAGATGAATTGAATTGAAGCCTTGTGCGCTGACATTGCAATCAACTTTACACTCAGATTCAATAAGGTGGTAGAAAATTGTAAAAGAAACGACTTCCTCTCTAATCAGTAAGAAAGCTTCATTGCCAGTAAATTGGGAACATAGCTTCATTTCGTGAGGGAAAAATTGTGTTATAAAGTTGATGTTATTCCTGACAATTTCAGATCAGAATTTTATTTTGAGAAAAAACGATCATAATCACGATTGCTAAAATGTCGAGGAAACTCACTTAGATTGACTGTTGTGTAGTTAAACTTATAAACGTTGCGTTGACTCATTAAATATGAATAAAAAGTAATTATCTTCCCTGAAACCGAAGTGTACTTGCCCTAAAAGGAAAACGAATCCAAATTAGGCAGGTGCATTAGCATATGCTGCTATTCGTAGGTTTTCAATTGGCGATTTGTAGCGGGCGTATACCCAATTGCCTGCCAGATAATTGATGATGGACAGATTGCAAAATTACATTGGAGGGTTTGGGAAACAGTTTAATTAAATTATATGTGTACTTACAAAGGGGAACAGTTTAAACATAACAGATCAACAGAGTTTTGACCTCAATCATTTGTAAATTAAATTCAACCTATACACCTCACATAACATTACACTACACGTTTCCCTACACTAAAAAAGTAGACCACAAAAATCTTATGAAATAAAAAAATAGTTATTCAATTCACGAATTTTCCAAACCTCAATAGATATAAAATATCGAAAGTCAACGTGAAAAATCAGATGAAAAATCAAGAAATAAAAATAATAACATAATTACTTTTAATATAAATAAAACAAAAACGCAAAAAGATTCAAAATACAAGGTAAGTCTCTGACTATAACAATGCAAGTCAATGACTATAACATGGCAAGTCAACGACTATAACAAGACAAGTCAGTGACTATAACAAGGCAAGTCAGTGAATAACAAGGCAAGTCAACGACAAGGCAACGACTATAACAAGGCAAGTCAATGACTATAACAAGGCAAGTCAGTAACTATAACAAGGCAAGTCAATGACTATAACAAGGCAAGTCAATGACTGTAACAAGGCAAGTCAATGACTATAACAAGGCAAGTCAGTGAATAACAAGGCAAGTCAACGACAAGGCAACGACTATAACAAGGCAAGTCAATGACTATAACAAGGCAAGTCAGTAACTATAACAAGGCAAGTCAATGACTATAACAAGGCAAGTCAATGACTGTAACAAGGCAAGTCAATGACTATAACAAGGCAAGTCAGTGAATAACAAGGCAAGTAAGTCAACGACAAGGCAACGACTATAACAAGGCAAGTCAATGACTATAACAAGGCAAGTCAGTGACTATAACAAGGCAAGTCAGTGACTATAACAAGGCAAGTCAGTGAATAACAAGGCAAGTCAACGACAAGGCAACGACTATAACAAGGCAAGTCAATGACTATAACAAGGCAAGTCAATGACTGTAACAAGGCAAGTCAATGACTATAACAAGGCAAGTCAGTGAATAACAAGGCAAGTCAACGACAAGGCAACGACTATAACAAGGCAAGTCAATGACTATAACAAGGCAAGTCAGTAACTATAACAAGGCAAGTCAATGACTATAACAAGGCAAGTCAATGACTGTAACAAGGCAAGTCAATGACTATAACAAGGCAAGTCAGTGAATAACAAGGCAAGTAAGTCAACGACAAGGCAACGACTATAACAAGGCAAGTCAATGACTATAACAAGGCAAGTCAGTGACTATAACAAGGCAAATCAATGACTGTAACAAGGCAAGTCAATGACTATAACAAGGCAAGTCAGTGACTATAACAAGGCAAGTCAGTGACTATATAACAAGGCAAGTCAGCGACTATAACAAGGCAAGTCAATGACTATAACAAGGCAAGTCAATGACTGTAACGAGGCAAGTCAATGACTATAACAAGGCAAGTCAGTGACTATAACAAGGCAAGTCAGTGACTATATAACAAGGCAAGTCAGCGACTATAACAAGGCAAGTCAATGACTATAACAACTAACAAGGCAAGTCAATGACTATAACAAGGCAAGTCAGTGACTATAACAAGGCAAGTCAAACTGATTGCAGTCGCCCTCATGAACAACGTGCACCCACCGCGACTTGTTTACAGTGGATCATCTGCGAGCGTCGGCAATCACACTGGGCAAATATTTGCCGTCAATCGCCGCCTCGCCGGGGGGATTTATTTGCTCCGCGATCATCTTCACAGAGCGTCTGTCTGGAGTCTGCAGCATCCGGCGGTTTCATCCCAGTGCTGACGAGATCATTAGATGTAATAGTGTAGCGGGTGCAAGCGAGACGGTGATGAGGAGCAAGTGAGAGGGTGATGGCCGCAGTCGGAGAAGAGACTTACTCTTCGGGACAAACCAAGCCAATTATCCGACATATTGCTCGCTGAATCTTTTGTAAAAATGCGTTTTCTTTTATTTATCGAGGATCTTTAACGTCGCACTGTTCTACAACTTGGTTAATGGCAAAGGAAGACAGATATTGATGATGATGAAGAATCTGTAAGGATGGACGGTGGGAAGGAGGCGGTCGTGGCTTATTAATACGGAATCTTCCCAGCATTTTTGCAATTAACTAGAAAATGTAAAACGAATAAATGTCACAAGGGAGCCATTTATCAAAAGTTTTGAATCTCATAGGTATTTTTTAATTTTTTTAGAGAGCTCCATTTTTCTCCCAGTACGCAATTACCGCAGTGTGTTCAACGCTTCGAAATAAAGTAAATAACTTTGAGGAACTTCGAAGAGAAATGGTTTTTCTACTCACATGTGACGAGAGTGATTATTCCTCCTGCACCACACTGTATAAAACACGTTTGATTGATTGAGTTCGGTTCCACGGGTTCCTCTGTGTCCCCCCCCCCCCCCGGGTCCTCCAGACACTTGCGTGGCTTCACACTTGGCCGGATTCGCCAGGTGGTCACGTGTCAGTCACGTGGTATGACGTCATCATGATTGACAACAGCAGGTTTGCGGTGCTTCGCAGCTCGGAAATCATAAGCATTACTCATTCACGGAAGTGGCACAAAGACAAGTCAAATGGAGTCTCAAATTATATATCTAGTTGTTTCCTTACAAATGGATGCCGACTCTTCGGGAACAATAACAATTTGCTTTGAAACATGGCCATGGTTGAAACAAAATATACCTATATGTTAATTTCAGTTCTTCTTTATTGCGATTTTGAGTTGACACTTTAAATTGCATTGCATAGAGAAATCATCCATCATATTTTAGTATTTACGCTACTAAAGTTCGTTCACTGTCAGAATATTTCTGTCGTTTTCGTCGTTCACGTCGTTCATTGGTCGTTCACGTGAACACTACCCTGTCAATGGCAAGACTTTCTTCTTAGTATTATTTAAATTGTATAAATTATGTCAAATTCACAATTTTTAATAGTAGAACATATTAGAAAAATTCAATAAAATTGATTTATTTGTTCTACAGTCGTATTATACATATTTTTTGATTATTATATTGATATAAACATGTGTAGGTATACAATTGTTCGCTAGACTACAGTAGTATCTATACACGGCCGCCATTGCCGATCATTATTCTTACAGTGAACGAACTTTACTGTCATACCCCTGGACGTAATTTAAAAATCGCAAATCCATTTAGTTTCTTCGTCCAAAAAAAAATCGACGTTAGTCTTTAGTGGTCTTTAGGGAAAGCAAGCATAATTAATCTGGGACCCGAACGGACTTCTCGGTACTTGTCTTGTCCACAACGAACCTTTGCATAATTAGTGTCCAACTTAGAAACTAACTACGTTAAGCGTCTACTAATGGCGCAGCCCTAAAGACCCGGCACCTCCACCGCCAACTGACATTCTATCGACCATGTCTTTGTGTTTCACTTCCTTGTCACTTGGCTCGGTGTTGCGCGCAATGTTCGCCGTGGAAGTGTCTCTGATCGAATATCAATCCGACTCATGAATGTGTGATGGGCTGATAATGAGCCGTGTTCTTCACGAGACACGTTCCGCGAACAAAGAGTGGTTTCGAACACTCGATGACGCTTTGTGGTGGAGAAGGAATCTGATGAAGCTTATTCCTAAAGTGAAGTGGCCCAAGCCGAAGCACTTAAATATTTTGTGTCGAGTTTGGGAACAAATATTGTATTTTGGGATAAGTGTTTTAGTTTTTAGCTAAAAAAAAAATGCTTTTAGCGGTTTTTAGTCAATTTTGAAATGTTGAAACTTTGGACAATCTTTAGAAAATATTTCTGACTGGTTTTTGTGGAACTCTGAAAATAACAATACCAAAGAATGCATATTGCATATCCCAGAAATTGAAGTAATCTGTCATACTTAACGCTATTGATGGGGGGGGGGGGGGGGGAGTAAACCTCTACTCTTCTCTTTTATTTTGAAAAAAAACACATGATTACACATAATCATGTGTAATCATCATGTGTAATTGTTAGTTTAGTTATATTGTAGTAATAGTATCAGTTTAATTTATGATCGTTATTCTGTACTTTCAAGTAACCTTGCTTAGGAGCAAGTCTTTACCTATTCAATAAGTGATAAATTACCAGTTCAGTTTCTAACGCTGAGATCGTGATTTGCATTCCAGGTAAACTCAGTGACGTGATTCTACTAAATACTTTTTAAAACTTGGTATTAATATTCTCCCTCAGTGATATAATTTATTCAATATTCGCATATTGGCATTTCCCGATAATTACATTTCACTAGAAAATCAAATTACGATTTTATCCAAAATCAATTAACATCGCTATTCAGCATCACGCCCAGCTCCTTTGATGTTAATCCGAACTCCGAAGAACACACTTTACAAGTTTCCCTTCGCGAAAAGTTCGGAAATGATATTGCTAACATGACTAAAAATCCACCGAACTTTCCTTTTAAAATCGAACCGTGTACACATTTCCCCCGGCACGAACTCGAGCCCATATAAAATCATCAGCCATCCATGCGTATATTAGCTAATATTTCACAAACCTATTCCACCGTGGCGCATAGAACAATGTCGCAGAGGATATAAAAGCACAAGTTGACACAGGCAAATAATCAACGAATAACAAAACGAGGAGATTGATCGGAAATAAATACATATTGACACTGTGATGAATGGACACAGAGATTATAATAACATGTTTGATAATACATACAAATAACAAAAAAGAACCTGCCAGGGTATTAGCTATTTAATTCATTTGTTGGTACAATACATTAAATATTAATGACAAGAGCAGGGAATAAATAAAACAAAATAGTACAATAATGCTATACCTAGAGTTTAATATTAAAATTGTGAAATATATTGAAGTTTCAAGTAAAATAACATGATCAGTTCATAATTTGTCCGTTAGTATCCGTTAGTTTGTGATTTAAAAAGATCGACTTTCTGCTTTTTCATGTTGAACAGCATTTAAAAAAAATTATTTTAAATGGAACGTTCCATTTTTACGTGTTTTCGAATTAAAGTGAACGATCACTGCTTACTAAGTCAAAGAGAATCACTCAGTACAGTTCAGGAAGGCTGTGCTATGCTAATTTAGAACGTTCCATTTGGCGCGCTATTCAAAAAAAAATACAATAACGAAATGCAATACCTCAACTCCCATTAATTTTTTAAGTGAAAATACATCCATTAACCCGTGTTTTACGTATCACAAAACCCCGCGGGAATTCAACAAAGCATGTCGCCACAACACAATATTGTTGTAACAATATTTGGGGCCGGATTTCACCCCTCAAACACTGGCGACCCGTCATCAATACGGCGCCCCAAGAGAGGTCACGTGACATCAAACATCGGTTAATCACCTTGTTAAAGCGTCAGAGGTGAATACATGATGATCACTCATTGATGGTCCATCTGGTTGCCATGGTTACAGTGTACTGGATGCATAGGATCAGTTTCAACACTAGGATGAAGGGGGGGGGGGGGGGGGGAGTTACTAATTTTATATTGACTTAAGGGTCTTCTCCAGTCTTCAGTTTCAAATTAATTATTAAGGGTTTCTTTGAGTTATAGAATATATGATATTGAATATGAGCCCGTTATGTGTGTATAGGATTTTCTTCGTTGATTCGATCAAATTAAATGATGTATTGAAAATGAAAAGTTAAGTAAATTTCTAATAAAAAAAACTTCGATGTAGAGAGGTCCTGGACACACTAATTTCTCTAAGCTACCTCGAGAAATATCTTCATTCGTATTACCTACATATTTTTCAGTATCTATGAGTACATATCTAACAATCACTGATACATAACAAAAAAGAGTAAAGATTGTGATATAACTTCAATGTCATTTGGGAAAGTCCGATCAAATCTGACAAAATGCTGGGATATTTCTCAAAAATGAAAAAATATATCGAAATTCGTCCTTCTCACTCTTAAGTAAACATAACTTCTTCACCCTCATACCCCAATCAAAATAGAGCATTGTGGAAATAGAAACTCGCGCACTAAAAATAAAATGTTATTATATTGAAGGTTTACAGGCTACTAAAACCGTTCACCCGATATTGTCCACAATTGACATCCCTTTCATTCCATTATGTATCACCATCACACTATCTCAACTACACTTCTGTATTGCTTTCATAAAGTGAACTCGGCAACTTTAATTACATAAGGAATTATCGTTTACATCTCGAATATTAGATGAAATCACTCTCTACACAGACAGACCTCTTTACTATAATTTCCAGTTAATCCAGTTAAAAACCTGTGTGCTCCGAAGTGTGTTCCTTTAATCTAACTTCGAATTGACAACTGAAAGCAACTGAGTAATCGAATTGCCTCGATGTCAATGTACTCCGCTCCTTTGAAGCGCCCTTTCTGAGCGCGCCCTCTATAATCTCCTCTTACTCCATGTTCCACCAGAGCTTTAAAACATACTTTCAGAAAAAAAGAGAAAATATAGCGAGAGGAAATTGCAATGTCGAACTTTCACATAACATAAAATTTGATTAAAACATTTTTGTCTCTTTGGTATGATCGGAGGCGGTTTCCGAACGGGTGCACATTTCTGAACGGCGTTTCGATGCGTCGCAAACAGACCTGGTAGAATAACAGCCAATATCGTGCGATGTATCGTGGCCCCACACAGAACATGAAAGTAAATTCCTGTGGTTGGGTAGTAAAGGCGCCTTTGAGCATCAAACAATTCAAAAATACGTATCTCAAAACATTCAAAAAATAAATATTCTATTATACGTACGTTATGGGCCCATTAAGAATAAATATATTTCCAGAATCTGTTACAAGATGGCAATTGCGGTAAAGGACATCTCGGTGGCCTGGAACCTTATTCTATAACGAAAACGAAATCATTTCGGTCTGAAATCATTTCAGATCAATGTTATCCTTACGGCCGTGCAATGACTTAAAACAGAAATCATTTCGTTTTAATAATTATAGAATATGGGGCCTGGAAGGTATTGTGGAGCACCTTAGAACAGAAGCTCAAGGGATCAAATCACTTTTGAACATTTTTTTAAATTTTCAAAAGTAAAATTCCACATCTATCGTTATTTGTTTCCATTATTTATGAAGTCCAGTGACAACAATCTTGATTAAAATCGGAAAATATATGCAATCGCCATTGTTTCTTTATCATCAACGTATGTACACTTGGCCAAACAAAACTTGAACGTTCAATAAATCTGATAGGCTGATAAATGTAAGATCGCACCATCAGAAGTCAGTCTAAGCGATCTCATTGTCTCACTCTAGTAGGTGACCTCACATTTCAATGATAATAACAAGCTTTGATTGGTTATGGGACATGACCAGCAGTCATTCAAATTTGGTCAACGATTAAGTTTTGTTTGGCCGAGTGTACATATGCATTTTCACCGCCTTTGAAACGTCAAATTTCCTATCCAAGAGACGCATCAATGATTTTAAAAGGTCGTAAAAATGCGTACATCCCGCAATATCTTTTGGCATGGATTGCTGATTACAGATTACAGATGGTCGAGATAGTTACGCTCCAAGACGGGAAGTCTCGGACCGAGTAACGGCTGCCATTCCATCCAGTCTCCGGCAACGGCATTGTGATGCGTCGTCGGGGGCAGAAAGAAGGCATTTTTATTGCGCTCAGAACAACTTTCCAATTTCCACCGACAATGCGCCGTAAAACCGACGTCCACGAGCCACCGACGCCGGCAACAAAGTGTCAATATTTTATAGCGACCTCTCACCTCGGCGCGCACTGAATAGCGGAGTGTCTTTGACGTCACTTTTTCCGTTCACGAGCTTTGCATTCCACAGCAAGAACACACTAACAGCAGTGGTTATTATTATAAATATGCCGCTTTGTGATCTTATTTTAGTCCTGGGGACCGCTGTAGAAACTGACGGCTGAGTCAAATTTTCACAAAAAGCGGACATATCCTATAGGTTATTACTCCACTGGTATGCAACTATAGGAGGTAGTTTTGAAACACATATCTGCGTATCCTATAAGAAAATTAAAGAAATATTGAAAGGAAAAAAGTTTCATTTTTCATATATATTTCATGAAATAATGAGGAAAAGCTATTCCGCTTTTTGTAAAAATTTGACCAGAGGTCCCCAGGACTCGTAATTGAAGGAAATGTGAGAGTATAACTGCACTTTCTCAGTCCATGTGTTTTTAAAGATGTTTTAAGAAGCAAATCGAAACCTGTCCCTTGCATACGCACCCCGCTTTCGATTCGGCGACCATTCTTCCTGTCTGAAGTTTTGAGTGATTTTCCATTCTAGAGTGACAAACTAATAGGCCACGGCCGTCTCCTTCCCATCGTCCACCCCTGTTCAACGCCTCTACCCTCTTCTCATCATCATTATGGTCCATCCGGCACCATTTATACCTTAGATTTAGCAATTTACCAGAAACCACATTCAAATCAGAAAAATGTTGCGTTTTGCGGAAAAGCATATCTTTTTCAACTAAAAAAATCCATTGCCAAGACCAAGAGAAAAACCATCAGTCATGGCCTTGCTTTTGGTTCTATCAAAATCCGCTTTTCTGCAAAACCGCTCTGTGAAGCTTAAAGCTGAGAAAAACTCTTGGAGAAAATCATCACATAAGTTTTCCGGCACATAAACATAGCCGTATTCCGACTCCAATGAAATGCAAACTTCTCCCAACCACCAGATAGCAGCAGGTGTGCACGCAACATTATATCCATGAAATTAGTTAAAATCCGAGCAAGTTTTAGATCCGGAGCGATCAGTAACCACGTGACGGCTCGCATTTGCATGGCGTTGGTCGGAATCTAACTTGCAAATACCGAGCGATATCAAACGGTTGCACCTCACACCCCCTGATGATAACACCCCCCGGGGTCACCCCCCCCCCCCCCCCGGCCTGGCGTGATCGAAATCACGGCCTCTTTTATCCGACAGGAATTTCCCAGTGGAGGTGAACCTTATCGTGGACAGAGTAGAGAAGACAGCCACTATAGTCGATCAATGGCGATACCATGCATGAGTGTGATGAATGTTTCAAATATTCAATTATATATTTGATCATTGGAACAGGTATGGCTGAGTGGTAACGCTCTGAACTTGAATTCAGGAGGTCCGGGTTCGATTCCTGCGGCCGTCCTTCCTGACTGGGGTTTTTTCGTGGTATTCCCTCAGGCGACAGGCAAATGCTGGGAAGGTACCCTACTAATAGGCCACGACCGCCTCCTTCCCACCTACCATCCTTACCTCCTCTTCACCATCATCTCCCAATCATCATCATAATCATTCATCCGTCGCCATTAGCCTCGCTGCAGAACAGTGCGACGTTAAGCCCCAGACAAAAAAAAATATATAACGGACTGACTTTTAATTTTTAACAGATATTGCGATTAAAATTACTATTTCTTTTATAATTTTGATACAAATCGGTTAGCGTTTACAAATTTACAACATATTAATCATCAAGTAGCCAGCGTAAGAACTTAAAATGTATTTCATAGAGGCGATAAAAAATGGTGAAATTCACTGCAAAATAATTTTGAGTTTTCCTCTTGATTTTGTTTCCAATTTAGAACGTTATATCGCTAAATGGAAGGAGTTCACGCAAATCTAATTTTGCATCACGATTCAGAATACTCTCATGGCTGGATGTCCACACTATACTCTGCCACAGATACAGGCGATGAGAAGTAAGATGATGGTACAAAACACTCGGTCGTATCAGCTTCAACATGGACGATCGGACGTTCGGCAAACATAAACTCTCAAGCATTTGGTTTGACGTATTCGTGTGGTGATTCATTCACCACGTATGTTAATGACTTATAATATGGACTTTGTAGCTATTTTAAAACAGGAAGTGGGATATGTAGGTGAATCACAACCTGATTAATAATTTGTAATATTCAGGAAAAA
Source organism: Leuctra nigra (assembly GCA_934045905.1). Lineage (NCBI taxonomy): Eukaryota > Metazoa > Arthropoda > Insecta > Plecoptera > Leuctridae > Leuctra > Leuctra nigra. The sequence continues at coordinate 14,126,577 of OW203767.1, read as the reverse complement.
TGTGCTATCGACCGATTGTCACGTCATTTTATAAATATGACATTCCAATGGGTGGAATTTGAATGAGATTTTTATGGTCTTGATATGGCTTTGTAATTTCGCGTGAAAGAATGATAGAGATGATGAAAGGAGTAAGAAATAGGAGAATTCGACACTCCCTCAGTCAACGGCTGTCAATTATTTTCACATTCGACTGAGAAAAGCAAGATGTACCATGCCGGGGTTTGAACTCGGGGTATCCTCAAGTTAGAATCATAAATGCCTCACAGAAATCATGACAAAATCAAATAATTTTACAATGAGCATGAAATAAATTGTGATACACAGATAAATTTTTAAGGTTTTGTTGATTCAGTTAGTGAGCGTGGCATTGAAGAGAATTTTAATCGATTTTTATCAATATCTTTTTTACCAATGTAATTGTTAATAAAATCAGGCATTTTACGAGTTTTCAGAACAGATTAATAAAATTAATTTGATAGTTTGGAATGGGTAATTAGGTTTATTTTGTCCTACAGATGTTTAGTGCTATATGTTTACTAATTTTCAGGCACTAAACGTCTGTAGGACAAAATAAAAATAATAAACCACTCCATGCTATGGAATTATTTTCATTGAACTGTTCTGAAGACTGGTACAAACCCTTATTTTATTACAAATTACATTAGTAAACAATATTGATCAAAATCGATCAAAAAACTCTTCATAGTTCAAACTCACTAGCAAAGTTTCACTACAGATCTGTTTCGGTGCAGATCATCCAGCCTCCTTCATCTCCATCATTCTGTCACTCTCACAGATCAGTGGGAATATTACTCTTGGTGTTGATTTGATGACAATTACCTCTAATAAAGTCGTGTTTCGGTGTGATTATTCCGCAATTATACCGACTCTCAGAGCCACGGAAACAAAAGTAGTGCTTCTCTTATTTCAATATGTTGTCTCGTCTTAGTTACACACGATTCCTATTAATTGTATGTGTTCTCATGAAACAATTATATTTCTAAACATTCATGAATTTGTCAACACATTTTGGGTTCAAGAATTTAACTTCAATATAAAACTAATCCAATATTTTAGAGACTACATTAGTTATAAAAAAATAAAAAAATAAAACGAAATTCAAATACTTGGTCCAGAGTGATTGGTATTTATAACTAAGGACACAATTATAATTTAAAATGTTTAATTAAAACTATCAAATATTTTGATGTTTGATAGTTTTAATTAAAACATTTTAAATTATAATTGTATCCTTAGTTACCAATCACACTCGACCAAGTATTGAATTTCGTTTTATATTTTTTGGGCAATTTGGACAAATTGGTCAATTTCAATCATGGCAATTTGATTTCAGCGTTTCATTCAAACAAATTTCAAAAAATGTCAGCATAGAATGTCACGATAACATTCTAGAGTGAAATATCCCACTAGTCCCAGCGCGGCCGAACAAACTACTCGCAAAAAGTATCAATCTGACTTGTAGATCAACCCACACTATGTGCTGTAATGAATCTGGCACTCACACCTGATTCGAACCAATCAGAAGTCCGCATTGCCACGGCCACGGACCACCCAAGACGTGCGATTAGCTCATGGAATGTCGGCGATTGCTCGGCAGAGGGTGCATGCCAGGTCGGCTATCACCAGAGGGGCTCATTGATTACGACCAGCGTTCATTAGGAATGCGCCCACTGTTCACGAGGGAATTCCACGCGAAATGTGAAGTACGTTTATTACATTTTAAATGTGAATGATGAAATGGTGTTTAGTTTCGTTTTATTGAATTTGTGTTTCAAATTAGTTTTGAAATCATGACGTAGCTTTGGCTGGAAAAATTAAATTTATAAATTAAGTATAATGTTGATGTTTCTTTGACAACAAACAGATTTTAAAATTACCAAACAGAACACAATCAAGCTATAAAAAGCGAGCAATTTGAATCATTCCAATTGGTTTCAGAGTTTCATTTCAACAAAATACAATTTAATTGGCTACAAATTAATATTAATCGAATATTTTGCAATAGTGAATAATCCTGCCTTGTATGGTGATGTAAGGCTGAGTATAAGTGATATTCGATGCAAAAGTCTTGTGATCCTGACAGTTGCTTGGGGTTTGGCTCGACTTAGCCTTGCTCATGTAATTATCCTAGTAGGTAGCCACTTATTTACTGTCTCTACCTTTTATCCTCCTCTAGTCTAATTACAGAGTTAAAAGTAGTCGCTACGAACCAAGTAGTCTATTTCCCAAACGTATTAGTACATATTTACTACAATAGTTACTACTAGCTTAAAATTTAAACGTGTAAACCCCCTATTACATTTAAAATGTATATTATATTTTGCTCATAACATAATTTTAAAATTCTAGTGGTGAAAATAATTTACACCTGACACATTTCTTCACATTTCATTTTCGTAGTTTTTGAGATACGTACAATTTTTACACAAGAGTCGAGTATAGATATAGCTGAATAAACTATCCTTCAGCATGTAGAAATATCGGAGTGTAACATTTCAAAACTACAAAATCACTGTAAATATTCTTTTTTAATTTTTCTCGTAGTTTTGACTTGTACAAAATATTATAAAAAATCATTAATTCCAATCAAAATACCACGACGAATGTTGAGAAACCCCATCATAAAAAGTTATTATGCCTCATCCAAAGTCTTCAACTAACTTGACAGCGTAATTTATTTTCGCTGACTGTCCCCCCCCTTTGGTCGAGATATCTCCGGCACGTCTCGATAATCGGCGATCACCCCCAAGGTCGTAGCCGGGCCGATAACCCCCCCCCCCCCCCCCCCCCCCGAGAAAAACAAACTGTTGACGCCTCGGAGGCGCCTGGCGCCACGCTGGGTAATGGCACTGTTACGCCGACCAATCAGCGTCAAGCGATGCACAAACACGCGACCGACTTTATTACCTACTGCAGACGAGTGGGTGTCGAAAACCCAAGGAATTCTTCTTCGTGATTCCAAGACATGAAACCCGGTGCATTCGCGCATTTCGACCGTGCGGCCCGTGTTCTCTGATCAAGCAACCCATTTCCGATGAAAAGAAAATTATTTCCGACAACTACATTTGCGGAAAAGGCAAAGGATGTGAAAAGCTATACGAAAAAATGGTGGAATGGTAGAAAATGTGTTGAAAGAGTTGAAAAGATGTGGAAATGTAGGTAAATGTGGAGAGCTGGATGTGGAAGTAGGACAGGATGATGGAATCGTAGTATAGAAATAAGTGGTGAGAAGATATAGGAAAAGATTATGGAAAAGTAGGAAAAGGTGGTGGAAATAAAAGAAAAGTAGAAAATTATTGTGGAAAAATATGAAAATGTCGTGAAAAGTATCAAAATATAGTGGAAAAGTAGAAACCGTCAAAATAGTATCATAAACCCCCAACAACCGTCAGTTATGTGTAGAGTTCCGCCAACAATATACACTAGGTATAATGTTTTTTTGGGGATAGTTCATCAGATAGATTTGTATTCAAAATTTGAAACTATTCAGAATCGGGCCCATTTTATTTTGTCAGTAATTTTAAATGTTATTTTCTCATTAACGAAATAATTCTTGATTCAAATGCAAATTCAATTGAAAAAAAAAACACGATAAAATCGAAATAATTATCATGTATTTTTCTTAAACTTAAAAGCATATTCATCCAGACAAATGGCGGTAGAGTTAAAATAATAATTCGTGCGAGCCTACCACCTGCACACAATATTTCTCATCCCAGCATTCTCCCCCAACCGCAATTCGTCACAGCGCCGCGAACAGTTCTTATTTCGAGCCACAAAGAACGTCTAAAACACGTCCTGAAGGATGTACAAGGATCAAGGACTGGGAAATGATTAAAGTCTCAGATAATAGACCATAACGGAAAGTTGCCAGCGCCACCACATGAACTAAGTAAGATGTGTCTGCGCATGCGCTACCGCAAGGTCAAGTGTGTGATACCTCGACGCGGGAACCATTCCCGGCAGCTGTCTCTTGTTAAATTACGAAGTTTTGTTTTGAAATTACAACAGATATGGTTATTGGAAATACAAGCTGATAGTGGTCATTTGTCTTGCAAAAGGTGCAGTTTATTTGAGTGTAAACGTAATACCAAAACATTACTCCTATTATTTATTAAATAAATGTACAAAATGCCTAAATCTGCTACTAAGACCATGGAGGAGGAGCGGCTATCACACGGATTCCGACCGAGCCAGCGAGGTCGGTTTTAGTACCGAACGAGAGCGCTAGTCATTTCTGTTTTGGTCTATTGTCGGCCTGTTCATGCGAGCCCGAGACAAACGTCTTGTGTTGACATTAGCTCCCGGGGTCGATTACAGCGCAGTCTGTCGGGAGAATATCACGCTCCACTGCCTTATGTTTGTACAGACGCAACCCTTGCTTCGTCTTCAGACTTCCCTTGACAAGTGTAAACATCTCAGTAGAAGGCATGAGATTTGGTCAACAAGAAATATGCAGATTTAGACGGGTTCAAGGGTCGGTGCATACCCTTCGAGGGTCAAGACAACCCTTTGAGTTTGAACGGTTCAATATAACTTTTGTTTACCATGATGAGAATCTTGAGGGGTCTGATTGTGTAACTGTTCTCACTGAACTGTCGATATGTTGTCATATTGAAGAGATTTCACATATCCAGGCTGCCAACTATCCCGAAGAAGCATAGTTTTAGCGGTTTTCTTGCAAAACCAAGCAGACATATAAAAACGGAGAGTAAAAAACATTCATAAGAGATCACTCACATTCCAAACATTCTATCACTCTCCCCAGGATCAAACGCAACGAATGTCAAATTCCGCGGTTACGAAACCGATTCAAACACAAATGTCATGTTCCATCCATCACAAAGTTATGGTTCCACGAACCATCATTGAAATCAATGACTGCGCCAAGCGGGTCGAGTATTTGACCCCATGCGGGTGTGACATTGGCCTCGCTTAACTAACCGCCGTCAATTACTCGAGTTGAGAGTTTAAACGAAACGAGGGTTAACTAGAGTTAGTTAATAACTGACGACGAACAAGATGAGCATTTGCATCGCAAGATGAAGAGGACTTTACATGAAGTAACCACGTGATGGGGCATGTTACTAAACAATCCAATAAAACTTCTTAATTGAGTCGAGTTAGGTCCTGGGTTTGAGCCTGGTTTGCGGTCAGGGATCGTCAATACAAATGTACAAATAAATCAGAATCATGAAATGGAATATATTTAAATTCTAATCTTCCTCCGATAAAAAAAATGTGACGAGTGTTAAACGAAAAAAACCGTGGTTTGTTAAAAATGTCGTGCATACAATTTTTAACATTTTTATTACATTTAAGAAACGTTCTTTTACAATACGTTTTGAATTCAGTGGTGCGCATTGTGTAGGATACAGACTCTTAGTTTGAGGAGTAATTCAAGTGGCGTCTTCACTTTAGGCGTTTTATAAAATAAAAATGCAAAATAAGCGGCTATTAAGTAATTAGGCGGGATTAAAGTAACGTATTTTTAGATCACTAGCGGCCGAAAATTAAAACAACAATAGTCTAATCCAACTCTGTCATTTGATTCTTGAAACTAATTATTTCACAGTATATTCTGCGCAACAATAATTACCATGAATTGTTAGATCTGAACAATTGACAGTGCACAAGATTGTGTTCAGCCCACGATCATATTGCCAAAATATGTCCACTCAATTAAAACTCGACAGCTTTAATTTCTAGCTAATAAATCTGCATTTTGAATAAAATTCTTAAATCTGCGACATCAAATTGAATCATATTGTGTAACATGGACTTCAGAAAATCTCAATTCTCCACGCTATTTTATCAGATCAAGAAGTTCCGACAAATACCAGATGACGTGGCCGAAGCACATTCGTCAGAAAGCTCGATCAAAAGTTCACCTTCAACAAAACACACAACTTCAACGTCTCCTCGGCAGTGAGCTTTCACATGCAAATTCCCCACCCGTGTAACTCACTTAGAGGCCGCCAGTTCGAGCCTCGGCCGGGCTATAACAACGCGCCATTATTCCGCCGTGAAACGCACGTAATTCTAATTAAGAACATTTGCATGATTCAGGAGCAACAGAAACAGCAAACATCAGGCAATTAGCCGGGGGAGGGGGGAGGGGGGGAGCTTGATTACATGCAACATGGATCCAGCGAGAGCAGGAAGAAAACAACAACATATCGCGTTTCCACATGCGTCACCTCAACACTGTCCCTGTTGGCTCAATTACAAACAATAGATCATCTTTAACCATATTGAACATTACAGTGAGATATCACTCACTTTAATTTTATAGGTGTACAAAAACGAACACCCAACAAATCATAAAACGGTACTTCAACAAAGCGGATTGGCTGTTGGTCAGGTTCCTTGACAATCAATCCTTGTCATATGCAATGAAATCAAAGCTCACCTACTAGAGTTAGATGACGAGTTAGCATAGACTTCATGGGATGATGTCATCACATATTTTTCAGCCAATCCATTTGTTGATTTGTTCGTTAGCTTTTTCTTAAATTTCCCACTAATTTAAACTGCGAGAATTTTAATATTAACGTAAAATGTGGAAGAAAATATTACAGGGCACACAATTTCGTCGAAAATTACGTCACAATTTTCGGCTAAAACATTGTTCAGAACAACTACCAAATACAAAAAACATTGTTCAGAACAACTACCAAATACAAAAAAATTGAATGCCTACTACTAATAAGTAATACTAAATAAAATGATTTATTTCTTGAGATGCGTTTCAATAGCCAAACCATTTAAGCCTCATTTACACTGTTCAAGTTTGCTTTCAAGTCCTTGAATTCAAGCCCTTGAACTCAACCCTTGAATTCAAACACTTGAATGGGCATTTACACTGTTCAAGCTTCAAGTCGTAACATAACCTAAAATATTCACTTCTTGCAAAGAACATGTTTTTACATATTGTGCTAGATTTTCGATGCCACATAGACACATATTATATCAGTAATGAAACAGTTGTCTCTCGTGACTATGACATATCGGTAACTTATTAATATTTGCTAGAATATGTTAAAATCTGGAATTGGCGGGAAAATCTTGAAAGATACTGGAGAGAGGGGCGGAGCCAGAGTTGTGGCGTGGGTTCTGATTGGTTCAAGTCGTTCAAGTCTTTCAAGTCTTCAAGGAAAATAGGACATGTTCTAAATGGCTTCAAGTCTTGAATTCAAGGGTTGAACGCTTCAAGTTATCCGTTTAGACTATTCAAGGGGTTGAATTCAAGGGTTGAATTCAAGGACTTGAAAGCAAACTTGAACAGTGTAAATCAGGCTTTAGAAGAAGAAAACTCAACTATTCAGGTTTGCCGGACGTCAAATGGACTTGTTTGTTTGGACCTCATCTATGTAGATATTTCCCCTACTCGTAGTACAGATCTAGGGACTGTCCCAACAACTTGCAAGTCAGCCGACACAAAGGTTCACCGTACTGACAACATTAGCCCAATCAATTAGCATGTTGTCCAGGCATGAGTGTGCATAACAAACAGACGTAAACATGACATTACAGTTATTGATTCCTAGCTGTGTGCTCGCTAAGATGTAGTCAAGCAATGTCTTATAGCGAGCAAATGCGCCAATCGATCACTGATTCATTCGTTTACATCAGGGGTCGGCAACCTGCGGCTCCTTAGTACCTTACTTGAATAACTCTTTATAATTTAAATAAAAATCTGGAGTCGAAAAATACCAAAATTCGAAGAAAAAAAACGCCCTGCGGGGCTACAATTGGAAGATTGTTTGTTTCATTTATTTTGGAGCCCATTACTTTTAAATTGTCGATATTCTAAAAAACGTCCTGATGGGCAACATATGGGGGGATTCGCAAAATTATCAAAATAAACTAGAAATGTAGTTTATTGTTTTCAGTATTTTATATTTGATTGCCTCAACTGCGGTTCCCATTATTATCTAATTTACTAATTTTTGGGAAATTGGTTCCTTGACCAAAAAAGGTTGCCGACCCCTGGTTTACATGTAAAGTACGCGTTGCATTACTCAATGTCGGCCTCTCCCAAGGAACTCAAAGAGAGCAACACACGAAAAAAATACATATTTAGATTGGGAATTAGTTCTCCATATTCCAATATCTTACCCCATAGGCCATGATGCCTGTGTCCTCGGCCGTGATGTTTCCATATCCCGTCTCGATATCCCCATATCCCGTCTCTATATCCCTCCACCGTCCGCCGCACACCACGTTCTCCACGGGCTCCACTTTCGCGTTTCTAACCTCACTTTTATATCAGAATCCAGCTGCACTTCAATCCACAGATATTCACTCTTTACGATGCTCCTTGAACATGCAGGAACAAGCTTCGATTTTATATCAAAACTCGACTAAACACTGTTTAAAAAGAGTCACCAAAACTTGGTACGAAGCGACTTCCAACTTTAATTTGCAGACCAAACTTTGACTAACTATACAACTTCACTTGCATAATTCAAAACTGCATAATTTACCACACTATTGCCACAAACTGAGTATAAACTTTCGTCAACTTTGGCCTCGATTATATTATGCACGAACTCTGTTTTGTGACACTTTTTTAGATTACAGCAAAATAATTCTACAAATTTGCACCAACTTTGAATACGTATAACCACTTTTTACACCAAAACAAAGTTCATAGCCACACTCTAACCTCACTTTAACAAAACAGTTTTATATTATACCAAAATAAAGTTCACCGCACTTAACCTCACTTTCACACCAAAATCAAGTTTTAACCTGACTTTTCGGTCTGCCTTCCCCGTGTTTGAATGACCGTCTAGACCTCACGTTATCACATATTTGTCTAGCAGTGCGTCAGCTCTGGAAGGCCGTGCCAGTGGCTATGCGTGGATACCGCACACGACTAACATGTGTGTTTAATGCCCGCTCAATAGCCGCTGATTCATCGCGGCGAGAAGGAGAAAGAGCTACAGGGCGCAATTAGTGCGACGGAGAGGGAGTTCGGTTAGGAGTGGGTGCTGTTAGAGGGTGCCATGAGAGAGAGGGGTGCATGAGAGGGAGTGAGAGAGAGAGAAGAGGGTCGCGTGGCGTCAATGTGGTGATAGCAACGTCGTGGTGCAGCTGAAATGTTATACAAATGATATCCGTGATATTGAAATTTTTAATGAATTGTTTTTAATATTGAAAATATTTTCAGATTTAATATTAATAAGTTATTCAATAATCCTCCACTATCGGAGTTTAATTATCAATAATCCGATAGTTAGTTTAATTTATTCAAACCTTTCCAACAATGTCGGGTAAGGGGTTTACATGTTACAAACTAAGTAAATAAATATTTGAAACATAATTGTAAACCATAACTAGGGCATTTCAAGCAGCGCCTGTTTGCCCGACTCGACGCATCTTTTTTCTTCAAACTTCTCCTTCCTCTCCAGCATCTCTTCCCACTTCTCTCCATCTTCCCACCTCTTCTCCCTCTCAACTTCTTCCCGTCTTTCTCCTCTATCTTCCACATCCCTTTTGATTTGATCTTTCCACCTCTCTCTTGGTCTTCCTACTCTTCTTTTCCTATATTTTCTTGTCATTTTCCATGCTCTTCTTGAAATACTGTTCTTATCCATCATCATTACTCTTCTAAATAAAACCATTTCAGCCTCTCTCTTCCAATCTTATAATTCAATCTCTCTACTCCCAACTATTCTCTTATTGTATTACTTCTCATTTGTCCATTTTTGTCACTAATATTCCTAAATGATACATGTTCAAAAGTTCATCAATTTCAATTTTTTAGTTTTGCTTAACGTCGCACTATTCTGCAACTAGGCTATATCTACGGATGAATGATTATTGTTTATTATGATTAAGGATATGGTGATGATGAATAATATAAGGACCGAAGGATGGGCGGTGGAAAGGAGGTGGCCGTGGCTAATTAGTAGGTATAGAGAACCTTCCCAGCATTTGCTTCTCGACTGAGGAAAATCACGAAAAAACCTCAGTCACGAAGGACGACCACAGGAATCAGAGAGCGTTGCTGCATAAACTAACTTTTAAACTGCTCAACCAGTCTGAAAATTATAGATTAAAAAATATTATTTTATCTCGAATGTATTTAGGGCTGTTTTTTCATATGGTCAGAGTTCCAGGCAATACGTGAGTTTGCAATATTTGTTTATTTAGTTAATCGAGGTTACACTGGTGAATCGTGTCTCTTCGGCTCACTTCGGTTGAGTTGGTATAACGAGATGAGATGTCGAATGACTGTAGTGTGAAGTAAGGCCGAGAAAGATGAATTTCGTTTTACACTAATATTATGTACTTAGGACACAGTAATTAGATTTTTATTATGTTTTTAGTTAGAATATATGCTATTCTACATTACAGTTATTATCAAACCTTCCATCACCTACCAATCACAAATACATTTAAAAAAGGGAAAGTGATAAAAGTGAGGTTACAATACAATGACCACTTTACGTATTAATATCCTTTGTTAGTCTGTTGTAATCTCAAATACCTTTAAAAATGTAAATTACAGTGTCCTAGGTACATAATATCATTGTAAAACGAAATGTCATCTTTCTCGGCCTAACACACGAAGTATCCGAATGACTGAGGACGTAGTGTTGCGAATAGCCGTGCACGGCCATGGTAGAAGAATATTACTGCGCCTAACCAGTGATAGTTCCACTATGGTGCACGGCGCTGTGATCGAGTGTGAAATGGAAAGTCACGTGAATGTGACACGCGACCAGACACTCTGTGAAGCTGCCGACTGTGCAGATGCACTCTTAATGAGGTGGCGCCTATTCGCTATTATCATTCAACTAGACGAGTTTTACAGTCTCTTCGGAATACATTATCATTTATTGCACGCACATAATTGGAGTTATGCATTCATTTAAACTCATGTTATTTCGCATATCTGACCAACAATTGACTTTTTTCTTGTTATAAAATGGTAGTCGTATCATAAACTAAAATTTTGTGTGCAATTAAATTTAAACTGAAACAAAATTGAAAAATAGAAAAAGAACACAAAAGGAAAAGTCTTAATTAGCAAATGAAGTGAGTTAAAATTGAAAATATAGTATATAAGTCATAAAATATTGTTGCAATGAGATACGATTTAATGATGTAGCATAGAGGTAAGCATAGAGCATAGATGTAGGTACATGTATTAATTGTTATATTTTGATAAATTGTTAAAACAATAAACATTGTGACTATTTAAATAGCATCTCTCTAAAGCCAAGTTTCATAAAAATTTAAAAAAACATTTCTAAGTACTTGAACCGTTTTAAAATTGCATGTTGTACTAACTCAATTAATTAATGTTGAATTTAACAATATAATACCCCTCCTAACTTCTTGATGCTTCTTGAGAGAGTCTAAGACGCAGGCCGCCTCCTCTGCGCTTCTCGTAATGTAGCGATGATTGCCGACCGGATGCAATATCGCAGCTCGTGATTACGGCGCAGAGTCAACAGGACTCGACTAACGAACAATTAATTAGCAGCCCTTCGCTTCCCTTCCTTCTTGTGCCAAGATTACAACAAGAACCCTCCATGCTCGCGGTGCAACGTGCAGTAGCATGCGTTAATACACGCTGCTTCTTATGCAGGTGACATATGGTCTTGTTCACAATACCATTATGTGTGGTATGAACTTCAAAAGTAATTTCGTTTGATAACTAGTTACATTCTGAAAAGTACGCTCAAAAGAGAGGATTTGCGTTTTGCGGAAAAGTGCTTGTATGAAGCAATCGTTCGGTCCAGAAAGAAAATTCATGACGTCGTCATTTCACAGGTTTTATAAAAACCGATTCTCCGCAAAACCCAAATCCGATTGATGTGAAAGTATCTTGAGAGTCAGTGGGAGGCAATAATTTCGTATGATATTGAACCATTCTTTGAACCATTCAAATGTGAAAAACAGTTTGAATTTGACGTAGTCACTATTTTTGGCTCAAGAAATCGTAAACTGCAGGGTCCTATTCTGTAACAGACCCGATTCTGCAGGAAACCGATTCCATGCAATGTTAATCCAAGGCCCCAAGGATAGACTCTTGCTCCATGTAAATGATTGTGGTCAGTTGAGAAATACGATACATCATGAAACATTCTCCAATGACCATCTGGAGAGTTCGCATTTGCATACGATGTACATCTAGACTTAATTGAGACATGTTTCTCAGTCATAAAGTTATTAGACTTCGACCCACACATTGTGAAACTGATATCTGTATTGAAAGGGACCAATGTCGACAATATCGTCAATTCGACAGATAATTTTCTTTTCTTTTTCGTAATCCTACAAATTGCAGAATCTGAATGAAGTAATCAACTAAATAGAACTGGATTCCGTTACAGAGCATAAGCATGGCAAAGTGTGATGCCGGGAAGCAATGCGCTCCATTAGCATGCCAACCGGTGGAGGCGCCTAATGCACTCAGCATTGTCCAGACACAAAGCCAAGCTGTCACGTGATCAAGTGGAGGCGCCGTAGCGTTGACCGAAATGTCAACTCCATGAAAACACCGGCCATTCTATTAACCACCCCCTCCCCCCCCCGAACAACCGAGCTATTGATTCAGCCGCCATGAAGGGTTGTCTCCCGCCCGCCCACCCCTCCCCCCAGCAACCCCTATATGAGTCACACACGTTCAGGAATCTACATACTCCCCCCGTCTGTGTGGCGGGGCAGTGGCGGCAGGCAGTGTGCTACTAACCCGGGGCGCAGGTCCCCCCGCAACACCTATATGAGTCACACACGTTCAGGAATCTACATACTCCCCCCCCCCCCCCCCCCCCCCCCCCCCGTCTGTGTGGCAGAGCAGTGGCGGCAGTCAGTGTGCTACTGGCCCGGGGCGCAGGTCCACCCGCCCACCCATCCCCCGCAACCCCTATATGAGTCACACACGTTCAGGAATCTACATACTCCCCCCGTCTGTGTGGCGGGGCAGTGGCGGCAGGCAGTGTGCTACTGGCCCGGGGCGCAGGTCCCCCCGTCCGCCCACCCATCCCCCGCAGACCCGACTGCTCGCCACTGGTGTCTGACGTGAACACACCCGTTATTTGTCTACCCGCCTGCACATATGCACACGCACTTTTAATTTCAAACGAGGGATTGCTGTGTCCCGAGAGACAGTCCGCCACTGTGGCTCGGCAGTGTCTAGCCCCAGCAGACCCGACTGCTCGCCACTGGCGTCTGACGCTATTTGTCTACCCGCCTGCACATATGCACACGCACTTTTAATTTCAAACGGGGGATTGCTGTGTCCCGAGAGACAGTCCGCCACTGTGGCTCGGCAGTGTCTAGCCCCAGCAGACCCGACTGCTCGCCACTGGCGTCTGACGCTATTTGTCTACCCGCCTGCACATATGCACACGCACTTTTAATTTCAAACGAGAGATTGCTGTGTCCCGAGAGACAGTCCGCCACTGTGGCTCGGCAGTGTCTAGCCCCAGCAGACCCGACTGCTCGCCACTGGCGTCTGACGCTATTTGTCTACCCGCCTGCACATATGCACACGCACTTTTAATTTCAAACGAGAGATTGCTGTGTCCCGAGAGACAGTCCGCCACTGTGGCTCGGCAGTGTCTAGCCCCAGCAGACCCGACTGCTCGCCACTGGCGTCTGACGCTATTTGTCTACCCGCCTGCACATATGCACACGCACTTTTAATTTCAAACGAGGGATTGCTGTGTCCCGAGAGACAGTCCGCCACTGTGGCTCGGCAGTGTCTAGCCCCAGCAGACCCGACTGCTCGCCACTGGCGTCTGACGCTATTTGTCTACCCGCCTGCACATATGCACACGCACTTTTAATTTCAAACGAGGGATTGCTGTGTCCCGAGAGACAGTCCGCCACTGTGGCTCGGCAGTGTCTAGCCCCAGCAGACCCGACTGCTCGCCACTGGCGTCTGACGCTATTTGTCTACCCGCCTGCACAAATGCACACGCACTTTTAATTTCAAACGAGGGATTGCTGTGTCCCGAGAGACAGTCCGCCACTGTGGCTCGGCAGTGTCTAGCCCCAGCAGACCCGACTGCTCGCCACTGGCGTCTGACGCTATTTGTCTACCCGCCTGCACATATGCACACGCACTTTTAATTTCAAACGAGGGATTGCTGTGTCCCGAGAGACAGTCCGCCACTGTGGCTCGGCAGTGACTATAGCCCCAGCAGACCCGACTGCTCGCCACTGGCGTCTGACGCTATTTGTCTACCCGCCTGCACATATGCACACGCACTTTTAATTTCAAACGAGGGATTGCTGTGTCCCGAGAGACAGTCCGCCACTGTGGCTCGGCAGTGTCTAGCCCCAGCAGACCCGACTGCTCGCCACTGGCGTCTGACGCTATTTGTCTACCCGCCTGCACATATGCACACGCACTTTTAATTTCAAACGAGGGATTGCTGTGTCCCGAGAGACAGTCCGCCACTGTGGCTCGGCAGTGTCTAGCCCCAGCAGACCCGACTGCTCGCCACTGGCGTCTGACGCTATTTGTCTACCCGCCTGCACATATGCACACGCACTTTTAATTTCAAACGAGGGATTGCTGTGTCCCGAGAGACAGTCCGCCACTGTGGCTCGGCAGTGTCTAGCCCCAGCAGACCCGACTGCTCGCCACTGGCGTCTGACGCTATTTGTCTACCCGCCTGCACATATGCACACGCACTTTTAATTTCAAACGAGGGATTGCTGTGTCCCGAGAGACAGTCCGCCACTGTGGCTCGGCAGTGTCTAGCCCCAGCAGACCCGACTGCTCGCCACTGGCGTCTGACGCTATTTGTCTACCCGCCTGCACATATGCACACACACTTTTAATTTCAAACGAGGGATTGCTGTGTGTCGCATGCCGAGAGACAAATTTCACCCTGTGGACTTTTATCAAACAGGACTGAATATTATAAATTTGCTTTTGCTTTTATATCAGCGCAGTTTTAGACTTCCGAGCATAACTTCTAATTCGGATTGTTGTATAAAAATAGTCCGTGGGGATTACTCTCGGCGGCGGCGTTGTGAAACAAGATTGGATAAACCGCAGGGCGTGTGGTCAGCTATACAATGTCACGCAAGAGTCTGGTCAGTTGATGAATCATCCTCCTCATCATTCACAGGATGTTTTATATTGTTCGGGTCTGCACCAATACGACGGATGATTGGGAGATGATGATACTTCTACACTCTTCTCACTGAGGATTCGATAATGTTCTAAAATCTTAATTGTAATCGAAAATGTGTGTGAACGCAACTCAATCGATTTTTTTGTCTGGGGCTTAACGTCGCACTGTTCTGCAGCGAGGCTAATGGCGACGGATGAATGATTATGATGATTATTGGGAGATGATGGTGAAGAGAAGTTAGGATGGAAGGTGGGAAGGAGGCGGTCGTGGCCTATTAGTAGGGTACCTTCTCAGCATTTGCCTGTCGACTGAGGGAAAACCACGAAAAAACCCCAGTCAGGAAGGACGGCCGCGGGAATCGAACCCGGGCCTCCGGAATACAAGTTCAGAGCGTTACCACTCACCCAACCTGTTCCGTCAACTCAATCGAACTCGATCATGTTCCAAATCTCGATTGAGTTGTAAGAAGGCGATCGAAATTTGAATCATCAAATTCAAACAAATTATAAATTTTAAAACAACGAACTTACAAAATAATGCTCTAATTTTCACGTAACAAGCCTTTTAAAGTTCAACTTTATACTTGCCTCCATTTTCATTTCGATTGTAATTGAACTTGAGCATGATCGAATCCTCAGTGTGAACAAAGTAAGGATTATAGAAAGAACGGGCATACGTTAGCGGCCATTTTTTCGTGGGAACTATACCAGTATTTTAATTGCAATCTGATAATCAAATATTATGCACCTTATCCAAATTAGTGTTATATTTTAGTGGTAATGTCGTAATGTTCTGCGACTATGATGTTAATGATTGGGTTGGGAGATGAAGAAGAGATATAGGTAAGGATGGACGGTGGGAAGGAAGCTATCGTGGCCTAGTAGAAGGGAACCTTCCCAGTATTTTCGTCTCGACTGAGGAAACCACGCGTCTCAGTCAGAGAAGCATCACGGATATCGAACCCGGAACTTTCACAGTGCAAGTCTAGATCATTAGCGATAATTAACGTTTTTTCATAATTAATACACGTCCGAGATATCTATTTTAAACTTGTGAAGAACGCACGGTTTATTTATTTAATTATTTATTCAGCTCAGCAGTATAGTGCACAAACATTGTTTGCATAAACTATACATAATATGAGGTAAAAAGAGTACATGCATATAATAATAGAACACTGCAGAAAATAAGGGTATAAACTTAAGAACATAAGAAAACTGCAACAATAAGGTACCAATCTGAAGCCAAGAAGTTGATCGTCGAATGTCTGGAATGTCACCTACTGTTGCCATCACAATATTCGTCGACACGTAGTTAATTATACGAGCCTGGTGGTAGGCAGTCTATTAGACTGACGCGAGTGTTTCTACTCCTGGCACTGTCAGGTAATCTCAAGCAGCTTGTAATCGGCGGTCCCACCCCCGCAGTCACGTGACCGCACTGCTGCCAAACTTCGCGTCAACGTCATTGCACGACGTGGCAACAGCGCGGGAAAACAGTTCTGGATAAGAACCGTTCAAAGCTAGGCGGAAACTATATAGCTTCAATTCCTCTGGTAATTAATTTATCAAAATTTGGGACTATTCAATACCATAGTTTCTTAAAATAAAATCATCAATTTGGCAGTTCATATTCTCCGTCCCAACGTCACTTGATGAAAATTGTATAAGACACAAATTGAGTCAAATTTTTGGCCGCAGATAGTACAAAAACTGTTCAAGACTCATAAATTCAATATTATTAATATTATATACGATGTTTTACAAACATTTAGAGTGGCACACATCGGGTAGTGAGTTTGACCTTGAAGAGTTTTTTAATCGATTTTTATCAATATCTTTTACCAATGTACTTAATTGATAACAAAATAAGGTTTTGTATGAGTGTTCAGAACAGTTCCATGAAAATAATTCCATAGCTTGTAATGGTTTATTAGATTACTTTGTCCTACAGACGTTTATTGCCCGAAAATTAGTAAAATTATGGCACTAAACATCCGTTGGACAAAATAAAACTAATAACTTATTCCAAACTATGAAAATATTTTCATTCAACTGTTCTGAATACCTACTCATACAAAGCCCTATTTTGTTAACAATTACATTGGTAAAAGATATTGATAAAAATCGATTAAAAAAACTCTTCAAGGCCACGCTCACTACTCAGCCCTCTTAAATACTATTACACCCGCGGTCACATAAAACGCTTGCAAAATCAAAGTCCTATCAGTGATCAGTGGATCAGTGGATGCAGGTTTTGAGCATGTGGGGTTGGAGAGTTTGGTTGTGATAACCAACCAATCACCTCGCGGTCAGCTGTCATAAGTAAACAGATGAAACAGTGCGTCAGAATAATAGCTACTACCTCATCAACGAGAGACATTTGCTGCTCGAAATGTATTAAAGGTCTCATATTTTGAATTAGATTTTGAAAATGACAATCTAGAGTTGCTATTTCCTTTAAAATGTAACACACAACAGAAATCTTCTTAGTTTCAACACACAAGAGAGCATCCGCCACTCTCTTACAATAAAACATCGTTGAAATTCGGCGAGATGTCACCTCCATTCAGTACATTTGATTCATATTACATTATGCCTGAGAGCAATGTAATTATCCACAGATCTCCGAGCGTCTTTGAGTGATGTTATTAGATTATCGTCACCGACAACTTGACACTTATGAGTCCACGTCGAGCTGCCGACATTTGTCAACAGAGAGCGCGGGAAATTAAATGTCGCTGCATACTTGATGGCAGTACGTGCGGCTCTCATTCGCGCGCGAAGAACGTGGATAAATCATTCGAAAACGGTTTGAATGAGTTGAGCGGGAAGAGAGCGACTTTTATGAGATGTTTAATAGAAGGATATTAGTCAAGTGGCGAATCACGGCATGAGAAATAGCTACTTTGTTGTCTTTCAAAAAGTTGTAAGATACCGGATATTATTCTCAAGGTAAACTTATAATCAGTTTCGCAGGTATGAGCATTATTTAATGTCAGATTTAAAATTAACCTGGAATCTGCAATTTTTTACTTCATACACAAACTCGTTTGATTCGAGATTATTAAACTATCTCATAAAGAATTCTGTACAATATTATATAATATATGCTTTTAATCACAGTCTGCAAAGCAGAATTTCATCTAGATTGTAAATGTTGGTTATAAAAATTAATATTTCATTTCATTTTCACGGGTTACATAAAAATTCCACTAAGGTCCAGTTTTTCAATACTCTGCTAAAACAAGTAATTAATTTATCACAGTTATTCTAGTAATGTCATTAGTTGTTACCATGACAATACAGTCCTAATCGACCGTTTAAAAGTTAGCAGAGTAGAAAGACTGTTCCTAAATCTGAATGATCTAAAACTTTGACATGGACTATGAGACAAATATTGAATCAGAATCAGAACTTTCATGTTTAAAATGTGATTAAAATGTGAGAGTAACTCAAGACGACAAGAGTTTACTAAAAAATTATACAAAATTATACATCAAGCGTAGCAGAGATTTAAAACTTATAAGAATACGATCTTTTATTAGGGGACTGATGTATCAAAATACACAAATATTACGAAGATAAGTACACAAATTCCCAAAATAAAATACCAACCGGCAAAACCAACCTATCAGACGATATCAAAGACTTTGTGCTAAGTTCTCCTCGCCACTTGGCACTATAGCGTCGCGCGCTACTGTCAAAGTGTTCAGCTAAAAGCCCGGCTTTTACTCGGTGAAAGCTGGCTTATGACCCGGCTTCGACTCCCGAGAGACGCGAGGTGTGATTATGGTGACGTCACAAGTTCGAACACTCTTGAGGGTACGAGGTGATTCAGAGAACCTGCGTTCTCGCACCTCGCACAGGAGTTGGAAGCGTGGCTGTTCAGAGATCACAGTGAGCTAATTATTACTCTTCCTTCACAGGAGCACTTCATTACAATTAGGAGAATGCTCGGTGGAACGCGATGACGCAAACCGTTGTATTGCATGCGAATTAAGAGGGCTGAGTAGTGAGCGTGGCCTTGAAGAGTTTTTTAATCGATTTTTATTAATATTATTTAACCATGGAGTTATAATTTTGTATGTTATTGTAAACAAAAATAGGGCTTTGTACAAGTATTCAGAACAGTTCAATGAAAATAATTTCATAGTTTGGAATAAGATATTAGTTTTATTTCGTCCAACAGATGTTTAGTGCCATAATTTTACTAATTTTCGGGCACTAAACGTCTGTAGGACAAAGTAATCTAATACACCATTACAAGCTATGGAATTATTTTCATTGAACTGTTCTGAATACTCGTGCAAAACCTTATTTTGTTAACAATTACATTGGTAAAAGATATTGATAAAAATCGATTAAAAAACTCTTCAAGGTCAACTTCAAGGTCACTACCCAGCCGTCTTAATATGATTAATTATATGATTATATGATTGGAGTTTCTGTTGACTTGGAAACCTAAAGGTGATACAAGCGCTCGGCCGCTATAGCAAAATTGAGAGAGAGAAATTGTTTCATAAGTGGTTATAATTCTGATAGGATGTCCACATGATCAGTCTGATTGTATGTTAGTAACACTTTTTATTTTTGCTTCTTGCCTTGTTAATTAGACGCCGGTTATTCAACAAAACCGCGCAAAACTTTGAAATTTCCTATACGATTGGAGACCAAACCCGTTATCCAATTGATCTCAAATTTTAATCATGATTAGATAAAAGACAAACTTATGGTTATCACTTGGCACATTATCAAAATTAAATTTCATACGGCATCCATGTGAGACAAGAAATAGCCAATTTTTCACCAAAAATAAACTAATTATTACTAATTAAAAAAGCAAAAAAATTAAAAATTTACTAAGAGATAACCCTAAGTTTGTATTTTATCTAATCATGATTAAAAATTCAAATCATTTCGTCAACCCATTTTGTCGCTAATCACATCCAAAAATGTGCCTGCAACAAGCGGCAAAATCGCTCGCGCTTGCAGCACCTTAAAGAATGATCAATACCTTCAAACGGAAAACTGGATTAAATGTGAACTTGGACGACCATATTGCTAATCCTCTCTCGCATATAGACACGTCACTTGACTGGATCGCGATGCATGACGGGTAGAACATCACGGACACACGTACACATTGATTCTTCATCAATCACGGACATCACGTACTGCCCACGGCATCAAACAGACGCTCGTAATACACATTTAAACAGGGAGCATTGATGACGTCATTAGTGGATATGAACACGTGGAGAAATACATTTATATAACTTCCCACCGCTGGCACCATTTGTGGAGTTAGAAGAGGAATAGAATCCACCAAAATTGCTCCATTTATTGAGATGTTTATGCGTTTTTACAGAAGTAGATCAAAACACGCTTTCATTTAACATAAAATAGAACCTTCATGTGCATATTGAAAACTTTTAATTGCATATTGGGCTTCATTTCTATACAAAATAAAAAAGATGCAATTTGTTGTAAAAAAAAGTAGGCACACTTAACAAGCCATAAAACGGTATTTAAACAAAACGGATTGGCTAGTGGTCAGATTCCTTGTTATAATAATGAAATCAGAGTTCACCTACTAGAGGTAGATGACTAGTTAGCATAGACTTTATCGGATGATGCCATCAAGTCTTTTCAGCCAATCAGTTTCTTTGAACACTGTTTTATCTTTTTTGTTGGGTGTAATCACCAATAAATCCAACGATCAAAAAAAACATAATAAAATACGAGCACGAAAAATTAATTTGACGTTAAATTGCAAATTGGCAATGACGTAAGTACCGCCTGGTCAGTGTCGCTAGTCAAGTCAGATGTGATAAACACGCCCCGGTCCAGCCGGTGTAATGGACCAGGAGGGGGGTGGCGCTAATGAATTACTCGTCGCCCAGTAATAACCCTGCGGCGCCCCGTGATTGCCATCAGTGGCGCCATGATTGCTCATCACACGGCGCTAATGCCGCGCGGGGGATTATCACCCGGGGTCAATATGCGCCGAGATGACCAAGATGCTGGCTCCTGAGCCCCGCACGGCGAGAGCAGATTAGAGGAGAGGTCGGAGACGGACACTTCGATTCATTTTTTCCAGTATCGATGATAGCAGAGTGAACCAGGATGTGTATTTGCAATGCTGGTAATGTATGTCAAAGAGTGCAAAATGTGAAAAATAGGCTGAGTGATGGTCCAATAATATACCTTTCCAAAATATAAAATACCGATATATACAAAATTTCAAAAAAATGTAGAAATTCGATATTCGACGTACACTCCCCCAAATAATAAACGGTACTTGGTACAAAACGTATTGGCTACTGGGCCGGTTCCTTGACAATTAATCCTTGTTATTATCAATGCAATCAGAGCTCACCTAAAAGAGTTAGATAATGCGTTAGCACTGACTTCATGGGATGATGCCATCAAACCTTAATCAGTCAATTCATTTTCTTTCGAGTACCGTTTATTATTTGGGGGAGTGTACGTCAAATAAAACATAATAAAACTAATTAAGACTAGCTTAGATGATACAAACATGAAAATAAACCTAGAAACATACTAACATTATTAACTTTGAAACTTAGCATTACAAATGGTGGCAGAAAAGGTACACTCAATTTAAACTTCCTGATCTTTTAGCAGATCTTGCCTGATTGAATAGGTAACTCATTAAACAGCATGAAGAGGGGATTTAAACTAAACGAGGAAACACCAAATTTCATACATCATAAACTCTTTCCAAAACATTATATCACGTGGGAATATCATAAATTACATCTATAACGACGGTCGTAATAATTTATATGTGTAGTAAGTATAATCACATCTTATTTATGTACGTATCTATTTACTTATAAGAGTTACTTACAAAATATTATAATGGAAGGGATATAAAAAATACAGTTGGTACTTGCCATATTTAAGGCCAATAAAAATGATGTGACGTTAAGTATGAAGTTTAACTGTTTTAACTTCATAATTTACAGCGTGATGTATACATTATGTGTGTAAGTAACAGAAGAGAAAGTAGTTTAGCAATGAACAGAATGATTGCAGTTCATCAGAACCACGAGTCGCTTCTGAGAGTGTGGACTATTGAGAGTGACAGCTATACTCACCGCCATGTACGATGACTCGCGCGGGTTCTGATGATTGCTGGCGGCCATCTTGATGACACGGTCACGTCACGCGCTCCTGGAACAGTCATTAAGATGATCATTTCATAGGAAGCATGAGGCACGTTCAGTTCGACACGTAGCTCGAAATGCAATGCTCCTGACATTGATGAGTTGACACTAGAGGTCCTGATGATTGCTGGCGGCCATCTTGATGACACGGTCACGTCACGCGCTCCTGGAACAGTCATTAAGATGAGCATTTCATAGGAAGCATGAGGCACGTTCAGTTCGACACGTAGCTCGTAATGCAATGCTCCTGACATTGATGAGTTGACACTAGAGGTCCTGATGATTGCTGGCGGCCATCTTGATGACACGGTCACGTCACGCGCTCCTGGAACAGTCATTAAGATGAGCATTTCATAGGAAGCATGAGGCACGTTCAGTTCGACACGTAGCTCGAAATGCAATGCTCCTGACATTGATGAGTTGACACTAGAGGTCCTGATGATTGCTGGCGGCCATCTTGATGACACAGTCACGTCACGCGCTCCTGGAACAGTCATTAAGATGATCATTTCATAGGAAGCATGAGGCACGTTCAGTTCGACACGTAGCTCGTAATGCAATGCTCCTGACATTGATGAGTTGACACTTGAGGTCCTGATGATTGCTGGCGGCCATCTTGATGACACAGTCACGTCACGCGCTCCTGGAACAGTCATTAAGATGATCATTTCATAGGAAGCATGAGGCACGTTCAGTTCGACACGTAGCTCGAAATGCAATGCTCCTGACATTGATGAGTTGACACTTGAGTTGATGGAAGTCAAGTCTTTACTGTTTGGATTGGGAAATTAGACGAGTCGGTTGCACTCAAAGTAAACATTCGCGATTATATTTTCAAAATATCGTCAACTTTTGAACTAATCAATTTACGAAAAATGTGAATAATAATTAGCTTAGCTATAATCGTTGGTGAATCAGAATAAACACAATCTTATAAACAATATTAGTGCCCAAACTCGTGAAAATTCTGAAATATTTCTACTTTTTCAGATTTTCCACGATTTGGGCACAAATATTGTTTTTTATTATTTGGTGTGTATAGATATCAAGATCGACTAAAAAATGCTGTGCTAATTATTTTTCACATATTTATAATTTGAACCACTCCAAATTAAATACCTATAGCTATGTTTAGGAAATATTATCTCTAAAATATTTATTTCGTGTGCAGCCGACTGATAGGCTTTAGATATCCACATAATATGAAAAATCACTCAATCAATCATATTCAAGTACATGATCTAAATTTAGTCCCAAAATTGGACAAGTGATAGGTCAGGAGTGACGACGAGGAAACCTATCAAGAAAATTAATCAATATTTTCAAAATTGTAAGAACCTAAGCGAAACGTGATTATTTCCAGAAACCTCTAAAAAATCATGAGCAAGTATCACGAAGATACACATGAATAATGGGTTCACCTGGGTATTCGAAAATACAAAATATACTAAATTATAAGACTGTACTAAAACCGAGGCTGTCATTATATAGGTCTATAAAAAATATGGCTCACCCTTTCTCATACTAGAAAACAATCCAGCTAAAGTAGTATAATAACCCAGCATACTTAAAGAATACATCAAGAATTGGCTCATTGATGAGAGGTTTAATTAATAATTAACTTTGTAGCTTCAACAAATCCAACTAGATTCAACTAGATTCTAGATTCAATTAGATTGATTCTAGTAGTTATTTGGTATAAGAAATTTTGATCTTGTATTTCCTTTACTTAGGTCCAATATCTTCATTTATAATAACCCAGCATACTTAAAGACCACACAGAACTTTTTCAACCTCCTCTCACAACTAAAAATAGTGAAGCATATAATTGTAAATTTAAAAAACTGAACGAGACACAAATACAATACAACGCAAACAAACAATATAAAAAAAATACCATGAAATTTGATCTTGTACATAATAAAAGTCCTCCACAATACTGCACTAAACGAGGGCAATTTCCGTCGTCACGCCATTGGTCCATGTATAGAGACAGCCTCCTCAGAACAGGGGTGGAAGTTTAAACGTCGTCTAATACGGCGACCATATCAACATAATATATCAACACTCTATGCGATGGGATATGCGATGTCGTAGAGAATTTCATCTCGCCCATAGAACAGTGTGAAATGGGCTTCCCCAACCCGTCACTTTATAGCGTTCATGCGTTATTGTTGGCCACAGTTTTGTAGAATTGTCTCTTGCCGTTGGATGCGGTATAATAAAAGCAACCACTTTCAGTATGAGCTTCATAATATGATCTTCAGAGCCAAAGTGCCTGGCTTTCGTGAGAATTACATCAAATGTAAAACAGGAAAGAAAAATGCGGATTTGTTTTTACGTGATGGTGTTGTGGCTTTTTCGTTCCTTTTTAAAGGGGAATTTGAATCAAAGTTCTTTGTAAGACGGTTTGCGTGAAGAGAAATGTGAAGATACCATTGAGAGAATTAAGTTGTGGAGTCAGTGTTTAGTCACAAGAGTTCGCCAACTTGCGTTTAAAAACTCTTTTCACTAAATAGTCGTATATATTTATGTACGAGGTCAAAATGTGAATCACAAATCAAATAAATTAGAGGTAAGAATATTTCAACAACATATTGATATCCGTCAAATTAAAAGTGGGTATACCTATCAATAATGTTAATATAAGTACCTACGTATAGGTAAGTGCGTCATAAATGTCTTGACATAATGAATGGTACAGGGAAAGAACGCTATAAGTCACATTCGGATGAAACTGAGCCTTAACGAAGTTTTATGCTGACAAATTGTATCTTCCATACAAATCGATATTTCAATTTCGTTTTTCATGACATTATTGCAATATTTTCTAAAAACCGAGGGTACCTATATACTGAAAGCTCATAAAAATCACTGCATTTTTTTTAAAAAAAATTACTTATAATACGTTCTTTCTGTACCCTTCATTTGTTTTTGGACACCATAGCAACCAACTGAAATCTGACAGAAGGGCAGAAATTATACCCTCCAGTGAGTTGAATCAATAAACTCTAGCACCCAAAACGTCTCAAATACTAAAATTACCCTTAGTTTTACTTTGAATAGGAACATTGAGATGTTTTCTAACGAATACGCGGGGTCTGCGTTCTTCCCACAATGCCCCATTCTCCTTGAGCCAATTGAAGCTTTTCATCTTCATAGTCATCATCCTTCGCCGCCATTAACTATTACGCGGGAAACTGCGCGAGCTAAATCCATAGAAAACATCACCGAACTATCTCGAACTTCGCCTCGAAATACTCTGCCAATTCTACAGCTGGGCCCGCTGGGCCTCACAGGGGCAATTCGTGGATCCAACTTCCATAAGAGCAGATAGTTTGCATGACGTTAACTACATGGAACCCATTGAAGAAATTGATTCGCAGAGAACGAATCCAATGAAATGAAAACAAGAGTTTGTGGTTCTTAAGTAACTCTTCCATTGGCCCAGCGTGCTGCTTTACTTTTATAACGAACAAAGGGATGTAAAAGAGGAATAAAAACCAAGACGCGAGTTTGAGGAGTAGCGAAAGATCCATAAAAAGAAAGGAAACTTGAGTTTGAACAACACAAACTAGTTAATAAAAAGAACTTGTAAAGAAAAACCTCAAGCTAATCGGGAGATGCCGATAGAGAAGAAAGTTTCGAGAAGTTTTTCTTCTCGACAAATCTCGTGCAAAGTTTCTACGATAGAAGATTGTTGCTCATCACTCATATAGTTGAGCCAATCAGAAAGTTTCTGAGGGCAATTAACAAAGTGACACATCGATAACAACGGATCCAGGTGGCTCCGAACACGGCAAATATGAGAACTATTAGACCAAGACCAGTACTTCCAGGGTTGTGATTGTGGATAATTAATTATTCATGAATCATTTATACAGTTTACCTACTGATTATAAATATTGTAATGTTTTACAGGTTACTGCGAGAGACCAAGTCAAAATTTTAGATATCAGTGTAATATGAGCTCTTTACGAACATTCGTCATCTTGACAGTTTCGTGATAACATCGCCAGCCCAGCTCGAGATCGAGCGTCATGGAGGGGATCATGTTACCAGTTACGCTCATAAAATTGCTAGTGGAATGTCAACAACCTGTCATTGTAACCCACAGAATTCATTCATTCATATGCGATAGCAAGAACAGAGATATTTTCTACTACAAACCATTCTTACCCAAAGTAATTTCAACTTGTTAAATTATATTGGAAAATTTATTTCTAGGGAATTATACTAAAAGTAAAATTGATCTATGAAAGAAATAAGTACAGGTAAATATATTTACAAATTGCATCATGATTTATTACACCAAATGAATAAATTTTTTATGCAAGAAAACATTAAACATGAACACATTAAGAATACATGAAAATGGTTTTATTCAAGGAACATTCATAATATTGTAAAACGGCTAATAATTATGACCATATGACCATCGACTACCAAATTATCGTAACAGACGACAAGAAATAAGTGAATACACATTTTGTACTTGAGTAATAAATAAAATCATACTATATAGGGCAGATTTGCATTACCTTCATTAACATCCACAATGTTAAAATTATCCAACAAACGAATGAAATGATATTATGTGGAATGACGACGAAGAAAGTACCTAAACTATAATCGTTATTCAATAATTATCAATTGAAAAACACAGGTATCCTAGTCAAATCAGTCAAATAGTCGTATTGACACAAATATACAATTATAACTGTGCGACGGTTGATCCAGTTGTAAGTCAATCTAGTGGAGCGGTCGCTCCACGCCAGCCAAGTCGTACGGCGCGCGCACACACTCATTTAAAAAGGCTGGAGCAAACCCACTTTTACTGTAAGCATCAAAGTGGCATTTTCGGCCTACTGGATCTTAAAATTGGAAAATCTCACATTGTTGCGATATATCTTAATTTCGAGCTATGGCCCACCCTACAACATATACCAAATTTGGGAACAATAGGTTACGCCCTTTGCGCGCTAGAGGGCCGTGAAAACAGTGTTTTAGGGCGGTTTTCATAATAATAATCTCAGTAGTAGTAGGGTGGAGCTAAAATATGGTAAACAGGCCACAGCATAAACGGCTGAACTGATTGATTTAAAATTTTTACCACATATGCACTTTTGGCGTCTGAGGTGCCTTTTGCTATAACTGGTTTTATGCCGCCATTTTGAAACCGGAAGTGACGTCATATCTCGTCAACGGCTGGACCGATTGGAACGAAAATTGCGCCAAACGATCCAGACGGTCATCTATATGCATGATAAGTAGCAAAAGACTAAACATTATGTTAAAGAAACCGGAAATGACGTAATGAAATTTGAAATACATCCATTGGCTTTTTGGCAACAAAGATTGATCCGATTATTTTGATATTTATGTAACGTATGTACTTTTGACGTCTCATGTGACTTGTTATAAAACCAACCGGAAGCCGCCATTTTGAAACCGGAAGTGACATCATATCTCAATAACGGCTAAATAGATTTCAACGAAACCAGCGCAAAACAATTTAGACGGTCAACTTTATGTATTATCATCAATAATATTTGCAGTTTCTCATACCTAAACCGGAAATGACGTCACACATTTTAATAATCTCACAAATTTTTATTTTGATGCAATAAATATACTATTTGAGACAGCTTATAAAATTATAATCATGTTTCAAATATACTTCAAGGGGTCAGAGATTTCAGCCGCCATTTTTAAACCGGAAGTAACGTCATATCTCAAAAACTGGTAGACAAATCGGTATGAAACTAGCGCCAAACGATTCGGATGGCCATCTCTATGGAATATGAACAGTACAAATAGAATTTTCCTATTTATGAGACCGGAAATGACGTCATTCAAATGTATAAATTATTATAATTCCCTCCTATACAATAAATACATATTCAGAAAGCTTAAAATGATACACATCATTTATAGAAATAAATTCTATGTGGCATTGCAGAAAGTTCAGCAGCCATTTTGAAAACCGAAGTGTTTCCATATCTCGGAACTGGGTTGACTGATTGGAATGAAACCTTTGCTATTCTTCGTGAAAGATCATTTAAAGCAATTATTTAGGACCATACGCTGCTATTCATTAGTGGTAACGAAATTGTAAAGGGTGATGATTTTTTAAAAGAATTTAGTAATTGTTCATTTCATATGTGTCACAAGTTGTTAGAATAAACTAAAAAAAGGAGTGATATCCCCATAAAAAACACTTCGTGTAAAAATACCAGCCAAGTCTCTTCAACTAAAAAAAAAATATGAAATTTAAAAATTCTGCACTGAAAAGTAGTGATATCAAAAAATTAGCCAAGTCAAAACTTTATTTGAAAATCAAAAAATACTTGGCGAATCGTTTTTTTTAGGGCATTATAGGTATACTATGTATATGTATATTTCATGTTTAATTTATAATTGGCTTATACTTCCAAGCTATTTAAGTACACGATGCGCCAAGTATTTTTTGATTTTCAAATAAAGTTTTGACTTGGCTAATTTTTTGATATCACTACTTTTCAGTGCAGAATTTTTATATTTCATATTTTTTTTTTAGTTGAAGAGACTTGGCTGGTATTTTTACACGAAGTGTTTTTTATGGGGTTAAAATTTAATTGAAAATGAACTTCAAGTTATAATAATCTAGTGGAGCGGTCGCTCCACCCAGCCAAGTCGTACCGTACACTCACAGTCACTCAACACCACCGTAAATGAACTGAGGAGCAGACCTCAGTAGGAGCAGAACATGGCATTTTCGGCCTTCTGGATCTCAAAATTGGGAAATCTCACATTGTTGCGAAATATCTTAATTTAGAGCTATGGCTCACCTGACACCATATACCAATTTTGTTTGGGAACAGTAGGTTGTTCCATTTGCGAGCTAGAGGGCCGTGGAAACAGTGAAATTACACCGCTTTTATTATTATTATAATAATTATTATTATACTAGAGGGTGCCGCCATGTAAAACATGACCAATGTGCACAAGTGAGGTATGCGTAAATATAAAACGACAGCAATATTTGTCAGCAGAGTATGCGTCGTTAATACACTTGACGTCGTTGATGACCCAATCTTAACAGAATACGTTAACAAATGAGGAACGAAGAAAAGCAATTTGATCATACCTATTATGGTGAAACAATTTCATATAAGTTTCCAAATTTACACCAGAGTATTCGTACTAAGTAAAAATAAGAAGAAAAACAATGTATGCGCCGTAAAAATATATTATATATAATACGTTACGTTGATACCGTGACCTGATGCCCACGACCTTTTCTTCATTTGTGATGCTATGCTATTACATGGTATCTACGGTTTCATTATATACGTTCCTCAGATGTAGGGCGGAAGTAAATTTGTTTGATTTTGCGGTGCACAATTTTGGATTGTAATCAAGCTCTATCAAGTACCGTTTCACTGATGTTAACACATAACGTTATATTGAAGTATTCTCTTACAATAACTCACGTCAATATTACAAATAATTGGTTGATGTCAGAAATACTGTTCTCTGAGCTCACTTTAAGAATATTGAAATGGACTTCAGCCCATCTACCTCTAATTAAGGTATAGATATTCAGTTGACAATGTAAAACTTAAACATTGGTGCTTCAAACTTTATCAACAGCAACATGAATTCGTTGTCAATACATGACTCAATACAGACCACTCTACGAAATAAGAAACGACTGAAAATGATTAATCTAACAACATTATTTAAAAACTTCGTCGGTTAGTTGGTTTGAGGGTTGCAGAGCCGTGTTGATTAAATGTAGGAAGAAAATAATACATTTGATCGTTTGCAAATTGCATCTTGAGGCCAATGTTAAAAATCTATCGGCCTTGTTTGGTTTTCATGGCCCTCTAAAATGCAGAGGAAATGAAAAATTTATAAAAATTACACTTTGACGTTTCTTGGAGTAAAGAAGTTTTCTATGTAATGTCTCTTTTGAACGGTTATTATGTGTTATAGTAGATTTTTTACACACTCAAAGGGATAAGGATTACGTTTTAGGTAAGCTACGATTATTTCTTTACTTTGTGAAGGCAAAAGACGTATTTTTAGACACGATTGGCAATGAAAGGCCACCATTTTAAATACAAAATAATGCCGTTTTCAATGTAATGTAAAGATTTGGACAGTTATTCTGTGTTAAAATACATTTCTTATAAACACAAAGGGATAAGGATTGCCATTTAGGTAAGTTTCAGTTATTTATTTATGCACAAAGAGCAGTAGATGTATTTTGGACATGATTTGGGCAATGTAACGTCGACCATTTTAATTTTAAATACAACATAGAGAGTGTGCGCGCGAAATTGAGAGGATGCGCGCGCAGGCGTTCCTGACACACAGATAGACAGACAGAACTGGGTAAGTATAAGTAAGATGATTATTATTATTATTATTATTATTATTATAATGATATCAGGAAACGTCGCTATCACCGCCACAGCCTAAACGGCTTAACCAATCGATCTGATATTTTAACCACATGTGCACTTTTGGCGTCTGAGGTACCTTTTTATAAAACCAACCGGAAGCCGCCATTTTGAAACAGGAAGTGACGTTTTATCTCGAAAACGGCTAGACCGATCGGAATGAAACCAGCGCCAAATGATTCAGACGGTCATCTATATGGAATATCAATAGTTAAAGTAGAGATGTACTATTACCGAAACCGGAAATGACGTCATGAAAATGAAGAACTAGATTTTAATCACCTCTAAAAACTTCTAAAAACTTACAAAACTAGCACTCTCGAATATCATAGAATATCATGAATATTGGTAAAAGTTCTCAATATTCTCACAACATTGTCAAAACTATGAAACATTATTAAACATTGCCAGGTGATGAGACGCATTGACAAGCAAAATTGGGATAGTGTTGTGATTAGTGTCAGTTATGATGACCTACGATCTATATTACTAAAATATGGTCGTATGTCAAAGTGGTATTCAACAAGTCAACAACAACTAACAAATTTCTACTCCAAAATAATCGAACAGTCAATTTTATATTCTTTAATAACATTTTTGTCCATTGATTAAAAAATGAATAAGATTTCTTGTGATATAATTACAAATGTTATAAAATCATCCCATCAGAAAATACACCTGACTTGTTGACAATTCTAAATTATATTGGAATACTCAATTTCTTACTTTTGGTCTCTTGAGATTATTTTACAAATTACTTATCTCTATCCTACTCGAAGCAAAGTGAGTTGATTCATAAACAAATACCATTCCTGAAAATGCAAGTCCGCATTACGTATGTCTGAAATCATCGTTTTCAACAGTTTTATGTATAACATACGGAGTTTGAAACTCAAATCAACCGATCAGGTATTACAACTACAGTAATTAAATTTTTTAGTTTTAATTGAAAAAGCATACTCTCGGTTTTAACACTTTCATGATGTCCATGATGAGATCATATTACGATACTTGGAATTTAGCTAGAAGCAACGAGTGGAAAGTGATAAACAACGCACTATTCAGAAATGTCACGTCCGCAGAATGATTTAATGTGACAGGCTCTAGAGATTGTAAGCGATCCAAAATCCCCCCCTTCCACTCGTTGTTGGAAACTAAGATTTCAACTTCAATATAATCGAATTTTTGTGGCTATAATTTTCGGGTCAATATGTCCCCGATTGGTCTGATTTTTTTAATGCAGATTCCCAAAAGATGTCTCTTTTGCTGTAAAGTGGCGGAATTTCGATATTCGCTCTGTGAGAGACGCAATAAATTATTAAAAAACATCGTTTTCCTAAATATTTTCTAAAATGTAAGGGATGTTTGTTAATTTGGGGATGAGCAAATAATAATAATTCAATTAAAATAAATCTTCCCGTAGATTCGTAAGTCTTTCAACATTATTCTGGCGCAAAGATAATGAAATTATCTCCTATTTTGCGGGAGATTTCCTGGCTTAAATGGAATAAATGGTCTAAGAATAACACATACATGAATAATGGCCATTTTCACTTTGAAGGGGGGTCTTAAATATTATTTTTCTGAAACTTTCAAGCATGTAAATTCTCACGATTTTAATACTCGACACAGTTTGCTTGGTAATTATTTGATTCCACATTGTACGAATAAGTATGGCAGACGTTCTATTAAATTTCAAACACCTTACATTTTCAATACTATCCCTTCCAATCTAAGACAATTAAATAAGTAGGTACAAAGAAGTTAAAGATCTCATCAAGAATTGGCTCATTGATGAGAGGTTTAATTAATAATTAACTTTGTAGCTTCAACAAATCCAACTAGATTCAACTAGATTCTAGATTCAATTAGATTGATTCTAGTAGTTATTTGGTATAAGAAATTTTGATCTTGTATTTCCTTTACTTAGGTCCAATATCTTAATTTTATGTCATGCCTTAGCTTATTGCTGTTTTCCTGTGTTTTGAAAGATTTGTGTACAATTTTTTGCTATGATTGATTTAGTGTGTAAATTATTATTTATGTAATCCACAGATAAGTCCCTGTAAGGGATTTAGTGGAAGAGTGTAACTTTGTATTATTTTCGAGTGCTAATAAAAAGTAAGTTCAATCAAAAAAAGATTAAGGGACACACGGATAACAAGGTAAACTAGTTCAGCTACGTGTTGTTCTTTATTTACTTACCTACTGTTACTCCTAGCTTACTAGAACATACTTATAAAAATGTTACCACCTGTATTTCATACAATCTGTAACCAATAAATCAATCAATCAATCAATCAGCTCCTACCTTATATACCAGGTGCATAATAATTTGCTGTTGTCTTATGATGAGACATTCAGGTCAATTTAATTTTTAAATACTTCAAAATCACACTAGACCAGTCATTGCAACAAGTATTATTTCAATTAAGAATAATGCTCAATTGTATCATGAATATAAAATATTTAATAGCATATTTTAGTTATATCCACAGAAACATCTCCATTTCTTGAGAAAAGTATGCGTTTTACAGCTTTAAGTTCTCTAAAGTCTTCATGAGTGACAGTTCTGGTTGGTTGATCTCTATGGCGCTTTTCTCAAACTTAAATCTGTTCTATAAACTATAAATCAGAAAAATTAAGTATACTTCTAAAGCTCTAAGAAAGAGTACTATCTCAGATAGTACTTTGGGAACACAATAAATACACATTTCCATGCTGCAACGAACTCATTTTATTAATAAACCCGTTTCTCGCAATCAAACTGATATATTACAGCCGTTAAGAGTTGCTAATAAAAATAGAACCAAACCGCATTCCCTATAAAACACACGAAAATCCATCAACCATCCCAAATTCTCGTAAACGAAAGCAAACAACAGGCATGTTGGCCCACTTGGCAATATCCCCCACATCCTCTTGCGATCCATCTCCACATTATCAGCTCGCTCCATTATTTGCTTTGTTCGTCAACCTCCACCAGATAAGAGCAAAGTCTATTAGACGCTACTGATTGCAACTCGCGTAAAAACTCGAGACTAGTAACAATAAGATGCCCTCAAACAAGATACAGCCATCACACTGATTGGGGTAAAAACTTACGTCCCCTCGGGGGAAGCAAAATAAACAAAAAAGACAAATTTCACTGGCTGTATAATATACGAGGCTATTCATTTTGCCTTTCTTTTCTGTGGGACTAACTCACACAAGAACCTAGACTTTAATCTTGGTTTTTAGAACATTCTGTAAACATGTGATCATCGTAAAATAACATGTAACTTATGTAATTTGCAAGAATTACTTTATTATATTTTTAATTCGATTTAAATAATAATACGGGACTTACTTTTATGCCGTAAACTTTCATAGAATTTATGGCACGACATAAAGTATACCAAAGTGTACTCTAGGTATTAAGGGCGTTGTGTTGATAGGTATACAAGGTGATGTCTCAATAACCACATCTCGTAAACTATTTTACTGCATTCTTATATTTATAGATGCATTATGGTGATGTGATAGAATGTAGGTACTCTAAGCAGCAATATACTCAAGTGTCTAGAGTTACTCTAAGAAGCAATATGAATATATGCAGTTAAATGGTTGTCTAAATGAAAGCTATGAGGAAAATTAACGCAAAATTAGATTAATTAGACGCATAGATCAGGTCAATAAAAGTAATTGCCTTGTTTCGATGTATACTGAAAGATCTTGGCAAGATGATTGTGATATTTTGCCAAGATGTTACATAAGAAATAGCAAAGCAATCAGAAACAGAATGATACATTTCCTCTGACCCAGTAAATAGCAATTTCATTTGTTAGCCAGGTAATGCAGCATTGTTATAAATACGAGTACGACAGTTTAGATATGACGGAAGAAAAGTACTTGGAAGTGAAGAGGAGCTCGGTTTTAATACCTCCTAAAGTCTGCCGCGTTGCCAGACGAATGGGAGAGAAGAGGGTGAACATAATTCTCTCAACCCTACACAATGTCCGGGAGTATGACTCATCTCCAGTTGCCATAGCAACCGAGACAAAGCGAGCCGCGTTAACGACGCACGTTCAGCAACCAGGATGGAGCGAGATCAATGAAGGACGATTGGGAAGTGGCGAGCAATAGGAATAGTTACATAATTAAACATGTTTTTTTTTAATTGTAGAAATGATGGAAATGGAAGACAGTTTTGCTTGGCGCCAGACCCGGCGCCTCCCCCCCCCCCCCCCCCTCCCTCCTTACCCCCCGACCAATTCGCAGAACGTCTTGAATGACAATGGCATGAAATTGAATAGAAAACTTGGGTTTTAAGAATTTAACTCTCCTATTCATGGTTTCTATATTCATCCCGTGGAAGCTGGAGCAAGTTTGTGGGGATTTGATCAAACCCCATGCGCTGGCTAATTGCATTATAGCTTCTGAATCCATGAACGAGGATTTAATTTATAACTAAAACTCCCTCAGAGAGATTTCCATTCAGGTATACTTAGTAATTCTTAAGTTTCATTCTCGATAAAAGAAGAAAAGAAATTATGAATTTCCCGATACTTCAAAATAACTTTTAAATCCAGTCTTTTCGTCCAGAATTCCACATTATTTCCAACGTAACATTGTAGACTGTGGTTACATGTGGTTTACTTATTTCGATCTAAAAACAAGTTGGCTCAGGCGGTGATGCTATGGGCTTGAACTCGGAGATCGGGGTTCAATTACCGAGGCTCCTTCACGAATACAATGTTTTCTTTCACTCAGTCGAAAAGTTTATTCGAATAAAGTATTGCATCACAAAATAAAGACAATCTATAAACAACGAAAATCATAAATAAATATTGATTTATATATATAAGAAGATGTCGAAGTGAGAGGCGAAAAATGGGAGATGGTGAATAAAGATGAATGGTGGTTAAATAGAGACTTGTGGCGGGCATTGGTAGATAGAGAAGAAGATGAAGTGGAAGAAGAGGAAGAGGAAGTGGAAGAAGATGAAGCTAACGCAGAAGTTGAAGAAACGTCAGGCCCGGCCAGCCGGTTTCAATAATTAGTTTAATAGGCTCTTGCATTTGTGTGGGTAGGTTTTCCTACCTCCTTTACCCATTGTATTTTGGAAAAGGATAATAAAGATTATTATTATATATATTTAAAAATATCGAAAACAAATAAAATAAAATTGTGAAAAAATATAGAAAATCAGTGTTTCATTAAAATGGAAATGGGAGTTATAGGTTGAATTCTACCTATTAAAAATACAATATTTATCAAGAAATTATGACATTTATTAAGAAAAAAGTGAAAACGAAGTAAAAATCCATGTAGGTATCTTCAAAGATTCAAAATATTTTCGGTAAAGATTGCGATGAAAATCTGCCGAACGCCCTCAACGAGGTATGCCATTGAATCTGATGTTGCCGTCACGATGGCTCAGTCGAGACAGTCTCTCGAGCGTGTGATTGAATGCTCACCGCTTCTTGGATCTCGACAAGTGAATTAGTCCGCTGCACTTCCTACTCAGTCCACT
Organism: Leuctra nigra; assembly: GCA_934045905.1. Classification (NCBI taxonomy): domain Eukaryota; kingdom Metazoa; phylum Arthropoda; class Insecta; order Plecoptera; family Leuctridae; genus Leuctra; species Leuctra nigra. The sequence continues at coordinate 14,090,277 of OW203767.1, read as the reverse complement.
GGGCCGTGAGTCCACTTCCTCCGATTACGTCATCCACCACGTGACCACGACTCTATGGGCTTGGAGCCAACATGATTCCGAGGAATTATTCAAAACCACAGATAAATTAGTTTATACTGTTCATAAAAAGCTCCGTGGCAATTTTAAAAATCAGGGTCGGTGCATCGTTTTGGCCCTCTACCTTCAAAAAAGTAATCAGTCACTAATCAGGGTTAGCGAATTTTGCAGGGCCCTAAAATTTTGCAGGGCAGGGTGTTTTTAATCCAAAAACACCCCTTAAAAAGTTGATTTTTAGGGTTTTGGAAAATTATCTACATGCTATAAAATAGAACTGATTTAGTAAAACCTTAAACATTGTGCATTATGTATTGTTTAATTAAAACATAAACAAACATAAACAATTAATTAAACATACCTAATTATAGTTCAAATTAGCATATTAATGTAAAATACAATTATACAAAATAAAAGTATTCCGATCATAAATAAAAGGATCGTTTTTAACATGTTGATGAAATCAGAAATTCCAATTAAATAATTCGCAAAATATAGACCCACACCCAACAAATCATAAAACGGTATTTGAACGAAACAGATTGGCTGCTGGTCAGGTTCATTGACAATCAATCCTTGTTATTATCAATGAAATCAGAGCTCACTACTAGAAGTATATGACGAGTTAGCATACACTTCATCAGATGATGCCATCACATTTTTTTCAGACAATCCATTTCTTTCAAATACCGTTATCATTGTTGAGTGTACATTAAACCATTTCTTCCAGAAACATATTTCCCCGAAAGCACATTAGCTTTTTCATAAAAATTAACATCTCTGGTTTTGCCAACTAATGACTAATCAACCACAAAGTACACAATTTTTCTCCTAACTTACAGTTACATACTCCAATTCAAATACAAACTGTATTTCCTTGATAACACGCTATCGACGATGTTGGCATGGTAATCGGACAGTTTACCGACGGACAGATTACCAAAATCTACCCGGACACTTTACCGACATTTTTTTTTTAATTTTCCACAAATATTTTTTCCAAAATTTTATAAAAATATTTTTTCCAAAATGTTGACAAAATGTTATAAAATTTCCAAGGATATTTTTTTCAAAATTTTTACAAAATTTTATAAAGTTTCCACACTTTTTTTCCTCAAAAATTTTGACAAAATTTTATAAAATTTCCACAATTTTTTCTCCAAAATTTTGAGAAAAAAAGTGTGAAAACTAAAATTTTGTCAAAAATTTTTGAAAAAAATATTTGTTGAAATTTTTTAACATTTTGTCAACATTTTGGACAAAAATATTTTTATAAAATTTTGGCAACATTTTGGAAAAAAAATTTGTGAAAATTTTATAAAATTTGGTCAAAATTTAAAAAAAAATATTTGTGGAAAATTAAAAAAAAAAAAAATTGTCGGTAAAGTGTCCGGGTAGATTTCGGTAATCTGTCCGTCGGTAAAGTGTCCGCCCCTGTTTTTCGGTAAAATGTCCGTCGGTAAACTACTCTAGAACTTGTTGGCATTGGACTCCTGTCATTTCCTTCCTATTTGCAACCCGAGTCCTGGCATATGAACTGCTGTGGAATGCACCCCAATCATCTTGTCTCGCTGACACATGTATAGGCGGCCGTGATTGTCAACAACAAGCACCGAGAAACCCGATCGCTTCCATTCACCACTGAGTGTCTTTTCCTGTCCGACGCTTCAGAGAATAGTCATTGGTAACATTCCAAGTAATGTAATCGTCTTCATATTGCCAGATATAAGACATTCCCGGTACAAAGACCTCTGGAGGTAACAAAGCAATCGCGCAAGAGTGGCGAGGGCTGTTCACAGAGAGGAAATCGCATAGTTCAGAAATCGAAATTACAGTCCTATAGGTTGAGGTTGTCCAATGTATAGGAGTAATTTACTCGAATTATTACACCTATATCGGTTTCATTTTTATCTTATATTCCAATGAGAAATCTAATCGAATACATACACTCAACAAATGATAAAACGGTATTTGAAAGAAATGGATTTATTTGCTGAAAAAAAATAAGATGGCACAATCCGATGAAGGCTATGCTAACTCGTCATCTACTTCTAGTTGTTAAGCTCTGATTTCATTGGAAATAACAAGTATTTATTGTCAAGGAACCTGACCACCAGCCAATCCGTTTCGTTGAAATACCGTTTTATGATTTGTTGGGTGTACCTACGTCAAGATATTTTTTTATCAAATTAATTTTAAGCTACTCTATACTTTTTTAAATCTTAGATTCCGGGGGCAAGTGCCCTCTACACGTGCCCCCCCCCCCCCCCCCCCTCCCGGTGCCATATATGGAAAACAATGACAGTAATCGAACGCCAGTCACTCGAATGACAGTCTAGTCTAGTGCTTTACGCCCGGAACAATCCACCATCTTGGCATCATTTATTAACAGATATGTAATTATTTATGACACATCGATATCCGGCTTTGTCTGCAAGTATTACCGGCTATTGTTGCCCTGGGAACCATCTTCGTGGTTCCTAATGCAGTGCTTCCTGTAATCTGCAGCTGTGAGTACAGTAAACCCGAGCGAGGTCAATGTGGATGTAGTAGTGCGAGTATCACAGGAACACGGCTATCTTCCTGGCCATGTGACTGTGCGGACAAAGCTCATCGGAAGTGCTTTGAGGTTATGTCGTCATAGTTACAGCTATTTCCAGCTCAAACATTCATTAGGGACTTAATCATATGTGTATCACGTAAGAGGGAACTGGGAATGAAATCTGCGTAAAAGGTTACAATTCTGGGCTGTTATGGGTTTCTATAACTGTTTAATTGTTAAGTCCAGAGTTCGAAGAACTGTGAACTTTTTTGCCTAGAAGCGTTGAATCGCTGGTATAATGAAATTAAGCATTTTATGTGATGACATTCCCCCGTGTTGAACAATGACTTAGATATCAAATCAAGCAGGAAGTTTTACAACCATAGTAGGGACGCCCTCAAGGAATGACTATCTATTTACCTGTATGGTGGATTTATCACGTTGGTATTATTTCATATCTTTCTTAAATTCTTTCGAGAGAATAATAAACTGCCCGTTATAATTACCTAGATGTACTGTCTGATGAGTTGAGATTGTCTAAATAGATTCAGGTAGATGAACGCTCATTACACTGCTAAACAGTGCATAATGTTCCAGAAAAGAGCTCTTCCAGCATCTTCCTTTACGTCTCTTTTAGCCTTTTAGGTACCTACTAATATTCCACGAATATGATATTTAATGTTCATATGCATCTAAAATATATTACTGTGGACTTTACATTGTAAAACAAGTAAATTAGAGAGAGAGTAGATAAGTTTGCCACCACTTGTTGATATCTAAGTAGGTAAACAGTGACTCAAAACGAGAGTTCAGAGCTAAACTTATCTTTGATATTGGTAAATATACTTATCACAATGCAAACAAACAATACTTAATACAATGATACAAGTTATCTATGTCAGATAAAATGTGCAGGCTTCGTTGTTGATAAAGCAATCATTTATCAGTCATATTTAAATATCGAAGTGATGCAATGTTTAGTAGCTGTCAAAATGTCGTTTCATATAAATTAAACTTTAAAATTATAACAATGTAAGCATCTGTGTGTGTCTCGCAGTATGCCAACAATATACCATTAAAACATAACGATAAACCGATTAATTGACAAGTAAAATGTAAAACTTCCAAACAAAAACTTGTTGCTACGGTTTTCTAGGTTAGGTTTGATAGCATCGATGACAGGTGAGCATCTAATAAATACATGAAGTTAAATGAGAATGGTTATGGATTAATAATAAACACTACTCACAATGTAAACAGTACGTTTCTACGTGCATGGCGCACTAAGCACGCTCATTCCATCCACCGACCTTTCTTCTTCCTTTCTACTTCAACAAACAAACACCTGGCTTGAAGCCCAAACACTGGCCGTCACACAGTTCGCAAATGTCTGAAAATCGAACAAGAACACACGATACGCACGAACTACAGTACAAATACTACACTACAAACACTTCACTACGATAAAACATAGTTAAAGTACGCGTAAACCACTTTGAAACTATTAAAAACTAACGAACTAATGAAAACTAAGAGGCAGTGGGTGATTCTAGCCACGTCTTCTTGCACAGCTGACTGCTTGGTCTGTTGACAACGTCACGTGACTGTGGGGACCAATCACGAGCGAGGATGCATTAGAGGCTACGCAGCACGTGGATTCAATGGGAAAGTGAGCTCTATGGATGCTAGCACGTGATTGTGTAGGAATGCAGTTGGGTGCAACACATTGGGAACAAAAAGTGAGTGTTATCGTGTTTTTATTTTGATGCTCATTTACGTTTTACGTTCGCGGTTTTATTTCTTGCTTCTGAAGAGTAGACTCTATCAATATAAAAAAATACTCCTTGTGAAAAACTAAAAACAGTAGCCAGTCTCCTCCTCTAATAAAAAAAATAAGAAAAATTAAACATTCATCACTGAAAAATAGTGATTTTGAGTTGATTCTATAAATACATGGTACAAAAATATTTTTTTTATGAATCAAATAAGAAATGACGTAATTGAACAGATATAAAATATTAAAAAATACATAAAACCAAAAAACGATGCACCAATGGATGTTTAAATAATATTTCAATTACTTTCTGTAACACAGAGAAGTCCATGGAATCCAAACGAAAGGCTCCATATATTTAAAATTGTCAAAAGCCATATAAAGGCAAAATCCATGGACCAATTTGAAGTAGAATTTTGACAAATTAATAATTACATAATTGCATAATTGCATAATTAAAATGCATAATTCTCAAAAAAAAACAATTTCTTGAGATAAGTACCTAGCATTTTTCCAACTTTTAAATATTTTTTTCCTGTAGGTATGCCTCACGACCTTATGAATTGGATTAGCCCGATCCTGTATAGAAGCTTCTTTCACGAAGATCCTCCACATTTCTGCTGAAACTGCCTAGCATGAAAATGTAACACGTCTGTATGTGCAGTCCAGCGTTGAGTCTTAAGGGCAGTGAATTGCGTCGGTTCTGTGCACACAGGAGGCCGTGAACCGCAAACAAGGTCTGTAGAATTACGCCACTGGTGCTAATTAAAACAATCCCCCCTCTCCTCGTGACCGCAACGAACGCCGGCGAGGTAGGCAACACTTCCTACACGTGTGTAGAGTGCGCCTTGGGACGTATGCAACTGATGATGCATGGATGTGTGGCGGGTGGACTAGATTAAGACCAGGAAGGGCAGAAATTAAACCAAACAATATGGTATTCTTAGTTTGATTGAGTATCGCACATTACTGACACCATCTTGATGGCACCATTTGTGATTCTGTGCTTTTTTGTCGATATTTGAAAGTTTTCCTGAGATCTTTACAAAAATACATAGATTTACCACCATTTTTAACGTGCCAGCATAGTGTTCGCCCTCGGGGAAATATTTATTTTCTACATTGCTGATATAATTAACAAAAGAAGCTATGAAAAAGTAGTTCATAGCTAGAAATCAGACAAATTATCTGCTGATAACGTACAGGCAATTAAAAATACTAGTAGGATTCTCCTCTGATGTAAATTCTGCGACAATTTTATCGATGTTCCATGACACTTTCCAAGAACCAAGAAGTAACTAAAAGTTAAAAAAAAAAGTGATTCAAAGTTTGGGATTATGTTATTTTAGTTTGTAATTATCTTGGATCTGGGGGAAGTAGTTTTGGTATCGCGAATTTCTGGAGTTGACGCTGTGCCATAACCTCTTATTAATTTCCCTGTGCAGTATAATTGTTACGAAATGATATTCCGTGGCATCACTGCACACAGCCCCGCCCTTCTGATTAGCCACAGCCTCCTGAACAGGCACGTGTTGTGATGAATCCACAAGACCGTGATTGCCTCAGCCTCCGCTCTCAAGACCCAGGTAATCTGCATCTCAGTGTCCACAAGGGCATTGCAGATCAAATTAAAAAACAATGGCGACTACCAAAAGAAAACACTGCATTCCCCTCTCAAAAAAAATAATATCTCGCATCCCAATATCAACTTTTTCGTAATGTAAAAAGTTTGGAAATTATTTCTCCCCCCCTTGGACAATTGGTATAATTCCGTCTTCCCCCCTCGTTCCTTATCTAAGTCTTCCAGCGTATATCCCCCTTCAACCCCCCCTCGAAAGTGTCATCGCATGGAATTAATGCCCGGTTAAATGCTTTAATTAAACATAACCCATCACCGCCCTGCCTATTATCCAAGCAAAGCGAGAACCGAACAAAGCTATGCATTACTCATGAGAATTATTGTCATTTTGGATGAAATTCCACGGGGTCCATTGATGACGTAACGCACTGTGAGGTCACTAATGGGATTCAATTCAATGGAGAGAATTCGTGCATTGTCGAGTTTAAACCAATTTCCACTCGCAATTTGGAGATAAATGTATTTGAATGAAAATTAAACTATTTGTTGCTGGAAAATGCTTTGTTTTCATGCAATGATGTGAGAGTTTAGATACAGTTGTTGTGTCAAGGAGATTCAAATCATATTCTGTTTTATTTAGTGATATAATACTAATAATCCTGGGCTTGAAACGCACAAAACATTTCAAAATTAATTAATGTATAAGAATAGTAAATGAGCTTTGTTAATATTTAGCTGAGTATTTACAAAATGTGGTAACAGTAAGCATTACTGAAAAAAATTACCTATTTTTTGTTTGTTTTATATAACAGTGGTATAATATGCTGTAATTGCTAAAGAACACAAAAAGTTTTTAACATATTTGGTAAATACCAAATGAAATATTTCATTTGGTCGCCGTACTGTTAGCAACATTGAGAGAAAAAAAAATATGTTTTATTTATGCTGTTTTCAAGAATATGACAAGATGTGTAAAGAAAGCACAAAAGATGCAAATTATTTTTACACAACATGACAATGTTTATAGCATACTGATTCCATAATTTAAAAGTTATAGAATTAGAATTTTCAACAGATGTATTCTTTCTTCTTGTTCTTCTTTTCTTATTTTATATTTTTCCACCACCGGTTCAAATGTGTTCTTTGCTTTTTGTAGAACAGCGTGGCTGCATATCTAGGACAAACATACACAACCATGTAAAGCTCTAGCATTGTTTGTGACAACGCGATGTCCCTGGGGGTCTCGTGTTCGTACCTCGCCGACGCCATTATCAAGTACCATTATCATCCACCACGAGAGCGCGCGCGGTCAGAAGTTTCGTCGATAAATAACTGCAAGCACGTCGTGTTGTGTTGCGGTCAACAAGTTCGTACAAGTTCGCTCTTATGGTGCGCTAATGGCGCTGAGACAATTGTCTAACAAGATGAGTATTACGCCACTTGCGAGTCGAGAGAGGTTATTGTGGTTGCAAAGCAGCTACATTATGTGTCGCAAAGTTTGTCAGACTGACGGCAGCTCGGAATTCGTACCAAATGAGCGTATTATCGATAATTTTGGCACTTATCTTGTTGCTTGGGCCGTTACTCGGATCAAATTGAATTTCGTAACCATAAACACATCAATCTGAATTGATTTTATGAGAACCCTCTTCTATTTGACTGATATTTAGGGGCATCTATATAGGTAACCTACAGCTGTCATATAGAATAACCATGAATAAACTATAACTATTTTAAATATTTACCACAATATTTAGTTTACTTTTATAGAATCAGTCATTTATTCATTCAGCTGCATTTGGAAATTCATAAAATGTATTCGACTAAAATATGTGAATTTTTAAATTCGACAAATTATTTTCACTCTACAAAGATTTTAAGCTCTACCTTGGTATTCACGTCCTAGATATCAGCAACAACCCTTAAAGAGACTTGCCAAACAAAACTCCCTTCTTATCAATGCTTTATTGCAAACTCTTCGGACTTAAAAATTATTGGTAAGAATGCCCCATCTATTCAATTAAAATCCTTACGAATGAACGAAACCGTTCTTCAACTTTGGCACACGCACTAAGTGAGAAGAATGAGCCTGCTGGAAACTAGAAGAAGAGTTTGTGAAGATGAAGTAGAAGTCGTGATTGCGGGCTGGAGTTGGCTAAATGCCCGGCAATGAAGCAGTGAGGCGTGAGAGCAGATTGCAGGAGGATTCAGTGCCAGCAACTCCACCCATTTGAATTAACCCTCCACGAGACTCGAACACGCGTCTCGCCGATATTGCCTGGCTTGTTTGCACAGCATGGCTTACACGAGCAATGAAACTTTTAAGTTAGAAGCTTGGCCATCCTGCGTATCTTTTATCGAATCATGGTTAAAATTTCAAATCATTTTGTCAACCCATTTTGTCTCCAATCGTATCCAAAAAAAGTGCCTGCAACAAGCGGCAAAATCGCCTGCGTCTTTAATCACAGACGCGTAGGAACTAAATTTGTATGGGGAGGAGGGTGATAATATTTGAAATAACAATGGAGAAGCTATGACAATGCTTTTCGTTTGCTTGAACACCTATTTTATTGACACAAATAATAATATACAATGAACACTCTTTCACTCTTCGCTGACGAAGATAATGGGGGCCTTTGGGGAGCCCCCCCCCCCCCAGTACATGTGTGTCTGGGGCCCTTAGTCCCGGAAAAACATTGAATTTCAGAAATTTAGTTCTCTAATTATCTTATATTGACATATAAATTGGTATAAACACAGGGATGGGAACTTAATCTGAGGGGTGATTTTACCCCCATCTCCCACCTTCCTCACCTTCAATGCATTTCTAGAAGTGAATCTAAATGAAGATAACTAACCACTCTTTCCAATATTAATTACAAAACAAATTACATCATAATAGAAGATCTATAATAAAGATGTATTTGTAACAAAAGAAGATAATTATGAAATCAAAGATAATGATGAAATGATCAAAATAAAAGCTGAGTTTAAAATGTATTGTACGAATAAGATTTGTAGAATTATGCTTATGTAATAATAAATTATACGTTATGGTTCAGCAGATCTTCTAAAGAAGACATTAAAAAACAACTTTAGCTGCATCTTTGTATACGGAGGAAGAATTGAACTTTGAACTCCATTATTCTTGTAACCCTCTGCTCGGGTAAAGAGGCAGGACACTAAATGTCGCCCTCCATCCATCTAGTTTGGAGAGGAAAATCTCAATCAATCAAATTGTCCCATCTTTTATTTAAATATCATGTGACTCCCCATGTTATTATAGAAGGCAAAATAAAGTCAAGTGTTACTTTAAGGCTATAATAATGATGAGTCCAAAAGAACAAAAAACTTATTTTCTATAATAGACAGATGGAAAGAATTTATATCAACAAGCTATTTAAAAGTAAGCAACTAAAATCGAAATTATTTTCCTATATTTGAAAACAATAAATTGAACCCTCATTATAAGACGAGAGCTGCAAGTTACACGACATTTTATTAGTCTTTATACTTAAATATAGTTGATATTTTTTAAAAAAAGTAATATAATGGTAATTTCTTGAATTTTGATGTGTCAATACCACACCCCTGACACATTCCCAACAAATATTAGCTAAAAGTTAAGACTTCACAATTTTCTGGATGCTCGAGTGGACATCAACTTGGTTGTAATCCGTGCGTCGTGAAATATATTCTTGTAATGAGACAAGGCGAAGTGGGAACTGGGAATTGGAAGTGGGAATTTCTTGGAACAGTGCGAGCTCTCCTGATTGCTCCCGCGGCTAGTTGGGAATGAAGGGGGAGCGGACATTATTCCTGCATTAGCACTCCCACGCACCCCCACGCACCTCCCCCCCCCCCCCCCCCCCCCCCGCCCCCCTCAAGCCCGCGGGCCACGTACACTCATGGACATCACTCAGAATCCGACACCGAGAAGATTACGCAAGATTTTATATTGATTGTTGCATCCTGAGCAAAGATTACCAACCTATAAAACAAAAATAGTTTGGGCACAGTAACATATGTGAGAGTTCCGGCTTCGATTCACGCAGGTGGCAGTCCATAATAATATGAAATTTGTTACTCTTATCTACATTAAATCTTTTTGAAATAATTTCATCAAATCAATTGCAATTATAGCTGCTTTGTACTTGGATTATACTTTTGAAGACGTGTATAATATGTAGTGTTGAGGACGGAACATAATCGGAATGAGAAGGGAAAGAGCAGGCGTTGAGACTTCAATTTTAGAGGAAATGGAAAAGATTCAACAGATTTAACATTTAACATTTTCCAACAGAATGCCAAACATGTGGAAAAGAGGAATACCGAGGAATACTTGACTGGAATGACTGGGAGATTCGATGAATGCAAGAGGACTGGCAGGAACGAAACCAGTGGAGAATGCAATATACGAGAGGTGTCAGTTGTAGGCAATATGATTTTTTTATAAAATTTTTGGAAAGTTCAAATTATACGGAAATATTTCAGAGTAAAAACCCCCAATGGGACAATGTGGTAAGGTAATTTTCTCATACAGTCAATATAATTATAAATAATTCTTTGATAATAATCTTCGATATTGTACCAAACTACATGGGAAAAGTTCTAATCACCGTCATCTTCGATAGCAAATTGTGATTAGAAAAAGATTGCAATGTTCGACACAGGAAACTTCAAAGCATTCACATTTGTATAAAACACAGGTTTTTGCATCATCCTTGAAAATACATCATAACATTCGTTAAATTATACGTCATGCAATTGAAGCGTGAATTCCCGCCCCACTGGCAAAGTTAAGGTTATGCCATTGACTCTGATATATAAAGTAAATGTCAAGTTTGCGGACAGTTTTCTTTGAATGACGAAGCCATGAGAGCTGTTACAGTACTCGTCTTCGGTTTGTGCGCATTTGCGGGCGTGTGGGAGGCGGTGGAAGGGGTGAGTTGGGATGAAACTTAGATCCAGAGGGATGCTGGAAGTAGTGAGAACAGGGGTGAAGTTCGGCTGGGAGAATTGGAATTAGTAGATTTGGAATTAGTAGAATTGTGTCTAGGTACTTGCCTAACGGGATAATAGATCTTGCCAAGAGCAAATAGTTCCATATAAGATCGATTTTATTTTCTTAATCAGGAATTATGTATGTGATTGAATCAAAAGTGAGTAAGCTAAGTGAAAAAAGCATTTTACTTCAAATAAATTCGAAAAACATGTTATTTTTAGGTAAAATTTTTGGGACTTGATTCAAAAAAATTATCGGGTCTTAATCTATAATGAAATTTAAATCATTTCACGATCACGGATAACATTGTCTGAAATGTTTGAAAATATTTGAGCCCAATGTAATGAAAACTTAGAAAGTTTGAATTTAATTTTTTTTAAATTTTATAAAAAAAATATACAAACAAACAAAAAACAAACACACAGAGAAAGTGCCATAAGAGTAGGAGCCAAGCTTGGCCAGCTATAGCTCAGGAGTCCGAAGCCCTAGCAAATGCTGGCCATATTCTAGGAACCGGGAGAAGGATTATTATTATTATTATTATTATAAATTTTAAATGTTTCTAGAAATTCTTATTGAGATCGTCATTGATACGGAACTAACAACAGGGTCGTGGTTTGGGGGGGGGGGGGGGGGCTATGACTGCAGTTGCGGAGAGGCCCAGTGCTGCAAAAAAAATGAAAAACTTAAATTAGGCATTGAAAATAAATTTTAAAGAAAATTTAAATTTTGTTCCGTGTCTAAATTATTATCTTGACCTGTAAAAGATATTTTGGTGACTACGAATGGTCTAGATTGCACGACTTATATTACTAATTATCCAGCTTGACATTGGGGCGAATTTGTCTCAATTACTGTTGAGGCAGAGAACAGATCTTCAGATGATCTCAGAAGTTCTCATTGTTGAGAACTTATTAGTAATTTCAACATTCACCTTTAAATTTTACCCGGGTTTGTGCTAAACAATACCATAGTTATGATATAAGACCTATTACCTAAGGTAGACTTTTAGCGAGTGTCAAAGAAAGCTTTTCCATCATCTTCCTATCGCCACAATCACGACGACAGAATATTGCGACTAATGAGAAATCATACAAACTGATAATAATGTTGAACTGTTTTAGGGCGGCATGTCGTTGGCGCAGCTCAAGAATGCTGGCAAAATGTTGCGCAACGCTTGTGGACCAAAATCTGGAGCTGCCAAAGGTAATTAGAATCTTTCGTACAAACTTTCAAATTTTAAAGCCTTTGCAAGAGTGTTTAATTTATCTTTTTATTTCTTATATTTCAGAGTCATTGGCGAAACTGAGTGAAGGAGTTCTTGTGCACGACGACCCGAAATTAAAGGTAATTAAAGCAAACAAAACAAAACAAACCACCGATACACAACCTATACTACCATACTTTTGGCGTGTGATACTATACGTTGTTATGATTGCTTTTGTGCCACCATTAATGTAATAGCTAAGACGCGATCATTTTAGAGAATGTATTTATGAATTCAAAAGCAGAAATCAAGTTGTGGTACCAAAAATTTAGTAACATTAAAAACAAGATAACACGAGCTATAGGTAGTTTTGAGCTAAAACGATAATGCAAATTCCTTTTTATAATCAAAAAGTACTATAATTTACTGATTCGTTTTAAAAAAATTATATAGGTAACATAGATTATTTATTTTCTATTTCATAGAGTAGACTTTTATGTTGAATTTACTCTGAAATTTTATTGGATTTCTTTTACAATTGAAATGTGTTGTGTGACAAGAGTAACTACTCGTTATTTATGCTGAAATCTAATAAGAATATACCTTTTCTTTCAGTGTTACTTCAAATGTGTCCAGCAAATGATGCAGATTGTAAGTAAATTTGTTTAATCGGGTCGGGTGTATGCTTCTACTATTGTACTGTATTATTTACATGATTGAGAAATTAGAACAGATCCGTGTTGCCAGATACCAAGATTGTCAGATTTCCGCAGTTCATATCAACTGTACATTTTGGAATATTTAACAATTTCCAATTTTTTGTTAATACCAATATCGATATTAAAAAATAGATCAAGCATATTGCATAATCATCCTTATAAAAAAGGTATTCGTTTTAGTGGTTTTAGTAGTTTATACCTTCTATAGTACCTAATCAGTCCGTTATATCGTTATACCTACATATTTTTTGTAAGTATTGTACTATACGTACTTTAAGATTGCTGTATTCGGGCAATTAAAAATTATATTACTACGTATATAATTCAATACATTGTAGGTCTTGGACATTGATTCTAAATCATAAATGTCTTTCTATTGGATGACAATGCATGATTCCGATGTTGGTGACTTTGTTACAGAACAAGAAGGGCAAGTACAACCACGAAGCTGCTCAAGCCATGATTGAGAAGACCACCATGTTGAATGCTGAAACCAAGGAGAAGCTGCTCAAGGGGATGGTTTTGTGCAAACACCTTGATAGTGAGTTCTAAGACTTATCAATCAAACAGATTCTATGTGTAATCAACATTTTCAATATTTTATCTAATTTTCATAATTCATTTAATAAGTTTTAATCAATAGTTTTCATTATCCATTTGGGTTTTTCATAATTTGCTATCGGTAATATGTCATTCTTGTAATTTTTATTTGTACTTTTTGAACATTTAGAGTATTTTTACCTTTTGACTGAAACTAATAACGTAAGAGTAATTGAGCGAGCGACTCCTTATTGGCTCTTTTGGCACGGACCTATTTTTCTGTTTCTGAGGTTATACAGGCTATAGTTTTTCTTCGATCAAGCTGAAATTTTGCACACATATTCGGACATTCTCGCGTTGCAGACCCTAATTTGTTTTGAAATCCATTCATTGGTTAAAATTTAAATAAATATCTCCTGATAGGTTGAAAAATGAAAATGGTATTCGATAAATCTGATCAACCTTATATTTTGCAATTGCCTCATATTTTACAAATTTTCAGCCCAAACAGTCAAGAAAGTAAGCACTTAATGAAATTTTTAATATCTGTCAGAAATGAAGTTCGAAATGGTTGTTTTTCCACTGCAATTGGATCTGATTTGCTTTAGGTAACCAGAGTATTTAGATGCTATTTTGAAGTTTCAATGAAAAGCAGATACTTTTATGTTGATTGAGTGGACCATATTTCAATTCAATGTCGATGTATGTATATGTTTTCTGTACGTTTGGCACGAAATTCCGGTTCGAGAATTTTCACGTGCCGGTGCTAGCTCATCAACGCGTTGCACTGAGCGTTTTCCTAGTGTTAGAAAAGATTGTTTTGGATGTATAGAAAGATCCTAGCCCTGTACAATCTGTTCTAATATCTTGGTTGATCAATTGCAGCCAGCATCGAAGCCTGCGAGCTGGCGTACCAGGTCGTCAAATGTGGATTTGAGAACGACGAAGAAGTAAGTAACACGGAAATAAACTATAGCTTTAGATTCTTACTGAAAAATATAATAAATACTAAAAAAATACAAAAAACACAGAAAGAGACAGAAAATATTGACTTTAAAAATCTGGATTTTTAAATTTAGCTCGACTGATCGGGGTATATAGTCTCAGATCAAATAACTATATTGTCTACTTACCTATTGATAATCATATCATAGATATACCGACACAATCTCTAGAAAAGTTAAACACTTGCTATCGTGTGTAGTTCCTAAGATAAATTGAGATAACTATCAGTGGTTTATATTCTAATGGTGGTCAATTAAAATCGTAGGCTAATAATGAATCTTTTTTGTATTTAGAATTCACTAAGTGGTGCAAGCCCGAGCGATTTTGGGGCTTGTTGCAGGCACTTTTTTTGGATATGATTGGAGAAAAAAATGGGTTGACGAAATGATTTGAAATTTTGACCATGATTAGATAAAAGACAAACTTAGGGTTATCCCTTGGTACATTTTTAATCTTTTGCTTCGTTAATTAGTAATAATTAGTTGATTATTGGCGAAAAAATTTATATTTTCTTGTCTCGCTAGGTGCCGTATAAAATTTAATTTTAAAAATGTACCAAGTGACAATCCTAATTTTGTCGTTTATCTAATCTTGATTAAAATTTGAGATCAATTGGTTCACGGGTGTTGTCTCCAATCGTATCGGAAATGTCATAGTTTTGAGCGGTTTTGTTGAATAACCGGCGCCTAATTAACAATGCAAGAAGCAAAAATGAAAAAGTGCTACTAATATACAATCGGACTGATCATGTGGACATCCTATCAAAGTTACACCCACTTATGAAACAATTTTTCTCTCTCAATTTTCTAAAACGGCCGAGCGCTTGTATCACCTCCAAAATCGAAATGCTCATTCTCTGAAGACAATAAATTTAAGGAGCAATGTCAGGTGATAAGATCTCTGACAAGTTGAGGACTATTTGATTTATACAATGTTTTCTTTTTCAGTTCTTCTTCCCCTGAGGTCATCACCGAACCATCACCTGCAGCAAAAAGCATTTTATTCAAAATCGCTCGTTTCTTCATGTTTTCATTTCCGATCCAAATGCATTTCTTTCTCTCTCCTGATATTATACGATCTTCAAAAAGTGTGGTACAGTAGAGTAGATTTTTAAATAAATGAATTATTTATAGCAAATTTGCCATTAACCTAAATAGCTGTGCCTTGTTAGCATTATCTAAACTTTACATGATAAAAGTCAACTATTAAAAAGCAATCTTCGTAGTTATTGTATCTCTGCATCTGACTTCGAAATAAATTACGTCGTCGAACAATTACATATTTTGTATGATTTAAGGATGAACCAGCGCCATGTCATTTACCAACAATTTTTTCCAAACCATTTTATTTTGTTCCTAATAGTATTATCTACAATAAAAGGTCAACAAATGTATACCTTACCTAACTAACTATTATGTAAAACGTTTTCAAAGTTCGAGATTTTTACAATGCTCTTATGGGGGAGCGAATTAAATTCCTATGTTATTCTAAATTATTTTTAATCCGCACAAACAATTTCAACAGAAAACTATTGATATATTCTTCAACTAATATTGAATGCATTGAAAACTTAAAATACTCTTGTCACCGACCTAATTTCTGAGATAATGGCATTTTAATGTTTGAAAATCTTGATATATGGCCATTTAACATGGGACAACTGAACTAGTCAAAACCACTGCTGAATTCTTAACAAAATTATTTTACGAAAACTTTGTTAAAAAAATCCTCATCATCTCATATCGTACAATTCTCCATATTATATTACATTATAAAACTATGTTTTAAAGTTTAAACATGATGCGTTTCCTGATTAATTTATTTCATGTTATGAATATAGTCATTCAAACGATGGTTCATCCTTAAGCAACACTTTCCAAAGCTCCTCTCCTGTCCTTGACTGAGTTTTAATTCAGGACATTCGTGCCACATGTCCTGAAATCATGAGTTTGCTGCAAATTCAATTCAATCTTTGGTATTACGAGCTAAAGCCCAAAGCAGAAATACATTTTGGAGGAAGATAGAGATGGGTAATATTTAAAATCCCCGCCAAATTTAACGCCAAATTTTATACTACAGATTTACAAATTTAATAATTGCATGAAATAATAATAATAACGACAATAAAAATTAGAGCTTTTAGAGCTTTTTTTATAAGTATTTATGATATTTACTCCTCCATCTATGAGCAGATAATTTTCAATGTATCAATCTTATTTTGCCTCGATTTGATCTTATTTTGCAAGCAGTTTGGAGGCAATACACTGTATAAATTATTGTTACTTTGTGAACGGAGAGCGTAGAATACAGCCGTTACTGCAGACATGGAATAAAAGTCAAAGTAGTCAAACTTATCAAATGAATGTTATTACAAAACTTCGAATTGGGAATCTTTTAATTTTGGATACTCTGGACGAAGCATCGTTCGCTAAGAAGTAAAACATTAAAGTTATTCAAATAGAGAATTATCGACTGAATCTGCGTAACAAACGACAATGTTATACTGCCAATACTCCCAGTCTATACTCTTGGATTTCTTTAGCCCGAATATCCGAATATGTAGCATCTTGGTTATCTCTCACGAAGAATATACCAAGAATATGGACTTCCATTCTTGTCGTTCATCATCTTCCTGTATACCAGGATCATTACATCATTACACAATTCATGCTTTGCACGTGACGTCATCTCATTGTTGCGCGGCCATCTTGGTGATACTTGTCAGAACGGCTGTCAATCTGTTTTTCAGTATTTTTTGATATTATTTATGGTTTACCTATGCAATTGTAGGGCAGCAGACGAAGTTCTTATATGTATAAAACCACTCATTTACAAACTAACTTTGACTATAACCGATAATAATTGACTTGACAACTATCACCAATATGGTCGAAAATATACTTTTATACATTGTTAAAACAAAAGACTCGTGCAAACTTAACACATTTTACAATTAATATCATATGAACTCATTGCAAGCAGAAAAAAGTCTACAGAATTAGCCTAAATCTACTCCATATTTTATAGCATGTCTAGTATTTAATACCTACAACATACAGTGTCGAATATCATCTGAAAAGTAAAGATTTTTATTCTAGAAGAATTTTCCGAGTCACATTAATTTGGGACTGTTAGTTTTTCCGGGACAGTTTGAGGAAGGCGTAGAGAAATGAACCACGAGTCATTATTATATAATTATTTGGATGAGCTGTTATGGACGAGAGGTACAGAAAATAGAAATATAATTGTACACATATCTTTCATGGACATAATTAATTCTTATAAAACAAAAAAGCATTACATCACAAATCTTAACAATAACAATCAAATCTACCCCCTATCATTACAGCATCCCCTGTGTTGTCCTCTGCAGGTAAATCGTCATCCCTGCGTGATGTGATGATGTAAATGATTATCAAGTCGTTAAAACACCATCACATAGTCGCTAAGTACATGTTTTACAGGAAAACAAGGCAGTTAGTTGCTATAAACATGGTGTTTGGAAGTGTGGGAGGGACGTGGTATCAGGGACTTGAAATGGGTATAAAGAGTAGAGGTAATGATGAGGGGACACACAAGTGAAGAATTATCAAGATGAAGTTGATTGTTGTCGTTGTTCTAGTTGCCCTAGTGGCTGTTGCGTCAGCACTGGTAAGTCAACTATTTTAAACAGTACCTCAGAGGTAGAATGCAGGAAGTACGTTTTCTCGATTTTGGAATCAATTATGTAACTTAGCTATTTTTGCCATTTGACTGTCAACAAAAGTATGTAGAGGTATCCTCATACAAAATGACTCATGCCACCAATACAAATATGATTGGATGACGGAAGAATTACTGTTTTTTGAGCTCACCTCAATTATCATTGAAATTGACTTCCGGCTTTCTACCTCTAAAGTACGGAAATGTTTGCAACTCTCATCTTTGGTTCGGATTAACCTTCCAATCAATCATCTCATCATAACAAATTAATCTTATATTGAATTAAGTGTGCAATTACTTTAAACATTCTTCTCAGAACGCCAGAGAGAAATAGTTACCTAATTGTACTCAGTAAAAATAAAAACGTCTTGACGGCTATTATTCAATCTAACCTGTACCTGATCTTCCACCTGCACAAACTACATAAGCTGAACTGGGAAATTAATAAGAAAATATTATAACAATGCAGTGGGGGGGGGGGGGGGGGCGACCATGTGGAATGAAAGGCGAAAGAGATAATGCCCAAACAGGCCCAATTACACTACGACCTGAAGGGCAGGAGAGACGCTGGTCGACTGTGGAAACGATGAATTTTAGGACGAAAAGGGCTTCTATCTCTGAAGGAAGAAAAAGAAGATCCCTGCTGTAAAATCCATTTCGCACGATAGAATTCAAATTGGACAATTTCTATTACAATCCAATAGGATTTCAGAGTTCCACTCAAAAGGCATTTCATTGGTTTGAAATTGAAATTGTTTAATTTGAATTGTATATTATATGCTCAAGATACTTAACATAATCACTGTGTTATATTCCAAATACAAGACTATTCTATATTTTACTAAATGTGAACCGTGTTTAGAGTAAACTCGTATCAAATTATCACTTTAAAACCGGGGCATTCCGTAACTACCACATCTTTAGCACTCATTCGTCATTATTTGCGAATATTTATTGCTTGCGAGCGACGTAAATGTCAGAGATTTTAGTGATTTTAGATCACTAAATCTATATCAATAGAATATTAAAAATTTGCAATTAATTCTTATAACATGATCTTCAAACAAAACATTAAACATCTAAATCTAAAAGTGTGTAAGTAAATTGCTTTGTTCATGTATTTCTGTTCTCAACAGGATCCTGCTAAGCACATGGAAATGATCAAGTCATGTGTGATGGAAGAAATGCCACCTCCTGGTAAGTACCATGATATCAACGATAATTATTGCCATTAGGGCAGGTCATGCGATATATTTTTTTTCAATTGTACAAACCTTACGGGGTATCCCTTGACAACGATGAACCATTCCAATCTCGGAACAAAATACTACATGGTCTTCTTGTCTTTCAGGTGACCTTGAGATGTTAAAGAATCAACAACTGCCTACCAGCGAGAAGGGCAAGGTATGTACTAAAAGTTACAAAGCACGAGACGGTTCGTCAATTACTTTAACTGAATAAGCAGTTTCTATAGGTAAATGTCTACTTGTTGCAGTGTTTCGTCGGTTGTCTGTTCGAGAAAGCCGGTATCTTCAAGAATGGAGTCTTCCAGCGAGAATATGCTCTGGAGATGTGCAATAAAATGTTCGCTAACGATCCAGCGATGCTGGAGAAGGCCCTCGCAGCCCACGCTATCTGCGACAAAGAAGGTAAAGCCGGGTCCACATTGACCGTTTTTGCGTTTTCCGTGTTCCGTTTTTTCTTACCGACCAATCACAAGTCCAGAAACCGCTCAAGGGAGACTTGTGATTGGTTCATAGAAGAAGAAAAAAACGGAAAACGGTCTGTGTGGACCCGGCTTACTGAATGTGAAAACGAACCTCTTTCTTCTTTTACTCAACCAAGAGTCTGGAAAACATATTGCAATTAGTACCGATGTGATTCTTCGCTGCAGCTCAATTGTGTAACTTCACTTGCATTCGGAGACTGAACTTCTAACCAATAGCGAAAGAAATCGAAGCCAGCCTCTTTCCGCTATTGTTGACTAGAAACATGTAGTGTCCGTTACCCTCCTTCTTCCCTTTCCATCATTTACGTTAGTTTAGGATCCCCCCCACTCGAGCCTTAGCACAGGAAAAGTTGTTTGAATGCGGTGGGGGTGAAGAGGAGAAAAACGCGACATATTTCCACGAGTTTACATCTTTCTTTTCCTGCCAATAGCCGAAATGGACTTCCTCCGATTCGCTTCGCTATTGGCTAGAAATGAATGCTGTACGAGCAGACCTACATCTTATATTGAGAGTTGCACAATCGCTCAACAGATTCTCCTCTTCCAACCTCCATTCTACATTAACTGAACGATGTATTCTATTAGCTTGTGTCTCTTCTCTTTCAGTTGACACCGGAATATCTGATAAGTGCAACAACGGCGTGAAACTGGTTGATTGCGTTCACAGGAACATGCCAGGGTTCTCGGTAAGTAATAACAAGTGAACCTTCAAACAAATAGATAACAATCACTATTCTTTTGAGTGGATCTTCCGATAGCAACCATCTTCGGCAGCTTTGGTTAATTTTGTCACTTTCCCAAAGTTTTGTACCTATACCTAACTTTTTACTGGTTGCATTTATTTTTGCTGGAATGAATCTACTATCTTGAGAAGAAACTATATTCCATTGATTGTATAATTTGATTCCACCGCATCCTCAGTTCTCTTCATCTAACTGACATTCTTATACCTCCATCTCCCGGTCCTATTCTGATATTTTATTCCTATTTCGACCATACTCTTCCTCATCCAGAGTATTTATACAAAATTAACGTGATAATTTATGAACGCATACAATAATGCAGAATAGTTTTAATGTCATGTGATCTAAAGATGAGCCATTTCCAAAAACATTATTGAGATCATTATTGATCATTATTGACATTATTGATAAATAGTAAAGTATATTGCTTCTATTTCAGATCATGCCGTAAGCTCCTCACATCGGGTCCAGACCAGCCTCCTGCCTACGACGACTCTGCATCTTCAAGATGACTGCTGATTGAGCCATACTTACCCACTTCTTCCGCTTTCAAACGTGTTAAAACCTCTCGACACACCATGCCAATGTATAGCAAATAAATCCGCTTTGAGATAAATGTGGTGAAGTTAATACCTATTCTCCTGCTCCTGATATTTTATTTACTCGTTGACAAGATTGCATTGCATGAACCATTGAAGGTTTCTTATTTTAATTCTAGTTTGAATGCACCTCAGGATTTATCGTGGGCTTGGAGAAGAATCTGACTATCTCCATGAATGTCGAACTGAGATAATGGTGATGTTATTATTGGAAGTACCCTAGCAGAAGTACCATAACAAATAGAAAAATATTGTACACACGAGCTTAGTATTTATTAAATTACTCGTTTGTTCCTATCTAGTACGTTTTGAATAGTGTGTGCATAATTTCGTTATTTAAGTTTAATTGATCATCATATTTTCTCCTTGACTAAATTAACTGGAATTTCTGATGCACCTTAGACTTGGGCATATCAAATATCAAATCGGATACTGTACGAAGGCTCGCTCATCAACACTGAGCGTTTTCCTAGTGTCACCATGGTACTCTTATGACCCTTTCTCTGGGGGTTTGTTTATTTTCTTTAGTTTGTTTTTTTGCCTGCA
The DNA here is from genome assembly GCA_934045905.1 of Leuctra nigra. Classification (NCBI taxonomy): domain Eukaryota; kingdom Metazoa; phylum Arthropoda; class Insecta; order Plecoptera; family Leuctridae; genus Leuctra; species Leuctra nigra. The sequence goes on along the minus strand of OW203767.1, from coordinate 14,068,533 downwards.
CTGTCTAAGTCAAACCGCACAACCAATCGATCTGAAATTTTGCACACATACTAACGTAATCTAAGCGCTCTCTGAGATCGTTTTTGAACGGGATCTTGTGATTGGTTTAAATTTTAAAAAAAATATGTATCTTCGATTATCACACCGACGAAGACGTATCGGTGGAAAACGGCGATTACACCGAGTAATTCCACGGTCACATGGAGTCAGGGCTGGCTGGCGTACGAGTATTCTCGTGGAGGTGCCGTGCCGGCTTGGCAGAGATCATGTGCGCAAACATGATCATTCAAGCCAGAGCTATGTTTAATGTACCTCAGAGGTAGAAGGCCCGATGTCCATTTTTTTTGCCGATTTTGTGTTGCACACTTTTGGAATCATGTAATCAATTGCAATTTGACTGATGTCAACAAATACCTACAGTTATAGTATCTTACAAAATGACTGGTGTAGGTAATTTATTTATGTATTTGTATTTGTACAATATATCCAACAGAGTAAAACTCCACAAGTGGACATAACATATAAAATAACAACAAATTATGAAAAACTAACAGAGAAAAGCAATTGATACAATAAGTTAAAAATTAAAACAGGAAAAATTTAAATAATCACCACAAACTAAATTATACTAATCTAATGCTAATCTATGAACCTAATCTAAACTGGGGCTAAATCAAATACAAATTTATTAAAAGTGGACCTAATGTTTTCAATAGAATTGTTAAAAATATCTAATGTGTTATCAATTTGGAAGTTAAAATTATCAAAAGTATACATCATTCTATTAACACAAGAATGTTTCAAAATATTTATCCTACTTTTATGAGTTTTAAATGATGATTTGTGGCGAGTGGGGCGGGAAGGAACTGAAAAATTGATTTTAGACAGAAGTTGAGGACAGTCGATTGAGTTATTAATTAATTTATGAAGAAATAAAATGTCAGTTAGTTGTCTCCGTTGTGAAAGTGTGTGCAATTTAGCTGACCGGCATAAATCATGATAATCTCTCCTGTGGTATTGTATTTTATTTTTATAACAAATCCATTTTATGAAACGCTGCTGAACCTTTTCAAGAAGAGCAATCTTGGTAACTTGATGTGGATTCCATATTATCGACGCATAATCTAAATATGGTCGTACTGTTGTTAAAAATAGCATTCTGTTCGTCGGAATCTAGTGGAGCGGTCGCTCCACCCAGCCAAGTCGTACCGTACACTCACACTCACTCAACATACCGTAAATGCCTAATAAACTGAGGAGCAGACCAACCACTTTTACTGTAAGCAACAACATGGCATTTTCGGCCTACTGGATCTTAAAATTGGAAAATCTCACATTGTTGCAAAATATCTTAATTTCGAGCTATGGCCCACCCCACCCCATATACCGAATTTGGGAACAATAGGGTATGTCATTTTCGTGCTAGAGGGCCGTGAAATATGTAAAATTACACCACTTTCTGATTCTGAAGATGATGATTCTGATGATATCAGGAAACACTGTTGACAGCGCCACAGCCTAAACGGCTGAGCCGATCGATCTGAAATTTTTACCATATATGCACTTTTGGCGTCTGATGATACCTTGTCCTTACGAATTTTTTGTGCCACCATTTTGAAACCGGAAGTGACGTCATATCTTAAAAACTGATGGACCAATTGGGACGAAACTAGCGCCAAACGATTCGGATGGTCTTCTCAATGAAATATCAACAGTCAAAATAGAAATGTACTTTTACCGAAACCGGAAATGACGTCATAAAAATCTCTTATATCTCGATATAAGAGATCATTCAAATTTGAATGAAATCATCTCTTATAACAATAACTACATATTCAGAAGGCTTATAATGTTACATAGCATTTAAAGACACAAATTTTAGGTGGCAGTGAAGTCAGCCGCCATTTTGAAAACCGGAAGTGATGCCATAACTCGAGAACGGCTGGACCAATTGGAACGAAACTTCCGCTATACTTTATAGCATATTATTTATAGCATATACATAGTAACAAGCACAACTTTTCTTAGCAACCAAATCAAAAAGGCGTATTTTTTTAAAGGAATTATAGTCTTTGGTTCCACAATATATGCTACAAATTGTAAGAATAAACTGAAAAAAGGAATGATATCCCATAAAAAACACTCCGTGTAAAAATACCAGCCAAGTCTCTTCAACTAAAAAAAAATTAGAAGAAATCTAAAAATTCAGCACTGAAAAGTAGTGATATCAAAAAAAGGCCAAGTCAAAACTTTTAAAAATTACTTGGCGCATCGTTTTTCTATGGGATTATAGATATATTTTATGTATAGATGAGTATATTTGATTACCGACCTACTTCTATACTATTTATATGCACGATGCGCCAAGTAATTTTTAAAAGTTTTGACTTGGCCTTTTTTTGATATCACTACTTTTCAGTGCTGAATTTTTAGATTTCTTCTATTTTTTTTTTAGTTGAAGAGACTTGGCTGGTATTTTTACACGGAGTGTTTTTTATGGGTTGAGAAATACTTGAAACAAGTACGTCTCAGAAATCCAAGCATTTGAAAAGCTTTAGTAGATGTGGCATTAATATGGCTTTTGAAAGATAAATCCGAGCTCAGCATGACACCTAAATCCTTAATTTTCTGAACTCGCTCAAGAATGTTACCGTTCAGCATGTAATTAAAGTTAAAATTGGATGCTTTAAGAGTGAAAGTGATTGCGTTACATTTGCTGAAGTTAAGTTGCAGTTGCCAAAGATTACACCAACAGGAGAGAGCCGTCAGATCATCTTGTAACTTTTGACAATCCTGGACAGAGGATATTGGTTGGTATAACTTGAGGTCATCCGCATATAACATGCACTCTGAATTTGATATTATGTCCGGGATGTCATTAACAAATAATACGAAAAGTAGGGGTCCCAGCACCGACCCCTGGGGCACACCTGAGGTCACACCGACAGGATTCGATTTGTCTCCATTCACAATCACTACTTGCCTCCGATCTGTCAAGTAGCTTGTAAGAAGTTTGTGCAATTGGCCTAAAATTCCAAACGAAGTTAATTTATGCAATAGCAAAACATGGTTAACACTGTCGAAAGCTTTAGAGAAGTCGGTGTATGTAGCATCTACTTGCTTCAAATTGTTTAAATGACGTGCAAGATCGTCCACATAAATGCCAAGATTAGTAACAGTTGACCTCTTATTGAGGAATCCATGTTGATACATAGTTATGTATTGCTGGCAATGGTCATAAATGCGCCGATGCAGTAAACTTTCAAAAACTTTAGAAACGACAGGTAACAATGATATTGGTCTATAGTTTTTAACATCAAATCGACTGCCTTTCTTCAATATGGGAGTGACATGCGCCACTTTCCATCGGTCAGGAAAAACTCCTTTAGACAAGCAACAGTTGAAGAGAAGAGCCAGAGCAAACGAGAGAGGTCTGGCGCATCTCTTGACAAACGACACGGGGAGTTCATCAGGTCCAGTAGCCTTCCCATTCTTCAATGTCTTCAGCTGTTGAAATACTTCTGTCTCGGAGAAAGCAAGTGTAGACAATGTATCGCTGACGGTAAGAGTGTTTTCTGGAAGAACGGGAGGAAGCGGAGACTTGGTGAAAACTGACTCGAAGTATGTTGAGAACAAGCTGCATGCTGAGACATCATTGGTGGATTTAATACCATCAAGTGTTACTTCAGTTGGGATGCGGTTTCTCTCTGATTTCTCATGAACAAATCGCCACATACTCTTCGGATTATACCTAATCTTGCTCTCAATGTCAGTAAGATGCACATTCCATTTAACACCTTTCAGCCTTTTAAATGTTGTTCTCTTAACAGAAAAGTCTGCATAATCATTGGGCAATCTCGATCGCTTCCACTTCCCATGAGCTTTATTCTTATCGCGTAGAGAACTGATTAATTCCTTGTCATACCAGGATGGAAACTTGGCTGGCTTGATCGATATCTTCGGGACTAACTCCTCAATTACTTCAGAAACAGCTGAGTAGAAGTTATCACAGCAATCATTAACCTCGGTGTTGGATAGCAATGTGTTCCAAGGCACAGTCATTAAAGCCCCGTAAACCCGATTCATGTTCGCGCGCTTCCAGTTGTATATTGTCCTGGCAGGTGGATTGCGGTACGCTAGTTGACAGGGAAAATGCAAAATGCATGATAAAGGCGAATGGTCAGAGGCAACCGCGGGAGAATCACATGCAATGACTTCAATTGTAAAGTCTGGACTATTGGAGAAGACGAGATCCAGTTGGTGGTTGTTACAAGTTGGGATGTCGGAATACTGATGAAGATTGTATTCACTGACAAGGTGAATAAAATCGGTCACAGCTTCTGCATTGGTGTTTGCTCGTACGTCCGGATCCAGGAAAACACCATTTGGTGAGGGAGACCAATGGAGTTGAGGAAGATTGAAATCGCCGCATAGCACCACGTGATCATTCTTCGTCGCTGCATTCTCTACCAGCGTAAGAGACTCACGCAGAGCCTCAATATCAGAGCTGGTGACTGGCGACGGCGGCAGATAAACACATCCCAGGAATGTTGAGCTAGATTCACTCACCTTGAGTTGGCACCAAATGATTTCTATTGAGGCTGAGTCCAAATCATATCGACGGATTGAATTGAATTTGTACCACGATAACAAGTGAAGGGTGCAGGGAAAGAACGCTATAAGTCACATTCGGATGAAACTGAGATAAAAGAAGTTGTATGTTGAAACTTGTATCTATTTTCCCATGCAAATCGATATTTCAATTGCGTTTTTCAAGACTTTGTGGAAATATTTGCTTAAAACCGAGGGTATATTCTGAAAGCTTAAATACAAATCACTGCAAGATTACACCTTAAACTCATTTTTTCAAAAAATGGACTTATAGCTTTCTTTCCCTGTTCTCTTCAAATGTGATTTAACGAAGTCTGTCGTTTGCTCACCTCTAGAATCTTGGAATTTTTTTCCACCTTTCTACCTCTGAGTTAAAGTTGCTGCTAGACCTTGTTAACAGCTGCCAAGATGATTGGCATGTGATGAAGGTGCAGTTCTCCAACGAACGATAAATCAAATTTGACAAGCATTAAAAAAATGTTTTAATATAATTTCTGGGCTGTCCTACACAATCTTTATCTATTCACCTAATTAATGCTATTTTTTTAATTAACGTATTTACTTGGCCAATTATTGAAATCACTACTTTTCAATGCATTTTTTTTTGGAAAGGTGACTTAATTTCTGGTTTTACACTGATAGTATTTAATGAGGATACGGTTGACGCAACACGTAATCATTGTTCTGGGTGGTAGTTAGTTTATTAAACATGGTATTCGACTAACCATGTTGCATGCGAGCTATGAAGTAAGTGTGGGGGAGGTACGGGTTACAGGGACGTCAAGCAGGGTATAAAGACTAGAATATTGTGGAGTAGTTAATACATTTTCAAGATGCAGTTGTTTGCTGTAGTTGCAGTTGCTGCCCTAGTGGCAGTCGCGTCGGCTCAAGTAAGTCAAGGAATAATTACGTCCACACATATTAGATCTCAGAATAATAGTTATTTTATGAAAGTTGAGATGTTGCTGAACATAATGTGGTGTTAGTTTTGTTGTGGAACGAATAGTTTTCAAGGAATTAATTTACAAAGTTTGATAGATTTCAAAAATTTTAAACAGGACAATTTGACAATGACATCACAATTTGCTATATTGCCATGGCAACAAAGGATTCACCATGGTAACGCATTGTTGGAGACTTGGAAATTACATCACAGGTTCTGATTCTTGTCACTTGCCGGTTTTCACCTCAAAATGTACCATGATATTTGAATTTGACTGGTATGAATGATCATTTGGTGTTTTTTTTTTTTACAAATTTACTTCAATAAAATTTCACGAGACTTCCCTAAAACAGTATTTCTATTTTCTGGTCGATCCAACAATAGTAGCAAAACATTTTGCTACAGTATAACAAGTAACAACAGAGCATAACTTAATGGGTAAATTATCATAATTGATAATACCAAAATCAATGTGATAAATGAAGTACAAATCAACATAAATCAAAAGTACAAAAAATACTTTTTGGTACCCAGCTATTATAAGATTATTATCTAATAATCAAAAGTATAAATAAATTAAAATGTCTCGATATCAGAATAGGGCGTGTCACTCACTCATTATTGTTAATGGGCACCTTGATGCGAGTAAAATAGTTTCATCTTGATATAATGTTATTGTTATTTCTGTCCTCCACAGCGTGATCCTGCGAAGCACATGGAAATGATCAAACAGTGCATGGCGGAAGAAATGCCACCTCCAGGTAAGACCGATTAATGAATTCGCATTTGCAGTAAGCTTTATTGATACGATACCATCACTTATTATATCACGAATGTTAAAATGTTCCTACTCTCAATGAGTGAACCATGACAAATGCCCATGGGCGTCCGCAGGATTTCAGCCGGAGGGGGGGAGGGGGGGGGGGGGGGGGGCATGGCAAGGAAAACTATTTTCTCCGGGTTAAGGGGGGAAGCCGTTTTTTGGTTTTGGACACTTTGAAATCAATTTTGAGACGTTATGAGGTGTATTTTGTTGAAATATTCACTTTTTTTTTAAATTTTACATTTTGGGGATGGTGGAGGCAAAGTTTTGTTATAGCCAATTCGGCGTGTAGGGCATGCCCCCAACCATGTCCCGCAGGACATTTTTTGGTTTTCGGACACTTTGAAATCAATTTTGAGACGCTATAAGGTGAATTTTGTTGAAATATTCAATATTTCTGACACTTTGGGGTGGTGGAGGGCATGACCCTACCTTGCCCCGCAGGGCATTTTTTGGTTTTTGACAGTCTGGAAATTAGTTTTTGTGAATGAAACTTACGAAAAATCACCTCAAAAAATTATGTTTTCCTGACATCCAAGGGGGGCAAGCGCCCCCTCTTGCCCCCCCCCCCCCCCTGTGGACGCCAATGCAAATGTCTACTGATGGTCGTCTTCTCTTGCAGCGGATTTGGAGTTGCTGAAGAAACAACAACTGCCGATTGATGACAAAGGCAAGGTATGCACTGATCGAAGATACTACATAAGATATGCAAGTCCCTACAAGAGAGGAATGGGTACTTAGTGGCAGGGGAGGGATGCAGTTGGGAAACAGACAGGGCGAGCCGTGCCATCTCTTTCAAAATCCATTAAACTCATCGATGGTTTACGATTGTATTCTTTGAAATTGTAAATAAATTGCATCTTAACTTTTGTTACACTAGATAATTTTAAAATCTAATTTAAATCATGGTGCCAAATGCATAAAACCATCACTAAAATAGTTAATTTTTAATTGGGAATTTTGCCCCCCCCCCCCCCCTTCCTCTTTTCCAGGTGTTGTTTTCGGCGCCTTGGCACTTATTTTACTAGGACTGCACCCCTGCTAGAGGCTGAGTTTGAGAATCATTCTAACCTCACTTCATGATCTTGTGTACTTGTTACAGTGTTTTGTCGGTTGTCTTTTCGAGAAAGCCGGTATTTTCAAGAATGGAGTCTTCCAGCGAGAATATACGCTGGAGATGTGTAAGAAAATGTTCGCTAACGATCCAGCGATGCTGGAGAAGGCCCTCGCCACTCACGCCATCTGCGATAAAGAAGGTAACTAAATACAGCAATTAGCTTCTCAATGAAAACCATCATTCCTCTTCTCCCCAAACAGTCTTGCGAAGTACCGAATGTGGTGAATAGCTTGTGATACCATCTTGTTGAACGAGCGAAGCGAGCGACTCCCTTGACTCTTTTTTTTTTACTGGAGCAATATAAGTTGCACCGTTTCACCGATCGGCCTGAAATTTTGCACACATGTAGATACAACCTTCTCTGTTTGCAGACCCTAATTTTTTTGAAATCCATTTATTGGTTAAAATTTAATTTGAATCTCCTGATGGGCTGAAAAATGAAAATGGTCTTCAATAAATCTCATCAAACTTTAAGAGGGCTTGGTAGTGAGCGTGGCCTTGACGAGTTTTTTAATCGATTTTTATCAATATCTTTTTCCAGTGTAATTGTTAACAAAATAGGGCTATGGACGTGAAATCAGAACAGTTCAATGAAAATAATTTCATAGTTTGGAATAAGCTATTAGTTTTATTTTGTCCAACAGGTGTTTAGAACCCGAAAATTACTAAATTTTCGGGTTCTAAACACCTGTTGGACAAAGTAAATCAAATAAACAATTACAAGCTATGAAATTATTTTCATTGAACTGTTCTGAATTCACGTCCATAGCCCTATTTTGTTAACAATTACACTGGAAAAAGATATTGATAAAAATCGATTTAAAAACTCGTCAAGGTCAAACTCACTACCCAGCCGTCTTAAGACCAACTTATAAACTTATTGACATTTTTGTCAGAAATTAAGTATCGAAATGAATGTTTTCCAGTGCCAATTGAATTGAATCTGATATACTCAGGGTGCTTAGATACTATTTTCAAGTTTCGATGAAAAGCCCATACTTTTAGGTATGTTGATTGAATGTATCATATTTCAATTCAATATGGATGTATATGTTTTCTGTGCGTTGTGTACGCATTTCCGGTTCGTGAATTTGCACGTACCCGTGCTCGCTCATCAACGCGTTACACTGAGCGTTTTCAGTACCTACTTAAAGATTGTAAATTCTCTCTTCTCTTTCAGTTGACACAGGATTACAGGACAAGTGCCACAACGGAGTAAAGTTGATCGGATGTCTCCACAAGAACATGCCACAGTTCAATGTAAGTTCATCCCACATACATATCGTTCCATATTCTTCGTAGTCCATTAGCAATCTTCCTTGGACCATACCAAGCATTTCATTGTTTCCAATTTATCTGTGAAATGGAGCTACTTCTTTGAGAATAGCATTACATCCAAACTCGATCCAAAATTGTTTATTGAATTCCTCTTAATTCTTCAATTATCTCCCGGTGTAGGGATTCTATAACTGCAAAGCGGTCGCAATTTCATAAGCAATGAGATTTTGCCATAAGCTTTATACAGATTGCTATTCCACCAGCAATCAATAATATTTCTAGAATCGCAACCCTGTTCTAATCCTGAATTTGATTTTCATTTCACAAAACTCTCACATTCTTGTAATGTGAGCTCACTCTACCCTTACCGAATCTTACTACATAATTCAAGAGGACAAAATAGTAAAATATAAAAGAAACTAAGTAGCAAATAGCAAGCAAGGTCTCATTTGACTTTTTTGGCGGCATCTCTGCTTAAAGTGTTCCTGTGTTTCAGTGTTTTAGCATAGGTTTTAGCTTAGGCTTTTGTGTGTTTAGAATTTTCGTTTTGCACATGTCGGTGCTCGCTTATCAACGCGTTACAATATCTTCAATATCTTCTATTTCAGATGATTCCGGAATAAACTCCGCCATTGCCATCATCAGGACCTGCAGCCTCCCGCCGACGACGACTTCGCATATCCAATATATCTGTTGATTGAGACATTACTTCGCCATCTTCTCTAGCTTTCACACCCGTTAAAACCTCTCGAAGCACCATCTCAGAAAATACACCATGTCAAATAAAATATTTGTGGTAAAATATGGTGATGTGATTGCCTATTTCCTCCTCCTCATTTATTTATTATTATCTAAAACTGGGGAGGAGGGGGTAACACTTTCATAGTTTGTGCATCTATACCTCATTATTGATTGATTTTACACCTCTAATAAAATTCTTCCACCAGCATTCCTGCATTCTCAAATAACATTTTAATAAATGGAATTTACTTATAAAAGTTATGTAAGAAAACTGCGCTCTATAAAACACGTGCCTCTATTCTCGGAACAGTTATCACGTCATAAGTTATGATATGACGAAAAGTCATAATATTAACATGGTGAGAGATAGGACAAACCTCCTTATGATTTCATAACTTGGAGTTATGACGTGATTAACTGTTTCAAGAATAGACCTCCAGGCAGGGTTGGGTAGTAACTTAACAAAAGTAACGCGTTACCGGTAACGCGTTACTTTTTCAGTAACTTTTATGGTAACTCAATACTTTTTAAACCTGGTAACTTAATTACGCCTAAGTTCCTTTTCCTACGGGAACTTTTTGATTTTTAAAAGTTACCAAGAAAGTTACTCTAGAACACGTTATGTCTTCTCTCCTGAGAGAAAACTTGACATTGTAAACCAAACATTTTACCTGTATCTAAATTTAGCACGCATCAAATCATTTCATTTCCTGCCTACCTGAGTACGCGCGACCCTAACCAGCCCTTCCCCTCCCCCTCCTTTGGTCTTAGCTTGCTCTACATGCAAAATGAAATGGTCATCTATCCGTTCACCCCCCCCCCCCCCCCGCGCATTGATACATCACCAGTCAACATAATGTCACGTGGTTACTGCCATCTCGTTGTCAAGTTTTCCCTCAAAATTATCAATTTTTATCAGAGTAACTTTCATAGTAACTTTCACTGAAAATGTAACTTTCAGTTACCTATATTTTCTCAGTAACTTTAACTTTAACTAGTTACTTTTTTGGAGAAAGTAACGTAACTTTCTAAAGTTACTTTATTTTTGGTAACTTACCCAACCCTGCCTCCAGGTATATCAGGAAGGACATTACTAGAAATTATTCCCGTGGAAGCACGAGTAAAAAGAAGCGCAAGTGATAGTTTTGGCGAGAGCGTATAGAAATCTAGTGTATTCTTCCACAGAAAACAATGAGAACTTTACACCATAACACACTTGACAATGGCAATCAAATCCGTCCTCTATCATTATTCATTACTATTTACTGAATATCTCAAATGATAAATCGTCATCTCTAAATACAGTGGCGGATCGTTACCTAAAATTGTGAGGTGTCAAATTGTGATTGTGTCAATAATAATATAAAGGAGACTTACATGACACTCTTACATTAAATTATTTGTAAATGAAATCCATTCGCCGCCCTGCACCTATAGAAACACTATTGTGATACGAACTTCTTTCACAGTGCACATTCACGGGATTCAAAAGTGGTCACTGTTGCTAAGTCACGGTGTGTTTATTAGCCGGTTAGCTGCTATCTGTGTTGTGATTGATCTGGCGATTTTGTTGTTTACATCAGCTGTTTTTATCTGGGGTTTGGCGGTCTAAGTGGATTTCACGTCAGTGTGTACCTGATGAAGAAGATAGAAACATCTCGAAATATGTGTGGATTTATAATTTTAACTCGTTTATCCGATATAATATAATATTATTCTCTTTTATTAGGAGTGATATGCAACCTCGAAATCCGATGAATTGAACGAGACAATGTCTTAAAAGTAGAGAAATGTTCATGTTGGTTCATCAGTATTGATACTGTCGCTAATCGCCACTTTCCAGCAGTGCATTTATATTTAATATCTTTTTAAATCTTATATTTAAATAACATCTGTTTAGTCTGATATTTGATTAAATTCTGTTTTACACGAATAGTTTGTTTTGTATGAGGAAACGGTTGCGATGAAAACATGTAATCAGTCCGGTAGTTAGCTGTTAAACATGGTGTTCTATGGACAATGTAGCATGGAAATGTGGGAGGTACGGAATACTACGCACTGTTATAGGAAGGGTATAAAGAGTCGAATAGAGTGGTTGATGTCATAGAAGTGAAGATATCATCAAGATGAAGGTGTTTGTCGTTGTATCTGTTCTAGTGGCTGTCGCGTCCGCAGGAGTAAGTCAACTCTGTACCTCAGAAGTAGAAGGCCCGAAGTACATTCTCTCGATTTTTGAGTTGATTATATTTGTAGTCATATTGTAATCAAGCTCAATCAATTGCAAATTGTCTTTAACAAATACCGATATATTGAAGTATTTTCTTTCAATATGACTTGTCCGTGGTATGATACACAAAAATAAATTGGTAAATGATTACATAATATAACATAATACATAATATACATAATACATAATATAACAAAAAATACACAATCGAAATAAACAATAATCTAAATCATAATATTAATTACTAATTAATCGAAAACAAATACAGAATAAATCATAAACAGAGTAATAAACATATATGATTGGATAAGAGCAGATAGAATTGTTTTTGAGCTCACCTCAAGAATCTTTGAAGTGGCCATCGGGCCTTCTACCTCTATATAGAACTTAGAACTTAGGTAAAGAACTTAAAGGTATCAAGGCTCAAGCTTGGAATATGACGGTACATACGCCAATCAAAGAACTAATTTTCTAAACAAAAAATAGTTAAATAAATAATTGTGAAAATACAAATGTCTAAAGTGTATCATCTAAAGTTGAATGTGGAGGTGAAGACATTGATTTCTAAATGCTGTGTACTTCTACCCAGCACGACCACGCGAGACACATGTCTGTGATCAACACCTGCATCAAGGAAGAAAAGCCATCTCCACGTAAGCATGATTCTCACATTATCAATGACAACCAGGACAAATGCCTACTGACCGCCATCTTCTTTTACAGCTGATCTGTCGTTGCTCAAGAAACAACAACTACCACTCACAGAGAGAGGCAAGGTAATAAGAATCTTTCACTTCGGTGTAAGTACACTCAAACCAATAAAAAACGGTATTTGTACAGAACGGATTGGCTGCTGGTCAGGCTCCTTGACAATAAATCCTTGTTATTATCAATGAAATCAGAGCTCACCTACTAGATGTTGATGACGAGTTAGCATAGACTTCATCGGATTATGACTTCACATTTTTTTCATCCAATTCATTTCTTTCAAATACCGTTTTATCATTTGTTGAGTGTACCTACGGGTGCATTCAAAATTCAAATATTTTTTATATTTTATATGTTATTATTTCGAATGCACCTCCACACCTCTTGGTATAAATGGAGGTGTCACTCCAGTCTCCAACTGTTATAAAATGAACATTGTACAATGATAAACACATGAAATGAAATGAAATAAACATTTATAAGCATTGACATTTGCTCTACGTTGGGAAACGACAGCAATGAATGTGACCTTGAAGGATGTTGAAGGCACACTTCAAATCCATATTCTGACTTAATTAAGACGTATTATTCATTCGGTTTTCGATCAGATCATGTCTACACATTTAAAATACGACCACACGCGAAGCATATTCTGGTACTGTGTCCGGTTTCCCTGCAATCTGGTAAAATGTGAGACATTCTCAGCCGGCGCAGCGAAACATTTGACCTTGATGCATTACATTCCCAGTGTTGAATCCAGGCATACCTCGGGGGGGCAGTGCTTCCCCCCCCCCCCCCCCCCCCCCCCCGAGGTATGCATGTGCCCCCCCCCCCCCCCCCCCCCCCGGCACAAATACCTATTCAAAATACCTTCAAAATAATATGTGAAAAAACACGTAAAAATAGACGGATCATGTCAAAAACCTTCCAAAACGGTTAGAATTGAGTTAAAATTCCAAAAAATTTCCGGGGCTATGCGCCCCGGACATGCATATCCTGATAAGTTCAATAAATGTACCTATTATTAAATCTCTTAGACCATTTTTTGGATATTTTGCAATTTATAATTCCCCAAAATAGCTATACACTGTGATTCAAAATTGTACCTAAACGAATGACCTTGATCAAAAATTTTCTCGGGGGCTATGCCTCCGAACCCCCTGTTTTCCACTGTGACTTTTCAAAATATATTACATATAATAATTGCTTTGTGCTTTGTACAACTACAAGCATATTCATAAATTAACTCCCCCCCCCCCCCCCCCCCCAACACCAACATAAAAAAGTACCAAAAAAATGCCACCCCCAACTATTCAAGTGCCCCTCCCGAGAAAAATGTCTGGATTCAACACTCTACATTCCCTCGAGACGGCGTGCTTCGCCATACAGATTGAATTGACAGATTTTCAAATCACGAGCAAAGATCTGTGAATGATGTGAGGCAGTGTCTTGAAGCAATGTTGTGTATCTGTTGCAGTGTTTCGTCGGTTGTCTGTTCGAGAAAGCAGGCATCTTGAAAGATGGCGTCTACCAGCGAGAACATGCACTGGAGTTGTGCAAGAAAATGTTCGCTGATAATCCAGAGATGCTGGAGAAGGCCCTCGCAGCCCACGCTATCTGCGACAAAGAAGGTAACTATTACAGCAATGGGGAATAGGTGAATGTTGAGATTATATTTTGTTTATATACAGAATAGCCTCAAAGAGCAATGTGAAATTTTATTATATTTTTAATTCATATATTTCCCATAATTAATTTATTAGTTTTCGACATTTCACTCCTCTGCAAAAACAAGCTGTACGTCACACGCCGTGTTCCCTGTGTTACGGGATGCATAGAACCGGCTCTGGCGGGAAGCGCAACGGAAACGCACATGACAGGAAGTGGCCGAGTTTAGTGGATCAGTTTCTGTCACGTGTTTGCACAGTGCTATTCTCCTACCCTTTATGCCAAGTTTACCTGTTATTCGGGGACGTTTAGTTACATATTTTTAGACGGAATTCAAAAACTTTTACGTCTAATTGATAGTTATCACGTGTACTATATGTGTGCACACATATTTCGGGTGTTATTGATGACATGGCACTTAAAAAATTGAATTATTATCGGATCTCTCAGACTGACTTTCCAATTGCAACAACGGCACATTCTTCCTTAATTGTACCAAAAATCAAAGTATGTATAGGTACTTAAATTATATTTTCCACATGTATTAACAAAACCACACATCATGAAAATTATTTATTGTATTATGGACCCACCTAGTTAATTTTTATTCAGTTCTTTATTTCAACAAACTATGATAGCCTGATCGGTATATAGGATCTATTGACAATATCTTTGAGGGCTGTCAGTTGAATTATTCAAATCGAATTCACTTTTAAGTTTTAATAGATTAACTGTTTATTGCGTCTTACAGTATGAAGCTCCAAAATGTATATTTGTTTCTGAATAGATATTTATTTAATTATTTGATTTCATCTGATCTGTGACTCGTTTCGCGGGCAAGGGAGATAGTTATTTAATTTATCCTCGGAGTGATTATCATGTTCTTGGTGCATCATTCAAACATAGTACCTACACATTTTTAAGTATTTATTAATTTAAGCGAATATCAAAGATATTTAAGTAATAGCAAAATATGCTTGGAGAACAATAGTAAATAGAAGTAACTATCTATGCATTTTATTGCTTTGCATGACTGTTTAATTCTCCACTGAAATAAATCAGTAATGAAAGCAAAAATAAAAATTAAGTTCTGATGAATGGGTTTAAATTGAAGGTTTCTTAAATAATAATTGTGGTGTAGTTCAATCAATAACGGCAATTGAGAATGTCAACACTCGAAGTGGTACGAAAATATGTCTTTGAATATTCCGTCCCGTTGGCAAATAGGAGCCGTATTTTCACCCCATCGCATATTCTTATGAAAGGTACGGTCTACTATCGTTTTTATACGTCTTTGTATATCGCATAAATTTAGTTTTCAGCTCCAGTTGTATAGTACAGCACTTTTATACTCACAAAATACCTAAATAGGTGCGAAATTCACTGAAACTCGCAATGTATGGCAGCTAAGACTAGAAGATATGATCAGTAAAACACATGGAAATAACGCTATCATGTATTATATTTAAATCTAATTGAACTAAATAAATAGTATAATATGTCAAACATTTGTGTGGATGAAAGGTGCGAGCAAATCAAATCATCAAATAACCGGAAGAAATACTAAAATAATCTCGGTTTAGTAGCACTTAGTTAGCCCGTGTAGGCGGCCCGAAGTGAATGCTGATCCACCAAAGTCAAGTTCAAAAATCTTCCACCAGATAGCGTATTCGAGCGCTGCGCGTCCCACAAATTGTGTTTCATGGACAGCTACAATCTACCAACCTTTGTAAATTCGTTCCTTGAAAACTATTCATCACACAGCAAAAATAATACGACATCTGTCGTCAACAACATCTCAACTGTCATAAAATATTTATTATTCTAAAATCTAAACTTCACTTCACTTCCCTATTATCTTTTTAACAAAAAATTATTGCCTAGTGTCTTGATATATTCTATAGTTATAGTCTGTTTTAAGTTGGTATAAACTCGAGTTTCCTCTTCTATTTCAGTTGATACCGGAATATCTGACAAGTGCCACATCGGAGTGAAAATGGTGGCGTGTGTTCACAAGAACTTGCCTGACTTCTCGGTAAGTTTAGACAATTGAATCACAGATTTAGTGATGCGGTCGAACGAAAATACACGTCTTTCTTCTCGGTCTTACAAGCAATTTGCTATCTCATCGATTTTGATGCAATTTTTACCACATTGTTTCAACGCCAATTATTTTGAAACCGGAAGTGACGTCACATTTTACACCTCACCCTAGTTATCTTAACAATGCTAACATTTTTTTCTCCAATTCGGAATTCCCTGTCCTTTTCTCTTTATTTTTCCTGTTTCAAAAACACTCTTCTCGTCTTACACTGTGCTGTACCACGTACGTCACAATTCCGAATCTTGCTAGAAAATTAATAATGTGCCATATGTAATATCAAATGTTAGTTATCATTAACAGTTACACTGATGAGTTGATGTATTGTTCTATTTCAGTTACTGCCGGATTAAACTCCTCCAGAATCTGGACCGCGTCTTCAAAGAAGAACTCTGCAACTATTGACTGTTGATTGAGCCATTTACTAAGCCTCTCTCCTCTTTACCCACATGTTATAGTATAAAATAAATTCGAATTTGGTGTAAAATGTGTCGAAGTCATTTCTTATTGATGTAAACTCTTGGAAATAAGTTCCGTGTTAATTACCCTCCATTCACCGGACCACATTAAATAACTTTTCCAGGGATAACGGTCGAGGGAAAGAATAAACCAAATTAAATGCATGGAAATGGGAAAGGAGGGTATTTAGAACTTATTTCCACGAGTGTACATATGTTACAAGTACTTATCTAAATAGTTTAGTTTCAGAGAACTTACTGAATTCATGCTCATTCCAATCCAATCCTTTTCCACCTGTATCGGTAATTCCTTATTTAGTAGGACCCTATTCTATAACTTTAAAATTCCGATTCTGCTTGAATCTGATTCCAACAGTATTGGGAAAATAAGGTTATAGAATAGACACCCTGATACGTCTCTTTTCGGAATTAGTGATTGAAATATTGACAGAAATTAAAAAAAGGAAACGTCGATTTTGTCATATATAAATTAAATATTGGGTAATATTTAGGGCTTATGGTAAATATTGGTATGTCTGAAAATAATTCATAATAAATATTTTTTTTAGTTTCCTATAAAGTCTAATTCTTTTACTGAAATTTTCACACCAAATGTTATACTGAGAAATAGATTCTACAAAAAAGGCTATATTTCGTGGGTTATAACCTCAATGCATTTTAACAACGTTCGTTTAGAAGTAAAAAAGCTCACCAATTCAATCAGTTGAGCAGACTTTACAGTGAACCGACCAAGAAGTTGAGTCACCTCATGAGTCAATGAGAGAGAACTATTTTCACAACACTTTCTGATAAGAGTTCATGCTACTCCTCGACTCCATGTGACATTCTTGTATTCGGTGATCGAGTAGTGACCGGTGATCAGATATCACGTGACGATGACGTATCGGTGTAAACGGCGATTACACCGAGCAGTTCCACAGTCACATGGAGTCCGAGGGCTGGCTGGCGTATCTGCTCTTGTAGGATGGAGGGATGGGGGGGAGGGGGTGCGCAAACATGGTCAATTTATTTAATCATTACAGAAGTCTTCCGATATAGTTGTTGATTACAGTGAAATATTATCTGACACGGAAAGATTTTTAATCGTTTACCGTCATCCAGAGTCAGTGAAGTAACTGGTAAAAATCATATGTCATTCAGAATTCAGATGTAGTTATGATAGCGTACACCATAATTGCATTGTGTTTTTTTTTCATGGCCATAATTAATTCTATATAAAACAAAACCATGAAGACCCTACGTCACAAAACACTTGAAAATGACAATGAAATCTACCCTATCATTACCGAATCTCTTGCAGTGTCAATAATTGACAGGCGACAAACACCATGACATTGCGTCTAGTCTCTAGTGGGCGGTCGCTTTACTCAACCAAGTCGTTACGCTACACCTAGACCCACTGTGTTGACAAACTATACTTCTGAAGCCAATAAATTGATGTCAGTATTAGTATATTTTAAAAATCTTTTTGACTTTTTATTGACTTTTTATAAATGATTTTTATGTCGTTTTTCATGAGTAGACTTGACTGCTTTTTTAATGGAGTGTTTTTCAAGGAGACTGTTGACAAACATAATAATCAACGTGGTAGATACCTACTTGGTAAATATGGTATTTGACAGACAATACATTGAATTGGTGTGATGCAGAATACCAGGAACACAAGCGGGTATAAAATATAAAGAAATGTGTCTAAGAGAATAAAGACGTTGTGGAGGAGACAGAAGTGAAGACATTTTCAAGATGCAGTTGTTTGCTGTCGCTGTTGTTGTTTCCCTAATAGCTGTCACATCGGCACAAGTAAGTCAACAATACTTATAAAAATTATAATATCCCACTCATTTGAGCAACCATGTTATTATACTTCTGATATCTAGGACCAAGTGTAAAAATAAATTGATGTGTATCACTTTCTGTTTTTCTCAGCATGATCCTGCTCAGCACATGGCTATGGTACATGCGTGCATGGCTCAAGAAATGCCACCTCCATGTGAGTACCATGTCAATGTTCCCGTGTTTCTTCATTGCACAAGTGAACCATTACAATGTCGGAACAATGTTTATGATCGTCTTGTCTTGCAGCTGATATGGAGTTGCTGAAGGCGCAACAAATGCCAGCCACCGACCAAGGCAGGGTATGTACTAATATATGTACACTTGGCCAAACAAAACTTGAACGTTCAATAAATATGATAGGCTGATAAATGTAAGATCGCACCATCAGAAGTCAGTCTAAGCGATCTCATTGTCTCACTCTAGTAGGTGACCTCACATTTCAATGATAATAACAAGCTTTGATTGGTTATGGGATATGACCAGCAGTCATTCAAATTTGGTCAACGTTCAAGTTTTGTTTGGCCGAGTGTACCTCAGCGGTGGAAGACCGGAAGTCCGTTTCAATGATTCTTGCGGTGACCAGTAGATCTGCCTTCATCCAATCATATTTGAGTTATTGTGTACGAGAATACTTTAATATAACTGTTCAAATGGCAATTGATATGGCTTGAAATATGGCTTGATATGGCTTGATTACTTCATTCTAAAATTGTTCAAGTAAAATCGAGAAATTGAACTTCCGTCCTTCTACCTCTGAGAGGTACAGATTAATCGTTCGGTCCTGATTCTGCAACTATTTTCGATTGCTGGTGGAATAGCAATACGTATAAAGCTGATGGCAAAATCTCATTGCCAGCGGATTTGCTGTCGCTTTGAATTTTAGAATCGAACACTGGACTTGGATTAATTTGCTCCCGTCCAAAGAAGAGCTGCATTAATCTTGTATGCTTGTTGCAGTGTTTTGTCGGCTGCATGTACGAGAAAGCCGGGATTTTCAAGGATGGAGTCTACCAACGAGAATACAATCTGGAGATGATGAAGAAAATACTATCTGGCCATCCAGATTTGCTGAAGAAAGTCATCGCTGCTCACGAAATCTGCGACAAAGAAGGTAATTTTGGAATTAATTTTAATGAATGCGAATATATTCCTTCTCTTCTCTCAATCTAGTCCCAAATATGAAATGACCACTTGAATGTGGATGTTCACTGTCGCAGTTATTTTGACAGACTGACGAGATTCTACCACAGCATATTATTTTCTAACTCTCGTTTTTATCAAGTGTGTGTCAATTATATAGTTTTTGGAGATTGTTTGTGCATGTAATAAATTGGTGTTTTCTCTTTGATTACAGTTGACTCTGTAATTACTGATAAGTGCCAAAGCGGAATGAAAATTATGGCGTGCCTTCACAAGAACATTCCTAAAATCTCGGTAAGTTCCCCGTGAATTCAAACAAGTGAATATCCGCCAATATTCATCGCAACACTTTACCTCCTCTTCAATAGTATTGGTTATTTTTTTCACTTTCTCCTGGAATGGATGGCCAACATTTTCATCAATTCCATGTTATTTTTTAGAGATTCACAAAATTGTTCAGTACGCATGATTTCTGTTACGTCCATATCACACTAATAAGTCAAATTTAACAATTTCAATCATAAGAAAATCAGATTTCAGAGTTTCAAAATCGCTATTTCTTTGGTAAAAAATCAAATTGAACAAATTGACAAATTGACAGTTCATAATTGAACAATTTCAATCATAAAGAATTTCAGAGTTTCACTCATATTGCTATTTCATTGGCTAGAAATTGAAATTACCCAAATTCAAATTACATTGTGACTCACTTAGGGAACTTTAAGAGGACTTGAGAGAATGTTCTATTGAAAGTCATCACACCGGTGTTTGCTTTAAGGATGGAGCTGTTTCATACACATATGGAAGGATCAGTTACTATGATACACAAATGAAAAAACACTTGCCCTAAATGAACGAATATTTTATTTTCTATTTCAGGCACTGCCCGATTAATATCTTCCAACATCAGGTACAGATCAGATCTCCAGGGAACGACTGTTGGTTGAGCCTGTTGGTTGAGCCATACTTCGCCACGTCTTCAGCCTTTAAACTTAAAACAACTCTGCTAAAACCATGTCAAAGTATCAAATAAATATGTTGATGTAAAATGTGGTGAACCAACATTCTATGCGCAAACATGATCAATTTATTTAATATTTTTGTGGAAGTATTCCGATATACACCTACGCTATAACAGGAAGATATTGCGAGGAAAGATAACTAAACCGGAATACTTCTTCTTTTCTTTCGTGTAAAACTGGGTGAAAACGGCTTTTTGTTTTTTGGTATTTAGCAGAACACCATGTATAAATCACCCTATTTATGTTTATGTACGTATTCATGTTTCATAAATGATATTTGAAAATGGCAATGAAATCTGAACCCTATCATTACCGAATCCCTTGCAGTGTCCTCTACAACTTATGAAACATCGTCTTTAAACGCCACAAACGTGAAGATGATGTCAATGATTGACAGTCAAACACCATGACATTGCTTCTATACGTCACTAGTGGGCGGTCGCATCACTCGCCCAAGTCGTTCTACACCTAGACACATAAACAACTTCTTTGGAAGCAAATAAACTGATACCTACATAATGGTACTTTTTATTTACATTACAGATGATACAATTTATTTTTATTTTTATTATTTTTATTTCATTTAATTTATTTCATTTGTTTTCGGAGCGTTCTATTTTCATGTGAGTGAGTCGACTTGGCTGTTTTTTTTAGTCTTTTTCATAACTATTGACTGGAAACATGTAATCAACGTGGTAGTTACTTGCTAAAGATGGTACTTGGGAGACAATACATTGAAGTGTGGGTGATACCGAATACTAGGAACTCAAGCGGTTTTTATGTAAAGAAACGTACAGCTTGTGGCTCGAAGTGAGAAGTGAAGAAGATGCAGTTGATTGCCATCATTGTTGCTACCCTCATACCTATCATATCGGCACAAGTAAGTGAACAACAACTTACAGTAAAATTGAAATGTCATACACATTTTAACAGCTTCTGGTTCTGATATACTTCTATAAATGTTCTGTTCTTCCCAGAATGACCCGGCACATCACATGGCAATGGTCAATGCATGCATCGCTGAAGAAATGCCACCTTCATGTAAGTACCACGGACATGATCATCAACATGTTTATACCCACTTATTACAATGTCAAACAATATAATGTCATGTGCTTGCAGCTGATATTGAGTTGCTGAGGAGGCAAGAGCTGCCAATCACACACCCGGGAAAGGTCTGTAAAACTTTTTTTATTAACGCTCAGTAGCATGTATACATTTAAATTA
The DNA here is from genome assembly GCA_934045905.1 of Leuctra nigra. NCBI lineage: Eukaryota > Metazoa > Arthropoda > Insecta > Plecoptera > Leuctridae > Leuctra > Leuctra nigra. The sequence goes on along the minus strand of OW203767.1, from coordinate 14,046,612 downwards.
TAAGAACAGAGAAACACCACGAAGCCATGTGAGCTTGTTCGTGGAACACTAGATATGAAAAATAAAAAATACTCACGAAGTCGGTGGTCATTGTGCACACAATATAATGAAAAACAAGAAGGACAAAAAGGAAATACAAGTAAAGTAAAATGAATATAGAACGAGAGAATTATCAGCTCAAAAAAATCGTTAATTAACATTGAACATAAAGAAATTTACTCAACAAAACATAAACATTAACACAAAGAACTGCGTGAAAGGAGAGCTTTTCTAATTTATTTACCTAGAGTGAAAAAAACACGATTCCCTATTCTAATCCCTACATAAAGGTTGGTTTGTGAAACCCTTCAATGTTGTATGCTTGTTGCAGTGTTTTGTCGGATGCATGTTTGAGAAAGCCGGCTTCTTCAAGAATGGAGTCTACCAGCAGAAATACACTCTGGACATGTGCAAGAAGATGTTAGCGAACAATCCAGAGGTGTTGAAGATGGTCCTCGCTGCTCACGAAATCTGCGACAAAGAAGACAGTAAGAAATACAAAATACAGTCATTTTAGAATAAAAATCTGTAATGATAATGTATAGTTTATAGAGATATATTTTGTGTCGGTAATCAGTATAGTTCTCTCTTTGATTTCAGTTGACTCTGTAATAACTGATAAGTGCCAAACCGGAATGAAAATGATGTCATGTCTGCACAAGAACATGCCTAGAATATCGGTATCGGTAAGATCCTTATAGACGAGAAGAGTCTTCAAACACTATGCATATCTGTCAATATTCATCAACAAGGATCATATTTTACTTTGTATCAATTGTTTTACTTTGTATACGAGTACGACATTTTAATTATTTCAATTTATAATTTGTGTTATATTACAAGAACTCGAATTGTCATGTTTTAGTGTGTTTTGGTATTTCGGTTCGAAGTGTTGCACACACCAGTGCTCACTTACCAACGCAATTACACAGTGGTTGTACAAAATTAAATCTGAATTTCCACATCCACTAATGATTATTGGTTTCTATTTCAGGCAATGCCCGATTAAACTTCTCCAGCATCTGGACAAAGCTCCAGCCAACGACCGACTTGACTTCATTGAGCAATTCTAGCTCGCATTTCCTGGACGTACATTTCAAAGAATGAAATAAATCCGTGTTTATTGTAACAGGTGATACAATCAATTTCTTGCATTAGTATGGATTAATTTATTTCCTGAAAAGAAATAACCTATCAAATTTTGTATGTTGATATGAATGACAGGAATAACGGCTTAACTACAAAAACCTGATTTTTTAGTAGAGACCAAAACAACATTTTGAATTGTAGCTACTACATTATCAAATATTTTTGTAATATTACTGTCAGAAAGTTATTATAATAATTAATAATGCTAGCAACAGGATTTTTAAAAATAATTAAATCCCGTTAATTAGCTAATTATTGTACTTAAGTCGTTTTTCCAGGCCCAGAATTGTACGGTTTTTTAAAATTAACTTTGTATGTTCGCTGTGTTGTGAATGGCTTAAGTGTACTTAGGTTGTTTTTCCTGCCACTGAAAAAGCAATTATTTGTAATGCAGTACTTAGGTCGTTTTTCAAGCCACTGATATTATAGCAATTTGTAATGATGTACGACATGGATGACTGTGGCTTAACTGCACTATAGTCGTTTTTCCAGGAACAAAATTTTCACAAATAACAAAAACGCTAAACTTACGTCAATCTATATTTGTTATTAATAACAATTTTTCAAATCTAACTTCACCATTGGATTCATTGATTTTTTAAAAAGATTTTACATATAAAAATCTAATTATTCCGTTTTTTGTACTTAAGCCGTTATTCCTGCCAGCCACAGAATGATTCTCCAACCTAATTTTAATATATTCTCCTCAATCAGACATTTAGTTGTATTACTGGCTTTTTATGCATGTCTGTTGATTAATACAAACGCTGTGTTAGCAATATCATTTTTATTATATTACATTATTTTCCATAAAGCATCTCCATCCATACACTCAACTGTCCCCAAAGCTACTGTAATATTTTACAACCGCAATGTAAACCCAATTAAACTTGGCTTAACTTCGCAATAAACCTCGATTGCGGATGAATAACACCCGGCTTATTTCTCCGCGAGCAATAATCGTGAGTGGTTGGTCAATAAAGCCACTTGTGATTGGTGTTTGGTGTTTGTCGATGACTCCCTGGCGAAAAGCAGCGTGATTTAATCGCTTCATAACCTCACAAAATGTCCGAGCAACTTTCATAACTCCGATATGATCGAACTTTCGTGATAAACAAGTCTTCAAAGTCATAAAGCTCAGTTCCAAGACGCAATTGTTTCTATGATTCTGTAGAGAATCAGGAACCAAGTGCAAAAACAAATCACGATAAAACAGAATGTTGGCTCCAGTACCTACTGAATTATTTCGTAGTTTCGAGAGGCAAATTATGGGAAGGTTCCTTAAGCGGGCTGTCATTCAAATGAGTTCAATGTTAATTTGACATTTCTGGGTCTCAATGTATACGTACTCTCAATATTGCATTTCAATTTTTTTTACACAATGTTGTTTTTAATAAAACAAGTTATATTGATATTGGATTTGACAAGTTAGAAACGTCAGTTTTTGAAGATCGTTCCACATTTCAAAATTGCCGCTCGAAAACTAATGTTTTCGGAATGAGTAGTATTTCCGATCTTCCGATCGTCAATGATAAATTCTTCATAAGACGTCTTCGTCCGGGTGTTCGCGGGTATGCCGACCGTCTCATCCACTCATTGGCGCTCGGTGGTCCAATTTCACTGCCTCCTATATGACCGGTCGCTGACTGCATGTTCAGCTTGGTTCCGCGGACTTTCATCCACCAGGCCGATGTCCAAGATGGCCGGTGTAAACAATAGCGAAGAACTGTCAGAAAGTGTTTAAAATTAAATGATTGGTGGATATTTCACTCGAATTTTCACTGAAATACATGTGTTTATGAATTTGAAACATAATAAAAGTGTTGTTAGTGTTTATTTAATATAAAATGATATAATCGTGTTGATAATAACAAAACAATTGAGAAAGTGAGAGATGCTGTGGCCGTCATGCATTTTCAAGGCTCGCTTTCGCCAGCCCGTTTAAAAAATCATCCTGCAATTTTGCACACATACTAAAGTGGCCTCGTGATAAGTTGTTGAAAATAATTTTTTTTTTTTTTTAATTTAAACTGGACGCTTGACATACTAACTTCAAATTTTACATGGCCATAGACAAACATTTTAGTTGTTTTTGTAAATTTTCAGAGTAATCTGTCGTTAAAAGTCTGTGTGTTTTAAATTTTATACGATCTTGGATATATTTATCAAGTTTCGTGAAAGAAATGTCGGGTTTTTATAACTGCTCCTTTGTTGATGCATTTCGTTTCGGCTCTTCCAAGATTTGTGGAGCAGAAACTTTCGAATTCGCATGCAATGGGAAGGCTCGCTTATCAACGCGTTACACAGAGCGTTTTCCTATCATCTTATCATACTGTACTGTACTACAGTTACTTTCAAATTTGTCAATCACCATACATAGAATTAAAATGCCAACGACTCCCAGAATGGTCCTCTCGACAGGGTAACCACGAAAAACCATTCTAACACCGCCATCCAAGATTAACACATCTTACAGTCATCTCTGTTATAACATCTCAGCTAAAATCCATGCACCTAGGTTGAAATCCTTCCCCACAAACCCTGCATAAATCTCACAGTTATTGTTTCCTGCGTCTTAGAAACTGATTTATATCAACTAATATCGAACTATGAGCGTCCCGCGGCGTCGTAAATATGTCGCGAGAGTTTAATTGGACGCCGCGACGCCGGGCTAAAGTGCCTGACGTTCTTTATCATTCTACCTGCTGTGTTGTCTGGCTTCATTGAAATATTCCGTAGTGGAACGAAACGAGGTAGATTCTGCACATAAAATACAGACCTCCTGACATCACTTAAGTTATACGAGTGCTTAACTGAAGATACTAAGGTTGTTTGCTCGTATTTTGTGACTGCACTAGAAATATTTATCTCGTATTTTTAACTAGCACGATTATGTTGAAAATACTCATTGAAAATACCCAGCTTCTTTACCGACTTATTGTTGTTCAAGTAGTTGCAATGTTAGCCACCAATTTGAAAACGCCATCGCCTACTTAACACTCTTAATACTTTCATCTCATTCATCTCTTTCCAACTTTTTATACAGCAACAATGTGAATTCAACTGTTTGTTTAATTAACAGAAAAAAATGTTTAAAAAATTGTTTATGGCAGAATAAACCGGATACCCGTATTACATGTGAAATTTTGCCATAATCTGTAGAGGAACAGGTTAATGGCTGAGTGGTAACGCTCTGAACTTGTTTTCCGGCGGCCCGAGTTTGATTCCCGCGGCCGTCCTTCCTGACTGAGTTTTTTTCGTGGTATTCCCTCAGTCGAGAAACACATGCCGGGAAGGTAACCTACTAATAGGCCGCGACCGCCTCCTTCCCACCTACCATCCTTACCTACTCTTCACCATCATCTCCCAATCATCATCATAATCATTCATCCGTCGCCATTAGCCTCGCTGCAGAACAGTGCGACGTTAAACCCCAATTAATATGGTTGATTGATAGAGTTTAATTTCGTTTCCTATAAGCAATAACAAAGTACAGGTACAAGTTTAACTGTGTGACTAATTTATTCTTGATAATAACGATTTTTTTATTTTATTTTCAGTTTGATATTTTGTAAACAAGTTATTGATGCAATGACATTGAAGAAGCGATTTTAGCGTTGCTCACTTTTGGAATGAGGACATCACGAAATCAAGCTCTATCAAATACAAATAGACTACAGTCTACATTTACGTACCTATTCTATTTAAATAAAATTGGACGAAGACAATATTAGATACTGATTTTTGAGCATCAAGAATCTTTGCGGAAATTGAGTGGACTTTGGGCCTCTGTGTCCAAAGTACAGAAATGTATTACGAAATAGTATTCAAATTACAAAGATTGTGATTAAAGCATAGAATAAAGAATTTTGCCATTATAATTTTTTTATTCTATGCTTGAAGAATGAAGCTACGCTTGAAGAGTTACGTACGATTCAATTCGATGACATACATTTATCATTCAAATGTACGCGGGCATTTTGCTTTATGCTGCTACTGTCTGCTTGCTGCTACCTTCACTTCAATCATTCGAGTGAGTAAAGATGGCGGCTGTTTCGGACGCAGAAGAACGTATGGAAATAACACAAACTTCAGATAAAGACGATGATAGTGAGGAAAATGAGAAGGACGATAGTTCTTCAGATGACGATTCAGACGATGATACTAAAAATGAGGAGCAAGCATCATTACTGGAAAAGAAGGTGAGAGATAATATAAAGTTGTTTTCCTGTTCGTCTTCTTTAACCATAAAATGTCTTGTACCTAGGTAGGTTGTAATTTTTTGTCATTTGTCATCTTTTAATGTTTTTGGTTCTCCAGGTTGAAGAAAGTCCGTTTGAATACGACTCTTACGTCGAATTAATTAAGTTACTGAAGCGAATGGGCGAATTAGAACGACTTCGAAAAGCCCGCGAGAAAATGAGTCAAAATTTTCCACTTACACCCGAGCTCTGGTTAACTTGGCTTCAAGATGAAATCAAACTTGTAACGTCAGATGCAGAAAGAAAAGCAGTATCAGAGCTGTTTGAAAGGGCTGTCCAAGATTATATGTGTAAGTATGGTAGATGAAGATTGTAAAGTTAATGCTATTGGAGCAGTTAGGGGCTGTGCATAAAGGACGTCACGCTAAAAATGGGATATTTTGACACCCCCCCTCCCCCCTGTCACGCTGTGTCACACTTTTCGAGACCCCCCCCCCCTAAAAGGACGTCACAAATCTATCTCTACCCCCCCTTAAATAGAATATTTTTGACTGTAAAATGTATCAGAATTTCTCGTTTTTAGCGAAATTATCGGTCCCGACGTATCAACTGAAATTTAAAATGCTTGAAAATATCAATATCAAAACGTGACGTCCTACTGCCTCCAGTACCCCCCCTCCCCCCTGTCACACTGTGTCCTATACTGGTGAACCCCCCCTCCCCCCCTGAAGCGTGACGTCCTTTATGCACAGCCCCTTACATGAATCTAGGTAGTCCAATCGTTTTATCTTTTTCTTTCAGCGGTTGATGTATGGTTAGAATACGCACAATTCAGCATTAGCGACATGGCTTTGGAGGGTGGAATCGAGAAAGTGTATTCTATCTTCGACCGAGGTTTGACTGCTGTGGGTTTACACGTCGCTAAAGGAGCCATTCTTTGGGAAGCTTATCGAGAATTTGAGGTGGTTCTTTGCTCTCAAAAGCTGGCGATGAATGAAACCAATGAAAAAGGTTCTGTGTATAGCCGAGTGTTGAAGTTGTTCAAAAGGCAGCTTTCAGTGCCGCTACTAGACATGCAGAACACATACACCGAGTTTCAGAACTGGGTTTCCGAAGTGGGAGAGGAAATCGATACGAAAGAAGTTGAACGTGGATACAAGAAGGCTTTGGATAAGCTCAGCCTGATTCTTCCTTTTGAAGAACAACTCGTAAGTACCTATAGTCAGGGTGCGAATTGTTCAATTTTCAGAGGGGGGGATAAGAAAAATTAAAATTCAGAGTAGGTAGGTTGGGAAGCAAAGACGAAAAATACGATTGCCCACGAACACAATGGGGGGTCTGGGGGGAGGGCCCCCCAGTTCTATGCGGGCCCGGGGCGCATAGCCCGGGAAATTTTTTTATTTCTAGATTTGATTTGGTGCATTTCTAAGCGATTTGTACACTATTTTTTGCCATTTGTCGCGATGAAAAACATCAGGGCATATGGCATTATATAAAAGAGGATTTACCTTTAATTTAAAAGGGAAATCAGAAGTGGTGGGCAAGCAAAATAAATCTTGGAATAAATACATCTTATCAAATACAGCTTATTTGCTAATAAAGGCAATTTGACAGTTGTTTTGTTTGAAAATTTATTTGTATATAGATTTATTTCAGAAAAAAGTAGGTAATCTATTGTTTCGTAGGTAGATTAAAAGTCAACATTTTACAGAGGGGGGGAAAATCTATCCCCCCTGGGATGCTTTATTGGGAAACAGAGCCGGGGATGAGAAAACCAGAGGGGGGAAATCCCCCCCATCAATTCGCACCCTGCCTTTAGTCATTTTTCACCTAAGGACTACATTTTTAAGTAGGATTCTATTTGTTCCTCAGCTTTTGGTACCTACCAAACTTGCTTTATTTGCAGTTGACAATTCATTGATTAGCATTCTAGATAAAGATGCAATACATTTTCTTACTGGCATTGACCTCTATTTTGTTCTTGTTAGCTCTCATGTCCGTCGGAGCGTCGAACTGCTTGTTATCGCCAATACATCGCCCACGAGGTGGAGAACCGAGGCGATCCTGCTCGCATACAATCCCTCTATGAGCGAGCGATCGCAGAGGAAGTGTCACCAAACTCAACATTCTGGTCGGAGTACATAGGTTACCTCAACGATGTCCTTCGCATTGACTCTGTCGTGTTGGCAGCATGTCAGAGAGCCGTGCGCAACTGTCCGTGGTGTTCTTTGCTATGGCAACACTACCTGCGCAGTCTCGAGGCTACGGAAAAGCCACATGACCAGATTAAAGGTATACCTACTTTACTTTACTACCTAGTTTGGAATAGAGTTTAGAAATATCTCCTAGTCCTACATAACAATCCAAATAGGTACTAAATGTAAGTTTGGTTATTAGAGATTGAATGTGTATATATGTGTATGTGTAAGAATTAGAGATGTGATGTTTTCGGTAATATTACGGTAATATTACCAAGCAATTTTACGGTAATATTACCGTTTCTTTCTTTTTTTGCTGGAGTACCTAGGTACATTTTGTATTTTAACTGGATCTTATAAAGTTAACACATCAAATATTGGTGGTTACTGGTCATCCATCATCATTGAATCTTTTCCAATACAGAAGAGACTTTGTCAAATTATCTTATGAAAGACCATGGAATTTCGTATTAGTCGTATGTACACTCATAATAGGCAGAGAAGTAGCTCGTAAATGAACCACGATCGTTTTGTATCCGAAACTCACATTTTTTTCCAATATTACCAATTTTACCAGATTTTGGTAATATTACCGGTAATATTCCCGGTAATATTACCATTTTTTAAATTACCGGTAATTTTACATCTCTAGTAAGAATGTGTCTATGTGTCTATGTGTAAGGAACTTTTAAAATTTTTCTTCAATATTGGTGAATAGTAGGCTGACCTACCTGCCTACATAACTTTATGACCAAAAAAACTATGAATATTAGCAATTACCATCTTTTGCCAGCATAGGTACCTATATTTATGAAATTCACTACAGTACAAATTTCCTTTTATAATGATATTGAAGTTTAACGTGGCTCAACCGATCGAACATTCCAAAATATTTATTTTTTGAAATTACCATCACGAATTACTTTTTCCAACATTTCAACTATATTTAAGTATAAACAAACCATAAAATGTAATTTAACTTGCAACTCCTGTCTTACAGCGAGGTTTCAAATTATTGCCTTCCGAGAATGAACAAAACTTTAACACAGGAGGTATAGGAAAATTATTGCGTTTTTCGTTTATAACTTCTAAAAAAGCACACGTTGGTATTGTTTTGAATTTTTTCCCTAATAGAATATCCATATATCTACCAGAAAAAAAGTTTTTTGATCAAAGTTGGGACTACATAAAAATTAGATCTTCATTATTAGCCTAAATGTGACACGATTTTACTTGGCTGCCATAAGATAACATGGGGAAGAAAACTCAATTTATCTCAGAAACTAGACACGAGAAGTGTTTAATTTTTTCAATGATTGTGTATGGCATGATTATCAATAAGTAGACAAAAAATTATGAAAATCTGAGACTATGCCCGATTGGATGAGCCACCTTAAACATGATAATGTCATGATAATTGAGATTGGGAGGGAGTTATAATGCTATATCGGCATAAAGTTATGCCGGAACAAGATAATACAAGTTGGATAATAAAATAAGCTTTGCTACAAACTTTGTGTGTTTCTCAACAGGAGTTCTGGAGACGGCAATGGCAGCCGGCTTCACCTCGGCAGACGACTACCGAGAACTCTGGCTCAGCTACCTCGACTACTTGAGACGCAGAACTGACTTCTCCACGGAACAAACTGATCGAGTTGAAGAGCTCATCAAGTGCTTCGAGAAGGCTGTGGATTATATGACAGAATGTAAGTGAACAGGAATGTTACATTCTGCATTCACAAGATGGAAGTAGTCTGCTCTTATGAAAATGCTCTATGAATCCATACTTCCCTGATCCCTATGGGATCCCTAGATGGGAAGTAGGTATTTTGTGTTTTTTCATGCGTATCATACGTACTATATATCAAAGTAATGGATTCAATCCTAATTCAATATTTCAACTAGGTATAGGTATATTAACAAAACAACCTCAAATTAATACATTACAGAATATAATATTGTAGCTACGGAACAGGTTGCCTGAGTGGTAACGCTCTGATCTGAACTTGTACTCCGGAGGCCTGGGTTCGATTCCCGCGGCCGTCCTTCCTGACTGGGGTTTTTTCGTGGTATTCCCTCAGTTGATTCGACAGGCAAATGCTGGGAAGGTACCCTACTAATAGGCCACGACCGCCTCCTTCCCACCTTCCATCCTTACCTACTCTTCACCATCATCTACCAATCATCATCATCATCATTCATCCGTCGCCATTAGCCTCGCTGTGCGACATTAAGCCCCAGACAAAATAAATACTATGGACAATAGTACTAGGATAACTTGTGTTACCTACTCTTAACAGATTCCTTAAGAAAGTGTTTCCATCCAATTAAAATATGATGATGAATGATTTTATTTTGTGTAGCATCGATTATATATGCCTCTTTTATGATTTTGAATTGAATATTAAAGAAGCGGACTAACATATTATCTATGTTCTGAACAGATTTTGGCGTGGACGGAGACCCTACGTGCTCGCTGCTTCAGTACTGGGCTCGAGTGGAAGCGATCCATCGCAAGAACATGACCGAGGCCCGGCTCATCTGGAACCGCATCCTATCTCAAGGCCATGACAAGACGGCGGCCATGTGGCTGGAGTACAGCGCGCTGGAGCGATGCTGCGGCGGCGACGGCAAACACTTGCGACGGCTCTACGCCAGAGCTCTCAAGAGTGTGCAGGATTGGCCAGAGTCTGTGGGTGAGTTCTTGCCAGGCCTGATGCATCTTTTCTGTCTAATTTGTCATGCTCAACCTTAGAGAGTTCTATTCAATTAACAGCACCAGAGCTGTCAACTATGTAGAACTTAAAAGTTACTGAACAATTCCAAATAAAGTAAAAAATTTAAACTGGTTATACACCAAAATTACTAGCTACATTTTCAGTATTTTCACTCCAAAATCACTAAACGATCACTAAATGATAGTGACTTGCGGTGACTGAACAGTCTTGGTATGACTAAACAGCCTTACATTTTTTACCCTGAAAGTCTTCCTCTGATTTTTTTTTAAATTGTAGTGTGTATCTATCTACTAATCTACTACTTCTTCAATATTCAGATGAGGCATGTTAACTTCGCTTTCTGTATTTGTTATAAATTAAAGATATCATTGTACGAGAGTGTAAAGTTAAAGAGTGTAATTTCTTGTCGCAGGAACCGCGTGGCTGAACTTCGAACGCGACGAAGGATCTCTCAGCCAGTTCGAGTCGTGTCTGGAGGTGTTCAAGTCTCGCATGAAGGAAGTCACAGCACGGCGAGAGAAGCTGGCAGCCGAGGAATACAGCGAAGCTCATTCCAGTGGGAGCAGAGGGAGCAGGAACCAGGAGAGGGGGAGCAGGAACCAGGAGAGAGGTGGTAGGAATCAGGAGAGGGGTGCCAGGAATCAGGAGAGGGGGAGCAGAAATCAGGACAAAGGCAAGAAGGAGCAGGAGAACTTGAAGAGGAAGCATGACGACGGCGGAAAGTGGGCTGGCGTAGCTCCTCGCACGGAATATGTCAAGAAACCTGCTCCCAAAGCGGAAGAAGATTCTGCACCGCAAGCAGTAAGTCAATCAACATTTACCTCTTGTGTAGTGTAAAAACACTCTTAGATAGGTAATTAATATCCCCCTAAAATTAATTTTCACAATTTTACTTCTCAGTGAAATCAGCTATTTCCATATCACCCTCCACCTCAGATATGTAGGTACCTAGTGTTTCTCAAAGGTAAAATTAAAATTCATAATAACCAGAAGTAGGCATAATGGTCGTGTACAAAAATACCTATAGAAAGGTAGGTATTTATAGTTTTGTTGAATTATATTTAAGAATGGCCAAAATTGTTTTACATAAAAGGAAACAATTGTTCCTTCTTATACACTCCTTTTTGAGAATTGTAGATTTAAAATTGCTTCCAATATTTTTGGAGATTAGTGACTAAACATCAATGTAGATATTAATTCTGTCAAGAGCAAGCAAATAAGTAGCCATGCAAGATGTAAAGCATGAGTTTGTATTTGAATCGCAGAAGTCCTCCAAAGTGGCGCCACCGCCCGGCTACAGACCGAGCGACGACGAAACGCCTCCTAAGAAAGCCAGGGCAGAAGATGAAGCTCCGCCCACAACCGGCGTTCCCGTGGTCCACGACTCATCGAAAGACGAGCGGACGGTGTTCGTCAGCAATCTAGACTTCTCCGTCTCGGAAGACATAGTGAAAGAGAAGTTCCTAGGTGAGTTCTTTTATTGTAAAGAGATTCCGCAGGTTCAGACAATTCACATGTAATTTCGGAGACGTATGGTACATTTTCAGTTGAGAAACTTCCTTATAACCGTGTAGTAGGTAGTTGATTAGGGAAATTTAAATTGAGCCACATTTTACTTATTTATCCTGTTTTAATCAAGAAAGACATCGGTAGTACCTTTTTATTTTCCTCACACTGCTAGTTGAGTCTGGACTGGAAATCCCCAAATAAATTTCAGATTAGATTTTTTTTTAGAGTTTTTCATGTTTTTCCTCACTCTAAATGAAAATGGGCTTCCACGCTGCCATTTGCTCTCACTATGGAGCGCTAGCTACAAGTGTCCTTTTTTCCTACCACGCATGTCTGTACAAAATTACAGATAGATGACAGCTCACTTTAAACTTCTAGTACCTATTTGAAATATAATGCCAAACTGTTGTGTTCGGAGTGTTTAAAATGTAACATACTACTTAAATGTATAGAAATAGTTTCAATTACTTACTTTTTATACTAGAAGATCACTTTATGTTAAACAACTTCTTTTGTTTTCAATTCAGAAAAATCTAGCAAATGTCAACAACATTTGATCTGTTGCTATAGCAACGGGGAACAATCGCACCTAGCTCTATTCTAAGCTTGGAGTTTAGAAGCCCATTCTGAGAGGTTCCCATTTCCCCATTATAGGACACAAACTCCTGCAATTCATCCAAAACCTATCCCAAAATCATCATCCAGAATCATCATCTCCCTGTCATCATAATAATCACCATTTTTAACTGGGTCCTAGATATTTCATATCAATCATTGCCATAACTCTTCTTGGCCGGACAGCTTGTACCGTCGTAAATGAGTGTTGCTAAACGTTGATGTGTTGCCAGGAGTAACGGAGCTGCGTCTGGTGAAGGACTTCAAGGGCCGCTCCAAGGGTTTCGGCTACGTGGAGTTCTCGACGCCAAGAGAAGCGGCGGAAGCGTTGGAGCGGGACAGAGAACCGATCAACGGGCGGCCGATGTTCGTCTCCAAGTGCGACCCCGACAGACACACGCGACAGACCGTCTTCAAGTACAGCAACTCACTTGAGAAAAACAAACTATTTGTGAAAGGTGAGGCTTTTAGGATGAATATAGGACAACAGTCGGGATAACCGAAAACATTTTAATTTGTCAATGGATACTCAAATGAATTTTTGACAACATACATAATATTAGGTATAATATTTTTGGTCGAGGTTGCCAGTTAACAAATTTTGGACAACAAATTAATAAATTTTGGATGTATCGATTTTTAAAACATTTAAAATTGTTATTTTAAATAAAACGAAGTTACTATGTAGCTACAGTTCCACCCTAACAAGTTCACTTGGTAATAATTTAAGAAAAAACAGTCTCTCTTGAACTTTCCATCTAGGTAAATTTTATCATTTATAAACGTATCTAAGGACATTGATAGAAGGATTTCTATATAATGGGCCGAGTTTTTATTTATCTATAACGTTTTTTATGTTTCAAGAGTAGCTGTTTTTTCATTAATGTTACGTTTAAAATGTTGAAATATTAATTAAAGAATAAGTAGGTACCTACTACAGTAAACCCTCGTTATTACGAACTTCAATAATTCGAATTTAGGGGTAAATTCGAACTAGGTGCATGGTCCCAGTGGACAGGATAGGTTTTTACATGTTAAATCATTTTTATAAATCGAATTTTAGGTTAATTCGAAATTCGAACTGAATTTTGGTCCCAGCCCATGTTATTCCTTGCATACAGTTGTTTTAATTCGAACTTTGCAGAAGGATTGATTAAATAATCGCGAACAAACTACGAAAAAACAACACTCAAAACAAAACACAACCTTCAATGGCATCAAAATGAGATAATCTGGCTTGCGAGGTTGGCCAAGCTGCTGTTACAGGTTTGCCAACCCCACTTTTTTGCAATGGCGGGAATATTCCACAGGCGGGAATATTCAAACTTCATGAAAATGCACACAAATTTTTTTGCATTAATTATATTTTTCGAACTTTTTTAATACGAACTGGGATTTTTTGGGTCCCTTTGAATTCGAATTAACGAGGGTTTACTGTATTTTCCAATTGGTTGACTGATTTTGTTTGCTGTTGCCAGGCCTGCCGCTGAGTATGACTAAGGCCGACCTTGAGACGATGTTCTCGGAGTTCGGCAAGCTGAAGGACGTCCGCCTGGTGACGTATCGCAACGGACACTCCAAGGGCCTCGCGTACGTGGACTTCGAGGACGCGGCCTCGGCGGGTAAAGCAGTCCTGGCCACGGACGGAAAAGTGATCGACGAGAGAACCATATCCGTGGCCATCAGTCAACCCCCCGAGAGGAAGAACCAAGCCGCCAGTCTCATACCGTCGCTGGGAGGAGGGGGAGACCGCGAGATCGGCAGGTGAGTTCAGAGTTTACATACTCTTTGAATTTAAAGAGGGATGCCCTAGTAGATTTTCCGAAAATATTTTTTGTTGAAATTTACGATTTTTATTAATTTTTTCAAGATTTTAAGTATATTTATATTTTAATGCAAAAGTATCATCAAATTTCTTGTAAATTGCAACTCTCGACTTATATGGAGTTTTCAATAGGTAATTTTTGTAACCGAGTGAAAGTACTCAAAACTATTTCAATAAATAAATAAATAAATAAATTACCTACTTTAGAATATGAGGAAATTTAAACACAGGAGGTACATATAAGAAAATTATTTAGAATTTGGGGTCTAACTTTTAAAAACGTATCCAGGGTAGGTGTTTACTATATACAAATCTTAAAAAATACCTTAATGTCTAGGTAATACTTGGTAATGCACATAATATTAGTTTTTGGAAAAAATCTATTGGCAGAAAATAGTTCAAATCTAATATTTAGGTACTAGGAAAATTCCCTTTTTTTTTTTTTTTCGAATTTGCCATGTGTAAGATAGGGCTAACTCAAATTTATAGCGATATATCTTGGAAATTAGTTCGGTTACCCCACTTTTTCTTCCGTTTACATGGTGCACAATGATCTATTAAATTAGCATATTTGTTCAGATACCTATCGGAGACCTCTACTAGTGCATCTCCCTTAAACTAAGCTCTTGGTTAACTAATAACTGTACTTCAACATGATATTTCATCATTCAACATGAAAAGTCAAGAGGAAGACTTGTAAGTTGTGGTTTTATTCAGGATTATGATAGACACCAAATCATTCTCAATTTGTTACTATTTAGGATTAATGAAGCCTTACAAATTAAACATCTTTATATACAACGTTTATGGGCTCTTTCAAATTCATGGCTCTAAATTGATATGCAGATTATTTCTAAGTTCCCCACATGTCTTTCAAACGTTGTTTTTTATGTTCAGTATTAACTTCAGTACAATCAGAGCATGCTTGTATGAGGTAATGAGTCACTACCGAAACATGACACTTTGCATTTGTTTAGCCGAGGGCGTGTGAAGATGGCTGCGTCGCTGGTGCCTCGCTCGGTGCAGATCTCTCAGAGCGCACAAACCAGCAGTCAGAGCAACGGCCAGTCGGCCAACGGAAGCGACGAGGCCAAGAAAGTAATGAGCAATCAAGACTTCAGACAAATGCTGCTTGGAAGTAAGAAGAAGTAAGATAGTCATTTGTTTTAATTCAACGCATTTTAATTTCTTTTTTTTATTGAGTACTAATTCAAATAAGCATTCATTACACATCTCTTGCATAAACAATGTTATAATTTAGCATATTGCTTGAACAACGTAAGTTTACAATTTTGTTACTTGTCATGAGCTTATCAATAGGTAGGTACTTACCTACGTACTAGAAAGTACCTTTATAGTTAAAATACATTCATAATTTATTTCCTAGTTTTGTATAAATAAAAATTATAATGTACGTACTTTATTTTATTTTATTCTATAACATTTACACTATATTTCAAATGTCCTGATTAACTTATAATACTTGTTTACAAAATACCAGTGTGGCCCTTAAAACTAGAATAGGTTTAGTTTCAGTTACTAATAGGACCCATCTTAAACTGAATTACGTTTACTCTCACCATTGAATACCTCCGCCACTTTGGGAATGTGACTGTCCCATTGAAGAAAGACTATTTTATTGACGTGTTGTTGAGAATCAATTGCTTTTTGCATCAATGAACACTTTTATAACATTTTGATCTACTAAATGTTGACAGGGTTAATGTCATAGTTTGCATACAAGTCGAGTGACCTTCAATATACGAAACCCTCGGAACTTTAGGAGCCTTTTGTTTTAAAAAAAAGTTACACAATACTTAAAAAGCAACTCATTTATTACAACTTCATCGCTTTGTCTATGTAAAATGGCAATTTGGGGGAAAATCTTTCCACTTCCCCAGTATTGGGTTGAAATGAGAGTCAGAAAGAATGCCAAATGACATTATGATATGTTATTTGGGGACGGAGACAGAAAACCCAAGTCCTTTGCAACTGAGATTTTGGTGAAGCAAGCACCTATGGATATAAAACCAAACCAACAACACAGAAGTTGTGTTTCTGTTTGTATTCACTTAACAACCTTTTATATAACTATGTATCTCTTTGTTTCATTTACTCGGAGCCAGTCTTACAGTTCATGTAAAAAGTCAGCAGAAAATACAAAATCACCACAACATGGGCAGTGAGATCTCTGTTATTGGTACATAGCTATTAGCCACATACGCAGGAGTTGTAAGACCAGCAAGCAGTTGTTGGCAATAGTCGAAGCACTCTTTGATCTACGCTGAATGTCTGAAACTCTCAACACGGCTGTTTCTTGGTTCTCGGCGGCGGAATTGGAGGTCGCTGCGGCTGTTTCCTGAATCGCTCCACGCTGAGCCACTTCTTGATTCTCTCTCCCCCGTGATAGTAGTAGAAGTAGATGAGCGCCAGAGTCACGGACACAACCGTCAACGTCAGCGCTATGATCAGGACTAGCAGCCAGCTCTCCACTCTCTCCACTTCTTCGATCTCCGTCTTGGTGTCGAGCGGGATCTCGTTGTCGAACGGAGTCTCGTCCGAAGAGCCGCTGGAGTCGACGATGGCGACGTCAGCGCAGGCTCGGAATTCCTCCTGGGGGCCGCAGCCGACGGCGCCGGTGCCGTTCTTGCACGTTCCCCAGTTGTTGCCGGCGATGTAGCGCCATTGCAGCACGCACTGCGAGCACGTGAGGTCCTTCGGGAGTTGGTAGCGCGTCTCGAAGATCTTGTTTCCCAGGCCTACGGATAACAAACAAGATTTAACACAAAATATGTCACTTATTATGCAAAATTATTTTGAACTGAAATTTTGCGTTCTTGTAGAGATCCCGTGTGCCTTAAAGTATTTTTTTACAAAAATCCGCATATTCATTGATGAGTGAAAATGAACAAAATGTATTTTCTGATCAATGTCAAATACCAACATTTCATCAGATTTTATGAAGATTCAGTAAAAACCCATCAAGAACTTGCGATAATGCTATTTTAAGCCTATTATATTTAACTCTTTGCCAATTGATCGAGAAAGCGTTATGTACTGCTCCTCAAAATAATTCTCTACAGCTGCTTTTCAAGTTCTCTAGATCAGGGAGCATGTGGATTTACGAAATGCAATACTAAGGCTGTCTTACCAAGAAGTTAAATGTGATGTTGGCCTAGTGATATGTTTCACTAGCAGTTCATAACTGCTAAGCCATGGCTCACACAATTAAGAAATAATTTCCTACCTGGGAAGTATCTTGTTTCGTGAGGTTGCTCGTCAGCAGATTCTTTGGCGGCGCTCATGCCCGTGGGCTTGGCTCTAGCGAGGATGTATTTGTCGAGGCAGTGCTGCGTGGCCACCGACTTGGGACTGTTGTGCGGACACAAGCGGAACTCGAAGTAGCCACGGTGGTTAGCGGTCAGCTCGATGCGGATCGTGATGGCGGTGTTGAGTTTGTAGCGGCGTACGATCTCGCCAAGTCCGTACTTTCCCCCGGACTCGTGAGGTCGTGGCTGAAAACAGATGGACGATTATTAGCGAAATTCAATAGTTCGTTCCATACATGATTCTTCCATCCCAAAATGTACTGATCCACACAAATCCACAATCTACATCTCCACTTATCAATCCACAAATCATATTCTACAAGAAGACAGGAAATGTTAATAAATATTGTTTCATTATTTATTTTGGAAGAAAAAATGTTCTAAATTTAATTTTTGTAAATTTCCTTTCATTTAAATTAAGACCTAGAACAAATATAATCAAATGAAATACTTATTTTAATTTGACCTTCCATCATTTTCATTAACAAATCTCTCATTCACATTTTTGGATTATGCCCTTCACAAAAGAATAATTTAAATTCATTTTGAGCCTATTTACAAATTTCACATATAAAAATAATTTCAATTTCTTTATTCCAGTTCTCGACATATCTATAAAAATAATTTCAATTTATTCCAGTTTTCTCTGACATGTCCTGTCTCTACCTACTCGACCTGACCTCGTGGGCTTTTGGGTTCCTTTTTTATTTATCTTCTGACGTCATATTTCTTGAGCAAACAATTGAATTAGGTAGGAAGTTGAATAATCTTCCACTTCCTCTGTGGTGCTCTATGAGATAACTAATGCTGGATTTCCTTCTGTCAGTCAAGAACAACATCATGTTATCCTCTTGTAGTTTGATGCTGAATCGACTCATGATTTGTAAATTGCATTGCAATTACATTTTAATATCTGTGCCATCATTTACCTAATTAATTATGTGATGCCATAAAACTTCACGCTATTTATTACATATTCAATTTAGCAATACGTCTGATACTACAATTGAAAGTTTTATCTTTATTTTCGTTCTTATGTATGTGCATACTACGAGAAAAGGGGAATATATCTACATAAGAATGCTCCATTCTTGGCTAGGGCTCCCATAATCTAAATGTGAAAAAGCGGGACAAAAAATTTCAGATATAAACAATGGGGGGCCTGGGGGGGTGGCCCCCCAGCGAAATGAGGGTCCGGGGCGCATAGCCCCGGGAAAAATTTGAAATTCATAACATGATTTAGAGCAATTCTACGCACTTTTGACAGGAAATAAATTTTTTATTGAACGTGCGTAGTTTTGTTTCCTTCAATAGGTACCTACTAATTATTATCATGTACCTATTACATACCTATTTTAAATTTCTCTAAAGAGGTTACGTTTGTTTTGTATAAAAGATGAGGGATAAACCAAAGGAAGTCAATGACAATCATGATTTAGATTATATTTATTATTATATTTATTATCGATGCAGAGTGCATTTGAATGAAAATGAGCGGGATTTTTGACTTGTTAGAAAAACGGGACAAATACAGGGTTTTTAAAATGTTGTGGGGACAACATGGGACACTACCTCAAAAGAAGGGACTGTCCCGTCAAAAACGGTACGGATGGGAGCCCTATTCTTGGCCTATGTTTTAAAATATTTTTATTAAAACTGCATTAAGTACTTGATGAAGATAATACATTTAATTAGAATAAATAATGATTGTAAAGATTAAGTAATTTGACAAATAATTATTTTATTTGCAATCTGTGCAAAATGCAAATTTCATTATTTGCACTGGCATGACAACTGATCTTGTGAGCCTCACCGTTGGCGCGTCCCATGGATCCCCACAGATCCCGCACTTCCCTCCGTTAGTGACCCACTGCCGAGTGAAGCCCCCGCAGTAGAGCTCGTGATCGTTGTAGTCGGGCGGCGTGGAGAATCCGTAGCGCCACATGGTGGCACGAGATGGCGGCTCGATGAGGCGACCGTGAGCGTCCGTGGCGACCCACAGCCATGGCGACAGTGCGGCGACCAGGAGCAGGCACCTCATGGCGACCGAGCCCTGGGAGATCATAACATTGCTCTTTTATCTGTCCATGGGGGTACATTTTGCCAGGGACACTTTAATTTTCTGTTATTTCATATTCTTATTGTGGTATTGATTTTATTGTACTAGTGGTTCATTGATATTGTGGTCAGCTAACGAATTTTTGGGAGGGGGGGGGCGAGGGGGATCTAATTAATATGTATCTAATTTTAGGTAGGTACAATGCTGAAAATTAAAGATGGGGGAAGGTAAAAAACGCCCAGAAAACGCGATTTATTTGGTTATAAGGAGTATGAAAGGCGTTCTTGGATTTTGAACAAAATATACAAGTTTTTGGAACGATCTAATTATCTTTGCTTTTTGGTTTCAAAGTAGTTAAAATATTTAATGTTTTTAATTTTATTTAATTTTATTTAACTATCTGACCTGCCCCGGCGTTGCTCGTGCCGGCGGGAGGGGGGGGGGGGGGGGGGGTACATGATAGTAGAAAATTCGGGAGATTGTTTCGTAAGTTTTATTACACCTGATAATGTCAAAAAGTGAAATTATCTCACGTACATTCTGCCTTTGAGCTGAATTTCTTCAATTAGGGGTGGTTTTGGGGAGGGGGTGAGTAGCCTGAAATGTGGGCAGGTTGACGAAGTACACGTTTGCAAAATTGTATTGAGGTCGGTCAATGGTACGTAAGGAGCATATTGAAATTGAAATTGTCAATTTATTTTTTTGAATTGGGATGGTTTTTTAATTAGAGGTGGTTTGGGGGAGAGGTTAGTACCCTACGATGTGCACAGGCTCAGTCAGAATCTCCATACCAAATTTGGTTGAGATCCGTCAAAGGGTGTAGAAAACACATTTTGAAAAGTGGGCGCATGTTAACTTATGCAGCTTCCATGAGCGGGGGCGATTGCCCCCCATGCCAACGCCTATACTCGACATTTACATATCTGCACTAAAGGACACTATTTAGTGAATTCAAAGTCGTTTCTAAAAGCCCACCGTCGTGTAAACATTCACGCTCTAATTTGGCATTCATGACAGTAACAACAATAGAAACGAATATATTTGAATTCCAAATGCATCAAGTTACACAACACGACGTACGAGCGCATGCAGACGAAGTACAACTCTCACAATCACAACGAATGAATGGTTTTGTCACGAGTGACTTGAGCTTGACAACGCTGTACAGTACACTTCAACATCGGTGTCCAGGCAGTCAATGACCAGTACAGTCAAGCGACGTGCACTTTCTAATTGCAACGCCATTGCAGGTGATGTTGCACCAATCCACGCTCTAGTAGTACAGGCACTACTGAAACTTGAGACGTTTCCATGAGAACAGATACTCCACGAAAGTTGACAGAGCAAGTCTTGGACCATTTTTATTGCCAGGAAAAACGAATGTTTTAATGATTTTACGGGCTAGGCGAGAATATTCAAATACAAAAGGAATATTTTTCTCAAATGGAACGTTTTGAGCTATTTCCGTGTTTTGCTTATAGTAAAGTCATTCTGAAGAATAAGGATTGAACTCTATCATCTCGCCCATCTAACAGTCATTGATTGCGCCATGATCGAAGGGGAATAGAATCTAAACAAAAGGCTCCATTTAGTACCTATGGGTTCTGACAAACTTTCGGGTTCTCACAATTCCTCTTTGATGAATGAAACCAGATTTGTCGACTTTTGATAATTTAAAGATATAAATCCAAAATGCCCAAGGAATTGAGGCATTTTGTGTATTATGAGAATAATCCCCTCTTGCTCTAGTTGTCAAATGTTCGACGTACTCTATTGACTGTCTTCCTGTATCTGCTCTGAAACTGTCTGTCTGAACTCATCTGAACATGTGTAGGTACACTCGCCTGGCCTAATTGCATCTAGTAGTTCCCACAGAGGTAATAATTAAATATTATTTTATGTAATTATAAGTTTCTATTTGTAATTCACCTTGCTTACGTCTAAGCGTCTAAGTAATACACGTATGCACGATATTTCTTTACTTCATTCGCAGTGCATCCGTTCTGTAAGTGTTCCTCCCATGGACACTGTTATTATCAATTAAACTACTCTTCAACCGTGTCAACAATGATAAAGTGAACTCATTGATATTGCGAAATTACCTATCGGCTTGCTACTTCCTATTTCTTTCAATCCAAGCAGAGTATAAAAATAATGGATTTTATGAAACATGAAATCCTCGTTGTAAAGCGTTGATTAGCAAGCACTTGAACGACTTAAAATGAGATAGTTTTGGCAAGCATGATGTGATAGAAACTTGTCTACCTACTTCTAGGTACATTTTTAATAATAACTGAGCAAAAACTGCTGCCCTAAATATTCCATAATTTTAAAAATAATCACGAATTGAAGACGAAGAAACTCATCTATGCCGGACGTGTAAATAGTATTTTGTTTTAAATAATCGCAAGTTATTAATACTTGATTAAATGGGGGATAATATGTAACAAGATTCAACTAAATATTTATTGTCTCGCAAATAAAGAGAAAACAAGAGAATTGGCTCCCAATCCAAAGTATTTCCGCTCCTTGAAAATCGAAAGCAAAAGATTTCTTCGTATCTTCAACACAACGTGAGTTTGTTTACATAGTTTTGTGAGTTGTACTTTCATAAGATTATAATTCAATTTGACAATTGACAGGCTCAGATTTGAAGTGAAGCAAGGTGTAATTGTCCTCACGTTGGGTTTCACAAAGTATTGTCAATTGTCGTTAAGAAACTTGAGTCAAACATTGAATGGTGTTTGTTTAATTAAGATCGTGCGAAAGATTGTTCAGACTAGTAATTAATTATTTCGCTTTGTGCATTGAAATAAGTGTCAAAGAACTTAAGAAGAAGGGTAATCCTAAATAATTAGAAGGTAAAAGTCGTCGTCTTTTTTGTCTCTGTTAACTTTCATCTAAATAAAAAAGCAGTTTCTGTCTCTGGAATATAATAAAATTTCACATTTATGACAACACATTACTATGCGGATGCTTGTTCTGTGTATGGTACTCTCTAAAGGTGGATTCACACGGCCGTTCCAAACTTCGAGTTTGAAACTCAAGTTTGCCGAAGTTCCAAATCACCGTTCCAAAAACCTTCGTGTGAACTATGAAAGTTTGAAACTCAATCCTCACAGTTCGAATCTTTTCATAGTTCACACGGGAGTTTTTGGAACGGCGATTCGGAACTTTGACAAACTTGAGTTTCAAACTCGAAGTTTGGAACGGCCGTGTGAATCCACCTTAAGACATTATTAATAAATTTAACATATTAATTAATATGTACCACGAATACATAAAAGGCTGCATTTATGTGATATTTCAGTTTTTTATCAGCTTTTATGCTATCAATCCTCAAGCAATCAGTCTTACCGAACTTAAATTAGACTTTTTATATCCCAAAAGCTGCCTCAAGAAATTGACTCGATTACAGATTGTTCCTTTCGCTTGTGTGGTACAGATAGGAGCAAAGCAGAATGAGAATGAGTGCAGAATAGCTGATACATGGATCTGCACTTTTCCCGTGCAACAGGTTTTAATAAATCAACTCAATTATCCAGCTATCTTAGAGAATTAATCTTCCAGTAAATACAAACTAATGTACCTATGAACTTGGCATCAATTTTTTATTATATTGCTGGGAAAAGTATGTATTGAATACCGAAGCAATTACAAGTATATTTTTTGTTCTTCGGTCCTAGATTTCACAGAGTTTCCCATTAATTAAAACTGTTAAACCTTGATTAGGAACGAGGTCGCTGACTATAGCTAACTAACTGAGTATATTATATATAAATTACTTGCATTTGAATGCGGAATATCGGCACGATTGTCCGTGAGAAAGCAGAGATTCACTCTTTTTTTCATGAATCTCGTTTCACGAGTTTAAAAGTGCAGCCGTGATGATTACAGTACTTATAGTGTTGACGAATGATTCCGAGTAAAATAGTCTTGGTTCGGCGAGTTTCAAGTATCACGATGATTTCATGCGCATTCATCTTTAATTTAAATCCATTCAAATTAAAATAAGTCTTCAAAAAGTTATTCTGTAACTGTAGAAAAAAGTAATTCTAAATTGCAAAATACGATTGCTACTAAGCCAGTGACCCACTAAGAAACCAATGCAATTACTTGTAAACTGCTCTCATTTAGTAAAGTTAATTGTATTAGGTAATGCCAAATGCAGGATTATCCATGTACTGCATATGGATTTAAAAGCGCCAAATGAAAGAAAACCTCATCCGACAATTTTTATTATCATGTTTAAAATGTTCGAAAGACAACTCGACAAGCTCGATGATGCTTTCTCTCGTGCCTGAGAGCTCAGAAAGTGATTATTGAAATGATTCTCTAATAATCATCAGTGATTTGTGGCAACACTTCTTAACACCAGGTCATGTACTCAATAGAGAAGAGTGAAAATTGACCTTGTAAAAGTTGTCGAGTTACTTTTTCTCCAGTGAGTAACGCCCAGACACTCGGGACCATAGAAGGCAGTGGCTGGAGGGTCAACAATCCAGCAATCTTATTCTTCCCGCAATCTTGTTTGCTCATTCACAATTACGAGTACAGATGCATACTGAACTGCGGTCATCTGAACATAACTGAACAACACTGCATCTGCAAACCTTTGTTCCATCAGTCTTCCAAACATTCCGATATGTATAACATAGATTCATTCAAATTCGATTTGTTCCAAAATCCATTATGGAACGTTTCAGTTCCCAGATTCGTCACATTTCAAGTTCAAATATTTTTAAGATCTTCCTTGTATGTATAATAAAATTGTAAGTCGTGATGAAAAACTATTTATATGAACACAAATAAACGATGCTTTATCGTTGCTATTATATATCTTTAAACCCATATTATTATGCAAATGTTTGCTCTGGAATCAGAAGAAGAGATCTGGAGGTGAGAGCAAAATTGGCATAAAAAACTAGTAGGTATCTAGAAAAAAAAAGAGAAAAAAAATGCTTCCGATGCAATCCTAGAGAATGTAGTGACCTTTTTCTCCATTCATAATCATAAACAGTAATATAGCATTGCTTGGAGTCATGTTTTCTAAAGGGAAACGCTTTTCCAGAACATGATTACTAGTGGCGTTATTTGCCAACACTTTCGTTCCAAAACCTCAGCAATTTTATTGATCACCGGCAGGGATTCTGGAACGTAACCATCACGCATGTGCCATCGCATTTTCACGCAGTTTGTGGAACGGATATGACGCAAAAAGTGTGTTTTTGTCCGAGGTGTTTTGGTGGGCGTTGCACCATCTTCGAAAGTGCTGGACCGTACCTATCCGTTGAACCGAATATGTGAATAATAAATATTATTATTATCTTTTATTTTCTTGGTACCAATAAAAGTGTTTTGAGGCTTCATGCATAACGTAAGCTCGCTATTTAGTGCAGAAAAAATAGAGATTTTGTGTACAACAAGTTTTCTTATTTTGAGGTTATAATGGGTTCATTGTCTCGATGCACCCATCCGACATTGCACCAAAGATATTCAGTGTTTTAATAATATTATTAAAAGGGAAGGGAATACATTCGCATAAAATTTTATTTCTTCAATTGTGTGATTTTACAGTCCAATCAATTGATTTTAAAAATTGACTTTTAACAACTTTTAGCCAAATCACAAATTGAGCCATTTTCTGTGCAGTATTCTACTTCACTACTCTTGAAAGGTACTACATTTCAAAAATATTACGCTGTCTTAATACTTCGATCTAAAACCATTTACATGCTTTTGCAACATCAAATCTCGACCATTACTTTCAATTTCAATCAAGATTCAGTATACAAACAAAATTACCATGCAATTTTAATATTTCAGTTCACTTTTTTCAACCATTCGCTTGTAACAATGAGTCGACAAATCTCCCAGACATTCTCACATGTCTAGAAAACATTTCGAGGTGATTTGAATGCGCGGGAAGGAAATGTTACATAAAAAGCGAGTCGCGCTGAACGTTTCTGTTTCTGTACTCCGTGGAATTCGTGCAGTCAGGAACAAAGCAAATGATAACCACGGCTATGAACAATGGTTGGACTTCAATCTAATTCGTCTCTCATGGTCGTCGAGTGTGTAATTATGGTTTGCAGTCCATGAGAGTACTGATTTGACTTCAGTGGTCATTGGTTCGATGACAAGTTTAGCCTCGTGTGGGACTTGAACAATTGTCATGACCTTCAATGGTTTACTTGAGTGAAATGTTTTGACGAAGTAATTTACTGTAATTCGAGTACTAAAAATAATTTAGGAAGAGATGATTTTTAAGGAATAATTAGACAATTAACTGAAGCACGCCCATGTACAGATCACATTGAATTTAGAGGTTACCAATTATTTTATAACAGTATGCCAATTATATTTTTCAAACATGAATAAAATTATATGTAGTTATATAAACAATTTGAAAATAATGTCAAAAGTCAAACTGAATTCGATTTTCAACCTAGGACGAGATGGTCACTTTTAAATATACATACCTATTATTGAGAAAAGCAGACACAACTATTTAGTTGACCAGGAAAGTGTTACGTGAATTCAATTCCTTCCCCTGGATTTGGCATATTGTTGCGTGACAGTTCAGTTCAAAAGTCCCTGCTCGACATCCGAACGCGCGTGCGCTAAGAAACGTCCCAAGGAACGTGAGGTGTCGGTTGAAAACTTCCGGGCATGCGTAAAACTACTCACTTCCGGTCATTGACGCTTTACGAATACATCAAATATCCTCTTTTCACCACAATTAGTAAAACCCGATACAAGTAGGAAAAAGCTGTGGTTGAATGCGTGTATAATACAAAATCTTGAGGTCACATTATCTTAAAGGACAGACAAATACAAAAATCAGGAATTACTAGAAGCATATATTTCTATGACGATATCATACAATGAAAGACGAGAGAATGGTTATCAAAAGTCCACTTTTAAGTCCAAAAAACCTGTAAGTTTGAGCTTTTTCACAACTTGGTGGTGCAAGAGCGAGCTATTTTGCTGCTTTGTTCCGTTTTAGTACCTACTTATTTCTCGATTTTTTGTGAAATTTGTATATATTTTATTTTCTCGCTGGGCGCTTTATAAAAATTAATTTAAATAATATACCA
This sequence comes from Leuctra nigra, assembly GCA_934045905.1. Lineage (NCBI taxonomy): Eukaryota > Metazoa > Arthropoda > Insecta > Plecoptera > Leuctridae > Leuctra > Leuctra nigra. Next base: position 14,019,849 of record OW203767.1, on the reverse strand, counting down.
TGTAACAACCATCAGGACTTTCATGAACAACTTGTAAAATTTTACATCAATCTATCCACGGGTTTGGTCATTTCAGTCATTCCCGATTGTCGATTGAGCACTTTCGCGCCCTTTTGTTGAAAAACCTGCGTGTAGATATTTAATGCACGAAGCAAAAAGGGGAAAAATACTAATATCCTCGTCCAATCAGACTGATCATGTGAACATCCTGTCAGAGTAACACCCACCTTTGAAACAATTAATTTATCTCAATTCGCACCAAGAAATGGGTCCTGCATGAGAGCTTGGGTCCATGCCTACTCATTTTGTGAATGTATGTCCTCTTAGAGATCATTCTTTACGTCATTACTCGTAAAAGCAAATCCCTCTTCCTGGATAGGTTTTTACAAATAATAATCACAAAAAACATCATCGGTTGAGTGATTATATCATGTAGGTACAATGAGGTAAAAGACACAGCATAAAGACAATAAAAAAGCAACAAGGAGAAAAGCGTCTTTCGCTCTACAAGTTCAGATAACAGTGCAAAACAAAGTCGATTTGAACTTCTAAAATAACCGTTCAGGGCAAAAGGATAGATGAACCTTGTTATTGGAAACAAAAAAACTGCTTTCCGTCCTTTCTGATTGTTGTTATTTCGAAGTTTCCCATAAATGTTGGGATGGTTCGAAGCTACAACGAATAGGCCACGATCACCTTCTACCCACCGTCCCTTCTTACATCATCTTCATTTCATCACCACAATAACTCACTCGTTGTCATTAGTTAGTTGCAGAACAGTGTGGCGTTAAGCATCACTTATAATAATTCTGTACATGTTGGTATTTAAACAAAATGTCCATATTTTCACACTTCAAAATATCGATTGGCATTATTGCATAATGGAGTAACTTTGTAAAATAGTATAATGTCATAGAGTGGCATTGACATTTTATTTTTATTTTAAAAATACTAACATGCAAATTACGTTCGACAACAATGCAGTTGTAAATTTGTTTTCGACAATTGCATTTCACAAGTCTGCGTCGGTGTGACATCAATCATCCTTCAACCCTGACAAAGACAAGTGTTAGACGGATATTTTCACACAATGATAATGAGTGAGTGAGTTCATTTGCATGTGGAGCCGGGATTTAGGGCTTGACGTGACCTTGGAGGATCCACGCGTATTGTCTTGCAACAATCACGAATGTACTTGTTTATGAGCTGTGGACTACCAACACATAGGCACACAGAATCAACACAAATAATGCATATGACACCATTTTTCTTTCTCAATTTAAAGGAAATGTATCTTTTGAATTTTCAGAATTATTTGAAGACGTTCTCTATATTCTTTTGTGAATAATATGATTATTGTGTTTTACTTACATGTGAAACAATAAAAATGTTTTGTATTGTATTCAATATGTTATTTTATTACCTACTTTACGCATTAAAATTTTTGAACTTTATACCATACCATTATTAAAGTGAAAAATTTGCAGGTATTTTGGCATTTTGGTATTTTTTTTAGGTATTTTACCTAATGGATTAGTAAAGTTCAAATAATTTTATAACCATTTTTAAATGTCAAAAGTTTGTAAGATGTTTGCACTGAATAATGATTTGGTTAAGTTCAACAGAATTTTAATGGTTAAAGTAGTCATTCCATCCAAACCGAACAGCTGATTATAATGATTAATTTATTTGTGCAGCTTTTAATTACAATTTAGAAATTTGCAGTTGCTATTCTATTTAAAGTAAAGTTTCACCTGACCCCTTGAGTAGTACTTCTCCGCCATATTGTTACCGGGACGAGCCTGACCCCGGGTCAACAGGGCTGGGTCAAAGCAAAGGTTATGCAGTAGAAGAAGTGAAGTTTGAGTGAAATCAACTTGGCGACGTGAGTGGTCGCGGGTTCGATCCAGTATTGAGGTCGTATTTCAATTCATGCTATTTGTTACACTAACGCTTCAATACACAGCTTCAACCTTTGAATATCTAATTCGTATGCTTCGCCGTGCACTGCAGCCAGATTTCTAGTTCAATTCCACTGTTTTCTGTGTTAAGTCAGGGAAAATAGACGTTTAATTTGACTATAAAGACTGACTATGGACTATTTTAAACCCCTGTTTAACTTTCAGTTACTTTAATTATGAACCTGAAGATGCATTGTTAAAGGTATCAGTTAAATCAGACATTATCTGGATATAAATTATATTTAAATGAGTTCTGCAAGCTTGCCCTAATTAGCGACCCATAACTAATTCAAATTAAATATGTATATTTTACCTGGTTACATAATAAGCTATTATGTCAGTCACAACCATGGTCACAACCATTCTCGATCAGCACAAAAAATCATAAACTTTTGAACTGCGAAAACTGAAATGTTTGTAAAAGTTCATTCACCATTCACAGCTTGTCGCTAAAAGCAAAATATTTAAATATCATTTCATATTATAATGTCCGGTGTGAATGATATCTTGAATAAATTCCCTGGGTCTTCAGGTTCAATATTACAAATAATTGTGAAAGTCATACTTTAAGGTGTTTCAAATATCATCGCCCAGAACATTCCTTTGCTGTGATGTGAATTTCGACTAAGTAGGAGTATTGTGTTTATGTTTAACGTGATATATAATATAGTCTCTTATATCAATTAACCCAGATGTTCACAGATTTTGGCAAAACATTTAGAAATGAGTTTCCTGTAACGAAACGTGTAACTGTTTTTAAGTAATCACATGTTGATTTTGTAAATTTATGTAAAACACTTATTCTGTCGTATGACCGCCGGGCCGCTAGAAAATAGAAGAAAGTTTTCATCTGAAAGATATTCAAATTTTCAAACTATAACTACTTTTACTGGAAATAAATAAAAACAACTTATATGAAATACAATTTCACACTTTTTTTTCTTCAACGCTTCTTGTTTCAAAAATTATCAATAAATTTCTGCTGATTTTACAGTTTAATAATTAATAAGTACCGCTAATTTCTATATCTGATCTTTGAGTTAACAGGAAGCATAGAGTTACACGCAACATCAAAGTAAAATATAATTTGATACGCTTATCAATTTGATCGCAATAAACTATTATTAAATTATTTATCTTATAATCAATAATGTTCATGCACTTTGAGTTTGATCAATGATTACCAGAACACAAATGCCAATAAACTCCTCAACATTGCGAGCTCAGTTTGGTTCTCAGACTGCTGCTCTGTAGATGAGATCTTGTACTCTGCTCAGCAGATCGTTCCGGTCCAAACCGTGTCCTGACAATTATACCATTCCTTCGCACCTGAGAGATTTCAATCATGCGATCACCTTTCAATAAATCAACAATCGACTGATAAAATCAACCCAATCGATACGAAAAAAATAGTGTCAATTACTGTTGCAACGCTTTTACTTCCACTGTCGAAATCTTCCCACAACAAAATAGAAAATATTGACGATCACTTTTATTTTCAAGGCTGATCTAATCATTTATATCGTGACGATTTTTTTCAATTTCGTTTTCATATTATTCGTCATAATAGTCTGGACGTCAGAGCAAGTTGGCGCAGGTAGACTCTATGGACTTGAACTCCGGAGGCCCCTGGTTCAATTCCTGCGTCCGTCATTCCTGACTGAGAAGTTTTCGAGGATTCCCTCAGTCGAAAGGCAACATGTTGGAAATGTTTCCTACTAATTGGCCACGACAGCCTCCTTCCCATGTACACTCCTGGACACGGAAAATGGTCCGCAGTCAATATTCACTCGACTCCTAGGCTAGTTTTATTATTTATTTAAAGTGATTTTTCGGCCCTAAACTCACACTTGCCATCCGGTATTTGTGCCAAAAAATCACATTAAAATAAATGTTAAATACTAGCCGTAGTGTCACTTGAACATTGACCGCGGACCAATTTCAGTGTCCAGGAGTGTACCATCTTTACCTAATGTTTCACCGCCGTCTCCATGTCATCAGAATCATTCATCCATCGCCATGAGCAAAGCATCGTCTTATTTTTTTTTCTCAATTGAGTATTCATTTTATTTGTTAAATTTTACTCTAACTTGAGTATTTTTCTTCTTTGTTATTTATGTGCTAGAACTATTTTCTTTACTTTATTCCAATCATTTCCGCTAGGAAGACTGAATATAGAAGAAGTGTTAAAAAGTTATGTGCTTCGATTGATCACTATAGTAAGACATAAGGTGTGCACCATACTCGCAAGTCATAGTCGTCAGAATTTATATGTCATTGATCAGTTTAAAAGAATTTCAAGTTTGCGTGGGCCAGGGTCAAGAAATCGTGATTATAATTATAAACAAAAATGTAATTGCCGTTTTATGATATTCTCAAAAAGATGAGTGAGAACATTCCTAAAACGTCAATTACAATTTCGTTTGGAATCACGATTTTTTACCCAGGGCCACGAAACCTTGAAATTCCCATAAAATATCAATGACAGATTATAGATCAATTACAATAATTACCTACAACAAGTGGTTTCAAATCCTTGTTTTTTCCACAAGTTACTAGAAGGTATTTATCACCAATGTCTTGATAGAATTGTGGAATTGTGGGTTTGGAGTCGTTTATTTTTAAAAATTTCTGAAAGACCGAGAATTGGCCAAAAATGTCAGCAGTTTTTCGCTAAAAACACCGCAAGTCTCCATGTAATGTGACTTGATCAACAGACGTGAATGACTTTACCTTGCATTTCCTAATCTCTCGCTCGAAGACAAATTGATGAATACCTAATGTTTTCGTAGTACCTACATATTTTGTAGGAGAAATTGAAAGTGGGCAAATTATTTGATAAGTATTCATTGTTGCTTTATCTAGAATGAGAACAATCAACAATTAGACGGGTATTTTTCCAATCAATTAGAATGTGACAAATCAATGAGTGTGAAGAAACAAGAAAAGGAGGAACCGAAACGACATTCTGCTTGTGTGATTCAGAAATGATTCACTTCTTGACTAGAATCAAAACAATCTCAAGGAACTGGACATCCGCAGGCGACATTTCATTCATCGAACACCTTAATGGTCCATTTACATTTAAAACACTCATTTCACTTTTCAGAAATCGATCAACAGTTGAGTTTTAAAAATATCTACTTAGTGTTTAACGACGCACTGTTCTGCGGCTAAGCCAGTGGCGACGGATGAATGATTATGATGATGATGATGAGAGGGTAGGGATGGACGGTGGGAAGTTGGCGGTTGTGGCCTATTAGTTTCCCAACATGCCGCTCGATTGACAGGAAAACCACGAACTCCTATCAGTAAAGAAGGACGGACTCGGGAATTGATCCCGGGACTCCCGGACTTCCGGAATGCAAGTTCAGAGCTTTACAGTAGACAAATTATCAAAATTCAACAAACAACCAATTCACGAACTTTCACGGCTTCATCTGGTCGCATCGGATTTAAATTAAGGTTTATGTATTTAAAAAAGTTGGTCTATAATTAAGCCATTTCCTAATACTAAAGTAATATTACAGAAGACATTGCATATGGCAATCAATAACAAAAAATTAAAACTATTAAAAATTAAGTTTTCTATTTCGTATCAACTTAAAATCGGGTCACATTGAAGGCCGCGTTAACGACGCACATGTTGCGGCAGCGAAGGGTTGTCAACAGTTTTTATGAATGAAATACAATTCGTCCGGTAGTCGAACCCAGGTCTTCAGAGCTCAATGCAAATATTGGAGAATTTGAATGAGTATATTTTACAGCTTACAGCGCAAGGGTGGGGGGGAGCGAAATCGGAGATTAGAACATCATTCTAAGAAAATAGCAAATTTAAAATAATATGTGAAAAAACTGAAGATCATGGTGTTTATAGTTAAAATTTCAAAATTTTCCCGGGCTTCGAACCCCCCTGTTTTCAACCGTCATTTTTTAAATTATTAAAAATATTCGCCACCCCCCTCTCCCCCCGAAATGTCATCCTGCGTACGCCCTTGCCACACAGGGATGTATAAATAGCATAATTGTTATTCATGCTTAACTCTACCCCTGTTAACACGCAAAAGTATTGATTTTGTATGAAATTAATTTTACTATACGTCTTGGCAAAATGATCTAACATCATTGTTAATAGTACACTAAATCATTGACTAAATTATTAACAAGCATAAAATTAATAAATTAAGATCCATGTTACTTTCTGGAAAGAGGTATCATAAACCTTCTATGAGGTATCATAAATATTTTTAAAAATCTTATATTGCTCTTCCCGAACTATATTAATAAAATGTCGACTATTGTAATGCCATGAGTGGCTGACACTGGATTGACAGATAGTTCTGCTTGATGGACTTCGTTCAAACACTAACTACAGTTAAATTAATGCACTCGAAGTTAAAGTGTCACGGTCGTTCCATTCAAGCGCGAAGGTACTAGAAACAGTTCTTCAAATTAGACTTCTAAATTAATTGTACCCTTTGAAATAAGAACTAAATCTAATTAAATACATTTTAACATGCACAGTGGTTGTGTACATTTTCAAACAACAATCAAACGACAACACGTATTTTTCATTATACACTCAACAAAATGATAAAACGGTATTTAAAAGAAATGGATTGACTGAAAAAAATATAGCATCATGCTAACTCGTCATCTACTCCTGTAGGTGAGCTCTGATTTCATTGATAATATCAAGGATTGATTGTCATGGAACCTGACCAGCAGCCAATCCGTTTCACTCAAATACAGTTTTATGATTTGTCGGGTGTACTAGCTATTACAGTTCATTAGTATATGCGATATGATATAATTTGAAGAAAATGTATTGTGTTAGTGTATGATGGCGGAAAAGAGTTGAGTGAACAATGAGCCAAGATGAATATGACAGATATTGAATACAAATAGATCTGAAGGTAAAACTACTGTTTTGTAAGAATGATTGAAATGGACTTCGGGGCTTCTGCTTGTGATCCCTTACCTGTGAAGTCTTGTCGAAGTCTAGTCTTGCAGCATTGACACAGCCGGTGATCACCACAGCACACGTCCTACTCGCACAACACTGCTCGGCAGACTGAACCTAGTCTACAGGAGTTTACGGTACTTGCACGGAATCAGACCGACTGCTCTAGGTGTTGTCAGAACACCAGCGCGACAGTGCTGTGCTGAGACGAGCGGCAGTCCAAGGAACACTATTGTTATCATTTTATTACCACAGTCTTCTTTGTGTGCGGACGAGACAATTGGGTATTATGATGGGTTCAATAAAATCATGTTCCTTGTTTAATTTCCAGGACTATTTAATATACTTCCCGGTTCACATTTGGAAAAGAATTACAATAACTCGACATTTTTTTGTCTGGTGCTTAACGTCGCACTGTTCTGCAGCGAGGCTAATGGCGACGGATGAATGATTGGGAGATGATGGTGAAGATTAGGTAAGGATGGGCGGTGGGAAGGAGGCGGTCGTGGCCTATTAGTAGGGTACCTTCCCAGCATTTGCCTATCGACTGAGGGAAAACCACGAGAAAAAACTCCAGTCAGGAAGGACGACCGCGGCGATCGAACCCGGGCCTCCGGAATACAAGTTCAGAGCGTTACCACTGAGCCATACCTGTTCCATTCTAAACACTAAAACAAATGAAACGTGCTCCCGCCATTAGCGTCTTTTGTGCCTAATTCTGTTGTAAATTAGAGCGATTTCGAACCTGAAGAGCAGGAAACGTGTTTCGTCAATACGCAGGACGAGACAAAAAGTCTCGCTTCAGTGAATAATATTTTACAACTTTTCTTTATGAATGTCACAAACATCCATAATTAATTAATATGACGGAATGAGGTTAGTTCTTATTCTGTCAGTGATACAAAAGTTATGAATTTGGAAAGTTTGAAAAGTATTTTCTCAAAGAGTTTGAAAAAGTATAGTTATAAGTTATGAAATTCGCAATATCATATTGAAATGAATCAACATGGGACTGCGAATATTGATTTTTTTTATAGCGTAAAATATTTTTTGTGAGCTGTGATATTCAATAATTCACTTATATCCAATTTAACAAAAATGTGTCAATTACTCTTTTCAATAATAAAAGTACGATTCACAAGCTTTACAAATTCTCAATACTTCGCCCCCTCATCTAAACAGAAAATATAAAAGTATAACAAAAGATAAATAATGTAACGTTTCAAAAATAGTTTTATTTTATTAACGTAATCCAAAAGTGATGATCGGGAGAGAAGATTTATCTCTAAACTATGGGTGAGGTTTAGATTTGCAGACTCCTCTATAAAATTAAGCTCTTATTGGACAACCACACGCATTCTAAATTTCGTTAATTTTGTTCTCCTAAGCAGGAATTAAGAATAAATCTGTGGAAACAACTGTACTTCTGACTTCTCATCCTTAAATTGATAAATGTGCATTTCTTCTCCAGTCTATATTCTCATCATCTGCTTACTTAACTAATGACATGTTGAACAAGTCGTTCGGCTTCTTCCAGTCCTGGGGCAAGTAAACAAGTCTTGAGCTCTTCATATGCTGGAAAGTGGCCATCACTGTCCCACATCTAAATCACCTGCTTTGCCTGATAGTGAAAAAACAGCCCGTTTCCTGTCCGTGATAAATGATAATGCCGATTAATCTCCAGTCAAACGCTTAAAAAAGACAATCTTTCGGAGAGAAATTCGTTGGAAACTTGTCTGGGATTCGGGTTGCTCTGAACGATTCAATTTTAATAAAGACTTTGTAATTATTATCTTTAGTGTAGAATATAAAAATACGCTGAGTCATTTTTAGGTCACTCGTGAAGTGGTGAGATCTATGAATGGAGAATTCGATTTTAAACCTGGTTGTAAAGCGATTTGAGATAAGTGTTCAATTAACTCGTGCGTAATCATAGTAATATCATTAGTAGCTACATCGCAAGGAAATGTGAACACGGATCAAGTTGGCTCAGGCGCTAACGCATCTCTCCGGGGGTCCAGGTTCGATTCCCACGGTGTTGTTCCGGACACTGGGTATTTGAGAGGTTTCCAAACTCAATCGAGAGGCAAATGATGGGTAGGTTTCCTACTCTCCTTCCCATTATCATTATCATCATCATCATCGTCATCAAATCATAAAGTCGTGACGTGAACATTTCAGGACATGATCTAGTTGAAGAGTATTTCGGATAACGCAAGGTTTTCTGATCATCGAAATAATCAATTGAATGAGTTTAAACCAACGTTTATTAATTAAGTTAGGTACATAAGTCATGACTTAGAATACGAACAGGACAGGAGGCGTATTCTAGAACGTTTTCCCAATTCCATGCCTGATGGAATCCGGTCACGGCCATAAGGATTAACATTGCACCGAATCAGATTCCATCATAATTGGGAATTCAAAAGTTCTAGAATAGGGCTCCAGTTGACGCACTGCACAAATTATACACTTTTGTATTCAACCCATTTTCTTACCTCCTTCTCCAATTACTTACAGTTCATCTGTCTGTAGGAAACAAATGTAGAAACTTGAATATAAATTAGATTATAATTCAATGAAGGCATCAGTGGAAGGCACTCAGTTTAGCAAAAAATCAGGTTTACTTTAAAATAATTGTGACTGCATAAAAACATGATAGGGTTGAACCAATCATGTTAGTGATGTACACTTGGCCAAACAAAACTTGAGCGTTCAATAAATCTGATAGGCTGATAAATGTAAGTTCGCACCATCAGAAGTCAGTCTAAGCGATCTCATTGCCTCACTCTAGTAGGTGACCTCACATTTCAATGATAATAACAAGCTTTGATTGGTTATGGGACATGACAAGCAGTCATTCATATTTGGTCAACGTTCAAGTTTTGTTTGGCCGAGTGTACCTGTGTGCTCCGTTACTTCTAAGCTTCTAGAGTAATGTTAGTGACCCCTCAAGTAAATCCGGCATTCAGCAATAAGAGATACAAAATATCATAAAGTCCCAATGTGTTTGGAGTATAATGTCACAACAATCTCGATGTACAAGGAATCCTGCTGGAGTTAGTCCAGGGCAGTGAATGCTCCAGCCGCGACGTACTCGCTCTGTGCAGCAGCCTGGAGCAGAGGATCCGCTGCTGATCCTGATAACATCGCGCTGGTAGCAGCGGCGTTGCCTCCAGTAGCTTCTGTCAGTCATACAGAACAAGTCGTGTGTTCAGTCTTATTACAATCATTGCGGTAAGTGGTTACAAAATACATGTTTTCCCAACCTAAAATTTAGCAGAATTTAGCTTATAATTGCCAATGGTTTACTGGAATAGCGAATTTAAGATAGTAGTAGGTATATATTTTCAATAAATTATAAAAGAGCGAGAATTGGCTGAAAATCCCAACAAATTTATTTAAAAACACCGCAAGTCTCAGTGAAAATGTGACAGAGAACTAAAGCAACAGTGTCATTGCGGATTTTCCTTCCCTCAAGACATGTATGAATCAATCATATTTTCGTAGTACTATTTTGTATGGGAAATTGATTCTTGCAAAATTATTTCATATTCTTTGTTCCTTATTCGGAAAAGGAACAATGCACAATTGGACGGGAAGTATTTCCGATCATTTAGTACGTGTCAAATTCCACAATCTGTTAGTATATAGGTGTGACAGTCAATCAAAGAAGAAGGAATTGAAAAGTCATCTACTCTGTGATTCAGGAATGGTTCATTTCACGGAAAATTTTACCTAAAGGCAAAATTCATGCAATCGAATTAAAAGTTTAAAACGCATTAATCTCACAAAACGTGAGTAGGTAGGTATATGTTATATGCATTTTATTCCCCCTTTCCTGTGGTATAGAGATATTACATAAGTCAGAATAAACTATAATTCATTTGGTAGAATCACATTCGAACATTTTAGATGTCGCATATAATGAAAATCAATTATTCTTAAATGCAGATTAGGGATTGTATTGTAGTTCAACCAGTTTTGAAACTGTAAGAAAAGATAATTAATTTGTTTTTAATTTAAAAGGTTTGATCACTGATCTGATCTTGAATTGTTCGTCTTGATAATTTCAGGTGCATGCGTCTAAAGATGTAAAAGAGTGATCGGAAATATAACCGATCTTTCTCGGAAATTGCACTTATTATCTACCGAATATTGCGATATTTCTTTATCTAAAGGCTGTACTCACCATTTATTTCCTAGGCAGCTGAAGGAAAAACACACACGTAAAAGTATCCTTCGTCCAAATACATTGTTGATCAATCAAAAGAAAATTAACTACCTATTGTGATATTTATGTTTCAAAACACTTCGCCGAAAACGATCTTTTAATTCTGATAGGTAGTCTCCAGAATTTCGTATCATTTTACTATTTATCCACTTCTCTCTTCAATAAATAATCAGATATAAACATATCTTATTTTCGTATAACATAAACACACGAGCTTGTCGCAACAAAAAACAAGAGTGCAACTTTACCACTTTCTTTGTGTGCTGTTAACTACATAGCATTGATAGCATGCACTGTCAAAACACAACACCAAACAATATTAAATAATAAAATAGCTATTTACAACGTCATAATCCTAATTCTCTATTTATTTACGTATATTTTAATTTTTATCAAGATGTTTAAAGCTACGATCACCACACTTTACAGGGATCGGAAACTGTCTGCGTATAGTGACGTCACTCCCATAAGACCAATGCTAAATGATGGCGGCCCAGTGCTTGGGCCGCCGATTTGCACCTGATGACTTCCTGCACCCGTTTACTTCCGGCCGGTGACCCGCGAAATTTAAAAAAAGTACGATTTTGGAGTGTTTTAATTTGATTCCCACAATGGGGTTGTTCACTGCCATTTGCTCTCACTCGCAGCGCTAGCGGCATTGGAGGTGTCTCACTCTGATTGGTTGGTCTCTGAATCCAAGATCTATGAATCAAACTCCCGCCTAGGTTTAAAAACCTTCCATTCCCCTAGATGCATTTTGATTGGCTCTCTCCCGGACGATTAGAACAGCAGCGCCATCTACAATAGTTTTGCGTGAACAACCCCATTGCCGCCAGGTTCGAAAGAGCTTCTCAAACTTGCCGCTGCTAAAGATGATAGCGCATTGTCGAATATTTGAATTCTGTTCTGGCGGGAGATAAAGACATGTGTAACGAGATTGACATCACAGCCGCCTGTTCTATGATTGTTGTGTTCAAGTTGACCAAGCACATGGCCAGCTAGTCAGACAGTTTCCGATCCCTGTAAAGTGTGGTGATCGTAGTTTAAAGTTCCCAATCACAAGTGTTTGGCAAAACTTCAAATGAAATGTCACTTGGACGTACTTTTCAAAGAATTGCTTGTCAATATTGGGTGACGCCATCTTGCACCGTGGCACTGCACACTGAGTTGCAAGCTGCTGCACAGTCAGTAGCTGATGCAATACAGAAGGCGGTGCTATTCCAGACACCCGAGCGTCAATGCACAGATCAGTCGATCGGTATACCAGTGAACACCCGTTCGAACTGGCTAATGGAGTATTTAACATTGACGAACGGGGAAATTCATACTATACTTTCTAAAAACATTAATTTTCGAGCGGCAAATTTAAAATTAAGAACGTTGTGAGTGTATATATTATTTTGTCTCTTCAAACTGACATTTTTAGATTTTGGGGATGCCTAAGTAAGTTCTCTTATTTTTTTTACAAAATTATGCATATTGACCGACGTGCATTAATATTTTTCTCAAAAAATCTAAGTTTCGTACTATTGTTTCTCGATTATTTCTGTAAAAGACTGACGTTTGACAGAGTGTTAGGGTGAACACAACACACTACAGCTGAACACAACAGGCAATAGGACGCAATTGCTCACCTAAATTTTGTAGATAGCAGACATCCACGCCAACTAAACCTAAACAGAAGAACGTCACGTTAAATGAACGTGTCGATCAACCTTCTATCTCCATTATTAGTTTTATAAGAAAACTGTTTAACAGAATATTTTTAGTATTTTAACTAGTCTCTAATAATGGCTGATAAATAACACATAGGGGAAAATTCCCAGTGAAAATAACACTATTTATATCAAAATGTCCATGCAATTTTAGCCGAAAGCTACTTTATTACTGTTAAAATTCCTCTAAGCAATTACTAAAGTTACAGCTGTTAGTAATTAGTATGTGGCATTCCCCATTACTACCGCCAAAAATCGATCTTGAGAAATAAATGTTTGTGTGTTTTATTATTGAAATGATAAATTAAACCTTGCCATTTAAAGTTTAAATTTCAATTTAACTATGTATTAAATAGTTTTATTTTTCACCACAGTGACAATTGTAAGTTTCTATATTATGTATGTGGGTTGTTATAGTTTTCGGTATTTGTCAATTTAAAACTAGGTATTTAGTATAAGAGAGTTATTTCATCGCTTTAGGTACTTGTAAGTTGTAACAGCGCGGTTTTAAATTCGAATTATACCATTTCCGCCACCATTTGTAATATTTACAATATTTTTGGAATCATTAATTTTCGATTTGTATTCTTGGGTAATATAACAATGTAACACTGTTATAGTTCAGTTTGAGTTCAAAGAGGAATTAACGTCATCGAAATAGGGAGTCTCTTCTCTGCAACTTTATGCTTTATACTTGTGGGTATTTATACCGGTTTTAAATAAAGGCTTAATATTTAATAATAATAATAATTATTTCTAATAATTTCTAAGATGATTAAAGTTGACATTTATATTTGAATAAAGAACCATTAGAACACTTCAAGTCTCCAATTAATAATGAAAATAATAATGGTTTATTATTGATAGTAAAAATCTAATACTCCTAATGCTAAATTAAACAATAAAATTAGCCGTGCTTTAGGTTTGCTGAATCTTTTCTACTTTCATGGATAATCATTTTCCTCTTCCTATTGAGGATTTTAGATACGGTTTCTCATTAGATGAGGTAAGTCAAAACCATTAGGCAAATTAACACATGCAACTATACGTTTAGGTGTCTGATAGAGATGAACACTATTGAGAGTTTATACAATAAGAATTCGAAATAAAAATAATCGTTATGTTTTATCGAACCATTTCGAATACTTCACAATTGTTTTTATTTCGTGGAATCATTTAAAATAAGAATAAATAAGCCAGTACATAAAAACATGGGTTTCAAAAATAATTCAATTGCAAACAAAATGTATATTTATATTTTTAATAATAATTTAAAACAAAAGTATTTTTCACATGCGGCTCAACGTCCTCTTTACGAACCTAAAGCAATAAAGAATAAGAATAAGTATAATTGGTTACTAATCATTTTAGAATAATTTCCAGCGTATATGTACCTGTAGCTTTCGCCGCCGACGGCGTACTCTGCCTCGGCTTCTGACTTTCAGGATCAATCAGGGAAAACTTTTCCGGCGCGTTCACAATAATCTTCTTCCTCCCCCTTGAAACAAGTCCAGACATGTTATAATGCACACGGGGTGGAGGGGAGGGGGGGGGGGGGATGACTTGGTCTTACAGTTGACAGCAGACGTAAGAGAGACAGCCGACAATGAAGATGGCGCCTAGACAGATGACCAGCGACCCGGCGATGATGGCGCCAAGGAACACCGTCTTGGCTTCCTGAGCGATACGACCTGGAATCACACACAGAGTTCAGGAGGAGGTCGCTTCCTCAGTTTCAAGTTTCAAGTTTGTTTTTATTTGTCAAAAGCATTACAATAATGAATCAGAGTTGGGATGTAACTTAACGAAAGTAACTAGTTACTGGTAACTAGTTACTTTTTAGGTAACTTTTGGGGTAACTAGTTACTTTTCATCCTCAGTAACTTTGTGAGTAACTAAGTTACAATTTTACAGGAACTTGTAACTTAATTTTCGTTACTTTTAAAGTTACTTTTAGGTGAAATAATTTGACAAAAATATAATATGTTCACAGTCTACAAACTCCCTATCTATCTCTTGAGAGAAAATCATAAACCCAGACAACAAATCACAGGAAATGAAATATGTGTCCTTCCTTCCCATTGATCTATTTCCTTCCACAAGTCATTAGCAGGTAGTTGGGCTGGGGGATGTCTGCAGGTGCCGCTGCAAGTTTTTCCGAGAATCATACCTATCCAAATGAAAACAAGTATGACGTCATTCATACTAGCCAATAAGGGTAGCTTTTACATAAAATGTATACCCAATAAGATAGAGTTTCACAAATCAAAGTGATTGTCACATGGATGGACCATTTAAAGAAGTGAAGTGAAGAGGAAGACGTGCGTGCATTAATATTTACCATTACCGCGAGTGCAAATTACATTTATTATTAATTTGTATTTTGACTGTGAGCACGATGACTGGGATTAAATACAAATAATAAAATTGCTTTGTCGAACAAAATCAACCCTCAGCGGAGTTCGATCACGTTTGTGTTTTGTCGAAAAAATATCCGAAAAGAAACTTTAAAGTAACTTAAAAGTAACTTAAATTTTTCGGTAACTACTCAGTTACTTTTCAAATCAAGTAACTTACCAAGTAACTTAGTTCCTTTTGAGACCAGGTAACTTACAGAGTAACTAGTTCCTTTTTACAAGTAACTTACCCAACTCTGTAATGAATACATTGGTGTAAGTTTATTATACCCTTTTAAGATAACAATATCTTGTGTTAGGGCATAACTACTCAACTTATAATATGAATGACACCAAATACTTTACAGGTAGCGTGAAGATACTAATACAGAACTCGTTAGAATATTATGGACACACACGTGACAGAATCATACGATTACTAGGAAAACGCTCTCGTTGATAAGCGAGCCTTCGCATTGCATGCGTTTGCAAGTTTCTGCTCTACAAACCTTGAAATGAATCGAAACGAAATACGCCAAAGAAGCAGTGGTATAATATCTGAAATTTCCTTCAAGAAACTTGACCATAAAATGTCAGTAAAATGTAAATAACTTTGGAAGTTAACGACAGATTAGTATGAAAATTTACAAAAATACCTAAAATGTTGGTTCACATAATCATTCAAAGTTTTAAGTTGATAGGTCAAACGGTTCAATTTAAATTTTAAAAAATCACAGGATCTCCTTCAAAAATTAAGACACGAAACCGCTCATATGACATTTAGTGTGTGTTCAAAATTTCAAAATTTTCAATTTCAAAATTTCTGGGCATTGCCTTCAAACTCATACAAATACATAACAAGAAAAAAACAGAGAAAGTGCCTTGAAAGTACCGTGGTGACTCTCGCGAATGATTCGTTGCATGAAATGAGACTGAAGATATTTTGAGATATCAACACAGCATCCTGCCTCCAGATCCGCACACAAGTTCCAACTATAAACTCTAATAGACCACGAGCACGAGCAGATGGCGAACTTATGTTTAATGTTTAGTGGTGGTTAACGTAGCACTGTTCTGCAACCTGGCTCATGGCGACGGATCATGATTATGATAGAGAGATGGTTGTGAAGAAGGGACGGTGGGAGGGAGGCGGTCGTGGCTTATTGGTAGAGGCCCTTCCCAGAGTGTTACCTTAGAGGAATAAGTGGTTGCAACCACTTATTCCTCTAAGGTGTTACTGAGGGAATCCTCAAGAGGATTTAGAAAATTGCTCTTTTGGCGTACCTGATTTTGGATATTTTGGATTTTCCCCGTATTTTATTTGTTATTTTTATTGATGTTTAAAATCAGTGTGAATTATGCGATTTTGTAAAATGTTTATATTTTTTTTTTATTCTTTATTACATATTTATTGGTACGATTTGTTTTTTGTTTTATTCTGTAATTTTTTTGTATTTCATGTGATTTTTTTGCGTTTTTTTGCATTTTTCTTGTTTCTTATTTGAAAGCGAACACCCTCGACCAGCTCTGGAGTGCAAGTAAGTACCAAGCCATACCAACACCCACCTTCATTGTCATACTTCTCCTCGAGCGACGCGAGTATCTCGGTACTGTTCATCTTCTGCACACAGACATCGGCCTCGGCGTCCCACGTGTGGTACCTGCAAGCAAGATCTCATCACTCGAGGGTTTTATAAAATACAACATTTCGTTTTAAGATAATGAAATTTCGCGTTTTATAGTGTTATGCAAATTTAATGTAAAAATTGCCAAAATGTCCAGTTTTAACATTTTTCAAAATTACAAATCATAATTACTTCTGGCATTTTCTGCCTATAAATGCATTTCCTGCAACACTTGTATTTATTTCACTCTTTTTTCAATAATCCTTCCAAATTCCAGCTTTACAATTGGCAATTTGCACGTCTGTAATAGACCATTTTAAATATTATCTCGGTGGCTCTGCTTTCTAAGAAAAATCATATGCAGTATTAATTCCAGACACCTTAGTCCCTGTTTTACCTATTGTTGAAACAGGGACTAAGGTGTCTGGAAATCAAACTGCATATGATTTTTCTTAGAAAGCAGAGCCACCGAGATAATATTTAAAGTGGTCTATTTAATTTCTCCTACATTAAAGGAAATTATAGCCATTTAGAAAATATACAACTTTGACATTATTTTCAAGGTTGGTATGATTGCTGTAAGCCAGACAAGCTGTCACTGTCATTGACTCTTGATATATATTTTATTTTCGTGTTAAAAATGATATTTTGTCTTAAAAATTTATGAAAATTAGTATAAATATTGCAAAAAATTATAAAATTTCGGTATTATGTCGCGAAAAGATGTTAATTTCGGTGTTATGTCGCGAAAAGATGTTAATTTCGGTGTTATGTCGCGAAAAGATGTTAATTTCGGTGTTATGGCACAATTTCGCGTTTTGTGGCGATCAGATTATGACAGGTTATGATGTGATCCATGCAGAAAAGTTGTTCAAAATATGATATCTCAACAATCTGAAAATTTCGCGCCTTTCGCGCTTGCGAAACAGGTGTCCCTACAGTCCACTCCTCCACTCCATCGCCTCAGCTCAGTCACTCACTGATCGCAGATGCACTTCATGTACTCGTCGTCACTGCTCTCGCGGCCGCAGTTCATGCGATGGTCCACGCATTGTGCGGCGACGAAACATTGCTGGCCGTGTCTGCGGACTAGAGAGCAATACAACTCAGTCAATATACAGCCTCTTCATGCCAGCTCCGCTCAGTCTATATTCCATGGAGCAATAGGGAACTCTCTCTTGTTATAGAAAAGATGTTTGGATGTAGACAAACAAAACATTATTATTGTGGGATTAATAGTTTTCAAGTAATTGATACAAAAAGATTGATAGAAATCTACGAATTTTAAAATTATTTAACCTTTCGCCATTGACGTGATGGGGTTCAGCAATGCCATGGCAACAAAGTGGGTATCTATTCACCATGGTAACACATTGTTGTG
Source organism: Leuctra nigra (assembly GCA_934045905.1). NCBI lineage: Eukaryota > Metazoa > Arthropoda > Insecta > Plecoptera > Leuctridae > Leuctra > Leuctra nigra. Next base: position 14,001,574 of record OW203767.1, on the reverse strand, counting down.
GATTTAGAAATGACATCACTTGGCTCAAATACCTACGTCACATATGGATTTTCCCGCCAAAATGTTACATGAATTCAATTTGATATTTGATGAATGAAAATGTTATTTTTTCCGGGTGAAAAGTGTTTTTGTAATTATTTTTATTTTCTTGTGTTGATATTTACAAATTTAGAATACATTTTTTTAATGAGAGTTCCCTATTCAGTAATAAGTATAATAAGTTATATGAATAGTAGTCTTTGCATTTTAAATGGGACTTCATGTAAACTAATTGACCCCTGCATAATCTCAGAATCAGTTTCTATCGTCATTGATCTCTTCATGTTTGCAAGGATTCGGGGTCTGAAAATCAACTAACTGTTTCCGCCCCAAATTCGTCCAAAAACCCTCAGACACTGTCGTGTCCAAGTTGTACAGGTGCGGGAAAATTACATTTCAAATATAAATGTGGGCTGATTATGTCCATTGTCCATGCGGTTTGTAATTATATTTTTCGGTAATTTGATATTTGATCACCTAAACTGTACTTCATAAATATGTATTATTTTATTTCATGGTTTTTAGCAATTGTAAAAAGTAAATCCTTTCTAGATTCCCGAATAAAAACCGCATGCGTAAATGTTCGATTATGCGAAATCAAATAATTATTTTCGATGTTTTAACTGCATTGTGACCGCATGACGAACATTTCAACGAACTCGAGAAAGGCACCCTGTACCTTAGAGGAATAAGTGGTTATTCCTCTAAGCCTGTACGTATTTGACTTAATTTAAATGTCGCCAAAGACTTTTATGTTATGTTAAAAACAATTGACTATGAAAACATAAACCACTTCATGCAACATAATAAGACATAGTGCTCGTATAATTAGTAGAAACATGTAGAAACCACCTGTGGCATTATTCCAAAGATGTAATTAATTCTGTCGTTTACCGTAAGAAAATAATTTAATTTTAACTAAACAATGTCGTTGACCGCAATATTCTGCGTCTTTGATTCATGCAAAATCAGGAATTCGTAGACTGGCGAAAAGCCATGTGATTTTCGAAACAATCAAGCAAAATGTTTTACTCTATCGTTTAGATTTAGATCCTAATTGGACAATACAGTATAAAATACTTACATAATAACAGTTACACGCAGGCCAATTACCTATTAACTGATCGCCAATTAACTCATTTATATTAATTAATTGGTCAAGCCAGTAAACACTAGTCGACCAAAGGCAAGGAATCAAAGGCGGAAAATTCACAAATCTGTTTCTACTAAATGTATGCACTTGATTACATTCACAAACACTTATTAATAATTAATGAATCAACACTGACAGAAGTAAGAACAAGAACAGCAAAACACACACGTATAATATGACTGAAAAGCGGCCACGCTTGTACCTGGAAAGCATTGGCGCACATTCTTTACGAATCCTCGGTTACACACGCAGTACCCCGAGAAGCAGGTCTGATCGAGCATGCAAGAAACAGTTCGGGAACAGTCGGTGCCTAGAAAACACCGTGCCAAACGTCACAATTTGTCGAGCTATCAGTTCCCATAACACTTTAATTTCATTTCTTTCATATTCATAGCTCGTTTGTTAATTACAATTTTGCTATATTTTTTTAAATTTATTTTGTGAAGCCCATAACTAAGTAACGTATATAATCAGGGTGCGAATTGTGCCTACAATTTTACTAAGAAGGGGGGGGGGGGGGGGGGGGGTCTGGAATAAAGTAAATCCTGGTAGCTCTGGAGGCACAGCCTTTTTTACCAGTATTGGTATTTTTTTAAAACGATATTTTTGTAGGTAATGAGTTTGTAGTAGTGTTGCACAATCTGTACATTGAATTATTTTCAACTTGATCATTATTAGCCATGTAACCGGGACGTTAATTTCAGTGCTGCAGTGGCCGAGTCATTTGAGGGTGACATGGTGTAAGAGAAACATGTAGGCTACGTACTTAGGTACCTAGGTACTTTATTTAATATTGATGTGCCTTTGAAAAATGCCTCTGTGAATAATATATGATCTTCATTTAATTAACTAGGTAATTAATTAAAACGCAATACCTACTCTACATGGATGGGGAGATAAAATCTATCCTCTCTGGGACATCTTGGGAAACGGGATGAAAACAGAAGGGGGAGACTAACCCGACCAGCCCAGTTAATTCGCACCCTGTTTATAATGCATTGCATTGCATCTAAGACTAGAAACTAAGTACTAATTACAATTATGCATATTTCCAGGTCGATCTTTGCAATTTAGAGAGTACCAGTTATAACTTTTCACTTTATTAAATTAGGTACCTACTCTACTAAATTAAGCTAAAATAATTATTGTGAAAATAATTATACCTAATACTTATCATAATTCTGTGTAGAATACTAATATCCATGGCACTTTTTTTGGAAACTTCTCGACACTCTCAGGAATGCCCAAGATTAATAAGGAGGAACTCTTCACAAAATTCAACTCCATTTAGTATTGTATAGTATACCAAAATCATCACAGTTATAATTTAATAAAGGGCACAGGACTTGAAAAAAGCTATAATGTCTTGTTTACATTTATAAAGCTTTCAAATAACACTATTATAAAATCAATTAGTTCATTTTAAATTTTATTGTATGTTGTCCTAGGAACAAAAGCCGTTAAGAGCATGTATATTTTGATGTACGTACCCATTTGAGCGTAGGATGTCGTAATAATACTGCAGAACACTGCTAGGGAACAAAGCACAAGTAATGAACACTGCATTTCGTTATTCAAGTAGCGTCAAGTACGTATGAATGTACACTGACCACAGATGCGACGATACTGACTTCATTGGAAGTTACTATACAGTTGAACTAGCGCCAACATGACGTATAAACAGAGCACAAGGCCCTTCTTTCATCCGAAAATACATCGCACTGAAGCGGGAAAGAGTTGATGTAGGATGTCAACACAGCCAAATAATTGGGAGAGACTTGGATGGAAATTGGGTGAGGTTTGAGATATCTGGATTACAGCTAAAAATCGAAATGTTGATCCTGATCGTTCTTTTCCACAATAATTTGTTGTTAAATAACTCCACTTCTTTTCCAGCTAAACGAAATCAATTTGACATTAAGGTGCTGCAAGCGCGAGCAATTTTGCTGCTTTTTGTAGACACTTTTTGCGATATGATTTGAGACGAAATGGGTAGACAAAATTACTTGAAATTTTAATCGTGATTAGATAAAAGACAAACTTAGGGTTATCCCTTGGTACATTTTTAATTGTTTGTTTTGTAAATTAGTAATAATTAGTTGATTTTTGGTGAAAAATTCGCTATTTTCTTGTCTCCCTGGGTGCCGTATAAAATAAAATTTCAAAAATGTGCCAAGTGACAACCCTAAGTTTGCCTTTCATCTAATCATGATTAAAATTTGAGATCAATTGGTTAACGGGTTTGGTCTCCAATCGTATCGCAAATTTCATAGTTTTGCGCGCTTTTGTTGAATAACCGGCGCCTAATTAACGATGCAATAAGCAAAAATGAAAAAGTGCTACTAATATACAATCAGACTGATCATGTGAACATCATGTAAAAAATACACTCACTTACGAAACAATTTTTCTCTCTCAATTTTCTAAAGCGGCCGAGCGCAGTCACTTATCATTTTGTGAAAATTGAGTTGTTGATTTTAGTCGGGTAAAAATACTAACTTATAAACAGTTTTTTGAAAATAAAAATACACCAAAAATGGTAATGGCCTTATAGGGGAAAATCATAAGTTTTGTATTCAGTGGAATGTGTAATACATTTCCAAAATATTGAAATCAAATTTTACAAGCAATTTCAACCATTCTAAAACGAAGATTTTTGAGCATGCATCTCAATTTGCCTCATCAACAACAGGATGATTAAAAAACAGGAATTTTACAAATTTAGAAGAAAGTGCATCGCAAATCTGCAATTAGGGAGACTGGGAAGGTACAAGGATTTCAATGACACACCAGGTCTTAAAAATAGTGGTTTTATATTTAGTTAAATTGCATATAAATTCACAACAATGTCTTGGTGTTGATGAAAAGTCTACTCTACAAATCACCTGAGAATTACATATAAAATCTATCACTTTTTAAGGACCGAATCCAAGTTCGAGACCAAATTTACAGCCTATAATGGAAAAATTTAATTTAAAAAAGTTTAATATATAGTTAATTAACAAGTGTATAATGTATCTCTATACCTACTAACAAAGTATTATAAAATGTGTATCACATGAAATATTGCTTCAGTATAATAAATATGTGAAGACCTCATCAAAATCTGGATTTCTTTTAAACATAATTAGAATATTCTTCCAATTGAAAGGTAATAAGAATTTCATTTAGCAATCAAAATTTATTTATAAAGACCGCACACACGATTAGCAGGCACCGCTTCATCTGAGAAAAAAAATACAGTTAATTCTACATTTTCTATTTAGTACCTACATAATTTCAAAAGTTTTTTTATCGAAAAAATACACAGATAATACACGACACGATACAAAATTTCACACCATGGTCCACAAAGCCATGACTGGCTTGAATGTGGAAGCCTTGAGTTCATACTCAAGGGTGGAAGTAAACAATCTTAAATAATAACATAATAACTAAACAGAAAATAACTTGCTGACCAAAGATGATGATTTAAATTATGTAGGTAATCCTAATCCTATGAATCTCATATTAGAATGAATCTCATATTAGAAAAGAATGTTCCAAACTCTTCTTTTCATTACAAAATATTGTATTTCAAAATACTGTATTTCAAAATATTGAAATATTGTATTTACTGTATTAAATAAAAGAATTTGTGAAAGTCCTAATGAAAAGAAGAGTTTGAATCAATATCCAAGTTCAAGAGCTAAAGTGATTTTTAGAAAAGAATCTGTTCACAGTCAACTTCAGAAGTAACCACGTTTCTTACCAATTTTCTTCGGATACGGCAAATTCAACGTATTCATGATTTGGATAAATTCGTCCAAAGATTTAGTGAGTCTTGGATTCAACTTTTTCTCTTCAGCTACTGTCGTCACAGTTTGACCTAAAATAGAATATTGCATGAAAGAAATAAAACTGAATACAACCATTGACTTCCGCTCTATATGGGTTTGTGACTGCTATAGCTGCAGCACTGAATGCTTTGGCCGATGTCGGAGGCCCCACTGCTTTACCAAATTCTGACAATTTAAAGACATATTATTAATTTTGTTTAATGCTACGCTGTGTCTACATATTTATAATACAAGAGCATCAAAAGCATATGATGTGCTGCGTCAGGTCCGTGCAATATTTCCAAATGTAAGACGATCTCAGCCGGACGCGTGAAGAATTTGACCTTGGTGTGTACGTAAGAACGGGTCGGTTTCGTTTGTCACTAGACACGACGAAACTCTTGCAAATCCACTAGAGTGGAAGTCAATGAAACAGCAATTGCACTAACACAACAACATTGTTACGAAGAAGCCTGAGAAATAGAAATGTAAACTTGGGGATTTGAACCCAGATCCTTATAGGTGCTGACCATAGCTTTTGCAGGTAGGTAATGAATGAAAAATGCCGGTAGCCCAAATAACCCAAATACTGGGCGTGCAGCCTTCTAATTTTCCAAGTTCCTCCTGCTAAAGTAAATTACAGTTATATAGCAAAGATTGCAATCCTTTGTAATACCATATGGACGGTAATACTACAATTACTCTTGCAATTTTGTTATCTGCTATCGATTACCTGCTACATAATCGGACAATATATAATTAAATATTAGAATGACATGGCATGGCGTCGTCACACTACATTGTTACAGTACTTTTTTGCTTCTTTCGCTGTTATTTTTGTGTGTGTTTTAGCCTGCACTGCCCAGGTCAAATTGTTCAACCGATCGATCTAAAATATTCCACACATACCTACTAATAATGACATGAGAGCAGTCTTGCGTATAGTTTTTTTAAACCAGATCTGTGATTTTTGAAGATTAATAATGGAAATGTTTCAAACGATAAAACTTTTTATTGGAACCAACATTATAGGTATTTTTGACAATTCTCAGACAAATCTGTTAAAGTGGTCCCACTGCTCCAGCCATGGTGCTTAGAATTCGCCGTAATTCATACAAATCTCTGATGAAATAATACCTCAAACAACAGCATAAAACAATTATATCTTACCGTGTGCTCCAATTATATGTTTTAATTGAAGTTCCAATTAAACTATCCCAAAATAGTACATATTTGTAGTGCAATGTTGCCAGATTTATGGTAAATTTCACACATTTTACACATTTTCTTTCTTATTTGGCCCGTGACCCCATATTTTCAAACGGCAGTCTTATTCTAAAAAATATTATCTTTAATTTGAGACTATTTTCAATAATTTGTCATTCCTCTTGCGGTTTTAGGAGCAATTTAAGGCCAATTTTCCGGGACGATTTCATGTCTCCCTGTGTTATCTTATGGGGGAAAAGATGATCTTCAATCAAGAATATCTAATTATTTCATACCGTAAGGGGCAAATATTTTTTGCTAGTTGTATGGTTTCATTAATCTTTGGTACAGCAAATTCTCATTCCTATGCCGTAACCCTGGAACCCCCTTAAGAAATTCAAGAGTAATTGATATTTTACTAATCATGCTTGTTGCTTGTTTTGAAATCTTTGTCAATTTTAAAAATAAATTTCAGATACATTTTTACTGCTCCTTTGACGCATTTGATATCAGCTCTATCCTAGGTCTCTAGAGCAGAAACTTGCAAATATATATCAATTCGCATGCAATACGAAGGTTCGCTTATCAACTTGTTACATGGAGCGTTTTCCTAGTTCAGATACTACCTATTTACATATTACAAGGCCGATTCTAAAATTTCCTACATTTCTTGCTGCAAATCTAGTAATAATTATGATTCGAAAAAGACAAGACAAGACATTGAAAAAGTTCAGCTCACTTCATGAATCAAAACCGTCAACATAAATGTTCAACTTCGTGAAATCAAGTAGATGCTTAATTTTTTTGGTTTTCATGTTAATTTAGATGAATTCATTGTGCAGTGGCGCAATTCCATATGATGGTGAAAATTGCAATAAACTAAAGCCCAAAACTGTCTTAATACAAAAATGCTCTTAATGCTCTAAAGTCTAAATGTCTTAATGCTGTCATAAGTTAGGGTGTCCATATTTTGAATGTGGAAAATCGGGACAGTTTTGGGTTACAATGGGGGGTCTGGGGGGAGGGTCCCCCAGCAATACGCGGGTCCGGGCCGCGCAGGCCCGGGAAAATTTTGAATTTCAAGAATGAAATAGATCAATTTTTATGCGTTTTGGACTAGACATTTAAGCGATTTCTATCACCTAAAATTGCTAGTGCACAATTATGGAAATTAAGTTTTAAAGTATTAGTTAGTTTCCATTTCCATATATTTTCTCAAAAATTTGCTTATGGAAGGATATTGCGAAGTCGCCCAAATCGGCGATCGGCGACAACACCAAAAAGTTGGTCGCGACATGGCAGGGTCAAGTCGCCCAATCTGGCAACCCAGAGACCATGTCCATAACAGTCAAAGCAAATTGGACCAAGTCAGCTGGCTGTCAGTCAAGTGGACAGTGCGGCTGTCGAGACTCGAGAAGGCTGAGAACAAACTGTTCATTCACTGCGCTGCCGTCGCTGAAATGCGACTATGCGCCGCGCGGCAAATTAGGAATTTACAAAAACACAGTAACATGTCAAAAATCGGGACAAAAGGCGTCCCGCTTGATGGTCGTGGGGACAGCGGGACAGGTTGCTAGAAAACGGGACTGTCCCGGCAAAATCTGAACGAATGGACACCCTAAAGTAGGCTGTAGTCCTATGATAAGCAAAACCTCATTTATGCCTACATCTTTTTACATTGATACTCTGACTTATCAATACCTACAGTAACAAGATAGATAGATTAATAGAAAACAACACAATGTAACTCTTCTTGTCGAATAAAAGTTGGTAATATCAATTCTAAGATAAAAAAGTAGAAACTTCTATCAACTTCTTTACGCAAAGGAATGAATGACATTTGACAACAATCTAACCTTTATAATCATGAGCGGGGAAAAGTCTGAAGTTGGGTGGCAGAGTGAAGATCTGCGAGTGTACGGAGTCGTAGAGTGTGCTGGGATTCCCCTCTTGAAAGTCCGTCCTGCCGCAGCCACGGATCAGAACAGCGTCGCCCGTGAACGCGATCCCTTGCTCGTGGCAAACATACGTCACACAACCTGACAACATAATAAACATTCAACAGAATAGACCATTTCAAAACGTACCTGCATCAGTGGCTCAGGTTTCTAAAACATTTAAAAAAAATACAGTGGATTTCCAGATCTATTCATGAGTGACAAGAGATTAGAGATTAGATTAGATTAATATTGTTCGGCCCGTCAATAGTGAGGTCATATTTGTGCACATTCAAATAATTATGTTTCATATGACGGCAGGTCTTGAGGAGGGGTCCAAGGGACACAGGTCCGGGACATCAGCGGTGGAAGTCCAGTCCGGAATAGGGAGGGTTCGGTCTGATGGGTCCTGATTCGAGTGGATGACCATTTCGAGCGGGGGCCGGCTCGAGGCATGATAAGTTCAGATTCAGAGCAATTCCAATCCAAGCAAGCTTACGGGTTCCTACCTAATGTCCCATTGAAAAAAATGTTTAGGTAATGTCGGCTCTATGTTAACGTGAGCCTAAATTCAAACCCGACTCTCGAACGTGAAAATGAAGATCATCAATAAGCACACAAAAATATAATTTTGGCAATGCCTACTGGTGGTGTTGTGGTTAGAATGCTGGCTTTCTATGCAGTAGTCTCCTGGGGTGCGATCACATAAAATGAGAACTAGCTTGTCACGGGGACAAGCTTGAAGCTTCTCATCTCAATGTTGTTATTCACGGCCTGCTAGGGTCTGGTCACCATGATAAGAAAGTTATCATTTTATGTGATTCTACTCCCCATTCAATTCCCACTCTCGAAGATTTTTTTGTTTTGCACAATCCTATTTTCGATTTCTGCCCAACACAAAGTTAATTTTTTTCGGTTGCCCAATCAGCATTTTGCCCAGAAGGAGATTTATGTTCAAAAGTGAGATTTTCCTCTTTTAGACAAAATGTATTTCACGTAAGCATAAGGTTTGCATTTTGGCTCACGTTAATGGGAGAGCCAACACAGCGGGATTTTTAAGCCCCATGGATACGTAATTAGAGTACTAAGGGCAGGATGTGGCAGTCAATATAAAATAGGTATGGACATGCATGACATCATGTACCTACTCACGTACACCAGGTTGTGGAACAAACCATTTACTGATAGGTGCTTGTTAATGAATTAGCACAAAATGATTTTATTTTAGTAATGGTCAGCCAGCGCCTGAATTTATTTACCATTGGTATGTCCAGGTGTACCTCTCACTTCTAGATGATGACGGCCAAACTCGATCGTATCTCCGGGAATAATGTGAATGTCAGCTTGAGCTCCGCTACTCTTGGAGATAATACTTTTACAATTACTAATTGCCTTCTTCAACTTCCCCGTTCCTGTGATGTGATCTGCATGCATGTGAGTGTTTACTGGAAGAAAACAACAATAAATTACAACACTGGTGATTTTTACTGTCAACAATAGATGACACACATTAAATGACAAATGTCAACTATAGAGGCACACGTACTTGCATATAACAGATTAAAATCCAGATCAGCAATTGTCTGGAGATCCCGGTCCACGAGTTCTAAGACTGGGTCAATGAGGATAGCTGACTTATCTGTTACATCAGCCAGAAGGTACGTGTAGGTACAGCTCTCTCGATCAAACAACTGAGAAGAAAACAGACTTAATTAGGTATGAAGTGACACAAATAAAATAATGTGACATTTCGGACATAGGAGTTGAGGTTATGTCACCTAATGATCAAACAGTTACATTCAAATGACGTTTAACTTACCTGTCTAAAGAAGAAGTCAGATGAGAAAGGTATCTGCTCGGACATCTTTGTAACAAGGCTTCGTGATGTCTGTATCTTCGTAGCTTCACTATGATTAAAAAGTGGATTTACCTTGATATGGCAGATGTTCCTGCCTAGGGCTAACCGCAAGGTTGAGCGAAACATTGTTGCGCACTTATTATTGCGCAACGCAACTCACCTTAAAAGCTTTACAATAAAAAAAACATACCGTATCTCACAGAATGATTCGCAAATGACACTACAACAAGTATACAAGTAGGTACAGATGTTTTGATGGCTAGTGTTTAACCTGCCCAAGGGCCGCGTGTTAGCTGTCACGTATGTTTAAAATGCAACCAGCTGTGCAGCAATGTATCTTGGAAAGCATACCAGGGAAGGCGCTTCCGAAAATCTTATTTCAATTTCAAGGATATACCTAGGATAATAATATTGGAAGGTTACTTTGTTATACTTTGTTTGATAATGGGGCTTTGATTAAATCAGCATGAGATAAACATGAAGCCTAGTTTACACAGTTCACTATTTCATTCAAATAGTTTGGTTCAACGATCAATGTAACCGCGTAGGCACGAAATTGAAGCAAAAAAGGTTCATATAGAACCTGTCTTATTTTTCCTGAATTAATTATTGACTTCAATAAAATTGAATGAAACATTGAGCCGTGTGAACTAGGCTTAATAGTCTATAAATTAATTAATTTCATGACAATCGTAGTGCTAATAGTTTATTGATGAAAAACGACATTTAAATAGATACCTACAATCTCTGTGGTCCCCACATTTACATACAAATTGAAATAAGAACACATTTTGACATCGAATAGCACTGACCAATGAAAAGTTAAAATAAACGCCGACTGGGAATGCTACAACAAAATACACATTTCCAAATGACCATCAATAACCTTGCCAGCAGGTTACGCATTCCACACCCCATTTTGCCATCTATAACTATTATGTTTTGATTACAGCGCACCTAATAATAACAGAACATTATACAATATTATTTTTTTACTTTTAGCAACATGAATTCAGCGTAGAATATAATATGTGCGTTGTGAGGCTTGTGCCAACCTGTAATAAGTGATGATTATTGCAACACTTTGATCATGATCTTCAAGTACTCGTGAGGAGGGGGAGGTTTGAAGATCGCCTCTCCCGTGTCCTCTGTGAGATACTCCGAGTAGCGGACTTCGTGGACTGTCTCCAGGCCCAGGCTTTGAGCTACTCGTTGAGAGAACAGCCCCGTAGCGTCTTCCTTCATCAACTGAAACACATCAGGGATAATCAGATTCTTCTCGTTTTTACAATTTTGACAATTTTCTTCATAATTTCATTTGTGATTTTGATACCTACATCTTTAAACTCTTTATGAATGTTTTTAAGTGATTTTGTATTATTATTTGAATATATGGAACTAAATTTAATAAAAATAAAATAAAAAGTAAGTGCAGAGATTTTTTTATCAGTTTTTGACAGGTAATTATTGTATTTTTTGTTTTCTCTTGGGTACCTATTGCTTTATTTTCAAAGGTACATGTTCTCTTTAATGATTCACCTTCATTGTAAAACAACGACCTATAATCTAAGAACAAAATCTCGTGTAAAAGTAGAAGAAGAATAATAAAGCAATTTTCACTCCATTTCCCAACAATTTTGAACCTGTGAGTTGACGGAAAGTGTCAAGCACAGCACACGAATACGATGACTAACTTTATAATTACATTATTAATTAGTACACCATATTTCAATCAGGGCGTCTCTGCTCTGAATGCTTCATTAGTCTCCCACCCCTTCTCCACCATCTTCCCAAATAATTAATACACTATCAAGTCAGCGTACACAAGTTTTAATCGAAATTGTACTGAAACTTGATGGCGCATGAGTGGATCGCTTCTTCAATTTCATATGAGCAAATATGAATAATACCACCCACCCAGCCACCCACTCATCATCCGGAGTTTTATGCCAGGGGATAAACGTAATGGAATGTGAATTGCTAGTCCTTAGAGTCTAAGCGACTCTCTGCTCGTGTTGTGTCATTAGAGAATAGTATTGATCTTAAGTCCTAGCTGAATGAATTGAATTGACACAGATTGTCTCCGCGTTGGTACAATGCGAAGATGATAGAAACTCATTGGCTCGAGCTGCGCTGATTTCAACGACGCCCAAATAATCATTACCTACTAGGAGTTGACGTCTGTGAAAGTTTTGAGAAGCCACGATGTAAAATCCATATAGTTCAAAACATTGTAAAAACTCGTGATACATCTAGGAATAGTCCATATTTAATTTGCGGAGCACACAAAATCGATTGTTTCCTGACTATCAAATTGCGGGATGAAACAGAGAGCCTTTGTACCTCGCGTCGACGAGTACACCTTAACCTAGCTTGAACCCCGCCCTCCTGGCAACCTCCTCCGACTTGTTGGAAAGCTCCCTTGCCATGCCACGACCTCTGTACCGAGCCTCAACGAGCACCTCAACCTAGCTTGAACCCCGCCCTCCTGGCAACCTCCACCGACTTGTTGGGAAGCTCCCTCGCCATGCCGCGACCTCTGTACCGAGCCTCAACGAGCACCTCAACCTACCTTGAACCCCGCCCTCCTTGCAACCTCCCCTTCACCATGCCGCGACCTCTGTACCGCGCGTCGACGAGCACCTCAACCTACCTTGTACCCCGCCCTCCTGGCAACCTCCTCCGACTTGTTGAGAAGCTCCCTCGCCATGCTGCGACCTCTGTACCGCGCGTCAACGAGCACCTCAACCTACCTTGAACCCCGCCCTCCTGGCAACCTCCTCCGACTTATTGAGAAGCTCCCTCGCCATGCCACGACCTCTGTACCGCGCGTCGACGGAGAGAATGCGGCACTCGAATATCTTGTCGACGTCGTACGCCTTGAAGAGGTCGAGGGCGATGTTGACGCCGTACAGGAGAGAGAAGATGCGGTGGAACTTAGTGTCTGACATGGTTGACAACTTGGCCTGGGCGGCGGTGAGGTCCCCGGGATGCTGGACCCCGTTCAGAGCCACGCCTATAATCTGCAATTCAAACACATCATTCGAGTTAATGAGAAGACTCAATTCATTGCCAAACATCTTAATGTTATTGTTCAAAAACACCCACAGGAAAAGTGTAAACCTCATATAAAAATGTTTCAAACTTACTGGGTCAGAAAGTAGTTCAGAATAAGTTATGATGGGAAATATAGTTCCAAACTTAGAAAAGTTATTATTTCCGACAAGTGGAAAATAGATGGAGGAAACTTTAATTTGTTTAAATTAAAGCTATGGCATTTTATTTAGTTTTTCTTTTCGAGTTCTTGAGACTATAAACACGAATATTTGACTTGGTTCATTTGTTTTCTTCCTCAATGTCTTGCGATTAGTAAAGGTATTGATTTACATTTAGAAGCTAATCAATATTTCTTGACATACATAATGCCATGTTTCGTCAACTTCCTTGTGTACTCGGGGTGTCACGTTAATAATTCATCAATCATCAGTATTTACAGTCTTCACTCTTCAGTTTTTCGTTGAATTTGTGTTAAAATATTGATAACAATGGAGGAAATGCACAGAAAAGTATGTGAAAGAAATAGCTTTACGTGCTGCATTGACATATCACTATTGTTCCGTATCGTATATGAATAGTACAAATAAAAGTGAGTTTAAAACAGAAAGATAATGATATAAAAAATCTAATATTATAGCTTATTAAAGAGGGAGGTAGTACACTATATGAATGGTAGAAGCAGTTAACACTACCATTTATTCCTAGCCTTCCCAGAAATTATTCCATCATGAAACTTTAATTTATTTTATTTATTTTATTTTTTATTTATTTATTTATTATTGTAAACACACAAAAATACATACATTCCGTTTTCCACAAAGCCAAAACGGCTTTTCTGTGGATTAATTTAAAGAAAATTAGTGGATACAAAAATGTTTAAACAATATACAAGAAAAGAGAGAAAAATACATAATAAACTGATTAACAAAGAAGAAAAAAATAATATTTTATACATCATCAGAGTATTCATACAACCAAGATTTCACTTCTTTCTTAATACTACTATAATTATCTAAAGACTTAATTTCTTGAGGCAACTGATTGAAAATAAAAGGGACAGAGTAATTTAAACATCGCTTTCCATACTTATTAGTAAATCGGGGGAGTATTAAAGAAACTGGATTCACCATTGATCTAGTGGCCCTGGAATGATTGTAGATAATTTTAAGTTCGTTCGAATAAAAATATTTGATTATGAATTTATATTTATACAAATCAGATATTGGAAGGAAGTTAAGATGATCGTACATTAAGAGAGTGTTATTGTTACATTTGAGCTTAACGGCATCAGGGGTCAAATTCTTGATCATTCTATCCTGTATAGATCGAATGACTTGAAGGTGAACATTGGATGTGCTGCCCCAAGCAAGTAAACCGTAAGAAATTACAGATTCCACTAAAGCAGAATATATTAATTTTAAAATTCTAACAGGTAAAAAAGATTTTACATGAAACAATTGAAACGAGCAAGAACGTAATTTGGAAGCTAAGCTATTTATATGAGGTCTCCAGGAAAAGTATTTATCAATTGTTATACCTAAATATAAACAAGTATCAACCTCCTCAATCAGATCAGTACAAGTACACAAAGCAAAATCTAATGTATGTAAACAATTAAAACTATGACACAATAATGTTACAGGGTCTAACCTACTTGCAATTGAAGGTGAACAAATGTGAATTAACTTAGTTTTTGTACTATTTACTAACAAATCATTATCATGAGTCCACATCAACAATGTATTGAAATCAGACTGAAGAATTATCTGAGCCTGTTCTAAATTTTTATGAGCAGATACTAGAACAGTGTCATCTGCGTACATATAAATTTTACAATTTTGAATATAACTAGGCATGTTATTCACATATAAGAGATAAAGAATTGGACCCAATATTGACCCTTGAGGTACACCAGAATTACATACCCCAGCTATACTCACAGTTTCACCAACTTTAACTATAATTTGCCTATCCGTTAAATAATTGTGAAACCAACATAAGAGGGGACCCCGAATACCAGCATTTTCAAGAGATGTTAACAATTTTGTATGGTTTAACGTATCAAATGCCTTTGAAAAGTCTATAAAAAGAGCCAGAACGTGCATATTCTCATTTAATTTAGAATTTATGTAATCAGCGAAAAGAGTAAGCAGATCAGTGGTGCTTCTACCTTTTTGAAAACCAAACTGATGTGAATTGATGATTTTAAACTTTGATAAATAATCAGTTAATATTTTTGCAACACACCGCTCCATAATTTTCTCAATAGTAGGGAGCAAAGCAATTGGTCGGTAATTATTGAACTCGAGGTGGTCACCTTTTTTGTAAACAGGTCGAATTATTGACATTTTTAATTTAGATATAACAACACCTTCTGAAATTGAAGTATTAATAATTTTAGCAATAACTGGGCTTACTTTTTCCGCTATATTTTTCAAATCAGTTATTCGTATCCTGTCAAAACCCGGTTGTTTGTTAGAGTTTAATGAATTTATAATATAATTTATGCGGGTGGCACACACTGGAGGCATGTATAAAGACTGAAGCTGAACTACATCATAATTGTAACTTAAAGTATGAATGTTGCAAACATGTTTCAAAGATTCTACCTCACTGATGAAACAGTGCAAAAATCTATCTGCAATCTGCTTATCATTGAATTGTTTCCCTAAATATTTACTTAAAACCTGATCTACAGTATCCTTTTTCTTTTTACCAAGTACATCATTAATAGATTGCCATGTGTCCTTAATACTTCCTCTAGACTTCTCAAAGACACCTGTATAATAAATTTTTTGGCATTACGAATAGCATTATTTATTTTATTTCTGAATTTTTTGTACTCGACGCCATAGTAAAATTTCAATACACCGTTACAATTCTTCCATTTCTTAAATAGACGGTCTCTTTCTTTACAGGATTTAATAATATCAGCCGTCAACCAAGACTTTTTCTTACGTTTCCCCAGCTGGTAATTTAGGTAATAAGATTCATCATAACAATAATCAAACTTGGCAGTTAGGTTGTCAAAAACGTCAGTGCATGTATCATATGTCATAGGCTCAAGCCAATCACACTCTCTCAACAAACGTGTTAATTTAACTTCATTAATGCATTTTTTTACTGGAATTTGATGTTGAAATTTCTGAGATGAGCCATGAAACATGATTCCGGCAATAATTATATAATGATCAGATATCTTGGTAGTGTACACAGCCGACTTAATATCATGGCAACTAGACTTAATAAAAATGTGATCAATGCAAGTACTCGTAAAAACATCACCTCTACATTCCTCGCGTGTTGCATCATTAATACAATTAATATAACCATTTGCAGCCATTAGCGATAAATATGAACGAACATTGCAATCATCTGAATCGAACAGATTTAAATTCATATCTCCTAATATTACAACATTATTTACTTTGGAATAATTTCCAATGTACATTTCCAATTCCTCCACGAAACCACCTCTATTTAAATTAGGTGGCCTATAAATTGCCAACAAGGTAATAACATTTCCATTTGCCAGAGAAAAGATTCCTCCTACTCCTTCAAAATACTGAAATTCATCATCATTTACAACAAAATGCCATACAGATTTTACAAATAACAATATTCCTCCTCCACCCCTATTTACACGAGTATAATGAAATCTATCATAACCTTCAATGCTAAAGAGAGAAATAGGTGTGGTTGCAGTTATTGCGATTTCGGTTATCGCAATGACATCCACAACCCCTATTTGCTTACATAATATACCATTTAATTGGTCCCAATTTTTATTTATTGATCTGATGTTCACATGTAAACAAGTGAAAAATTCCTCTACTTTAGAAAACCAACTGTCAATATCTGATATTACTTCCCTCTCGACTTCTTCTGTAAACACAAATTCTATGTTTTGCATAAACTGGAAGCAAGTATTAACCCGCTAAATCTGACTCAGCCTGCCTATCAGAAACCAAAAGGTCAATATCCTGGTAAGAAGTAATTCTAAATACTTTACGGGAATTTTCGTCCTTGCGCACCAAGACCTTTCCGTGGCTCCACCAAACGAACTTGTAGCCGGTTTCCTTTGCCCTAGTCTTGACCGACCAGAGGAGTTCGCGGAAGAAAGGAGCCAAATTCTCGTTGATGTATATGCGGGACTGACCCACTTGTACAATATCTTGACTCTTAATTGTAGCTGCTACCTTCTTTTTGTTTATAATTTCGTCTCTCTTCTTTCTGTTTACGAATCGAAC
Source organism: Leuctra nigra (assembly GCA_934045905.1). Taxonomy (NCBI): domain Eukaryota; kingdom Metazoa; phylum Arthropoda; class Insecta; order Plecoptera; family Leuctridae; genus Leuctra; species Leuctra nigra. Next base: position 13,984,256 of record OW203767.1, on the reverse strand, counting down.
AATGATTCTAGGAGGTCTGACTGAATTCCTCGACGGAAGGCGATGCGCTGCCTCAATATCACTTGCAGACAAATCCACGGATAGTTTTGCCGCCACTTTAATAACGATAGCTTCAATATTTTCCCCCACGACTTCAGATACGTTGTCAATCTCAATGTTATTGCGCCTACCGTATAGACAACATTCAAAATTCACTGCGCATGCGCGACGTGCCGTGATGCATGTTGGGCTTAGGATGTGAAGAGTTTGACAGCTGCCTGGTTGACAGTGCTGAGATGCATAAAGGAAGAATGTTTTTCGGTGTTTGTTATGTTATATCATCTCTGTATTTAAATGTAACTAATTTTATTGGTATTCAACATTATTTTATGAATAATACTAAGAATAGCAGATCGTACGGAACAGTGTGTTGTGTTCCATTGAGCAAAAATAACACTAAATTTAGCCGTGAAGTGTCGTTTCACTACTTTCAAGGGACATTGATTTGAAGAAAGAATGAGGCGTGTGAGGCGAATTGGATCTCAGGGAAAATGTAGTAAATGGTCCCCTATTAAGAACCACAGAATATGTGGTGCACATTTTAACAAATCTGGTTATAAGAAATATGAAGAAAAATTGCCCTGTTTTTCCCCTAACAAAATGAATAAATGAATAAACCGAAATGAATAACCAATAGGTCAGATTGATTTGTTAATTAGTTATGTATACAGGAACATACTTTGTCACATTTTGTCAGAATTTCTGACAAAAATAAGATTTTCGGCTACCTACAAATGTCCTGTTTGTTAAGAGGAAAAATAACTTGAATACCCCTGAAAGCGATAAATATGATTTCAAGCCCAGGCTAATAATATCTACAATATTGGATTTACATCTTACACTAAAAATTTTCAACAAAAACATAATTTATTGCGTCTTATCCATTCTTTCTTCAAATCAACGTCCCTTGAAAGTATTGAAACAACACTTCACGGCTAAATTTAGTGTTATTTTTGCACAATGGAACACAACACATTGTTCCGTACGATCTGCTATTCTTAATATTATTCATAATTATGTTGAATACCACTAAAATTAGTTATATTTAAATACAGAGAGGATATAACATAATAAACACCGAAAAACATTCTTCCTTTATGCATCTTAGCACTGTCAACCAGGCAGCTGTCAAACTCTTCACATCCTAAACCCAGAATGCAATGTTGATAGTTGTAGATGGCGCTCGGGCGATTGAGTTTGCACCAGAAACTCAATCCGCTCGTCTTTCTCGTCGCAACGTTGTTGCAAGTCAGCCACCCCAGCCTCAATGGCAATAACTTTCTTCGCTATGTCGTCTTTGAAACAGCGCAAATCTTCAGACACTACTCTGAAACTCTCCAGAAGTTCACGCTTTAAATCAGCAATTGCCGCAGTAAAGTCAGGAAAAACAAACGGTGTATCGTCCTTGGGCGTTTTAACTTTACCCTTTATGCACTTCGGACAACGCCACAACTTCCTATTTTCCTGCGTTTTCAATTTAGCACAGTCAAAGTGACAATTTAAAGAACAACCTGAGCACTGAATGAAGTCAGCATCAGCTGATAAGTCTAACTTGCACTTGGAGTTTAGGCACGACATAATAATGATAATAACACAGTAAATTGTCAATACACTGAAACGATGCGGAGCTACTGCTAGACACAACCATCCACTACACGGACCAAACAAGGAATGATATGGAATGATATGGACACAACACTACTTTGGTAAACGTAACTGCGGGAGAAACGTAACCATGAAGAAAGAAACACAAAATTAATAAAATAATAATAAAAAAAAGTGTTTCTGAAAAAAAGCTAACAATAATATCGTAATCCCGATAAACATAATAATATGTGATAGATTTCGCCAAATGTATCTTTATTCCAAATCGAAACAAAACTAGTTAGGTAATTTTCGAGAACTCAAGACCCAATTCGTAGGCCAGTTGACGTTGAAGTCGCGTCGGACATATAAACACAAATGACATTTACAATATGATGACTCAGGTTGCTGATAACATTGCTGTCCACGTCAGAGTCTTTGTTGTCCTCCAACTCCGTGTTCCCGCCTGAATGCTTGCTGATATTTCAACTCAGAGAAACAAGTGTTTCTATAAGGAGAATGCACGTGATTTGTGATTTTGATTTTTGGCCGCCATGACGGGTATGGCGAGGGCTTTATTTTGTCGAAATAAATTAAAATCAATATCTTTAGGGCAACTGACAGTGATATTTGACATTATTCATGTTAAAGCTTGTCTGCAATTATGTCTAACATACATTCAGGCATTTATTTAATTGATAATCCTCTTAAAATAGACAGTGGTCAGCATGGCCAGGGAAATTTGACACGTACCTTATAGAAAATGTAATGTTGGAATCAATCAAAATCCATTATCATTGATTGTATAGACTAACCATAAAATATGAATACTAGGGATAACATTTGAACAAGAAAGCAGACGTAAAAGAGTAGACAAATACTAAAATATACAATTTAAAAACTGGCTGTCACGTTTGACTTTTGTTTTTTGGGGACTGTCATGGCGAAATTTAGGCGGTTAAGAAGGCCGTGAGCTTTCTCGTGCATACTCCTTATTGATTATTTTTGCTCTAGTTTTGAAAGAAATGTAAATTAGAGTTTCCTTTTCGCCTACTAGATACTGATGTGAACGAACCTCCCCTGTTTTGACGTCTTCAGCCATCTGCGAGAGTCCGTCCTTGAGCGTGATCAGACTGTGTTCCTCAAGCTCTGCATGCGACTCTCCTGGCTGACATAACGCCACGGAGTAGTTGAGCGGCTCGTCGGCGAAGAAGTTCTCACGGAGGTGGAGGATCACGTCGTGGAAGCGATCTTCGGGGATCGACGAGAACCGCACACCTTCCATGACGGCGACGCGCAATCTGGAACAGGAACAAGTTGATGAGGAGTCGGAGGTGGAGGATCACGTCGTGGAAGCGATCTTCGGGGATCGACGAGAACCGCACACCTTCCATGACGGCGACGCGCACTCTGGAACAGGAACAAGTTGATGAGGGGTCGGAGGTGGAGGATCACGTCGTGGAAGCGATCTTCGGGGATCGACGGGAACCACACACCTTCCATGACGGTGACGCACACTCTGGAACAGGAACAAGTTGATGAGGGGTCGGAGGTGGAGGATCACGTCGTGGAAGCGATCTTCGGGGATCGACGGGAACCACACACCTTCCATGACGGTGACGCACACTCTGGAACAGGAACAAGTTGATGAGGAGTCGGAGGTGGAGGATCACGTCGTGGAAGCGATCTTCGGGGATCGACGGGAACCACACACCTTCCATGACGGCGGCGCACACTCTGGAACAGGAACAAGTTGATGAGGGGTCGGAGGTGGAGGATCACGTCGTGGAAGCGATCTTCGGGGATCGACGGGAACCACACACCTTCCATGACGGTGACGCACACTCTGGAACAGGAACAAGATGATGAGGAGTCGGAGGTGGAGGATCACGTCGTGGAAATACGTACGTAATGTTCGAGAAAACACTGCAACGACCCGCCTCGACTCTGGCCCAAATCACACTGATTCTATACCTATTCTCATGCGCACCTGCTATACAAATTCCTACCATATTATTGGCCAGATTATTACCAACCCTGACCTAACGGTACAGTCACCACAAATATGTTCTGATAAATTCTTGACTCTTAAAGCACTATCTAAGGGTGATTTTAATACACTTTTAATTTGTGTTATAATTACGACCCTGTGCAACCGACAACGAATCGTAATTAGGGTAAAAAAAGATACCCAGTAAACGTAATTTGTTAAGAACTAATTGCGTCGAACTTAAAGCGAATTCAACTCAACACCAGAGTAGGGCGAAGCGCTTGATTTAGTAAATTTGACTCTTCTTCTTTTCGCTAATTTTATAATGTGTATTTTTTGAGATACCTACAAGATAGCTTCTAAACTCTTCTCCCGACCCGACGTCAACAATAGAAGCGAATTGCTCCTACTAAAGTAGGAATGATTCCTGATAGAAATGCGATCTCTCAATTCACCCCTCAATATTGACACACGATGTTGATAAACACGAGCGACCAAGCCAGTGAGACGTGCCGATTGCGAGGGTTCACTGCACAAACATTTACGCGAACATTTACAACTCCTCGGGCGAGGGACGAACCCAGGACCATGTCCCGGCGTTTTCACGCGATCATCAGTCGATACAATCTAAGAATCTAATCGAAATTTAGTTCTTGTAATAATTGATCAATATCTCGACAATTACCCTGATAAGGAAAAGATGGTGACAATTTAGAAAATTGCAAGATGAAGATAGAGAAGTTGGTCCGCGAGATTGGCGTGTGTGTGACACCAGCTGGTGCCACCCCCTCCCACCCCCTCCCCCGGCAACAGTGGAAATGTCATGCTGTAACACTTGACACAAGTTGACACAGTTTACTATCGGGCTCGTGTGGCTCACAGAGTGTTTCCCTACCTGTAGCTTCTGATAGTCTGCTATCACTGATGAGTTTTGCACGGTAGAGTTAGTGCCCCGGACAAGGCATACCACCCCTTGTCGATAGCACCCCCTCCCCTCCCCCACCCCCCTGGCGCCAGGCGCCTGCGTGACCCAGAGTCCAGGTTCACACGCTCAGCTGCCGGGGCGATAAGGATCAAGAGGGAGAGCGTTCCTGCAGGATGAATACGTAACAGATCGTAGATCGCAGCGCGGACATAGAAATTACATCCTATCAATACTTGATCAAATTAACTGTAGATAACCTTTCCCCATTATTCTAAAATAATCGAGAGATCTATTTTTTTTAACTTGGTTTTCTTAATTTTCGTCTTCCATTCTTTCCCAACATCTTCAAAGTACCTACTCCAGGAGTAATTATTTTGTCGCTTCAACCTTCCTCTACTCTTCCTGCTTCCACGATTCCAATCATTCGCTATCTTCTTTCAATCACTCTACACGGATCTCTACAATCAAACGACGTCACTTTTCTCTTTCAATCTCTTTTGTTTCTCTCACCACCATTCAATCTTTGAGGAAGCCGAGAGCCAGAATAGTTCCCTGTTTACTCAGTGTTGGAAAGAACTGTGAAAACTTCGAGTTTCCTTTGAAAGTATTTGTTCACTGCTTGCTCATCATGAGAACGCGTGAGTAAGAAAATCATATATTGTTAGATCCTGTTTTTCGGTCGAAATATTGTTTCCTAGAATATAATAAATGTTCAAAGCATGTAACATTGTGATCGACACTGTTATAAACTAGAAAGGAACTTTTGGAATAGTTGAAATGGTTTACTTGTACTTTCTAAAAAGGCCATCTCTCAGTGAACTGAACTTTTAGAACGTATCTTCCCCAGCAATGTCTAAATACCCTGACGGCGTCGTGATGACCCAGTAATCTGATACTCCGACGCTTCTGAAGCGACGTCGCGGCGCGCGTGAAGTCGTCGCGACGCTCCGCGGGACGTCGTTAGCGCGAGCGGAAGACGCTATGAAAACTACGCTACGGTGGCAGATAATGGACCACTCCACCCGGGGGTCGGGGTCGGGGGTCGGGGGGCGGCGTATTTATTCTGTAATCGAGAATGGAGTCGACGTCAAGTGAGCACGAGACGCCTGGCTGATGTTTCCAAGAGGAAATAATCGTTGCGTCGCGTCCGTCCAATCATCACTTCGCTCTCTCAAGTCTTATCGGATTTCTCCTCTCGGACTCACCCTCCACCCCCTGCCCGCGTACCCTCGACGACCACATCAAAGCCCGGCTGCAGAAACAATGGGAGGAGGAGCGGAACTCCGGTCATGCATATGAATACATATTGGGCATAAAGAGAGGCGTTTGCAATTTCCTGGACATAGCAAAAAGTTCAAAAACGATCGATTTTTTTATTTTATGTGTATAAAATGAGATCCACAGAAGACCAACTAACCATATTATTCCTCATAGTGAAGGGTTTAAAAAGCTTTTGACATTTTAATGCTATAGCCGAAATAATATCTTCGGCGTAGACGCACTCGACTTTCCGGATCGGCGCTTATGGGTGCGCCGGGGTTCAGTTTCTGCATTTTATAGCCCCAGAATCACGTAAAATTTTGAAACAGGACGAAATATTGTCGCTCCACCCAGCCAAGTCGTACTGTACACTCTCAACACTCAGCATAGCGAATCTGAGGAGCAGGCCAAACACTTTTACTGTACGTAAAAGTGAAAAACCAAAATACCGCCAAATACCTATATTTTGGTTTTTAAAATAAAGTTTTGACTTGGCCTATTTTTTGATATCACTACTTTTCAGTGCTGAATTTTTAGATTTCTTCTATTTTTTTGTAGTTGGAGACTGGAGAGACTTGGCTGGTATTTTTACACGGAGTGTTTGAATTGTTGTCTTGTTCTAAAAAAACCTCCCTGTGTGGCTTAATTGTCATTTTCTCAAATATGTTAATTGTTAAAGAATTTATAAGAATTATCTAGTGGAGCGGTCGCTCCACCCAGCCAAGTCGTACTATACACTCACAGTCACTCAACATACCGTAAATGCCTAATAAACTGAGGAGCAGACCAAACACTTTTACTGTAAGCAACACCATGGCATTTTCGGCCTACTGGATCTTAAAATTGGAAAATCTCACATTGTTGTGAAATGTCTTAATTTCGAGCTATGGCCCACCCCACCCCATATACCAAATTTGGGAACAACAGGTTTTGCCATTTGCGAGCTAGAGGGCCATGAAAACAGTGAAATTATACCCCTTCTTAAAGCTATCTGATGATGATGATGATGATGATTCAGATATCAGGAAACATTGTTGACAGGGCCACAGCCTAAACGGCTGAACCGATCAACCTGAAACTTTTACCACATATGCACTTTTGGCGTCTGATGATACCTTGCCTCTTGTGATTTTTTGTGCCGCCATTTTTAAACCGGAAGTGACGTCATAACTCAAAAACGTCTGGACCGATTAGAACGGAATTAGCGCCATTCGATTTAGATGGTCATCTATATGAAGTATCAATAAAAAAAATATTATTTTCTTATTTTCTAAACCGGAAGTGACGTCATAAATACGCAATATTTAACTTATTTCAACAAATTATACTTAAAATACATACATAATTAACTTACATTGTAACATAGACAATACAATTTATATATTCAAGGTAGCAGTGTTCTCGGCCGCCATTCCTGAAACCGGAAGTGACGTAATATATCTAAAACGCCTGTACCGTTTGCAACTGAACTAGCTCCTGCGTATTCATTCTGCTATTTATTTGAAAAATCAATTGTGAAAAATGAATAAATAAATTAATGGTACCGGAAATGGCGGCAGGAACCACTAAATGAAACCGGAAGTGACGTCATATATTACAAACGGCATGACCGATTTTACGGAAATATAGGGATTAGGAATTCAGATGGTCGTTCATGAAGGTATCAACTAGATAAGACTAGATTGTTTTCTTATTACCTATACCGGAATTCGGCCGCTATTTCAAAACCGGAAGTGACGTCATGTATCGAAAACGGCTGGATCGATTATAACGAAACTTAAGCTATTCTTCTTGGATAATCATTTTCATCTTATACCAAACGCAACTTTTCATAGTAACCAAATCGGTTGAGGCGTATTTTTTTAAAGAAATTAGTTCCTGCTCGGACATGTGCTACAAGCTGTATGAATAAACTAACAAATGAAGTGATATCCCAGAAAAAAACACTCCGTGTAAAAAAGGCAGCCAAGTCTCTTTACTTTAAAAAAATTCAACACCGAAAAGGAGTGATATCAAAAAAGGAGCCAAGTCAATGACATTTCCAAATATTTAATCGTATTTTTGAAATAAAAGAATAAACACCGAGAAATACTTTACAAAAGGACTTGGCGCATCGTTTTTTTAAAGACATTTTTCTATTCATAAGCATAAGTCATTTATATACAACAGTCATTAAGAATTTTTAGAATAATAGGGAAACATCCTTCAATTACATATTATACATACCTACTGTAAAATATTTTCTATTTGAATATATACGCGATGAAACTTGTTGTCTATGTTTTCTATAAATACACAATAGTTATCTTCGTAATATTGTTTCGTGGTCAACATAATTAAGTCTCATGCGTTATACCTTCTCATCATGAAATACATTTCAATTAATCCACATTTTATAACAATACATTTCACAAAGTACACAGTCACATTGTATTTCTATTAAAAAAAATATCTTTATACTTTAAAAATATATAATAGTGTTCCATAGATAGTTAGTAATTATTTGACAACGTTTCATGAATTCCTTCAGTTAAGATCAAATTATGAAAAGATACCCTTCTAATATCACCATATTAACAGTACTGCAAGAATATGTATGAGCCCACTTCCAATTGTTATTTAATTCTTCCATCCTTATATTACTTATCTATTACTGCATGCAATCTTTCTTCTCGCCATTGACAAAACTATAAAATAGCCATTACTAAAAGTAGCTTGATTCATCTAATTCTAATAGAAAGAGGAAAATGTACCTACTTGTAAATTTCTTTCCACTTTTAGGATAGAATTATGTCTTTAAAAAAACGATGCGCCAAGTCCTTTTGTAAAGTATTTCTCGGTGTTTATTCTTTTATTTCAAAAATACGATTAAATATTTGGAAATGTCATTGACTTGGCTCCTTTTTTGATATCACTCCTTTTCGGTGTTGAATTTTTTTAAAGTAAAGAGACTTGGCTTCCCTTTTTACACGGAGTGTTTTTTTCTGGTACATGAATACATCGAATCAAACATAATGATTAATGAAAATGAATAGTGATTTGATTTGTAACCGGAGAAATTCAAATAAATTTTGATATTCCCGCCAATTGAAGTCACGGCTTCTTAGGCTGCTACGTTGCTACCTATTTAGGTGGCTGTGTGAACATTTCCTAGGAGAAAAGGCGCAAGTCAAGGACCAAGGTCAACTACCGTCTACAGTTGTCAAAATCTGCATCCTCACTGGCTGAGAAATCGTGACTGTCTTGTATTTATGTGATAATTTGAGTTGATAATAGGAAAATGAGTTCAATCGGCACCGGCGTAAGTTGCAGTACATTTATGTATCTTTAATATTTCCGTTAAAGTATAGTCGTAAAACATTCTGGAATTCTAAACTTGCTCTTTGTAAAGTCGAGCTTTTAGGTTAGGGGCGATGGTGGTAGGTACCTACCTACCTAGGTATACCTAGTACATCAAATGGACACTGAATATTGTGCTTTTCATTTCAGTATGATCTATCAGCGTCTCAGTTCTCTCCTGATGGTCGAGTCTTTCAAGTAGAATATGCCCAGAAAGCCGTTGAAAATAGTGGTACTGTGGTTGGGCTTCGCGGTAAAGACGGAGTTGTGTTTGCTGTTGAAAAGCTTGTGACATCCAAGCTTTATGAACCAGGTGCAAACAAGCGGATTTTCAATGTTGACAAGCATGTTGGTATGGTATGTATTATAATTTAGGGGTTAGACTCAAACGAATACTGATTTAATGACTGTAAAATTACAAAATTATTGTTATTTTCTCTTCCAAAGGCGGTTGCCGGTTTAATATCGGACGCCAGGCAGATTGTGGAGACTGCACGTACAGAATGCGGGAACTACCGCTCACAGTATGGCGCCAACATTCCCTTGAAATATTTGAATGAGCGCGTTTCAATGTACCTCCATGCTTACACATTGTACAGTGCTGTTCGACCCTTCGGATGCAGTTTCATCATGGGCTCATATGATCCCGAGACGAAAACACCGAGCATGTTTATGCTGGATCCGTCAGGAGTGTCTTATGTAAGTTAGAAGTGTTCTAGTCACAGACATTATTGTGTTGTTGTTGGTGATTATAGATGAATTGGACTTAGTTCAATGGCAATGATCATGTAATTCTAATTCATTTTACCCCATGATCTATTAAAGATAGATATTAACACTGTATCACTACCCTATTAATAATAATAATCAGAAAAATGCAAATTTCTTTAATTTCAAGTGTTTGTGGAACATCTGTAACGATATCCTTGTTGCTTTTGGCAGGGTTATTATGGGTGCGCAGTTGGCAAGGCAAAACAAGCAGCGAAAACGGAAATTGAAAAACTTCGTCTTGAAGGAATGTCGTGTGCAGATTTAGTGAAGGAAGCGGCAAAAATGTAAGTAATACATTAAATTTATAATATTTTACATAAGACAAAACTTTCAATTCACAAAATAGATTTTACAGAATGAGGTCGACGGAGGGAAGGGATCGGTTAGATAGTGCACAATATCCGGCGAAGGGAAGGAATATTTGAACAAACAAGCGATACGTGATGGAGCCACTTCTGACAGGAAACTTTTTAGATGCACTTTTTTATTTAGAAGTTCGTGCTTCCATAGGGCAGTGAAAAAGGAGAAACAATTGAAATTTTGATTTATTTACCTACAAGTTTACTTTTTCAGCCATAACAAACAACTTAAAGCAAATATAATATAATGAATTTATATAAATATCCCCTTCTACCCTCCATTATACACCCTCTCTCTAGTATCAAAGAATCCACCAGAGGTCAGTCGTGTTTCTTGTTTTCTCGAATAGATTTTCTCTTGTTTTGGTAGACTTCCAAGATCTCATCTAACAAGCATGGGAGAAGGGGACATGGAAGAATGACAGCTAGGGCCCCGATTCTCTTTTTATTTTGAATCCTACATTTTGGTCTGAAATCAATAATCGTTCAGTGACCAGAACTGATTTCAGGTTGGAGTTGACGCACAATATGGGCTGTGAGTGACGTTGGATTTTGTTTCAGCATCTACATGGTTCACGATGAACTGAAGGACAAGCAGTTTGAGCTGGAGCTCAGCTGGGTCGGCGCAAACACAAATGGTCTTCACGAACGCGTGCCTCAACGAGTGTTCAAAGAGGCCGAGACATACGCCAAGGATGCCATGACTCAAGATTCAGACTCGGATTCTGCGGAGATATAAACGTTTTAGCTCTTCTTCTCCTTTGGCAATGTAATGCTGTTTTAATAAGCTGAATTCCGGTACAACAAACTTTTCAACTCCACTGTTCGTCACCACTTTTGGGTGTTAGCGGTATTAATTCCAAATCAATTAATTGTATTTCAAGGCCTTGCACTCTTGGCTGAGTAAATGTATCGCTATGTTGAAGAGAGATTCACACTATAATCACAAAGATCAAGGCTTTGCAGTAGGTACATATGTTCAGAATTACTTTTTTACATCTTAATTTTGTTTGCAGATTGAGATAACTTTGCTACTTTGAAGCATCTATACAGTTGTATCAGGAAAAATATTGATTAACTCTTATTAATAAAATAATTTAAAATATTTCTTTCATGTTTATTTTATTTTTCTCTCCATTTTTCGGATTAACCTGATTTTCTATGTAACAGAAATAAATATTGACAATGATAAAATATATAAAAAAATGGATTAACTAATAATAACTGGAGCTGTAATAATAAACAATCAACATTGACCACTGAAAACCTTTCAGTTTATAAAGAAGAAGATTTAAGAAAACCATTTATTTAAAATCCAATAGACTATATCGAGCCAATTATAGATTACTTAATAGTCACTCTATATAATATTAAAGAAATTGTATTACTTGGTGGGTCGAAAATTTTCATTTATTGAAATGTCCAAATTACCTAGAATATATATTTTTTAAATTTTTGCCCTCTTTGGTTCTGGTTGCACTCGGGATACATATGAGCGCTAGTGAAGCTGATGAATGCAATGTTGCCAGATTTGTCATCATTAGTATGAAACAAACGAATGTATAATCATGAATTGTATAATGTAATGTATTATTGTAGTTTTAATTATTGAAATTTGCCATTATAATTTATGACGTTATTTTGTGAATAAGAAATTCTTTTAATCCAAAATATCATGGGAAGAGAAATTCAGGAATTTCAAGGTTATATTTCACAGCCTTCTCATGATGAGTGACATTTCATTTCGTAAAGAGAGAGGGCAGTGAAGTACAGTGCAGTGATCTCCATTGTTTCCTGAGGTGACGAAGGGCTTATTATTTTTAAAATTAATTGCATAAATTGGTAAGTAATTGATCGAAAGATGCCTGTTGGCGGAGCTTTATTTGGAAGTAGTGCAGCAAGAGGTCAGAGTAAACATCTCGTGGAATGTAAAGCCGGAAAAATGACCGTCAAAGGGAAAATGGTTTACCCTGACAAGAGAAAGGGGTTACTGTACGTCTACCAATCCGATGATTCTTTGATGCATTTCTGCTGGAAGGACCGGCAATCTGGAACTCTGGAAGATGTAAGTTGTTAATAGTCGGTCTGTAACATCAACCATATATAGATTAAAAGATTAATTACGATTTAAACGCCTACCCAACCCAGCGTAGCCTCTCCACAATTGACCTAGTAGTACCTAGTGGTGAACGACCCTTTCGTAAAAACCCTTACATAGTACCTAGCCTAGGCATGCATTAAATATGATGTGATAAGTTTAATGTGTAAACCACTATAGGCAGCGTGTTTAGACAACAGATGGCACTGTAAAAAGTACATACAGAGTCACCTAATCTGTGGGAAGGAAGCTTACCTTTTGGCAAGGCGTCCAAGTCGCTGCAGTTATATGTTATGTTGCTGCACATATTACGCATTATCAATTCTTAAAATTTACACATGTTTATCTAATGTTTATTCGCCTACAAAATATTAATAATAAAGTGTTCACAATTTCACTGAATCTGATCACAATATTAATTTGCGCGACTTAGTTTGATTCCGAAATATTTTGAGTACATTTGTTGACATCTGATCGGTTGCTAGGTCACGGCCAATGAGAAATAAAACAGTTGACGATCTTCCCACAAAAGTTGCTAATTTCTCTCACTCGTGGCGAACTCTCGGTGCCTATTGACGAAATGCACGACGATGGCACGAGATTGTGACCTGCCGTGGCCAGGTAGACGTACCTAATGTTACTTGTAGAACCTGCCCTGCACAAGTCTCCCATTCTTACGTTCCATCTGCTTCGTCAATTGTGGATAGGCCTTTTATTGTTAATTTGTGCCCTGCCATGTTACTGCATTTGTGCACTATACTGGACTAAATAGAGCTCAGTTTCAAGACAGCATTAGGGTAAATTGACAATGCACACAATTATTAACAATCGCATACCGTATTTACTCGCGTATAAGACGCAGTGTAGTTTTGAGAAACCTAATCTTGGAAAACACTATAAAGTTGTAGGCGTTTTGAAATGCAAATTTTTGAATATAACTGCGCTTTATACGCGAGTAAATACGTAGATATCTAGATATGGTAACCTACGTACCTATTTTGTAATAAATATTACCTATGATTTCTTTTTAGGATTTGATCATCTTCCCTGATGATTGTGAGTTTAAACGAGTGCCTCAGTGCACTACAGGCCGAGTGTATGTACTGAAATTCAGATCTTCGAACCGCAAACTGTTCTTCTGGGTTCAGGTTGGTAGGAGCTCATGTAGTACCTAACTATCCTAATCTTGTCTTAATACATGTAAGCAAATGCCTATTTAGCATTGTATGTAACCGAGTGCTTTACATTCACGTAGGAACCAAAGAAGGATAAAGATGACGAGAATTGCCGGCGGTTCAACGAAGTGCTCAACAACCCCCCAACTCCCGGCTCGCAGAGAAGCGGTGGAGCCACTCCTGGTAAGAGAATTATTAGTACTTAGAATTTAGATCCACAAACCCAGTTAATAGTAAGTAGGTAGTAAGGTAGGTAGGTATGGTGAAAAACATCCCATATGAGACTCCTCTACAGCTACTTGCAAAATAATATCACACTCACTCCATTGCTTACCTATGTCAGACTCAAGTATGCTTATGGAAGGGAACTGGTTGTTTAAAATATTTATGTTGTATAGGTATAGGTAATTTTTAAAAAGTATCTTGTTTTCGCAGCTCATTAATTTTTCCCTCTTTTGTCACAGAATCCTGAATCATCCTGTCAACTTCTGCTTAATTCTCAAGAGTTTTACCCGCCCTATCATTTATTCACATGTTGAACTTTTCCTTATCTAAATGCCTCAATTATAATAAATTTGTATTATTACTTTTACATGATGGGAATGCAAAGCTTTGAATGTTTAATGGCGGTTTCCATTGGGTTGCTCTCGGCTTGAGCAGGATTTTGCCTCTGACGTCATGTCCGTCCCAGCGCTGCTCTAGAACTGCTCTCAATGGAATACGAAAACGCTTTGTAATGGCGGGTTTGTTGATGTTTCAGATAAGGTTAGATTTACTTAAACATCAATATTCGTGTAATTACATCACTAAATTGTAGGACTGGGTGAATATATTATAAATACAACATTATTAATGAACTATATCAAGTTAAATATAAGTATTTACTTACCGCTGGATTCATTACTAATTCTTGTTAACAACGACGGTCAGTTATTTGAAATTTCTCGTTTTCGCGCCTTGCTCTTGACCGCTCCGTTGAAATATCGGGAGCAAGAAAAGTCGAGCTGGGAGCAAGCGGTTTGCCAATGGAAAACAAAAAAAGTGCTCCGGTGCGCTCTCGATGTCCCAATGGAATTTGACTACCTACTCCCGGAGCAAGCTGGGGCGGTACGGAGCAGCCAATGGAAAACGCCATAAAACATGACTTCATTCATGCTTCCTCCTAAATACAAAATATTTTTGCTCTGCATAATATCATTCTTTTAGATTACCTACATGGAATAAATACAATAAAATTACGTATCAAAGAAATTTTTGTCGTAGTAGGAACCTACTCTCATAAATTTATCTTCTGATCTAAAAATCATTAAAAATCTAAGAAAAAGAAAAAGAAAATAAAACTTAAAATTAAAAAATCTTAAATTTATCTATTGTACCATAGTAGGTATAGTTTATAAATGTATCTATGATTGTTAGGTATTGGAACCATGTTGAAAAGGAAGGTGATAACAACAATGGCAATACCTTTCAGATGGAGATCTGCAGAACTTGCTGAACAACATGTCGCAGCAGCAGTTGATGCAGCTGTTCGGCGGGGTGAACCAGATGGGTGGTTTGTCCAGCCTCTTGGGGACAATGACGTAAATATCCTTCTTTTCATCGTAGATAACTAGAGCATCTTCATTCTAACTAAGTGTTCATCATGATAACCAAAGAGAATCCAAGCCATCTTGAGTTTTTGAGCATACTGCTCGAGTCGATTTGTATTAATTGAGATTGTCGGCAAAGAACTATTTATGGAAGAGATATTTGATCTCTTTACTATTTTTAAGCAATGCAGTTTAATGGAAACAACCATGTGTTGAGGATTTCATCAATTTAGGTGGTTTTTAAACTGTCAAATATCCTTTTTAAATTAATATCTGCACAAGTATGAGTTAAAAAGTATCAAAAAGACTACATAATATTTATTTAAACATGAGAAGTGTTCATATTAAATGTCTTGGTCCAGGTTTTGATCCTGCTTCCTCCACTAACTTCTCCTCTGGCTATAGCCGACCGTCAACAGGCAGCTCCCGGTCGTCATCGGCTTCAACGACCGCTGGCCTCACGTCGACCACTTCGACCCCGGCTGCTGTGGCCACATCTGCGTCACCAGCCGCAGCGGTTGTTACACCCAGCGCGGGCGCCACGGCTCGGCCCAAGCCAGCCGACGCTGCGGAAACACCGAAGAGTGGCAGCGCGGGAAGTAAACCGCCCATCCAGTTGAGCGATCTGCAGAACTTCCTCTCGGGGTACGCTTTTCTTGATAAAACGTAACCATAAATCAGGCTATGCCAAACAGCAAGCGATTTATAAATTATTTAAAGCAAATTGCTCAATGCTCGTGTGGGATGAACGAATAGGATTTTGTTCTGTTTGCATGAATAAAGTTGACTATTTTTATCAAAATTGAAATCCAAGTAAAATGTGTGAAATCCGATCAATGAAAAATAATCAATGATCATAACAATGAAATCAGTTCATTCATTTCCTTTCCATGGAACTTTTGAGGCCTTTTTGATTTTGAATGGATTAACTTTTTATGCATCAAGCATCAATAGGGTAGGTTGAATTCAAATATTTCTAGGTTGCACTCACAAGCTCACAGATGATTTGATTCTGATTTTGACTTGATTGTTCAATGCAGACTGGCTGTGCCGACGACCGAGGCTAGCGACGCCCGGAGTGTGGATCTTTCGGCATCTCTGACGTCGGACAACCTGCAGTCGATGCTGGGAGATCCGGCGTTGGTGCGCGAACTCCAGCAACACCTCCCAGCCGTTGCCCAGGGCAGCGCACCTCCCCCCGCGGCTTCCGAGCAGCTGAGAGCGACCCTCGCGTCCCCTCAGTTCCAACAGGTACCTCATCCTTTCATTATGATTCTCTGCTTACTCTCTGTTGTCAGTCTATACTGCCTCAAAATGTCATTAAGATATAATTAGAAGAGGCAAAACTAGTTTTCTTTTCTTTTAATGAAATCTAGACTCAAATAGAAACAGTTGTTTTACTTTTGTAGTCCGACGTTTTCGTCACAACTCTCATATTGCAATATCAATTAGCGTTTTGGCAGGAAATACAGGTCGTGTTGATTGAAACCCTGATGATGTTGACAGCAATGTTATTGTGATCAGAGCCATCATGGTTTAGCATTGTGTTAATGTGTTTATATATTCCTTTGAACGTCTGCTCGTTTGGCTTGTTTTCGTGCATTCAATTTTTTTTAGCTTGAATTAGATTTTGAATAAAGATTTGTTGATGACTATTTATCCCAAAAAAGTATTGTTTCGTTTGTCTACATCCTAGACATGATAGCGGAGACAGGGGCACAGTGGGCCACCTGGCACAGTTCCCAGTCTCCTCCACTTTCAATATTTCACGTTTTAATTCATTCTACAACTAGAGAGAGTTCCTTATTGCAATATCTAGCAGGCAGAATTTCAGTTGCTGTTGTTCTTGTATTCTGAAATGTGACTGCTTAAATATAGGTAGGTATAATTTCCCATTTTGAAGTGGTGTACAGCGTAAAGCATTGTGCCCAGCTCATGTTCTCTCCGTTGCAGTCGCTGAGTCAGTTTAGCACCGCGCTGCAGTCCGGCCAACTGGGCCCGGTGATATCGCAGTTCGAAGTGGGCAACGACGCCGTAGCCGCCGCCAACCAAGGCAACATGGAGGAGTTCGTCATCGCGCTGCAGAACGCACACCTAGGCAAGGACGAGGAAGAGAAGCAGCCGGGCGGCGACGAGAAGAGGAAGAAGAGAAACGACGGCAAGAAGGAAGATCCGAAGGGTGATAAGAATGATGATGGTATGAATCTAGATTAATCACGTAATAATGCTTTATGGGCTGGCTTCTTAACTTTAACATTTTGAAAACATATTAAATTATATTACACTATGTGATTGTACGTGCTGAATAGATGTAGGTACACTTGTCTACACTAGGCATACTATGCTTGTCTTGGTGTAGAATCTAATTCCGTGTAGGGAACATCCGGCAGTTCAACTCTCCAGCCTTGCACTAATGATGCACATCTACAATTATATCTCATTGAATTACGAGAAACTGGAAGAGTCAGCTTGCAACATACTGTTCAATGGATGAAGTATAACCAAAATAAATAAAATTATAACAATACAACCTTCAAACATATTTTTCTCCTAACTGTTACTGACTACACCTCAATATAGTTTGTTCAACCCGTGTATGTACTAGCCTTGGGAAAATTAATCCTATCAGTGATATGTGCTGAGAGTGCAAGATCAAGCTGACAGAAAGATATAATATTGCATCTCTAAGAAGAAGAGAATGTGTAACATCATTTAAGTTTTCCCATTGATAGCAGACAGGCTGAACAAACATCCCTATTCCCTGCAAATGCACCTACAATCTACTTTGCATTATCTCGGTTGTTTCGTTGTCAAGCTCAACAATGTTGAGTAACTTGGTCTCTTGCGATTAGATTTTCTTATCCCTCTCCATTTTGTGTAATCAAACGAAAGAGGTTGGGGAAAATGATGGAAGGAACGGCCTGAATATTGAAGGGTTCATAATGCATAAGAACACATTAAACATTAAGTTATTAATTTATTTATAGTAGGTAATTAAAATTACAGTTGCCACCTAACACAATGCATTACTGAGCTACACAATATAATTTATGATAGTAATTTAAGTTCTATACAATACAATATGATCGAAAATTGTGTGAACAAAAATATTAATTGCAAAAAGGTGCATTCGGTAATATAAAAAATTGTTAATACCTACATACTTCCGCTCAACTTGCCATGACATGGTACGAGCCAAGAAATCCGTCATTTTATTTCGAGAAAATTGATGAGGAATTATTGGGGTTGTTTGTAAAAATATAAGCATTTAAACGCAAAACAATGCTCAATTGATACAATTATGTAAACCGAAAGTGGTGGGTACATAATCCAAGTCATGTAATGGCACACTCGAGGAATTTAAAATCTCTTTCGGTTTTACCTTTCAAAACCAAAATGCGTACCATGCAGCAAAATTAATAACCTGCCTGAATATTAAAGCGTCAAATTGCTTGCTAAAAAAATTAAAAAATATCTGTCTCTTGAATAAAGTCCTGGTAATATAAAAATTACATTGTTAGTTAATTTGCATGGACCAGGGCTAACAGCACTTCCTCCACTTTAAAATATGGCCAAATGTTGGTGCAATTTCACCACACGTGATAGCATGAGTTACCATAATATCAATATCAAAGACGCAACAGTTAATTTGCATTGTTCAAAAAGAATGTTCGTGGAGGTAATGCCAATGAAAAGTTTGATTTATTCTATTTGAAGAATAATTTCATGCTATGTCAATAATATATTGCTATACTATTGTTGAACATCAAATGTTGAATAACACAATGTTGAGTTTGCTAAACCGCGCACGAGTTGGCATCGCCACAAAAACTACATCGATAGATTACAGTACCACTAAATTAATTCACATTATTCACAACAAGACACTTTTCTCATATTTTTTTTGAATAGTAGAAGTTCAAGATCTTATAAAGAGTTAGCAAATGTTTTGTAAATACATGTAGTTGAATGTACTCTTTAAAACACCTGCGTGCGGATTACTTCAGAATGTCAAAAATTATTTGCATGATTAAATATTATAGACAAGCCTCATCATAGAAACCAACTTCTAAAAATGACTTCCGTTTTCCACACATCACAATAATTATTATTTAAAATAAACACTTATGTAGGTACGTAGGTGTTGATGTGAGTTCTGCTTCTGTTAAATGACTACGCTAGATACTTATACGCCGCTATAAGTAATTCAACTCTCCAGTTTACTACAATTCTGTTTCTACCAATCACTTGCACCTTCAGACAATTTCTATGCATCTAATCGCTGACATGTGGAACAAAATGCAAGCACAAAAATAGTGTAGGTAATATAGGTAATGTATTATAGACCCCCCAAATATTTATTTTGTCAAATACCAGACTATAATAATTATAATACAATTTTATTTTATATTACCTATATTATTGTTATTTAACATTATTAGACCTACAAGACATTTGAAAAAAAACACCGACTACAAAATTACAGGTGGGGGCAAAAACATCAACTGAGAATATTGTGCTTCTTGCTCTTCAAAGAGGTACTAAACATTACTGAATACTTTTGCTTTCAATAATACAATCCACGTAATGTGTTAGTGCATTGAGTGGAGAAGGAGAACTATATTTTCCAAGCTCAAAAGTATCTAACTCTTCTCGTACAAAAAATCTAAGACATTTACATAGCCATTATCTAATGTTTGCATTGACATTTATGTAATAGTACCAACAATAGTTTGTAATAATACAAGTAATTTTTTTTAAGACAGTGAAAAGCAAATACTACAACTGGATGGAAATGAGTTCACATACAGGGTGATCGACATTTTGCAAACGTATAACGATTAATTAAAACACCCTGTATAAGTTGTCTACGAATCGTAATGCCATCTTTTGATAGTAGATTTTTAAGTAGAATTTAGTGTTGTTTTAAAGTACACCTAATTTAGTAAACAAACTGAGTAGGTTAGGCGAGTGGAATGACTACAGAGTTAATAATATCGGCTCATGATTTCTTGGACCAATTCAAAAGTAAAATTACTTTGAATGCTTAAAATATTTGAAATCTATGATGGTAATTTTCTTCCTGAAGATGGATCACGAATTGATTCATGACACACGATTACCACGAAAACATAATGTCATGTAGTAGGGGAATTCAACAGAAATAACAAAACCTTTCAATATATAATTTAAAATTCAACACGAATAACCAGTTACCAAACAGATAATAATACTACTCATCGCGATGACCGAGATTCTTTTATTTGACAGAAACAAATCTGTTGAATGACTAACTGACAGGCAAGCCAGATGCTCCACGGTTGAATCAAACGTAATCTGATATTTTAAGTTATTAAGCTGACCATACTTTGATGTTGAAATCCCGAACGCTTGTAGCTGCTATTGCGTGGAAGGAATCCGTTGCATTGCCTTGAGACTTATTCCTTCACCTCGAAGTATTTGTATGTGGGATTCTCGTAGCCGTTTATCTGCATGTTAGCGACATGTCGCTCCTCGGGCGTGGCTGCCTGATCGACTTCGATGAAGCCCTGAAACAAACCAATCACTGCCTTGAAGCAAGAACTTGGACTTGGCTCAAATCAAATACAGCTGCTAGTTCAAGTATAAACGTTTATTAGCAGAAGAGATTGTTGACAGAACCACACAGATTGTACCTTTATAATTAAGGAGTAAAAATAGTACTGGGGACCTATTTTCGAGATTGTTCGAGACAAATTTGATACTGTGACAGAACCACACAGATTGTACCTATATAATTAAGGAGTAAAAATAGTACTGGGGACCTATTTTCGAGATTGTTCGAGACAAATTTGATACTGGTTCATGGCTGTCTATCGTCAGATCAAGCAAAATAATATACTGTTGTGGTAAATTGAATGATATTTCCTTTGAAAGTACGTCACTGCTGTCACGCTCGATTATACGAGCACTCGTACAATCTCGAAAATAGGGGTCCTGGCCTGGGGCTTGAACCTGGACCTCTCATTTGCCGGGCGAAAGCTCTCAACTGAGACCCAGCAAGACGTATATTTGACAAACCACACTAATCATGTGAAATCTTCTTGGAGAATGGATTGATGGTAATGAGACCAATCTGCTATGAACCTCAGAGTCCATCTGGCTCGGTAGCAGAATTGGTAGAGCTCTCACCAGGCAAGTGAGAAGTCCCAGCCCTTCATTAGTTATACACATTCTTTAAGAAGTAGTAGAGAATTCCTATATTCCCACCTGGTTGTGCGGCGAGCGAGCATTCCGTCTTCGCAGCACGGCGATGCCAACAATGACGGCTGCCATGAGAGCGATGCCAGCGAACGCCAGCGTGAAGTAGATGCTCTTGCTCTCTCGATGGTACACCTCTCGTCGCACCTACACACAACATGTCACTTAGATGCGTGTCTCAATCTCTTTGACATTACTCCAACCCAATGCAATGTAAACTAGCGAAGCATCTGGTGTATGACTGTAAACTAGGACATTTTATTCATCATCTTCCATGAAGAGCAAGTTAGTCGCGGCATGATCTCACCGAGTACGTGGACTCCCCGTGACTGACGTCGTGGGCGATGGCGTGCGCGACTCTAGCCGTGTCCTCCTTGTGCGGCTTGGCCGGCTCGGGGGCGAGCGTCGACACGGTCCGCTCGTCCTCCATCGTCTCGGGGTCGAACTCGTCGCGACCGCTCAGCCGCTTGCCCAGCGAGGCCTCCACGCGGTGTTTCTCTTCCCTCAGCTCCACGCGCTCCTGCATTCATCACACAACATTTACATCCGGGCACGTGCATTCATCACTACATTCACCAGAGTTACCCAAGTATTTTTTACATAATCAGTCTGTCAATTGGCAAAATAGTGAGTTTTCTGATACTTTTTGCATTGTTTACTTTTTCAGTTTGAAAAGTCAAGTTGACTCATTTTTATTTGTTAGCAGTGATTGATCAGATAAACACCAGCATCTTGTAATTTGTAAACATAAATTAAAATTGGCAGGCTACCAACCTTTTTAAATTAAAATGAACTTGGCATCAATCAGCAACTCACTGATTTGAATATTGATATGAGGGTGAATATTTAAAATGATTTTGTTAACCACTAGTATTTCAATGAAGTGAGTCGCGAGCATTCGCAAAGTACCTTCTTCCTCTGCTCCTTGCGCTGCTTCTCAAGAGCGCGTTGGCGGTCCTTCTCCTCCTGCTTCTGTGCGACATCGGCGCGATACTTGTCCAAGATGGCTGCCTCGGCATCGCGCGTCATGGACAAGAGCGATCCGGGAGTCTCGTCTTTGCTGCGCAGCGCCTGGATGTAGTCCTCCATCAGCTGACCGATCTTGGAGCGCAGGTCGGGGAACCTGAGAGACATCAGGCATGCATGCCGTTAGCAACACTCATGGCCTTTGTACCCGGAATGTAGAACATGCATCACTTCCATAAACTGGCTGGGCATTCTCCATCTCCCTATTTGCATAACCTTCAACTATTTTAACTATATGTAAGAGGATAATAAAATATCATTACCCCGCAACTTTCTCACATTCCCCTCGACAAAACTTCGGCTGAAAGGGTCTAGTTTTGACATGACTGGTCGAAAAAAAAATTTAAAGAAGCTTGGACTATGGCATGCTTGAGCAGAGAAGGGATAGAAATCATCAGTCAACCGAGCCACGAGTTTGATGAGATATGGATCAAGACAGTGAGGGAAGAAGTAAAGAGAAGATGGAATCAGTTAAATTAGGATTTCGGAACATTTAAATACTACTTCGCCAATTTTTATAATTTTTTAAAGTTGAATATCTTTTGTATTTTTAAGTTCCTTAGTTTTCTTGATATGTGGAATAGTTAAGTTTGTGTAATGTTTTATCTGTTGTTGTTTTTGTAAATGCCTGAAGAAGCTCGGAGAATTTTGAGCAAAATATTGCATTGTATGTATAAATAAATAGTTTTTGAAAGTCTATCATTAAATATTACTGAATTAATATCAAAACTAACAAATTGAGAAGAATTTATATGAATAAGGAGAGTGCAGAAAGTGCTCCACAAAGTCACATGAGGTGTTCAGAAAATCATGGAATCATTGAAAAACAGCTTAGATTACTGCATAGAAGCCCAAAGGGATTACTTCAAGAGATATGGTAAAATCTATAGTTAGGGTCAGCTATTAAATAGCTTAATTATCAGATTCCTTCAACTCCTTCATTCCTCCTTCATTCCTCCTTCATTCCTTCATGGATTATAAAAAGATGTGAAGTTTAGTGAAGATTGTAAGAACAAAGAGCAAGACGAGTAGGTACCTCTCGAGCATCTGCATGGACTGGTTCACCATCTTGTCGATGTCGATGAGGTGCTCGAGAGTGAGCGACTTCTCGCGCTCGGCTTGCTCGAAGCTGGACACCAGGAGGTGGCGGTAGTGCGAGATGGTGTGGTGGCGGTCCTTGTGCAGCGAGCGCAGCAGCTTCTGCAGACACTTCTGCACGCGGTGGGTCTAAACGAACATCACATCACGACTTGTTACATAACATTCAAGATGTAGAGAAATGTGGTTCCGTCACGTATACGTCAAATGGTTAGGTATTTAAAGGGGTTGAGAGGGGGGGGGGGGATACATATAGCGATTAGTGAATAGTGACGAGGTGTGTCATTTGATACTTTCTACTCATCTCTCACAAATAGTTTAAAATAATTGGTATTTTAAATTCATGCAGTCAAAAATCAAATAAGAAATCAAATTGAATGTTGTCCCACTTATTTTTTAATTTAAAATGAGGGGAGATTGTAATTGATTTTGTACAAACTGTTACATGGACAGGAGGGTTGAAAACTCAAAAGGCCTAAAACACTGTGACGTATCAACATCCTCTCAAAGCCCAATATGCAAATGGAACTTCAGTCTTAAAAAAAAGATTATGGTTTTGGGTACACTGGACTTTCATTCATTTTTGGTAAATAATTGAAAATCAGCCCACTTTGGTTGATTACACAAAAAGAGGCTACACACTTCCACGTGGAAGTACTCACATTGGGCTGGTTCTCGTTGAGCGCCTGCGTGTAGCACGTCATGGCCTCCTTCTTGCGCTCGTTGATGTGCGCCATTACCCTCTGCTGGTGCATCGCCACCAGCTGGTGCTTCTCGGCGTCTCCCTCCTCCTCCAGCGCCTGCACGGTCTTCTGGAAGCGCTGCGTCATGCGGCGCTTGAAGTCCTCGGCGGCCTTGGGGTCGGTGGAGCGCATGTCTTGGTAGCGCTCCTCAAGGTCGGACCAGTCCTTCATCACCTGGGACAAGATCACTTGCGTTAGTTGCGTTCTGAGGTGTGGCATTCATACACGTTCACTTTACTTTACAGTAAGCTTGTACGTACAGCCACCTCCATATGAAACAATAAAACCAGTCTTGCAAGTTGTCCCTTGGTACACAAATATCAATCAAGTTAGGCAACTTATACTACGTCTGCGTATGACTGGTAGTTTCTGTAAGAGCCCAAGGGGAAAGTTTTATCATTCAGGATATGTCATTCGATGTTTAGAGGTGGATATTTAAGCTAAGCATAATATAAAATTCCCATAATATATGATTTTAAAGTACACTTTACTCAGTCATATTCTTTAATAGGACCCAATTATTCATACTTGTTCATATAAGATTCCTACAAACACATAGACAGTGAACGTGGCATGGCTCCAGCCGTGGCAGAGTACCAACCTTGGTGACCTTCTCGCGGTGCATCTCCTCGAGCCGTTGCTGAGCGTCCTTGTACGCCTGGTGCTCCACGCGAGGGTCGAAGTGCGTGAAGTACGGGTCGGGCGTGGGGAACGGAGTCACGCGCGGAGGCTCGGACACGCCAAGCGCGGTCGGCGCGGGACTCAATGACGTTGGCGCCGAAGTACTGAACAACAATTGAGAATTAGGATTGTTTGTAGCTTTACGTTGATTTGTTAACTTTAAATGTTTTTTTTTAAATATAAGTTCTTAGGACATATTCCAGTGTTTTCTAACTTTTGTAAATTAACTCTTTTATTAATTATTAACTAGACAAAATGTAATAACACACATTTATTAGTGAAATCTGTAAACAATTACATTAGGAGAATTCTAATCAATTAATTGCTCCTGTACCTCTGTGTAAATATTGAATTAAGATTTTATCAAATTTTTTGAGTAGAGATAACAATATGACTCTGAATTTAAAAAAACTGACCTTTCATCATAAGTCACAGCAGCTAAAATGTATCATTATCGCCTACAAATCGCATTAGAATGCTTCATGTCTCTCTCACCTGGACGATAAGCTGTCGTCGTCTTCCTCCTCTTCGTAATCATCGTCGTCAGCTGCTGGCTCGTCGGCCAACTCGTCCTCTGCATCGTCTTCCTCGGCGTCATCGACATCGTCAGCCGCAATGTCGTCAATGTTGTCGAACACTTCCAGCTCCTTGCCCAGCACAGCCACGTCGATGGGTTTCTTCGGCTTCACGGACTCTGTTACAGAAGAAACAAGTGGGATGATTAGACTATGAAGGACCACTTCGTAATTGTCATGTCAATAAGACTGTGCTTAAAAATGGCAAAATTGTATTATCAAGAATATATGTTTTAACGCTCCGTTACTCAATTTTCCAAGTTAAAATTTGTTATTATTACAACAACAATAATAATTAAGTTTTTATTTCTTGAAAAAGAGTAAACAAACAAACAGGGCCTAAGGACTGTTTTCACAAACTTCCAATAAAGTTGCCATGGTAACTATTGGTTTAACTGGCTGATTTCACTCATGAAATACTTACAACTATTCAATACCTTTCTGTTACTATCTCAAAGAGTTGCTGGCAATGTCAGAAGCCAATACAATTCACAATACAAACCAAGGTTCACGCGGTATAGCAAAGGAAAAGTCACTTAATTGCTCTGCCCTTAATTGAGTGATTCATTGAGTGAACGTAATTATTAACTTGTCAGAATTGGATAAACTTGGCATTTAGTTGACTGAACAAAAATTTAAAAAAATTACGAACAAAAGATTATTATCTAAAATGCTTCAAGAGCGCAAAATAGTAATGCACTTTTGAACATCTGCACAAGTTTGTGATACAAATGTTGTGCTTTCGTAAAATAACTCAAGTGCATATCAAACCCTGCATGCACTTTGAAAAGAATGAAAGAGAATAGGTAAGCACTTTCAACTCAAAGAAGAACTTGGATTATTTATGGTTCCACAGTGACCATGACTGACATCATTATTCTATTATGAGGGGTGGATTGATAAATGGAGACAACATAAAGGAAACAGG
Organism: Leuctra nigra; assembly: GCA_934045905.1. Classification (NCBI taxonomy): domain Eukaryota; kingdom Metazoa; phylum Arthropoda; class Insecta; order Plecoptera; family Leuctridae; genus Leuctra; species Leuctra nigra. Next base: position 13,957,836 of record OW203767.1, on the reverse strand, counting down.
GAAATGTAGGAAGAAACCTCTCCTAAAAATAACAAAACATTCTTTATTTTCCGATTCCTGTCATGTTTCTGGAAGGCATGACTAAACCCGATCTGCCAGCTTGGGGGAATGGACTGAATTCTTATTTATTCAACTTCATAAAATCAATAAGTGAAAAAACCAACAGCAAAAGAATCGGAGTTGTTTTATTTTTAGTGTAGTGCGAGGACAAGGTAATGTGACGCAAAAGCTCGGGAACCTCGAAAACCTCAGCACAGGTGAAAATCAATAAGAAAGCAAGGCTGTGACATTTCATTAAATATGTAGTTAACAGGGTCTTAAGCAGCATGGTACATTGTGCGTTGAAGAGACCTACAGAGTAATGGCCAAGAGAGATATATTATTCATGCAGTTCGCAGGTTTACACTTGACACGTTAGTTTTAGTCATGAGACGCGAATTAGACGAGATGTACAAATACACATTGTCTCGGATTAAAATATGTTCTCATAGACGTATTGCAACCACGATGGGTGCATGCACTTTGCACATGCACTAAGTTCACCTATAGAAAAACTTTATGTCATTACGATACCTATTATAGAACGATTTCATAATAACCCAAATTGACGAGTATATATTTAGAGCGTGGATCAATAATATAATATGTACAATTACAAGGTTTTATATCTGTGTGCTTATTTGACAACTTTTATGAGATAACATAGGTACCTAACTTGCTATTTTTAACGCAAATTCTTGCATTACTTTGTGGGAACAATAGTTAATTTTTTTATTTTTATTAAAATGAAACCTCAACGATATTCATTATTAGGTGCATTCTCCGACCCACCCTCAGCCAAACACTAAATTATAATCTAAATGATTGATTTTATTGAACGTCTTCTGAAACCATTTCAAAAACATTACTCTGTTGTTAAAATGAAACCCGTGAGTTATATCCTTGGGCACTTAATAATGATTTGTTCAAGATAGTGTTACGTTGTCCATTATTCCAATATTACCTCAGTTCGTGGAACAACAAACCCACCTCATAAATCACATAGCACAGGAGCGAGCGCGCGCGCTATGCAAATTAGACTTGACAATTCCAATGGCCCAAAAACATGAAATAATAAAACTGGGGGTCGTATAAAAACAGCAAAACAATCAATTCCAATCATATTTACGAAACACAAAACAACGACCTCCAGTTCTGATGTTTTCATCAAACCGAAATGATTTTCTACGACTTCGGTTGTCTTCTTTCTCCCCCCCACGGCCCACACACACCCCCGTGACGTATGAAGAGGATGTTTTCAGCGCGGCCTGTAGCCAAGTAGTGACGCGTAGTAGGGTATGCTTGTCTATTGATTGCTTTGCAGGGAGCATACATTCAGGGGTACGTTACGTGTTAGCCCTCCTAGAGCCCAATAGCCCCACCCCATCCCCCCACACCCCCCACGGCCAGAGCATGGCACGATCCTTCACCTGATAGCGACAAGGAAATTACTAGAGAAATAATTACTGCTGGAATAAGTGAGTCACGCTGAAAAATGACTGTTTTCCGATGCCTTTTTAAACTATGTTACACTCATATTCACGGTTTCGGTTACATGAAGTGGAATGATGGAATATTTAAAACGAACTGTGAAAACTCTTCGCAGTCATTCTTTGGAGGAAATGAGCTCGTGAATTCGTCGATATTTCTAATTTCCTAAATAAAATGTACTCACAATCTACTCACTCGTACTTCTTTCTTAAGAGTCGTCGACACTCGAAAGTAGACAATATTTTCTATAATTTGTTATAGCATTAAAATCGTTCTTTATACAAATTTGACATATAATCAAAATATCTCATTTTTATTCGACCTTATCAATAAAAATACCAACCTATACGATGCCCAAACTCGACTCAACCGACTGTCCATACTTATTTTTATTTTTAAGTCGAGTTTGGGCACACATTTTGCGTTTCTAGTTTGTGTTTATATTGAACTGTTCGACAATAAAAATAACCATGTAAATTAATTTTCAAAATTGTCATAACAATGACGATATTTGGGAAACATGATCTCCAATGAATAATGTTGTTGTTATCTTTGTCGTGTTTTTCAATTAATTCCAAGGAAGTTACCCCGTTGGTTTCCTATGTAAGGTACGCATTCTCCGGGGGATATTGGGGCCCCTGTGCGTCGTACAACCGCAGTAGGCCGAGGAATTAAAATCCATTTCATTAGCTACTACCTTCACTTTCCCCGGCGCCGGGCCCAGGTGTTTACTTTTGGTCAGATTTGGTTCCGTTTTAATAAACGTGCGTGGGTGGGTGGGTGGTCCAGTGGGTGGGTGCGAGACTATCAGACTCTGTTTGCAGATCTGCTCTCATATTGGCGTTTGCACACGAATACGAGAGAGGTATTTTTGAGCAAGAAAATGGCGAGAAATCATTAATCGAAATTAAGTAAAAAATGATGCCGCAAGGCTTAAATCATTCAGTTTTTAATAAGGTTGGTTTGTATCAAAACAGCTCGCTACAGCAAATACCTATTAATTGTAAAAATGTACAAAATGTTGGTTCTATACCTATTTATCAAACAAACTAAGCAAATAGTGGAGTTCTATCTCGAATGTAAAAAATACACTAGCCTACAGACACTACAGAAGAAAGATGAGACAACTGCGTAATTGAATGAGCACTTCACCATCTTGGGATCACTTTCTTATCTGTCATTTACATACGCATCAGTAGGTACATACACGGATATGTGAGGCCCTTGCCGTTGTATTGGTATAAGATCAACATGCATAGCGCTGAGCCTTCACTTCCGAACCTGTCATCATTCAATGTCACAAAGTTGGATCGGAAGAGAGCAGAGATTGGACTGTTCATGGGAGAGAATCGTCATTTCTTGGAGTTAATATACGTCTAACAGCTTTTACTTGTCAGAAGTAATGTTCAAATCCAGTAAACCTGAATGGTTGAGCTTTTTGCTTCTAAGAGGACTTTTGACATCGTGCAAAAGCGATTAAAACGTACACCTGTCAGAAATGTAGCATTGTGTAGATCATCGTCTCTCACAGATAGTTTGCTACAACAATATGCTAATGCGCACGGCTCATAGAATAAAAGAGCAAAGGTTGAGATTGTGACGTCATAATCTCGTGTTTTATACACAGAGCAATTCAATACGCCATGGCATTAATGAGAACGGAACAAAACAAAACGGAAGCGCTAAACTGAGCTAAAAAAAACTCGACGCTATGAAAACATCCCACTCTTGTATCATCGTAATCATGAAATAATTACAACGTAGCCGATGCCGTGCCGACGGCTGTGGGGGTGGGAAGGTACCCGAAGTTCTGAGCAGGGCCGTATTAAGACCTTCGTAGGCCCTAAGCAGTACTTTTTTCTTAGCCCCCCCCCCCCCCCCCCCCCTGTCCCAAATATTAAAATTTTCCCAGTGGTTAATTTGTAAAATAATAAGCGGGAAGACGATCAATGATCTTTAGTGTTTGGTGAAGAAAACAATGATGGGCAACCGCAGGATTTCTGCCAGGTGGGGGCAAGGCAAGGAAAACAATATTTGATGGGAAGGGGGGTGTGAGGGGCGCGCCCCCACCCTGCCCCGCAGGTCGTTTTTTGGTTTTTGGACACTTTGAAATCAATTTTGACACGTTATGAGGTGTATTTTGTTGAAATATTCAATATTTTTTAAATTTGGCACTTTGGGGTGGTGGGAGATATGTTCAAATCTGCCCCGCATGGGCATTTTTTGTTTTTTTGACACTTTGAAATCAATTTTCTGGCACTTTCGTAGGCCCCAAAAGCTTCGTAGGCCCTAGGCAGACTGCCTATGCTGCCTTATGGATAATACGGCCCTGGTTCTGAGGACCAATGACCAAGTAAGTCCCAAGACCAGGGTCTATAAACGAAGGTACCCGAAGTTCTGAGGACCAATGACCAAGTCCCAAGACCAGGGTCTATAAACGAAGGTACCCGAAGTTCCGAGGACCAATGACCAAGTCCCAAGACCAGGGTCTATAAACGAGAACATCGATTGCATGTCCCAGTTTAGACGGCGAGTTAATCGTGCGCTAAATCCAGTGAGCTATTTTAAGACACGTTATGGCGGCTTATCACATGCTCAGGATTAACACACATTAGGCAGGTCATTGTTGCAGTTGGCGCCACAAGAAGACAGGTTTATAGGTTGAGAGAGAAGCTAATTTAACATGTAAATAAACTAAGAAAACGAGAAATGTATGTTACTATTTGAAATGCCAGTGGCTATACATTTTAAATGTAATACAAAGAGTATACTCAGACATTACTTGCGTTCTGAGAAGAGAACATACAGAGGAAGGAAGGTTGAACGTACTCGCATAATTTCATGCCATGTAAACCTACAAAATACTGATCTTTACTCCAAAACGTGTACAGAGTTTGCCACTTCATGAAGTCCCTGTTCAATACAAGTCATCGAGTTACTTAGGTCTGTTTTGCCGTCTGTCACATCTCGCAACTGACTGTATCTTGCCTAGCGAGATAATCGACATGGAAGTGATATTCTATCCAGTTAGAAGCTGTCATTGCTCCTGACAGAGGCTGGAGCGCTCTCTGTCACCCAGACGGGAATAGCAAGCAGCAGAGGGAAGATTGTCAAGAGTTGAAGAAAATCACCGTTTTAAATTCCGTACTGATGCTCAAATCTACAACAAACGTATGAAAACATTCCATTTCATATTCGATAACGTTCTCTACGTCGACACTAGCGCTCATCCTCATGCTCATGCATTATTGCACAGTTGAATAAGTAATTAACATATCAGGACCGAGTAAATGTATCATCACCCAGCAGTTAGGGAAGATGCATGCAGTTTTCAGTACCTAGTTAAAATTAATTCACCCGAAGGTTTTTCGCGCCAGCAAACATGGACATGACAGGATTCTAATGAGCTACATATTCCACACTAGCAGTTTTGTTTTCGTTTCTTTTTATAATCATATTTCGGAAGTAATTCAGATGACATTCGAAATTGCAAACAAAAACCCAGACGCCGAAAACACCACACTGAGTATCATGTGAACAACAACAGAATATCATTTGAATATCTTCAAAATTATAAACAGTTTTCAAATAAAAAACAAACTTATTTATTTAATTATATTAGACATCGTATTGCACATTTTGTATGGTTTTTAATTTTTATGTAAACTTGATTAGAGTGTGAGAGTGTTGCTCTTTAGTTAGTACAAGATCAGCAGACTGACTGCATTTTAGTCACCACTTCGTCATTACTGACGTGCAGTCGAGTCAATTTTAAATATAAATAAACCATACTTTTGTTCCCACAAAAGACAAATCGCTCTCAAAATGACAGCCCAGCTGGCATCACACACGGCAGAGTAAAAACCACACTTTTATTTATCCGCTCGACATTCGACCTTCTCGTATGTTTAACGAACAGAGCGAGTCGTTCATTCGTTCATCAATTATCACGGGTCAGAAAGCCCCCCCATAAAACTTCACTTCCATTCGCAAACACTTTATCGACACGGCGTGCGAAGGTGCAACTTCAACCCTTCCCCGTCGGCACGCTCCTGCCCTCTCTCTTTTCTCCCGTGCAAATGAAGTGAGACTTCAATTTATTGTATCATCCTTCACCGAAGAAATGAAAGCGTCGAGAGCACGAGGGCGTCGTTAATACGATGAAAAAATAATTCAGTTACGTCCTGGGATCGAGTTATCGACGTATTAATATTACCCCCGTTGTGCGAAGCCCCGAGGTGCGAAAACATTGTTCGTACCTTCCACCGAGACTTGACTGGTGTTTTCACTTTCAACCCACTCGATTTTACACTCCACGGCACACAATTACGTGAGCCAGGAACTTACTAGGGGATATAGAGGGCACGGTGCATGGACTGCCGATCTAATTAATGATTAACTGTGAAAGGTGACCACACTTGTATACGTACAAATAGCGTGGGCTTGGATGGATCAAGCCAAATGTCGACACTAGCGCTACAATCAAATTCGTGCTGACTTATTTAACTAGGTTTCAAATTTCAATATTAATTATTCAACTGAGCTCCTTTTCAACTATAATTTTCTGATGGATCAAATGCCCATTTGTCACATTTGTTCTATCGAGACAGTATCCCACCTTGGCCACTTGCAAATCATTAGACTTTGTTTTTACAGCTGTTTTCCAAGGTCTGTAGATCAGCGGCTAAAACACTTATTATTTTTTCATACACTGCAAAGGCTCTCTTATCCAAACACTATAACATGCGTTTCCCAGTATAAAATATGCAATTAAAACAGCAATTCACAACGCAAGCTAACTTTTTACAGTCAAAACTCTGCAATGGACAATGCCATTATTTTAATTTGTACTTCAAACATTTGTTAGCAAACAAACCCTTTGGTTCATATTTCCGCAATTACTTGCAAGTACACCATCAACTGTGACATTATTCTCTAGTGCTTTCTACTTGGTTTATGTATTTACGTATCTCTCTACTCTAGGTACCGTGTGTGACAATTAAGCCGTCTTTATTGTTCCCTAGTGTGATTCCAGCCTAGAGATCACTGTCAGCTGCAATATTTGCATTTCATTACATACGATGTTACTCCAAGACATGCCTACTTGCGAACGCCGTCAAAGCCGGGGAAATTGGAGTAGAAATGACAACTTCTGTTATAATACACACGGCTTTGATGGTTTGCGATCGCTTCACATGACTATAAAGGACGAGTAACATCAATACAGAAATGTATTCTGCTAGTGGTAATCAATAGTTTTGTTGTCTGGATATGACGGTTCATATGGACGTTCAATACTGACAGATAATAGACTCGCAGTAAATTACCTCACGATTCATATAACCAATATCCAAGAATCCCATTTGAATACGAATACAAAACGGTTATAGATAATGGAATAATCTTTTTTCAATATTTTTTAAAAACTGAAAGTACCTCATTTAGATTCATAAAACGATATAAGTATAACAACCCATAATTCTTTCTGACCACAAATAATAGATAATAAATAGATGGTTGAAGGGAATGTATGTAATTGTTAGGTATTCTAGGAAAACGCATGCAAATTAAATAACCTTTGTCTTCGTTATTAAATAGGGAGAGGTTAAACAGTAGAGTCAAAAGTGCCGAAAGCAGACGTTCAATCCTTCCTTTCGTATACTGACGGTGAAAATTATAAAACCACTCCCAGTTTGTATAAATAGGACAGGGGACGAAAGAAGAGCAGTTGCAGTAGGTCGAGCTAGTGAATAGTCTGGGAAACATAACCTCAATGTCTGAGCGAGGTTTACCTGGGAGAGTTGGAGATATTTCTCTCAAAGCACCGCATACGGGAGATTATTTGCGCGACGACCATTGAATTTCATTGAAGCCGCTGTGGATACAAGAAATATTCTCCCCAAGCGAGGAGGTGAAAAGAAACACTCGGAGACCGTGTAGATAGACAGCTAGTACATGTCAACATCAAAACCTCTTTGCTTTGTGTACGCTAGGCCATGTAATACATTAGTATAGTTAGGCTTTGACATGAGTGTGTCTGTAAACAGAACTAGTATTCCACACATTCAAAAGTTCCAAATGCAATCTCTATAATTGAAATTGAAATGGTCGCGGGGAGAGTCGATTTACGTTCATCCTCGCGCTTCCGTATGTTCGAGTGAGACATTTATTAATGTCGCGGTAATGGCTGTCCTTCACACTGCTGACAGCCAGTAGTTTATTCACAAGAGGCCGAGCACACACAAAATATCCACTGTTGCAGAATAAAGGTGGTCCCAAGCCACGAAAAACGTACGTAACAAATTTAGGTTTAGAGAGAATGTTGGTTCGGTTTTAAAACCTCTATATTTGATACATATCTAGAGATAAACGAGGATGTATCCATATACGATTGATTGATTACGATTGAGATATCTCAAGTTGATATCTTAGTTTGACAGGGTTTTGTTCTCGTATATAAATTGAGGAAAGCGACGTAACGCAAAAGTTGAGATACGGAAATGTTTTTTTTACTTATTGGAGTGAAATGTTGAAATGTTTTGAATAATTTGCCATCAATATGAAGAGCTCAATGTACTTTCTGTACGACGAAAGAGAGACGAATTAATCTACTCCATTTCTTGATGTTTTTATTTATAAAGTCAACTTACAAAAAACCTCATAGCTTCAGTGGACTTTTGAATGAATTTAAAGAATGTTACAACATACAATATTTGTCCCCCAGGGCCAGAATTGGAGACTTTCTGTAGATAGTGAAAAGCGTGAAAAGCGACGAAAAAAGGGGCCCGTAAATATTTGAAATATTGGAACGTTTGTTAACTTTTAAATATTGGAACGTTTGAACTAGTTCTGTGAATAGAGAAGGGTGGTAAAATTTCAAATATTGGAACGTTTGAACTAGTTCTGTGAATAGAGAAGGCTGATAAAATGTGAAATATTGGAACGAAATATTGGGACGTTTCAACTAGTGTGAACAGCGAGCAAGAAATAGCCGGCCTTCTATTCAGTGGACGCTCGGTTCGGCTCGGCATATTCCCTATCCCTCGCACGCACACTAGTGAAATGCTCGTTACAGGGAGCCGGCTCGGAATACAGGAAATATACCCGCTTATTTCATGAATACTGATGAGCTCCACTTCCCCTTGTTCAACGTTGATCCCGGCCCCGTGGAATTAATTGCGCCCGTGAAGACGGGAAGACGTCAGTCGGTGATGGAAATGTCACGTCTCACTGCTATCAATTACAACTTCGACATACAGAGTCGCTTTCAAACAACAAGAACTCACCAACAGCATTTCCTCAAACATTCTGGGTAGTGAGCTTGACCTTCAAGAGTTTTTAATCTTTTTGTTTCAATATCTTTTATCAATAACAGTTAATAAAATAAGGCTTTGTACGAGTCGTCAGACCTGTTCCATGAAAATTATTTCATAGTTTGGAATGGGTTATTAGTTTTATTTTGTCCTACAGACGTTTAGTCCACATCAAACAATCTAAAAATTATGAAAATGCGATAAGTTTTTATACGGTACTTTATTCTAGTTGTGCCTATGTTCCTATAGGAATGCTCTGAGAAAATGATGATACCCAAGGAAAGTCACGCACACTAAAAACTAAAAATACATGTATAATATCCGTTAGCTTCAACGATAAAAACTATTTCTGCGTTTTTGAATGAGCTTTTTGGTTTTATTTGTCGTACGTACAACCGGCACATAGTATCTATAAGTATAGGGCAAAGTTCGTTTTGGATCGAAATGTAACATTGAAAATGTTACTAGTTAATCGATCGGGTTCGAGATATGCTACATACGGTTTAGATCCAAGGTCCAAGGTCAGCCTCTGAACTTTTCGCGGCAAATTTGATTCATGAAAAATGTATCATTTGGAAGTTTTGTAGTGACGTCATGCGATTGAGGCCCAGGGTCGAACTACATCCATAACGATTGTATAATTTAACAACCTGTACACTCTACCTTTTTTGTTATAATATTTGTATATTTTTGCATCGATCGGGGGCAATACATGTTTGACACAATTCTTTTATTCATATTTCAACGCTGAACTATAGGTATAAAACAAATCGTTATTGCAAAAACAAGCCCCAGCTGGTTGTAAATAAGTGAAATTCACATCGCATGCATACCAATTGTAATTTCACACAAACGGATAATTGATTGTTGACGTCAAAGGAATGGAATTCACATCAAACGACTGATATTGATATGCATATAGCTACAGGATTGTAAATGTGGAATTTATTCAAATTACTGGTCGAGTGTCACTTGCTGAATGTGTCGGAATATGCAAACATAAACTTTTACGTTCTGCAGCTAGTCTAATAGCGACGGATGATCAATTAAATATGATGACGAAGAATATGATGGGAAGGAGGCGGTCGTGGCCTACGAGACAACTTGATGCTTGCTGGTGAATATAGCGCGGCAGTTGAGGACGTATTGTTGTTACGTCAGTGAAGCAAACATAGCTCGCTTCCATTATTCACAACACGGCACAACAGCGATGCATACTGTTACTTGATCGATACATCAATGCCTCGAGGACGCTATGGACTAATACAAGTCCGAGACGACAGTGCGGCCATGACAGTTGACGCCATGACAGTGACTGCCATCGTCAAGGGGAAGAACGACAATCTAAACAGCCATTATGTTTTAGACACCATGTTGAAGTGAGCAAGTTGCAGGAAATTAATTGCTTTCCTAAACCACTTGAGCGTGATCTATAAGTTATGAGGGGGATATCACAAAGCTACATGATTCACATTAGAAGTCAGCACTCCATTTATAAAGTCAATTAAATTCGATTTATATTTGTGATGAATTTGATTTTCAAAAAAATTGATTTGTATAGTTATTGCATGTCGTCGGGGAACAGCTAGCATACAAGAGAGTAAAACCATTAAGGGTGAATGTTGTATTTAACAACACATCATTTTCGTCCTTACGAGTTTCCACGAACTTCCACACACACTGCGAAACAAGTAAAAAACGTGTGGTTTTAAAAAGAGTAGATTCTTTTCATCCTCGCTTACACAACGACTCTCGAAGGGCAAACAATAATCGACGACCTGAAAGCGTATTTACCTACCTCACGTCTACATTAGGCTGATTAAAACCCTTTAACCGTGTGCGCCATTAACAAACGCGTCATCTTCTGATAGCCATCGCACGGCGTCGTATCACTTCCATCAAGTCGCGACACTCAATACATCTGGGCTGCTGCCGGGTGATTAAATCAACAACGCAAGCTGGAGGCGCCATGCAAATGCCGGGCTATACGTCCCTCTGCACGGTGTTCATATTTTATTATCACCGGCATTCAGAGCTCTTGAATGCCGGTGATAGCGAGTGTTAGTCCGCATGTGACGGATATAAACTCGGCCATACGAGCGCTTGGCACATTAATACCTGCACAGCTCGTTAGCTAGGATTAATATCGGAGAATTACATTAGGATATCCGGCGAGTTTGCTTGTCCGATTTCCAAGATCATTAAAAGTGTGGCTATGGAGGCGATATTATTGTATTGTGGTGAATCGAAAATTGACCAGCCTCGATTAAACAGTGTATCTTCGTAAAAAAAACGCAGACAAATAAAGCGAAAATAAAATGTATACCAACATATGCCACCAAAAGTAAAAGTGTATACCAACATATGCCACCAAAAGTAAAAGTGTATACCAACATATGCCACCAAAAGTAAAACTGTATACCACCATATGCCACTAAAATTAAAAATGTATGCCAACATATGCCACCAAAAGTAGTGCGACAGTTTTTAAGTTACACTAAGTTTTAATTTTTGGAAGCTAAGAGTATCTAGATTAAAATTGGTTACAAACGTTGGTAGCCGATTTATGTAAAATTGAAATTACTTCTTCCTGGCCGTTGACTTGAGCATCCTCGACTATTCAGTTTCTATTTCGTAAAAATTAATCGCAAAACAACTAAAACGAAAATAAAATTATACCAACCTTTCTCACCAAAAATAATAAGGAACGGTTCCGTGTTTCACAATGTGTTAAATTTTGAAAGCTAAGTGTGTAGATTCAAATTGGTTACGCAGCAGATTTGTGTAAAAATGAAATTATAGTACATGGTTGTTTTGCGCATATTCAGTTCTGTGCCATCCACAAGTTGACGTCATGGGATAGTCAAATATCGACCATCTTCTATCTGCTGCATGTCACTGCTTATAACTTAGTAAAACTAGTTAAACATAAGTCGCTTAAAGAACAGAACTCAAATGTAAAGCCAAGCGATACAACCAATGTAAATAAACTCTTAAAACTCAAGATTACTCCTTGTGCTTTTGTGTTCTATGAGTTAGTGGTTACATCCAACATGTTTCTGTATTATTCTAGTTCTTGCAAACAAACCGAGCACTAGTTGAAATGTTAGTGCAGAAGAATAATGGCCACTCACAGAGTACATTTCTTAATAGTAGTTTAAAAGAGTTTTCCTCAAAAGTCAAACATCATTCTGACGTTTACAGGTGAATTGAAGTAAAAATACGATCAGCTTTCTGGATTGACGTGTTCGTGTGGTTTGAGTCATGGAGGGCGCACTCCAGAATACAAAAGGGGAAAACAAACAGAAAAATCTCGGCAAATGCCACTGAGAGAAGAAGAGAGAGAGGGAAGAAGATGAATCCGTACAAGATTTACCGATTGGAAGTTCAGATTGAAACGTTCCAAATTAGATTCTTTCACGTAGATGTTCAAAGTCCTCAAAAAGGCAACAACTTTCGTCGGGAAAAGTTAAGCCTGCGAACGGAAAACTCTGCTGGTTGTTATGAATATGCGAATATAAATCGTGTTTCATGCGCGTCGTCTCGCCAGCGTCGCAGGATATTATCATTTCCTTCCGGCGAAACTTTCAGCCGGAACCGCCGCAGAGAGGCACCAGACTCCAGCTCATCGGGAGCCACAAGTAAATAACATTATGCAAAATGAAGACAAATCGGGGAATATAGAATCTACGGCGGAATCAGGCCGTGACATCATCACCGAAAAGGGTGACGACAAAAGTGCCCTTTTCGCGAGCCGACTTTCGTATGGATCCTGCACTCGAGAAGTTGGCACAAGTGGCTAATGGGAATCTTGCCAGGACTATCGACAAATCCACTGTTTTGGGGGAAGCCCATGAATGCAAGGGAGGTAAGGCAAGGGACGGGGTGACTCAGCAAAACAGCGCATTTGGCAAACTAGTAATTTGTTTCTTCAAGTTGAAGTACAAATCGACTTAGAAAAGATTTTTTTCACACCAAACATTTCATGAACACGCGGACTTGATGAAATTAGTTTTACTTCTCACTCGAGACTCAGACAGAATAAAAACACTCGGTTAAATGAGCAGGAATGCGACATAAAATACAAAAAAACCCGCTTCGAGCACACGGTCGGTCGCGGAACAAGAACTAACATGTAGATGTAATCATGACATGCCCCACATTCTCGTAGTGTTTAAGTAAACCGGGACTCCGTGGACGACTTCGCCCCACATTCCGTCCGGCTGTACGAGAGGGTAGCGGCGGCGTCCAGGGAATACGGCGTCACCTGGCAGGTGTTACCGACGCCAGACGAGTTATACGACGTCCAATAAACCCTTGACTAGGCGGGGACTTTATAGTCGAGGCGGGAGTGGAATTGACAGTGAAGGCACTTGATGTCAAACCAATACAGGCAAGTATATCACGGATAGAGCAGGGGTGTACAGTCCAAGGACAACAAACTAGGCAGTGCCTAGGAACTTGATGTCAAACCAATACAGGCGAGTATATCACGGATAGAGCAGGGGTGTACAGGCCAAGGACAACAAACTAGGCCAGGGGTCGGCAACCTGCGGTTCCTTCGTGGTTCTTGAATGGCTTTTTAAAATTTAAATAAAAATCAAGAATCGAAAAATGTGAAAATTCGAAGAAAACGCCCTGCGGGGCATAAATTTGGGATGATATTTGATTCAGTTTGTTCATTTTAGAGTCCCAAAACACTTTTAAATTGTTGAAATAAAAAAATAAAACTGCGGAGTAGCAATTGGAAGGTTATTTGATTTAATTTGTTCATTTTAGAGTTCCAGAATCACTTTTTAATTCTTGAAACTAGAAAGAAACGCCCTGCGGGGCATCAACTGGGGGGCTTCGTCGAAATATCAAATAAACTAGTAATTCAATTTTCTATTTTCGGTGTATTATATTGGATTGCCTCTACTGCGGCTCCCATTATAATCTAATTTATTAATTTTTGGTAAATTGGTTCCTTCATCAAAAAAGGTTGCCAACCCCCGAACTAGGCAGTGCCTAGGTAATTCATCTATACAAAGAAAGGCTGTACGGATTTCTTGAAATGTCATCTGCAAGAAGATTCGTCACATCTTTCTACCTTCTCAAAAACATGACCGCACGCCCCTGGTGGAAAACCTCTTAAAGCTTTAAATGCGTACTAGCGAAGAGTTTGTATAATGTTGTTAATTAAAGAGCACATACGCTTTGGGGAAAGTTTAAGACAAAAGAGGCGTTTTGTCCTATCTGCGTTTCAAGTTTTCCACAAGTTTGAGATACGAAATAAAGGCATGTTAATGAGGAAATTAGAAGTCCTCGGCAGTAAATGAAGTCTTCATGCGGGATTTAAAAACAGAATGTTCAGGCGAAAACCCACACTTTGGAGACGGAAGATCAAAGAATTGAGAATATTACAAATATACGTATATAAAATTTATTTGAATATGCGATATTTTAGTAAACTTCTAATATACTGTAAAAAAGCTCTTTTACATGTAATTTAGTGAGTCGCTGGAAGCCTATTATAGAACGTTTTCCCAATTTCACTCGGACGAAATTCGATTCATGGCCATTATAGATTAACATTGCATGGATTCGAATTCCATCAGAACTGGGAATTTAAATGTTCTAGAATAGGGCCCCTCATCGCAGTTGACGTAAAATTAAATTTTCATTCTGAATGGTACATTTTCAACAGATGAAAATATATATAAATAAAATGTAATTTTACATCAACTGGTGAAAAAGAACCAGAAGATTACATGTAAAAATATTAGTGTCATTTTAACAGTGGACAATATTGAGAAAGAGATGCCAAGCTCATCTTTAAGACGGCTGGGTAGTGAGTTTGACATTGAACAGTTTTTTAATTATTAATATCTTCACCAATGTTATTGTTAGCAAAATAAGGCTCTGTACGAGTATTCATAACAGTTCAATGAAAATAATTTCATAGATTGGAATGATTTATTAGATTTACTTTGTCCTACAGATGTTTAGTGCCCGAAAATGAGTAAAATTATGGCACTAAACATCTGTACGACGATATAAAACTAATAACTTATTCCAATCTATAAAATTAATTTCATTGAACTGTTCTGAATACTCGTACAAAGCCCTATTTTGTTAACAATTACATTGGTAAAATATATTGATAAAAATCGATTAAAAAACTCTTCAAAACTCTCACAACTCAGCCCTCTTAAAATGTCTTCCTTCAACACACCCCCAGCATCAACAAAGGAGACTAGAGGCGTTCAGGCACCACCCAAGAGTCCTACCTTTGAAGTGCTTCGGACAGCAGACGAACTCGACGCCGGCGAAGAGCGAGATGCCGCAGGGCAGCAGCATGGCGAAGCTGCGCAGGGTGAGGTCGCGGTCGAGACAAGCGTGCGCAGCCGTCGTGTTCCAGCGCTCGAACTGCCAGCACTTGGTCTCGTTGTGGATGTGGTCGAACAGGCAGTTCTCGGGCACCAGCAGGGCGTCGCTCTGGAAGGGTCCCTCTGTAACCGAGAACAAGGCGAGACACGTTAGACAAGACATGTGGTCGTACAGGCAGTTCTCGGGCACCAGGAGGGCGTCGCTCTGGAAGGGTCCCTCTGTAACCGAGAACAAGGCGAGACACGTTAGACAAGACATGTGGTCGAACAGGCAGTTCTCGGGCACCAGGAGGGCGTCGCTCTAGAAGGGTCCCTCTGTAACCGAGAACAAGGCGAGACACGTTAGACAAGACATGTGGTCGAACAGGCAGTTCTCGGGCACCAGGAGGGCGTCGCTCTGGAAGGGTCCCTCTGTAACCGAGAACAAGGCGAGACACGTTAGACAAGACATGTGGTCGAACAGGCAGTTCTCGGGCACCAGGAGGGCGTCGCTCTGGAAGGGTCCCTCTGTAACCGAGAACAAGGCGAGACACGTTAGACAAGACATGTGGTCGAACAGGCAGTTCTCGGGCACCAGCAGGGCGTCGCTCTGGAAGGGTCCCTCTGTAACCGAGGACAAGGCGAGACACGTTAGACAAGACATGTGGTCGAACAGGCAGTTCTCGGGCACCAGGAGGGCGTCGCTCTGGAAGGGTCCCTCTGTAACCGAGGACAAGGCGAGACACGTTAGACAAGACATGTGGTCGAACAGGCAGTTCTCGGGCACCAGGAGGGCGTCGCTCTAGAAGGGTCCCTCTGTAACCGAGAACAAGGCCAGACACGTTAGACAAGACATGTGGTCGAACAGGCAGTTCTCGGGCACCAGGAGGGCGTCGCTCTGGAAGGGTCCCTCTGTAACCGAGGACAAGGCGAGACACGTTAGACAAGACATGTGGTCGAACAGGCAGTTCTCGGGCACCAGCAGGGCGTCGCTCTGGAAGGGTCCCTCTGTAACCGAGAACAAGGCGAGACACGTTAGACAAGACATGTGGTCGAACAGGCAGTTCTCGGGCACCAGCAGGGCGTCGCTCTGGAAGGGTCCCTCTGTAACCGAGAACAAGGCGAGACACGTTAGACAAGACATGTGGTCGAACAGGCAGTTCTCGGGCACCAGCAGGGCGTCGCTCTGGAAGGGTCCCTCTGTAACCGAGGACAAGGCGAGACACGTTAGACAAGACATGTGGTCGAACAGGCAGTTCTCGGGCACCAGGAGGGCGTCGCTCTGGAAGGGTCCCTCTGTAACCGAGGACAAGGCCAGACACGTTAGACAAGACATGTGGTCGAACAGGCAGTTCTCGGGCACCAGGAGGGCGTCGCTCTGGAAGGGTCCCTCTGTAACCGAGAACAAGGCGAGACACGTTAGACAAGACATGTGGTCGAACAGGCAGTTCTCGGGCACCAGGAGGGCGTCGCTCTGGAAGGGTCCCTCTGTAACCGAGAACAAGGCGAGACACGTTAGACAAGACATGTGGTCGAACAGGCAGTTCTCGGGCACCAGCAGGGCGTCGCTCTGGAAGGGTCCCTCTGTAACCGAGAACAAGGCCAGACACGTTAGACAAGACATGTGGTCGAACAGGCAGTTCTCGGGCACCAGGAGGGCGTCGCTCTGGAAGGGTCCCTCTGTAACCGAGGACAAGGCGAGACACGTTAGACAAGTCATGTGGTCGAACAGGCAGTTCTCGGGCACCAGCAGGGCGTCGCTCTGGAAGGGTCCCTCTGTAACCGAGGACAAGGCCAGACACGTTAGACAAGACATGTGGTCGAACAGGCAGTTCTCGGGCACCAGGAGGGCGTCGCTCTGGAAGGGTCCCTCTGTAACCGAGGACAAGGCCAGACACGTTAGACAAGACATGTGGTCGAACAGGCAGTTCTCGGGCACCAGGAGGGCGTCGCTCTGGAAGGGTCCCTCTGTAACCGAGAACAAGGCGAGACACGTTAGACGATGTATCAGAACAGAACTGAAGACGGCGACGTATGGGACTAAACGGGAATGTTGAATATGAGAAGTTCAATAAGTCTGTCCACAATTGACGCAACGGCAAATGTGTATCACTGCGTTGTTATGTTAACGTTGCGTCGCTGTTACGTCAATGTAGATAGACCTTTAGACAACACATGTTACAGAAGCCACGTTAGACAAGGACGTTGTAGATGTCTGGATGTCTGTGGATGACGAAGAACAGGTCAAAGAGGATGACAAGAGAGCGATGGTCTCTTGCCCAGCCATGTCTCTGGACATTCTCCAATCTCTGACGTTACAATGAACAGGTCACAGAGGGTGATTAGAAAGAGTCCTGAAAATAATCGCAAAATCTAGAAATCACAAATTTGTTATCGAAAATGGACCTTAATGACGGGAATCGGAATTGCTAAAAAGCTATTTTTTGTGCTTTTGTGTGGCTGAATTTTAATCTGCCCGCAGTACTCTAGCAGAGTGTGTCATGTTATGTTTATTGCACATTTTCTTTTTCATGACAAAACCTTATAAAATTGTGTAAAAGAAACATGAATACGCTCTTATAAAATATTTTATAGCTTCACCGAAAATATACTAAAACGTTGACATAGGGTTTGTGAGAGAAATTTTATCGACCGAGATTTTATAATGATAAATCTCTTGCGAAATGAAAATTAGATGCTGAATAATGAGCTTTGAAACCGGCGTGGAAACAAAATAACACGGCTCGGAATGATTCACTTCGCCGTGAATTCGATCAACCAGTGAAATTAATCCGTATAATCAGTTATACGCCCACACCGTCTGGTAGAATCCATAGCAGAAACCAGCTCCGTGTATCACAACCCTCCCCCCTCGCGACCCCGCCCTCTCGGGGGCCACATTACACTCTATTTTATCCACTTGCTTCATAATTGCCAAAGCCGAAACAATCTCAACTCGCCTCGACCCCGCCGATATTCCATCTCGACGCAGTTGTTGCCTAACAACTAACACAAACCGCCATCTTAGATGATGTCTTCGGGGGGCCCACGTTGAAGTTCGCGCACCGCAAGCATCATTCACACGCGCCGTTGCGAGACACACATGTGTGGCGAACACCAGGCAGCTCGGCCGCAGGGTGTGTACGCAACTCGATTTAGATCCTCGGCGAAGGCTGAGATGCCGAGAGACTCCCCACCGCGTGGAGGAGGGGCTGACGGCGGTAGAGTGTGTTAGGGCGATAAGGGCGACACGTAGGGGGTATTTAAACCCGCCCTGACGAAGACAAGTGCTTGTCTTGTTGTATTGACACAAGGTTGTCGGATGACAATTTGTGTCGAGCTGCCGTCTATTCTACTGAATTACCTTGACATTGGACTTGTGCCAGGCTGGCGTCTCTTCTACTGAATATTGGCGACATTTGGCCGAGGACTTAGTGTGCCAGGCTGTCGTCTCTTCTACTGATTATTGGCGACATTTGGCCGAGGACTTAGTGTGCCACGCTGGCGTCTCTTCTACTGAATATTGGCGACCACAGGACTTGTGCCGGGCTGGCGTCTCTTCTACTGAATTACCTTGACATTGGGCTGTGCCAGGCTGGCGTTTCTACTACTGAATATTGGCGAATATTGGCCGAGGACTTGTGCCAGGCTGGCGTCTCTTCTACTTCCGGATAATTATGTCACACTCACATCTATGACATTACATATATTTGGAAGCGGATGCGTAGGTATAACTGAAGGGGCCACCGAATTGATTCCTTACAACTATCAACACGTGTAGGTTCTATTTAATTTCGGTTCTTTCAGTTTTCCAGGAATGCATGGGCCATTTTCCAACTCAACATATAAAGTTTAATACCCCCGCAAAATATATTGGGCTAATATTTTATTGACTTCCACAAGACTTTCAAGGGTAGCTTCTTGCATAGAAATAAAGAAAGAAAACACACACCTTTGAGTGCTATACGTAATAGAGGTTACTGCCAAATTTCAGAGGGAGGAAAAGCAGTATATTCTGCCAATTGGCAGAAATCCACAAATAAATGTAATACGCTATTTTATTACCTAGTAAAATGATGGTCCGAAATTTTACTTTTTTTACATCAGTCTGCCATGATGCTATCTCCCAGCTTGAGGGGAGAAATGATGTGTTATTGTGTTTATCAACGTATCGTGACTGGATGGCATTAATACCTCCATTAATACAGGAGCTTACAAGGCAGTATTATCTTTTGTATTGATTATAGATTTGTCTCGTCGGGAAAATAATAGATTACGTGCATGTTGATGAAGCGCCGTCATGAGGCAAGGGAAAGAGATCATTTATAACATTCCATGTGAATAATTAATGACGCACGAGCATCGGCTGACTTAATGATAGCAGGACATATAAAAACACTCTTCTCGACTACTTTACCGACCACCTCGCCGAATCTGTGATCAATGGTTCTAGATGCATAATCCACTGCCATCTGTGCTTTTCCCAAAATCACTCGAAGGAAACCGTTCGTGGAAATTTACAATTTTCCGCGAATCATGATCGTCAGAGAGTTTCCCCAGCGGAAAATCGTCGCGGAAATTAATGGCTTGGCAACCGGGGTAGAAACAACTCAAGTATCGATTGCATTGTTATTAGTCTAATTTGGGAGTTCCGAAAAGAAAATCTGGTAAGAATTCAGTGTTGTTTCAGATCAATCAATATCCCTTGAATGTTGCAGTTTGTATTGTCAAGATATACCTACGCACTAGGCGAAATTAAAATTGAACATTAATTCGAATTTCTTCTGCATATTTTAAATTAAAATTGAGACTGTTGAGCGCTTTTACTTATAAGAAGGACCTTTGCGATATTGTTGTAAACAAGTGTCAAAACAGAGTCTTATGTGTTTGAATAAGCAAACTTAATCCCCATTTAAAATAAAACCAAGTGATTTAAGGTAAAGTATCCGTTCCCATGTCAAGACCCCTCAGAGTTTGCAATAATAACCAGCCTCAAGAGGCGGCCGATTATTGGCGTCATACAGATTTATTCCAAAACAGTTTTTACTGTGCGATGTTGTGTATGTCATACACACGCGCTTCATAAACACACGTTCATGTGGTTTACTTCGTACGAGGTGCATAAAATACGGAATGTTCGCAAGATAAACTATGCCATTAGCTTTGTCATTAGCAATAAAATATGTTTCATTCAGAAATCAATTGCCATGGGATTTTATTCCTTCTACAAATACATGAAAAGGAATAACATAAATGGAAGCTTATTTTATTCGTCTACTAATTTATTGAAGGCAGAAGATTAGCAACTCACTCAAAACTTACTATTGGTTGTACTTTAAGTACTTACTAGTCAGTAAGTGCAGGTGCACTGCAGTTTTCTAATTGCATAGCGAGAATTACACCGATTACTACAACTATTATGGAGTTGAAATAGCAATAAAGGGTATTATAATAACTTCAAGTACTCAGTGATTAGGAAACATATTATTATATTTGGTAGCAATTTACACGATTCATAACACGGATAATATCATCCGAATTGTTGAGATTCGTTCACACTTTCCGGCGAGCAAACGTCTGTGTGAACCGCGGACATAATGAAACCAGACGAGCCGGAAAAAAGACGTCGCTAAACATAAAAGCCCGGGGTGTGAAAACTGTTTGTAACTAGAGCAGTCGGTGGATAAAACACACCGAGAGAGAGCGCGCGCGAGAAAAGCACAGAGCATTGAAATCTAATGCAAATTCAATTATTCAATTGAATGCAGCGGATAGACGCAGAGCGGAAGCAGATTTTCTGTTCTCCGGTGCATGAAAACGTGATTGATTTTCACCCGGTCGTCTTGTGCAGCGACACTGACCTGCTTGCCGCGGCACGTATCGACGGAACGTTTATCCGTCGCGACGCCGTGGAACTACGCGACGGTGTAATTACTCGTGATTGGAACAACTCGTGGCGGTTCTAATTATGATGCAATTACTCTGTTGGCACAAAGAATCTTGTTTCTAACGAGCAACGTTGAGGGTTGTTTCATTGAAATATGATCCTTGATAGGTTTTGCTTATTGCAACGTTGAAAACTTGTTCAACGCTTAGAATGGAAATTGTCGACAAATCTCATCTCCAAGGAAATTCAATTCAGCATTATGTCGAGTAAATGTACAAAGTATCAACTTCGGTGCCAGTTACACGGCATTCTATGGGCGACAATGCGATCCAATACCGTGTTTTTTTTTCATTTTCAAAAGGTTTAAATAAGTGTGAACTCTTTGAAAGCTCCCAGGACGCTGACATGAAAGTTCACGCGAGGCGTGTGAACATGGAATGCTATGCCATGTTGCCACATGTTCCACTAACTTGCGTTAGAACATACTGACAAGGCAGTGTCAAGTCTACTCACCGTTATATTTCACTAGCGAATCTCTGCCGCTTTATGCTGAAATCTTTACAAAACTACAAACCAACCACGAAAAACTATTTCAGATACTTACATTTTCTCGGTTTACATTACGCATACCTTTAGATTCAGTGGATGTGCCATCTTTGTCATGCTTCACAGCATAATCTTAATATCACATCTCTATTTATATTCCAGTCTTTTCAAATCTCCCGCTTATATATCCCTTCCATTCCAGTAGATTTCTTCTTGGCAGATATTATTATGATATACCTCGTACGTGAAAATGTAATATTTCATAAAATCCGTATAACATTTCACATATTGCACAACATTCCTCTGCCTGGCGCACATGAGCTCACATGAACGAGCGCCATTGTGATGCGCCGCCACAGGCTTGCGGCTCATGGCACAGCCTCTCGTCGGCATTCGTTAAACAATTCGTTAAGCAGAGTGTCGGCGCATTCCGCGACCCCTGCCACGCAGGATGACTTATTCCTAGCAGGGTGGAACAATACGAGCGGGCTAATTCCACCGGGCAGTTGCGAGTTCCAGCATCGCTCAAATATAACAGCGGTAACACTGGGGGTTATTCCTTAAATACAGTCATAACTTTCGAACCGTACTGATTAAATACAATATTTTTGCCCCCAACTCAACGTAAAATGGGCTAAAATGTACCAAATAGTTCCCGTTGGGAATAAACTTACAGCCTCATGCTCAAAAGAATTTCCGGATTTATCGACGCAAGTGGCCAGAGTCTGCTGGATTCAGTTCATAAGATTATTAGCTCACGGTCCTGTGGTGTTGAGGACTGTCACCCGCAAATATCTACTTGCGGACGCAACTTCTTTTGAGCATGAGGCTGCATATGTATAAATACTAAGGTCAAATAAAAAAAATAAGTTTATTATTATTCAGATATTCATATTTTAAATAGTTTTAAAAAGTTAGGTTTTTTAAATTAGTCACACAAGAATACAAAAAAAAAATGTTGGGCACACAAAAAATAGCCCTACTAAAGTCCAATTTACACGGTACAATTTCTTGAACAACTTCTGTGTCACATTCGCACTTTTCATACAATTTTGTATTTATACGATGCAACTTCTTGTCACAGAACTTGAGCTCAGCTTTTATATCATAGAACATGTTCTAATTTCTATCAAGAAATGTGACACAGAAATGTGACACATAAGTTAAACAAGAAGTTGCTCCGTGTAAATTGGGCTTAAGTCTGAATTGACTTATCAGTAAGATATTTTAGGGATTTAAGATTTAGGAAATATCCCCAGTGTTTACCAACACTGCCGACTTTTAAAAGTGTATCTAATATTCTAATTCTATGGTTGGGGGAGCTTTATGAAGAACGTCCGAAGAGCTACTTTGCAAGTCCAAACTCCGCAGACTGTAAACAAATAGCGGCGCGTTCCCGAGTACATTCTTCTCCGTCGGCTTACCCGCGCGGTTGAAAGGAATATTTCCAGTGCGGTCTGCGATGTACTTCGTCTTAGTACGCATGCGCACATCGGATCAGGATCGACAGTGATGAATGTCCCACAGATGGGAATCCACCGGCCAATTTACTAATAGCAGAGAGATTGATGCTATTGCTTTCCCGATAGAATGCGGAAAATGGAATTGAATTGAGGTGCATTTTCAGAGGAACTTCGTGTTGATGTCAAGGCCATCCGTGACTGATTTTGACATTTGCAAATGTTTGAAAAACTTGAATGTCAAACCTAAAGGGGAGATTTTGCGGGAGGGTATTTCCTAAATTGACCTCAAAGAGATAGATTCTTGTTTCCCGCTAAGTCCAAAAGCCGATCAAGCTCTCTAAACTTGACCTTTAGCGCTGTTCAATATGCGTGAACTTCGCCCTGAGCCGCTTCTTCGGCCAGTAAATCCCGATGTCGCAGCGAACTGTCAGCTCTTGCCCGCTCATTATTATTCCCAAAGTCGAGCTGGGAACGACCGCTCGAAGCAGGGATTTCTTGCGGGAACGATCAGAGTTCCGCACGGTCCGTGGCAAATTACACCAATCCACTCTCCGGATCAATCGATGGCATTAGCGTACGGCAATCAATTCCGATGGAGCTCAATAATGAAACTGTCGATCGCTCCCCAGTCAATAAATACATCATGAGAAGCGAAGTAGTTTGAGAAAATTAAACGTGACGACAAACTTCATGTAATGGACAGCAAATCGCTATGGAAGCATCTGATTCTCTAGTTGGCTTTCATATACTTTATCGAGTGAAACCCGTAAACCGTTCCATTATGCTACTGACTATAGTGAACATATTTATTAAGTTGGAGAAAAAGCCAATACCGAAAACACTTTCGTTTCCAATTGACATCATTCCAACTCCAAATTTCAACTTAAAACACCCTTCAGCGCCCCCGTCCGAGTATATTGGCTACAAAACGAAAGAGTTCCGACTTCGGAGTTTCTCTTGTCGCAGTTATTGGTTCGGAACGAGTCCACCTTATTGGCCTCGCGAGGTCCGCGCAAACAATCAATTGTTCGACCCTCGCGGGCCGGCGGCAGTACATATTCGTACGTGTCCCATCAGTTCCTCTCGTCATTACACCTCTTCACTCCCGCCAACTGATATGGATAATAGAACGGAGCTGATGACAACTATTGAATCCGAGCGACCCGGATAAAAACTGCAATTTCCTCTCCGCCGTTCGTCTTCCCGAGCGCCTTATCTCCTCCGAATACGATTCGTTCAGACGTGAAGATCTCTCCGTATGGAAGCTTTCACGCTTATCTGGGGTAGTTATTACTGTGCAGTGAACCTCGGTGTCAAGTATTGTTCGCAATGCACTCGAACGAATACTGCATTAGAAATGCATTGGTGGCAGTCACGTAAATACGGACTTACTTCTAAAGCGAGTTCTCAAGTTCTGTTGATACACACAGACAGTAACTTCAAGACAATCGGATGGATTTTCAATTAAATTCTGTAGCGCTGTGCATATATTAAACTGTCGGAGAGGAACATGCATTCCTACATTGTACAAGCGTTAACGAACAATACGGGTAGACATTACACTGTATACCGTCTTAAATATCGGGATACCGCAGAATTGGAAATGGTCTGGCGTTCCGTTGAAGTTCTTTGGTTATAACGAGAACCTATCCTCGGTGGAAAACCGATAATTTCAGCTGCGGCAATGCAAGGAAACAATTATACCGAAGTTCTGCCGGTGAGAAGGCTTGCGATCGAGGTATGGATATTCGTGGGTAAGAAAGTTATCCAACTCAAGTTTCCTCATTAGCACACCTTGAGACGGCTTCGGATCGAGTATTATTACTTGAGAAACTCCCCGGAACTTTCGGGACGGCGATTCCTGGTGGAAAATATAAGACATATTATCTCCGTCGTCAAGTTGTTATTGATCAGGGTCGTAACTTAGAGGAGGGAACGGTGTCTCACGTACACACCATTCGGAGCAACAGCCGCATTACAAATGCGAGAAACGTTGCTAATTTAACTTCAAATGTGACATTATTAACTCAAGGGAGCGAAACTAACGAGAAATTAAAGAGCACAGCCAGAGACAACATTTTTTTGAATATGTTCTAAACGAAGAAGATTTGCTTTTGCTTTGAAGCAAATTCGGGTTTCTTTCAATGGACCTCGTTATTATTATTGTAAGTGCGTTTGACTAAATTCATAAAGTAAGAATCGCAATCTCCCTCTTTCTTCAGATTCTAATTGGTCTCGAATGAATCTCTGCTAAGGACTTGAGATCTCCAAGTTTCAGAGAAACGATGGAGTCATTGAGTACGCAGCACGAAACCTTTTGAGCGCGTCTTCGGGCCATATTCTTCCCCATCTAAATCTCAGACCAAGATCACGACTGTTCCCCGCGAAATTGTGTTAACTCCGAACTCTCTTTGAACGTCTATTAAAGAGAAGGTACAGCGAGAGATGCTGTGATAGCGGGGATGAAAGAGGATGGATATAGAACGCGTGTGACGTCATGCATTACGGCTGATTCTCCACCAATAAATGCCGCTCTAGTGGCCACTTTCAGCTTGATTCACATTATCGATCTCGCCGATGAGAGAGAGAAGGACGGAGAGATGGGCGAAGAGGACAGTGAGAGAGAGAGACAGACACGAGTCACACCTGATTTCTCATTCAAGATGGCATCTTCTCAAGGCTCCAATAAGCGATATGTTAATGGCCCACACGACTAAAATTTAGAGAAACCGACGAAGAAATTACTGAAATTTGAATATCTTAATTGGGCTTTTTGTAATATTTCCATGTAGGAACATGAAGAACGAGAGAAAATATCACAGAAAAAAAGCCCACGATTTTTCACAAAAATCTTCGCAAAAGGATTCTATCTCACTCAACTTTTTGCACCATGCAAAAGTACTATCATTATATTTTATTGTACTTCTTAACTTAACTTTTTTTTATCATTTATGGTGCTCAAAGATCTCAACTAAATTACTTCCAGATTCTCTGTAAAAGGTTCACACTTTATTTGGCGCAGCTCATATTACTAAATCACTTTAAAATATATTATAATCTGTATTTCGCAAAAGCCTCTCGGAGCAGGCCCTCGAGAAGATCCTTGGCTCTGTGAAAACGTGGTACATCAGCGCGCGCGGTATCTCAGCCATCACCCTCCTTTGTTAGACAACTGCGAGTGCACGAGCAGGCTTATCATCTCGGCGGCACATCACTGACGGCAACGTGGCAACGCCGCCGCGGTAATGGCGCAGAGATTCCCATTACAAACAGCTTAGTTGTGATAAATCTCGCTGGATGGCGTGTCAAGTGCTCGCGAACTGATAATATATAATTTGCTCTCGGCTATAATCACGTTAGGCATTAGAACGACGTGACAGGGACAGTTCAGGGTCGATCCCAGGTCGTCTGGGCATGACACGTGCGAGTAGAATGCATGTACTGTCGTTGAAAATAGTTCTTTTTCATATGACAGCTTGGTTTACATTCAGTGAACAACGGAGATAATTATAAATACAACTCGATTGTTTTGATGTAAAAAAGCTAACAAAATTAGGATCAATATTCCTAGTATTTAAATCAAAACGTGACCCGCATGTAACTGTTCATTGTCATCTGCCCCTATTCGAGTGAATTAATTTCAAACCAAGCAATGATTTTAATCAAGAAACAAGATCTTGAACCAAACTTTGAGCTAATTCAAGCAATGTTGTTTCACTCCATCTTATTCATCAATGTATAAGTTATTAAATTATTGTTATCACTTCTTGTTAGGTTATGTTTTGATATTGAATCATGATTCAGAACAATGATCCATAAAGTTATTTCAGTTTTACATGAATTTATATGTAAGTTTCGAACGCTATTCCAGAACTGGAGAGATTGTTCCCACATGGCGACGAAAGAAAATGACTAACTGTAATCGCCCCACCCCCGCTCCTTGGTCGTTAGAGCGTCTACTTCCTGGCCATTTGGCATCCGACGCCCGGCTTCCTCGTCGGCCCGATGACCAGCGCGGCGGGCGACAGTGACAGATGGCTAATCACATGCACGCTCACCGTGTTCCTTTATGTCCGCGACACCTCACCTGCGATCGATCACGGAGCGCCGAGGTGCAGCACAATGGAACGCGGCACAAGACTGACACGCCGGTCAATAGCGCGGTGCACAAGTCATATCTGACCTTATGACCTCGAGCCATTCTTTTGGAGGTGCACACAATAGGTTTACTTGTTTCTGGTCATATTTAAAAACCTTTGCTTCTTCGAAAACCTTACTGGAGCTACGGAATTGGAAGGGTTGAAGTTTGTTTAGGTTAGGCTGAGATTGTTATACCTCAAATTACACGTTTCTTTGCAATTTTCTAATAGGTTTATAAAGAAAGATACATTCTTATCATTATTGCTGGACCATAGAGCTGCGTAAAAAGCCACACACTAAGATCCATTACTAACTACTGCGTAACCACTTAGCGTAGATCAATGTATTCTCGCATTTTAGTGCTGCACAACCGAATAATACTATTTCTTTTCAACTGTTCTTGGCTCAAGTGAAAATCAGTGCTATTGTTCAAAGACATATTTCAAAATATAAAGTTTTCGCATTGTAAATTGAACGCAATCTATCAGAATTACCACTGAAAAGTATTGATGCAGCGTCATTTCTAAAGGTCTCTAGACAAAAGTCCTATTTCACTCCCAGTGAAAGCAACTCATTTATATCCATTTTCAAATTGCATAAACACAATGCACAATTTGTCGTACTTGATCCTCAAGGGATCGCTCATCAGCGCTCTTTTCACAAGATCTCGAACTGCGCCATGCTCTTTTCACTAGTAGTTGAACAAGCCTTGGTTAAATAACCAAAATTAATTATAAGGAAGGCAATATATTAACAGTTACTCTAGTTTCACTCAACCCCGTGTATTCCTATTATCTTTACGTGTAGGTTATTTTATTTTATCAGATTTAAGATAAACCGAATAATTTGGAATTTTTTCCAAGTGTCACCGATTCAGGTACATCGCATAGGTACATCATAGGTACAAAATTATCATCGCGGTGATAAATATTCGATACAAATCACTCAGCTGCGATGGTTTCTGAAGTTTAGTAACAATGTTCAAAATTTTCCAGCCGCTTTCCAGTCATTTGACAAAACAAACCCGTGGCAAACAAGCTACACATGTTATCAACACAGTGAAGTGCTCCAGTGTTCGCTGAAATGGAAGCGTGAACCATCTCCTTATGTTTGCACAACATTCTACTATAGAAAATATTCCCTATTAGCTTTTTCTCCACACAATATAAAACCGGAAGTTTGTTCTTTACAGGTACAAGCATGAAACTTCAAATAAACATTGTGTTTTCACTACTTTTTACACCCAACCAGAACGCTGCAAACCTAGTTAATTTAGTCTTATTTCAAAATTCAGTTTGGAATTTAATTTATTTACTGCCATTCTGTTTATAAATTGAGAATTAAATAGTATAAACTAGAGAATCTCCTTCACAACGGAGAACTTTTCAAATAAGCATTGTTTTATCACAGTTCCACTCGAACTTAGGGAACTCCCCACAAACACAATAGTTTCTCGTCGTAATAATTCCTCTGTGCTATTGCATGGGCGGGTGGAATAGTTCGGTATTATCTCCGGCGGCAGAAGTCGGCTGGAGATCGAGAGGCTGGAGATATTGGTCCATAATCTCACGCTATCTCCAGCCGCCGCTATGCAGGATCAGAACAATGCGCGCTTGTGGGTGATATATCGGTTAGAACGAGCTTCAAATATGCTGACCATGGCTATACAGAAATGCAGCGATATTTCTCCAACGCCGGCGTTTGCAAGAAGTAAACGGCCTCTCTATTTTACATTATGGAGTTAGACGATAGGACAACGAAAAAATATAACATACGTGATACGATACACATTAATTGAAAATAAAAAAAAAAATCTTTTGCTTTTCTTGTGTTTTGACTAAGTACAATTATTTTCATCCATGTACACTCGGCCAAACATAAATTGATCGTTGATCAAATTTGATTGACTGATACATGTTAGATTGCACCATCCGAAGTTAGTCCAAGCGATCTCCTTGTCTCACTCTAGTAGGTGACCTCACATTTCAACGATAATAACAAGCTTTGATTGGTTATGGGTCATGACCAGCAGTCATTCAAATTTGATCGACGATCAATTTTTGTTTGGCCGAGTGTACAATCTACAGCGGGGTTTGTGTTTGAGCTGTATGCATGACTCCATAGATTATCCTTTAAATTTATAAATAGCTTATAATAAAAATGATGAGGACGACTAAATTACAATAACCTAACCACACCGTTTCATATTTCTGTAAAATCATCTATTTCCTATAGCAGAGAACAGCAAGCCAGTGTACATTTAACCATGGAGAGACTATAGAGCACCCCTACCCAAGCCAACTCTGCAGAGCGGTATACTGCGGCATTTCTACACACCGTGGACAGGGCAATTAGAATAATTACAAGTAGAGATGGAAATTTATTATTTGCCGCGGCGATTTCCCTTCCTTCAGGTTTGCGTGGTTTGTGCTAAATGAACATGTGGAAGACACTGGTTTCAACAACTTATACAGGAATTGGCAGGGAATCGCGATTCAAAATATACTTGCGGTTTTATGACATTTGTTTTAACGTCTAAGAAAATTTGGAAATTACTCTGTGCTTCTGACTTCTGAATAATTAACGAGCTCTACTTTAGACGTAGTTTCTTTCTGGATATTAGTTTTCAAAAAACCTAGATCGAAATGTATCTCAAGCCCAGCATTCCCGCACACTTTCTTCTAAATAGGTCACACAGTAAAGCCGGGAAAGCTGTGTACTTATTGCTGGTCTGAAAACCAAGGAAGTCCATCAGAAACAAGCCGGCGTGATTCAAAAGCGAGACAATATGGAATCATGATGACGTGACAATTGCATCCCCTGCAGTTCCACGAGGTGCAAACGCTCGTTGCATTCCCAATCACCTCAGCTCCTGGCATCGCATCTTCTGATCTGTAACTGTGTCTTGCTTGAGAGTGGCTGCAGTTTTAGAAGTCGCGCTCGGATTTCGCGACGTGAGCGGCAAGAGTTAAGACAACGTGAACCAAGTCTCGGTTTGATCAACTTGATTTCAGTAAATAAAATATATAATCTGTATACCACAGCCTGATTTGTTCAATTAGAATAATTAGAAGTACCTAGAGATGGAAATGTATTATTTGCCGCGGCGATTTCACTTCACAATCCAATCAGAACACACAAAGTGTTGGAAAACACCTAATAATTTGTTGAAAAGTTAGTTAACTTTGGGTGTAAAACAGATGGTAAAACTTGGTAATTACCAATATATTTGATCAAACATGGCACGTCCGTAACTGAACTGTCAATTCCGCATTAATAGTTAAAACATTACCCTACTTCCATCTATATAAGAAACTGTGAAATAAACTGTATATTTATTGTAATTCGCATTGGGTTTAGCGAATAAGGATCACTGTATGGAAGGATATCCAATAAGACCTGGGATTCGATTACGAGATAAAGTATCCAATACACTCGGATTTGAAAAGATTTCAATGGCTCTTAAATTTATATTATATCCGGTTAGGTAACACTATTTAAACTTTAAAAATTGGTGGCACCAACTAAACAAGTGCCGTATAAATGCAAAACAAACAAATAGAGTAAAGTATAAAATTGACACGATCTCCACAACTTGTCTCTTGGCTGAATTTATCTCTAGGACATGAAAGTAGCTACCTCACTTTAGACTTAGAGCCTCTTGAAGTCTGAGTTCAAGTCCCGCCTTGAGCTGCTGCTCAGCCATCTTTCAGAGAAGTCTATGACGTTCATAATTAGTCCCAGATCTTTGGAAGCATGCAGCATTTCTTCCGAAAAGGCAATTTCAAATATGCAACGATAATCTTATGCCTAATGATAGTGAACTGCCAATAGGGCTTTGATGTCTTTATCTTTTGAATATTTCGACTTAAAATTTATCAGATGCATCAAACTATACAACTTATTCATACAATTTAAACTAACCTAATTTGCATATTTCATCATAATTAACTAAATGTATTTAATACTGAACGTCTTTTTCTTCGTTCTAATTGAATTGAGCAATCAATATCTGATTTTATACGCTAAAACTCACGATTTTACTAGTTCAGAATCTTGTGTACAATCTAATTGACAGCCTCTAATTCGCCCACTAATCTATATCGGCTCATTCTGGTGACAGATTAGCCCGGCAGATAGATGCCCTATTGTCGGAAAACTGTGTGAAAGCGCAGCGATCTCCAGCCAGCCACATCCATCATCCGCGCCGCCCGCTGCACTCATGACACATTGTTCTCCTGTCGCCATCCTTGTCGCTCCTGCACTAAATCAATGCATCCCTCTCTCTCCTCCCACGTGATGACCGCCCGGCAAATTACAACGGCGCTCACCCAATTTGCCGGGGTTTTGACGAACTGCTCCAGTTTTCGGCTCGTTCATATGGGATTCAGCACTCTTTTTTATATGGGTATTATGTTAGTCGGTTGATGTTTGAAAATGTTAAGTCTAATTCGAAATAAATTTCGTCTCTCTCTAGTTATTCCTCCTCTTACTCCAGATTTCCATCCGCTTAAACGTCATGGGTATGTGAATTCGAACTCCCTCAGTTAGACAATTCGGGATTTAGTCTCCGGATTTACTGCTCTTGTATCCTAAAAGAGTCTCTCCCTCTCTGCATTGGTCGACTTTTTGCCCGCAGTGCGATTCTTTTCTCTCATGAAGACTCTGTATCCTACACTTGCCCTATTTGCTGGTAAAAACCTGACATGCGATAGTAAATACAATGTTACAAGAGAATCCCTACTCTCTGTGGAATACGTCATAGAAATAGAGAGGTATTTGATATGCGATGTGTTTACGTCCCAGTAGTAGAATTTCAAGAAGCAATGAAAATTCCCTCGAAAACGTTCTGATATTATTATACGGTTTAGCGTTTCGAAGGAAGAAATTGTGAAGACAACAAATTCTGAACAGATCCAAGCGAGATAAACTGACAGTATTTGTTAAAACCAACCTCGTCAGACAGTTTTTAAGCTAAAAATAGAATTAGTTTTCATTACCATTCCCACGGGAAGTAGTAATTCACAAGATCGCGTGCGGTCATTGTAATTGTATAAATAACAACAATATAATCATCCAAGCTTTTCGGTAATTACCATGTCCGCTCAAAGCAGGACCACCAAGATAATTTTTTCCCGCCGTCCATTGTCTCTCGCCTATATTCTAGGTCCTGTCTTCCCAACTAATCCCACATCGTGTAATCCCTATTCCAGCTGTCTTGATTAGTGCTGCGGCTAAGCGCATGAAATGTGTCCGAGCGGACTCGCTACTAAGTAGTACGTCGGTCTACTAAGTAATCTAATTAGTAGCCTGCTGTCCGGCGGCATTGTGTTGTGTGTACTTGCCATGTAAATATCATCATTGTGGGGAAGAACGGGCGAGGTCACGAGACGGCGGCCAAGCGGCGGAGAAGGTTGGTGATCTGATCGTTGTTCCCCGGGGGCAAGAGGAGTCGAACGTTAATTGATTGTTAATTAAATACTCTCGAGTTTACTTTGTAACGGACGACTGTTGAAAGAGAATACGGCTCTGCGAACAGTTGATTTGAAAACAAAACGTTCCAAATGTGAGTCTTGATTTAAAAACAAAACGTTCCAACTAATTCGAATTCAAAAGCACATCGTTCGATTTGGTTCGATATATTCAACAAGATTACATTTTAGGAAACGAACTCTTCTCCTAACTAGAAAATAACACAGATGACCACATCCGAATATTTCATTTTGAAATAATGTTATGTCTCTTTCTTTGAGCAAATGTTTTGAAGCGTATTGATTATGCCAACTCTTTTCCTCGATACACCAGTCCTTTTAGTCCGCCATGTTGCGTAGGGCAATGATGTTACTTCGAAAACTGCGTGTTCTTCGGTAATCAAAGAAGGTGGATGATTGAACCATTAGTTCTAAGCGAAAAGGCAAACACACTGGGAGCACCGAGAAGGATATAAAAAGAAACGACCATCACTTACCGACTAAACGTACACTTCAAACACTCTCTATGTTAAATAGAGGATAATGTACAATTTTAGGGAGGACATGTATACGTGAACTGAAAATCCTGAGTGCACTTACAAACTAAATAAAACCGAAACAACAACATATTTTTATCCATAAGCTCTAACCTTGACCTGGCTGTTGCGACATGTGGAAGTCGTAAAGTTATTTAAAAGAATATTCGATTCGCCTCCCACAACCCGAGCGAGCAGTAAATAAGGGTGGATTGCAACTTGATGCAAGAGTTTCAAGTCCGCTGATGACCTACTTCTGTTCATCGACTGCACTTCATGAATACCATGATTATGAACTATGAAATTAGCCGGCGAGTTCTCCTCTTTTCCTCCCGAATCTCCGGATTGAAATACTGGGAATTGCGTTCGTCGCAGAACTGAAAGAAGTCATTTACATGCAAAGTGAAAAACTAAATTATTTTTAAATGGACAAACCTTGGGACCTCTGATGAAAATGTCTTTGTGCTGTTTTTTTTCAACTCTCTCCTCTTTTCGCTAACAAATTATCGCGGCATTTTTTCAACTTTTGGGAAAATGGCGACTATCCACAGTGACTGGCACTTTAAATTAATTCTGAAACTCCTGGCACGTAGTTAACTGTATATATCTTTAAAAATACACGAATATTCCATAAAACCTATTCTTTGTTATTGCGTATAATTACTTTTGAAAAGCACGGCGCCATGCTGTCACGGATCCACTTTGTTTATTGAGACTTTTTCAGTTTAGAGATTCGAGCAACCGGCGTACAACTGAAATAATATGGAAAAGAACTGCAATTGGTGCAAATATTATGCACGCTTTGGTTCACAATTGGGACATGACGTCGCAAAAATGAATCGTTCTGTTTTGGTTATTGCTGCATTCATTTTTTTAATAAAAAAAGTCAGAATGCTGCATACATTGCTTGTCAAATGACAGCCAACACATTTACCTATAATTTAACAAAAATTACGCTGCAGAAACTGTTTTATATTTCAACAGAAACAAAAAAACTAAATGCTGTTAAAAAATATAGCGAAAAGCATGCTTAGTTGACGTTTTAAATAATTGACACGTAATCAATTACAAAATGTAATACAAAAGTCATTTGTGATAGTTAATTATCTACTGAAAGTATGACACTTCACGTAACAAGTTTGCTTTCTGGATGTGAAAAAGTTGAATACGCAATATAATTATTAAAATTAAAATGTAGGAATTGTATATTATGAAGCAATTAACTGAATATAAGCAACATCATGAAAACGAACAAAAATATAACTCATTCATCAGAATCTTAGTGACGAAAAAACAGATTGACGCTAAAAGTAATACAAACAGGACGTCAAGTTATGATATAAAAAACTTTATATTCTCGTGTTTTGTGTCCGTGATGAACAAAATCTCAGCAATTAGCAGTAATATAAAGCGACCATCCGCACGCACACGGAGATCACGTTCTGTCTAAATCAACTCCGATCGCGATACGTCCATCCTGAGCAGTTTGCGACTCATAAAGATGATGTTTCCGCGCCTCCCACTGAGCAGCATTTCATCCATCTTGTCACGCAAGTCTTGCTCTAATTGGACGCTTCCTCCATGATGCCATTACATTGCGTCAACA
Organism: Leuctra nigra; assembly: GCA_934045905.1. NCBI lineage: Eukaryota > Metazoa > Arthropoda > Insecta > Plecoptera > Leuctridae > Leuctra > Leuctra nigra. Next base: position 13,922,997 of record OW203767.1, on the reverse strand, counting down.
TGACAAGTATGCACAGCAAAACAAACAATACTCATCTCAAATGCTACGTAAATTCAATTTAAAATTTCGAATCTTTTTAATCACCGCCCACTTAATTTTCGAAATCAATTACTAGCGCTGATACTTGAGTAGCGGCAACTACCCAAACTATCAGTTTAAAAACGTTCCATTTAGTATTCAATAACGAATATTTTTCATAATATTCTGCGCTGGTGTTCGATTATTATTTTAAATATGAGTTTGAAAATATTATTTCAACAATATTGTGTGACAAGGTATAGACGTCCTAGCATTGCTTTAGGCAAGTAAATTTAAACAGAATTCTCTATACAGTTTCCTGCGTCAAGCTAATTGGTCCAGTGTTTATGGTTCAGAGATCTCGCACCATATCTGCACACAGATTATGCACAAGATAAACGCTGTGAATGAAGACAGGATTATTTCAATAAAGCGGCGGGGTTTCAATTGTTTCGCATGTCGGCAAGAGCTCGGTGCGTGGATGAGATGTGTAGCTGTTGCTGATGTCTGCATTTAGCGCGCTAAATCGACGAGAACGAAGACGAGTTACTTTACTTCTACAACACGAGTGAACGAGCACGATTTCATGTCTTAGTCAGAAAAAATATTAGAATCCACTAAATGCTTGGACGGTCTGGACTCGATTTAATATCCTTGGACTCCAACCAGACATTGATTAGTAAACATCTAAATTAAGAATACCCAGTTGTTCTGAGAAGAGTTCTTTGTTGACTCGGTCTTTGTTGATTACATTTTCATACATTTTTGTTTGCTTTATTGATACGTAATTTCGTTGGTTTCCAATTGTAGATACGTTGTGCGATGTTGCCAACTTGTGCAATGAACAAAAGGCACAGACAGACATGCTAATTAGCTAATGTAATACAGTCTGCGGTCAGGATTTTGATATTTGTGAAACGGATGGTCGTTGACAGCTAGTATAGATAGGTAACATTGCTAGTCTCCTGCTTTGCGATTGATGTTACTCACGGTTGGTTTGGTACAAAAGATAAAATAAAATTCTAAACCAAGGTAAATTTTATTCCATAATAAATGTTTGAAACCACATGAGAGCAAATATAACTAACTTCCACCAAGTCTATCGGGGAACGGTCACTTTGTAAATATTCCCGGAAGCGTATTGAAACGAGGCGTCTGGAATCGAACCCGCGGCGATCTGGGACAAAAGCTGATTAATCATTCAGCAGTGGGTGAGACGGAGCCGCAAGTACATGTGAACGTATCGAGCGACCGACATCAGGTGTATAGCGTCTCTGTGCGGACGTAACGACCTCGCGCACGTGACGACCTCTTGCGACACGGCACGAGGACCTACTGTCAAGACACACCGACAGTCTCGTTGAGATAGACACAGTTGGAGGGGATGAATAGTTCCTCTTTGTGCATACACTATTTTATACAAAAAAATACTTATTTGTTAATATAACTAAGAAAACGCTTAGAAAACATATACATTCATATTGAATTGAATGATCCACTCAGTCAACATAAAAGTATAATATGCTTTTCATTGAAACTTGAAAATAGCATCGAAGCACTCTGGTAGATATAGCAAATCAGATTCAGTTGCAGTGGAACTGAAAAAGTTCCAATAAGAATAAGTTCATTTCAGTAACAGTAACAGAAAAAAAGAGATCCGTGTCAAAAGAGCCAAAAGGAGTCGCTCGCTCAATAATTTTCATCTCGTAAAAAATGTCAATGATGCACAAATAACGATTAATCTTCTACAACTTATGTAGCAAAAGTCGGCAATTGTTCTGTGCAATTTAGAGGCCTTAAAAGGGCCGTCTGCAACGTATCGCCTGCTATATATTATAGTCTGTCGGCATATTCAGGTAAATAGTCGTGGCAATCTGAGCTAAGGATTTTAGCAAGTTTTTTTTTAAGACAAAGAGACTACACTTCCTTTCAGTAATTTCACTTGCTCTAATAACATAATTGCTCAACCCAGGTACAATTTAAACTTGATGTCGTCTTGTAACCGAAATGACAAGAAAATTACAGTACCTACTTCAAACGTCAAAAAAGTTGAACGTAAAACAAAAACCGCACAAAAACCTGCCATGTTTTTCTAATCCATTTCTCATGTACTTGAGAGGACGCCACGTCACCGCCATGAGTCACAATATATCGCCGCAACTCGGGCGCCCATTGGTCGCCGGCGTCGCCTCGAGCACGCCGATTGGTCGCGAGGATATCGACGTCGCGACGCCCGGCGACGTCACGCGATGACTCATCCGCCAGAAACATGCCCGAACATGTGGAACAGGAGGCGGGTGATTTAGTGGAGGCGAGAGCGACGTCCGCGTGGCGCTAATTCGAAGTAATAAGTTTCTGATGTGGCGTTTGAGGTTTGTTAGCTGCAGGTGGAGGATGTCGTTTGATGGAGGAGGAGAGATAATGAAATAGAACACCGACCAGGTCAAGTTTCCCGCGCGATATTATCTAGCTTCTGCTCATCAAATTAACAAAGACTAATTAAAACTTAAAATTGGGTTTGGCTTCTGGGTAAACAACAAAGCTGAACCCGTAGGGTGTCTTACGCGTCTTGTTTCTTAATCTAAATTATATATGTTTCTTAATTTTGAAAGTACAACATCGGCCACCAAAAGTAGTGAGAATGATACTAAAATAAGTTTATAAAATTAATTTGAAAATAATCCCATATATTTCATTGGAAATTTAATGTCGAACAATAAGGATTTATGCTCCTTAGAAAAAAATGTTGATGCTCACAACAAGTGGTGGCAGAAGTGGGACATTCGAGCCCTGCTTAATTTTAGTTCGGATATGATTCTCTAGTTCATGATTAACAGCTTGTCCAGACTCTTTGTCTCCCATTAGTTACAAATCTATTATAAGAATCAGTTACACGAGAAAACAATATTGTCGGTTTCAATCACATCATGTTCAACCAAGACTGACCGACTATTTATGAAGTTATTTCAAGTAATTGTTTCATGTCAGGAGTTCGGACAGAAATAGAAGAATATCTTTACGTATAACAATTCGAAACCTATACATAGAATTTCATTAAAAATTCTATTTTCATTTGAACATTAAAGGTCCCATATTTTAAGACGGCTGGGTAGTGAGTTTGACATTTGAAGAGTTTTTTAATCGATTTTTATCAATGTCTTTTATCAATGTAACTGTTAACAAAATAAGGCTTTGTACGACTATTCAGAACAGTTCAATGAGAATAATTCCATAGCTTGTAATGGTTTATTAGATTTACTTTGTCCTACAGACGTTAAGTGCCCGAAAATTAGTAAAATTATGGCACTAAACATCTGTTGGACAAAATAAAACTAATAACTTATTCCAAACTATGAAATTGTTTTCATTGAACTGTTCTAAATACTATACAAAGTTCTATTTTGTTAAAAATTACATTGGTAAAAGATATTGATAGAAATCGATTAAAAACCTCTTCAAGGCCACGCTCACTACTCAGCCCTCTTCTTTCACCACTTGGGACTTGGCTGACAATATCGTCCGGCACTCTCGCCGTCTTCTCAGCGTCTCGTCCGTGCCTGGATCGATGAGCGAGAGGCGATCTCACTGACTGGACCGGACTGGATGCTGTGTATAAATCACACTCTGATAGGCGCGTAAATCACGGCTGGACGCGAATGCACGATGATCAACCCGTCGAACACAACACAATCGCGCCGATATCTCAATCACTCACGCACGCGATAATGACGATCGAGATTGTTATTACATAATGAGGAGTGCGCGTCGATAACAAAAATGTGTGATGACTAGAGGCAATGCAAAATTCCACAAACAATGGAAATTAAACGCATTTATGCACCACTGCACTGTTTGACGGACCAGGTTGGCTGAGTGGTAACGCTCTGAACTTGTATTCCGGAGGCCCGGGTTCGATTCCCGCGGTCGTCCTTCCCGACTGGGGTTTTTTCGTGGTATTCCCTCAGTCGACAGGCAAATGCTGGGAAGGTCCCCTACTAATAGGCCGCGACCACCTCCTTCCCACCTTCCATCCTTACCTAATCTTCACCATAATCTCCCAATCATCCTCATAATCATTCAACCGTCGCCATTATCCTCGCTGACAGTGCGACGTTAAAAAACCACTGCAGATGTAGGAGCATAATCTACATAATGTATGCTGACCACCTTAATGATGTGTTAATGTTTAACCTTAATGTTTAACCTGTTTATTAATTTTTTTTAATGATGTGTTATCTATAGTGATTCTGTGATATAGATATTTTTTAATGATTCTTTTAGTGATTTTAAATACTCTGTTGACGAGGTTCTGTATGGTTTTATATAGAACCGATTTAGTTGTAATTTGTTTTCATTGTTTGTGATATGTCTGTTGTTGATGTCCTCATGTTTTTATTATATTGCACTTGTATAAATGTACGTGCACATGTATTTTATATTTCGGCCCTGTTGACAATAAAGAATAAATAATTAAGTAATTAATCATATTTATTTCTTTCCCTCTTGAAACAGAGAATATGAGCGAAAAAAGCGAACGTTTTCTTTAAAATTCCCTTTTGACTATTGTTCTAATATGACCATTATATTGTAGGTATTTATTTTCCATGTTCGCTTAACGTTTGCGCTTGTTATTGAGCGAGCGAAGCGAGCGTCTCCTTTTGGCTCTTTTGGCACGGACCTCTGTTTTTTTTTTTTTTTTTTTGATTTTTTTTTTTTGTTTTTGTTTTTGTTTTTGGCTGCTAATAGCCGATACACAGGTCGCACCGTTTCACCGATCGATCTGAAATTTTGCACACATGTAAAACCAACCTTCTCTGTTTGCAGACCCTAATTTTTTTGAAATCCATTCATTGGTTGAAATTTAATTAAACATCTCCTGATAGGCTGAAAAATGAAAATGGACTTCGACAAATGTGATCGACCTTATATTTTGCATGGTCATTAGGACCAACATTGTCTCTTATTTTACAAATTTTCAGCCAAATCCTCCCATTGGTTAAAATTTAAAAAAATATTTCATGTGCTTTTTGAAATTTAATCCAGAACCGTTTGACCGATCAACTTATATTTTGTATGGTCATCGGGTCCAACATTATCTGTATTTTTGACAATTTTCAGACTAAACTGTGTTTAAATTCAAAAGTTATCGACAGTTTACGGATATTTTGCGTGTTGGCTATCATATTTCTCGAATTTCATATTTCACGGAATCTTCGAATCTTCACTTCAAGGTTGTTAGAGCAGAAACTTTCAAACGTATTATGAAACTGATATGACCTTTTAACATTTTTTTGAACGATATCCTGTCATTTTTGGAAATTAACAAGGAATCGTTCAATCATAAAGGTTCAATCGATCAACTTAAAACTTTGCGTGGTTATTGGGACCAATATTTTAGGAATTGTTGGAGATTTTCATACAAGTCTGTGACGAAATTCAAGAATTATTGGCTTTTAAGGACATTTTCGATAAACATAATTTCGGTTCGAGGTGTTGCGCGTATCCGTGCTCGCTCATCAACGCGTTACTCAGAGCGTTTTCCTAGTATCATCATTTTCGGTTGTTATCTGAACATCTTCTGAGACGTATGCACACATGTGGCGGACATAATATCGTCAAGGTTAGATATTCGGTTATTCGGTCGCGGCGCGGTTCAATGTACATTTGGACCCTCGACGGGCCGTTTATCGTGACGTTTCGACGATATTTCGAGTAAAAACGACCCCTGTGAGGGCCATCGCAGCAAGTACCTATTGAGAACCGACCAACGAACAAAAAATGTCGCTTTATCATCTTCTCGAACCAACTTCTGCAGTGATATCGTAAGCCAGTAACAATAACAATATGAAGTGTTTAAATGTTTCCACTTAGAGTTACGATCCTAGATCGTTACGGTCCTAGAGAATTGTTTACTTCTGTCTGTCAAATTAGATAATGTGATCAATTCGACTTCATTTTAAAAAAATTAAAAAAATAATTTGTGTTAGGTATTTTATTTGATTTTTTCTCATTTATTAATTTTTTGCCTTGACATTGCAGTATTGTGTGATCTCGTAGACAAGAACTTCAATGGACTAAATGCGAGCAAAATTCTCAAAATCTTCGATAATTGTAAAATCACAAATCATGTTTAAATCAGACCCAATTCCTATTATACACGACATTTTCGTGAGATGTTCGGATGGATTATGATTTGCTGTGATTTTGCGAACCTGTTCCACAGTAAAAATAACTTAATTACCAGCGATTGAAATCCGTGAACGTAAAACATCCTGACGATCAGACAGCTGTGAGACGTGATTTAACTCTGTGTGCGTAGCTAATTGACAATTTAAAGAACGCTGCAGCGCGGCATAATCAAGAGATTAATCGACTCCATCGAGAACCGAGCGAGAGGGAAAGAGTAAAAGCGAACGCAGCGAGAGAAACAGTAAAACCGAACGCAGAAAGAGTAAAAGCGAACGCAGCGAGAGAGAAAGAGTAAAAGCGAACGCAAGGAGAGAGAAAGAAAGAGTAAATGCGAACGCAGCGGCTGTTTGCTGAGTGGTTGCGAGAGTACCAGGTTCGAGGACTAAACCACGGTGTTCGCTTTGATGTGAGAAAACTTTTTGTGTTGGATGTGGATTTAGATTTAGAATATTGCCCGTGAGGCGGGCGTGACATTTATTTGTAATACGAGCGTTTGATCTGAAACAGATGATACTGTGGATCTAGGAAGTTTCTTCTTGTGAAGCAGGCATTTTCAATAATGGGATACAAATACATAGGGAGGACACACGTATGAAATTACTACTCAACGCATTAGCCATCGATTTTATTCCGCCTCTTTGGAAGGCTAGGATTCGATTCCCTCGGCCGAAATTCCAATGAAAAAGATTTTTGGAATTTCCTCAGCCGAGAGGCAAATTCTTGGAAGGTCCTTCCTAATAGGCGACAGCTACAATCTTCCACTTGACAAAAAAAAAACGCTGTAAAAGAGCTACCCTTCATCATACTCAAAATCATAGCAAAGCTAAATAAACAGCAGACATTTAAAAATGATTTATTAACTATTCCTTCTCGATGAATTATGTCAACCTAAATATTTATTGCTGCGTTTAAAGCGCGACTGGAACGCCACTTATAATCTCGCCGTGCTGGATTAGGTTGTCATAAAAAGCTGATGTGCAGTATGAAGGAACTAGGCAGCCAATCACGTGACGGGAAACATCGCAATGGCGGAGGTGCCGTCGTCACGTGACGGCGCGCGTGCGACCCGCCGCCGCCACCAATTGTAGTGAGCATGAAATGCGTGAGTAATAGTGGACTGTATAACGCAGCCAATCACGTGAAGGGAAACATCGCAATGGCGGAAGTGCCGTCGTCACGTGGCGGCGCGCGTGCGACCCGCCGCCGCCACCAATTGTAGTGAGCATGAAATGCGTGAGTAATAGTGGACTGTATAACGCAGCCAATCACGTGACGGGAAACATCGCAATGGCGGAGGTGCCGTCGTCACGTGGCGGCGCGCGTGCGACCCGCCGCCGCCACCAATTGTAGTGAGCATGAAATGCATGAGTAATAGTGGACTGTATAACGCAGCCAATCACGTGACGGGAAACATCGCAATGACGGAGGTGTCGTCGTCACGTGGCGGCGCGCGTGCGACCCGCCGCCGCCACCAATTGTAGTGAGCATGAAATGCGTGAGTAATAGTGGACTGTATAACGCCGGGGCCGCGTGTATGTGCGATTTCATCGCGTCGCTTTCTTCTCGAGGAGCCAGTGGAACATTTCGCGAATTTCACTCTCGGAAAATATTGACTTTACTTTATACGATGTCAAGACATCTAACGGATTCTCATACAAAGGAAACAGATGAGTTGGTTTCAGATTAGGCACAAAATCAGCAAGACTGGCGTATTAGAGTAATAAAACTCTGTAATAGTATTTTATCTATAGCATTAATTCTAGTACAAGGATGGTGTACTTTTGAAACATAAAGGGAATTTATGTGCAAGATCAGTTTTGTTCTCATTCGGTCTCGGAGCCATGCCAACGAATAAAAGAACGTGAGTGGAAAATGGAAAACACTGACCAGCAAATAGCCAAGTACTCAACACGACAGCCACAAATATACTTCCTACTAAATACCGCAATATTTACACGCGCTGTCATTGCGGAACGATGCCAAAAGCAAACTTTTCAAATAACAATCAACACGTTATTGCCGAGTGCGACTGCCCTGGAGCCCATCGCCAAAGTAAAACAATGACAGCTTTGGCAGGCGACAGCAACTGGCATATCCGCCGCGCTCCAAGTGGCAGTTGGTTCTAATAGCCTATCACAGCCCCACGCCCCGGCCGGTGGGGGCGGGGAGCAGCCAGTTTCATTACTTCCCGACTAATAACAAGCGAGAGACGAGAGCTTTTACTCCGCAGTTAAAAGCTTTTGTACATCCAGAAGATGGCGCACAAAGCAAGGATAATTGTCATGTGCAGGAATTAATCATTCTATTGAAGCTTGTGACAGAGATTATGATTTCCAGGCGTGCGAGCTCGGGGATGATCATTACTCACACCACCTGTATGGTTCTGGATTCGGTATAGAATTCGGATGTGCGCCGCAGGAATAGAATACGATAGCATTAGCGTTAGAGAACATTTAGTATAACCCAATAAGCGGTTCAATATAGCATTTCGCAGTTTCAATTCAACCCGGAATCGCTTCTCTCTACGATGAATCTAGACTATTTCAGAAACTTACAGTTTTATCGACAATCGAACGTCCGGGAATAGTTCTTTCTAATTGGATCGTTCAAAAAAATCATTTCCCGTGTTGCTATAAATCAGAAGCTAAAGAGGACAAAGAGGAACTTTTTATTTTAGTTTTTACTCATCAGAAGACGTAGTGGACTTTTTTTTGTGCGAGCAGAATCACAAGTTATTTCGCTGTCAGAATAGGACTTTGCGGTGGAAGTTTCTTGCGAGATATGGCCGGCTTTGTTGCGGTGGAGGTGCCCGGTCTGCGGCGCAGCATGCTCGAGTAACAAAGACTTAAATACAGATCTCGGCCCGACAACAGTCAAGACTAATCAAAACTTGTTCCAACTTCCAGTAGAAATGCGAAGAAATACATTTTGATAAGCATTCCCACCGCAAAACTTTATAAAACAAACCCAAGCTCTGAACTATGCGAAGGAACTTCGGCAAAGATTTCTCCCCCCCCCCCCCCCCCCCCCGTTTATACCTTCCATACATTACCGAAAAGTTTGAATAGCGTTTTGCCTTTGTGTAGCATCGAATGATCGAGCTTTGAAAATCTCTGATACAATTCAAGATGTAACTCTGAGATGAGAAATGCTCCTCAACTTCCCGAGAATGTTTCACAATGAAATTAACAATCTACCCCCCAGTCAGAATTGTGGCCGCTTTGCTGGGTGTTGTACTCGTACAGTATCTCGTAAAGACATCTTATATATAATATATTAAAAAGTTATATGGCTCGTCAAATTCTGACAATAACTCGTAAAATTCTTGACAGAGAAGAGTTTTGTACGGCGTAAAAAACTTCCGAACTTATCAAAAAATCACCGCATTTCGGAGGAGTGCAGAAAAAAAGGAAAGCTACCCCGCACATAAAACAAGAGATTGAACTTCGAGGAAACTTTCGAGCATTCCCGTCAAAGCTTTCAGAGAAATAAATGCGATGTCTTTAGTCATATTATCTGGTACGTTCAAGTAAGAAGTGGAACGCTCAGAAGCTTTTCAAATCCAGTATTACGATAGAAAAATATCAAGAGTTGCTGTGTTTATAATTGTCGCGAGAAGGTCCGGAACGTTCACGGAGGATAAACTTATCAAGACTAAAAAACTTGAATCCGGACAAAAACAGTCTAAAATGAAGAACGTTCAGCGGATGAGTTAGAGTCAATATTGAAGTAATGTAAAAAAAGCATCCACAGTGTTATAAGTGTAAAATATCGTGCTTTTAAGTCTAAAAAAACGCATAAAATAATTGAATAAAATAAATCGTAGAAGTAATAAGTGAAACCTGTCATTTTATAAAGCAAGGCTCGCTTTATTGCAATTGTTTCATTACAACAACGATTCCGACTGACAATTCAATCAGCAATTTAATAAAATAACTAATTTCATTAATCAGCTTCAAACTCACAGACCTCCGGTTGAAACATAATGAAATTAAATATCAAAACTGCGCTGTGACTTTAGCTCCATGTTGGATCCGTGAAATCAAGCATTGGAACAACAGGAGGAAGGTAAATTCAGACTTAAGTTTGGGTATCGATATAAGTATGATAAAAGTAGCCGGTACACTAATAGTGCTGAAGATAATCAGTTCTAAAACATTTTGGGCAGTGAAACAAACACGGTAAAATAAGAAGCCAAAACAGGGTGAATCAAAAACAGCTACAGTGTATTTTAGGTCGCTTTTGTACTGAAACAGACCCTAAATTGTGAGCCAAAATGGCTATTATTTTCATGAAGCCGTTTTGGCTCACATTTTAAGGACTCTTTTAGGAAGAAAAAGACCTAAAATACAAGCACTATTTTGGCTACTTGTTTTTACCGTGAACCCGCCCCCGGTCATTGCGTCCTCGACCATGATCACGTGGCCCGCAGGGGGCAGGGGGCAGGGGGCAGGGGTCACGTGCATCTGCATAAGCCCCCCCCCCCCAGGATTAAAGCACGCAACACGTCGTTGAGACAACGCCGACGAGTACAAGACGCGTTAATAATTGAGCACGCCGGGGCGACGCCTCGCGGGAGGTTATGAATAAGACGGCGAGGGCGTTATGCTATCTGCTATTTCATGCTATATGCTATTTCAATCTGGTAGTGGGGTGTAAAATCCGAACCTAACGAGAATGGGGTTCATCTTTTCTCTAGACTTTACTTTTGTTTCTCTTTGCAGGTTGAATGGTCGAAGTTTAATATCGATAAGAACCTGTATTTTAGAGTAACGAGATAATGTAATTAATAGCCACGAACCCTATCATGGACCAACCTTGTGATTGAAATCTATCGTTCAGGATAGATTTATCAAGCGGAGTAGTTGGAGCAAATACGTGATCCGACAATTTACTTAAACGGGGTTCCTTCTTTCGTTTTTGAGTAGACACATAAAAGTACAAAACTGAAGAAGTGTCCAATTCCATAAAGCAGCTCAACTCTGTCCACTTTTTAGGTACTCTCATATGACACAGTCAGCTTAAATTCTGCAACGGGTACATCATCTTATAAATTTACGACGCTAAGTCAACGACGTCTCTCAGCGTCATCTCTTGCGTCATCCCGACACTAAATTCAACAGAGACAGATTCAACAGATTCAACTAAAATCAAATCGGTCACACGTCAATTCAGTCTATAGATAATATAAGTCGGGATTATTACCCATTTTATGGGTAATTTCCGGGGTCGATCTCCGTCACCGTCCTGACCGGTTTTTACGTGCTTTCTCGCAGCAGAGAGGCAAATGTTGGGAAGGTTCTCTACTACAATAGTCCTCTGTCTAACCAACACCATCTCCCTGTCATCATAATCATTCACCCGTCGAATTAGTCTATTTTCGAAACAGACCAGCACTGCGATCTATAACTTTGCTCGACCATAGCCAACTAACATTTCGAGGTTGAAAACACCACATTCAGGCTTCTCCAGTAGCATATTTTCTAGGATTCAATTTTTGAATTAGTGTTTGGATTTTTTCACATTAGCGCCAGGTACCGACGCCGCCTTTTTTTACCAACAGATGGCATCACCAAAGTTGATTGGTCCTGACGTTTACATCTTATGTATTAATGATAATAATCAATGCAATAGACGGCAAGTGAAAAAGATTTGTTTTGGAGAGAAAATCTAGCAACTCTTAGCAACTAGCAACTTCTAGCAAAACTCTTATGGGAGAATAACATTGACACGTCATAGTCGATCGACTACAAAATCGAGTCATTGCTAAGAGTTGTCGATCGTTTGTCGAGCAAAGTTACACGATCGCAGTGCAAGCACCAGCAAAATAAATTTAAAACAAATGAAATGTGGCATTCTATCACATTGGCTTTGACGCCACTTGACCGAGCTATTGTGTACAGATCACAGACATGTCCCGTGTAGCTGCATCCCTCGACACGGGTTGCTGGAGGCACGGCCCCGCCACTGACCTATGACATTTGCAAATCGCATCTCGTCGCAAGCGAGGACACAGCCGAGTGCTCAGAGAATATGCTTTGACGTAAACGCAACATGCATATTAACGTGGGTATTCACAACGGCAACGGCCACGTCCGCGTTTACGATTGCAAACTGCATTACTCGGATGCATAATTCCCCGTCTGGAGCTCTCAAATTTAACTACTAATTTAAAACAGAAATAATCCCACTTTGGATTGAAACAATCTGGAATCAGTTTTATTTGCCGCGATACGGGGTGCGAGTTTAAATCTGGAGACTTGAAATTGCATCAGCAATTCGAATGTTATCAAGTTTGCTGCCATGAAATGAAATTGTTTGTATTGAAATAAATATGACCTAGAGGAAGAATCTGTAGAAATGAAAATAACCATTCATATTGCAGTTGTAAAGGGACCAGAAAATATCAGCAATATGTTTTATGGGAGCGTAGATTCATCTTTTACATGTTACTTGTACTACACATTTATGTTTGTGATTTTTTTTGCTTGCACTGCCCAGGTCACACCGATCAACCAATAGATCTGAAAATTTGCACACACTATAGACACGCGCGTATAGTTTTTGAGCAAAATCATCCGATTGGTTGAAAGTAAATTTTAACCGTATATCCGACCAAGTTCAAATTTGCCAAGGTAGCATTTTATCAGTTTTTGTACACATTTTCATCCAAATTGCTCAAGATTCAATAACTTTAAGAGATCGACATTTTGAGCATATTTTGAAACATCAAATTTGGGATATACCGCGAAAGAATTAACACACCTGCACTCAACTGATGTTTGTCTTTTCAGCTCTTATCAAGGTCTATAGAGCAGAAACTCAACAGGCTCGCTGATCAACGCGTTGCACTGAGCAAGTTACAAAACAGTGAACTTGAAACGCACGCATCGCTCGATATAATGTAACATGACGCATGACAGGAGCTTTATGATAAAAACAAACGCACATCGGCGCGAATCCGCGTAGTGTTGAGCGAATCCGGCGCTCGACGGCGCGCTAAAACAAATTTCACTCACGCCGGCGATTCTGAACGCCGAGCAGAAGATAAAAGTCAATTTACGTGGCGCATAATCTTCAGCGATCTGCATAACGCGAGAGGAGCACACAATATTGGCGTCGCGGCGCCGAGGTCACGTCGATAATGGTAACACTATTTCAAATTATCATCGTGCAGAGGGTTTTCCTGCGCTATCGCATGGAGAGAAAATGAATGAAATTTCATTTCCACCTCGATAAAAAGCTTTCTTTTATTGTCTGAAATCATCGAGCGAACGTATTGTGCACCGGCTGTTGGCTGTTCCTACTCCATGAAAATAATAATAGTAATAAGGCAACTTCCATCTGTGGTCAAATGTTCGGTTCAGCGAGCGGTTTTTTAACGCTTGATATAAGTTATTAAAAACGTCGAAACAAAAGAGTCACTCAGACTTTAAGGAAAATATACCAAAATTGTCCAAATGTCAAAATATTCTCAACGTGCCAAAAAAACATTAGCATTTGAAATTAAAAGAGAAAGAAGGAATTACGAAGGGTGCTTTTTTTCTCCTTTGTAATGTACAAAAACATTAAATTAAAACGAATTAGAAGCCGCGGTCGAGAGAAGAAAACGTGGCTGAGCTCGCTGAAAAAATAAGTAGATAATTCAATTTGTATCGAATATTTACCTCCTTAAAAATCCTCTCGAATGAATCTCAAGGAATTTTCTCTACTTTATCTCGCGTTACGATTATGACAAGTTACACGCCCTCTTATCTCTTGAAACAATTAGTGGAAACATCGTTATGCCTCGCTCAATATTGGCTCAAGTTATCTGAAAGTTAAATGTTGATCTTTGCAGCAGGTTCTTGCACGGATCGAGCAAACGGCAGGCCCGTGCACTAGACCAGGAACAAACGATTCAAACAGTTTCAAACTAGGCTACAAACTAATGCACTGCGAATTTTAAGTCGATCGCTTTAATCATCAAATTATCGTGAACATAAAATAGTGCAAACGCCAAGAATTTGTAATTAGAATGAAAATAGGTCTTACAATATTTGTTTTGTTATACGTCATTCATGGTAGGGTGAAGGGAATTTGGTAGAATGAAAATTATACTTTAGGAGCGTTTAACAATCCACGGAAATTAAATCTTAGATGAAACGATACCAATTCGTTTGATATGTCAGACAAAGACTTGACTAAAGCCTGAACTACCGAACAAATGTCTTGAATAAAGAGTCAACAACAGCTTATTGTTTGTTTTCGCTCCTGATTCCTTAATTTATTGCACTGTCACAATGTTAATTGATGTCCTGATCTTGTACTTGACGTGAATTCAGGATAAAAATACTGTATTCTCAGTGATATTTTCATCAAGAAGTTAATTTCCCTCTCATGATCATAATATCAGTTCCGATAATCACAATTTCCCAACATAATTTATGCATCTTACCGTCTGCTACGTTCCAAGCATTCTACATTCTATTCAAGGCAAAACACTAACAGTGATTTATGCTCGATTACATAGAAACACAAGCGATCATTACTGTCTCTTCAACGTCGGGAAATCCTGCTCGTTGCATTTAACCCTGATATCAGTTATCTGCATCGAGTCTGAGGAAACAATAAACTGAGACATAAGCCTGATGACGGGTCGGCGAGGATATAAGCGAAGAGAAGAGAAGCACCACGAGCAGTGATTGTGTAGCTCAGACGTGGACATATGAAGATAACAAGAGTCATCGCGCTGGCAGCGATTGTGGCGGCTGTAGGTGAGCGAGACTTGCGGTTGTTTTACCAGAGTCAGACTTAGTTGTTGATGAGAAACTAGAGGGAGTATATCACACAGTCTACATGGGTTGCGGGAAAGACAAAATAAAGTTTGGTTTGATCGTTGCTGTGGTCTTGAGTATGAGGTTAGACCATTTTTGTCGTGACGTGGGATGCTGTGATTATCTTTCCATTCTTCATATCGAGAGCGAGGAAACGTTAACTCAACATACTTTTATTCTATTTCCTTCAATTGAATTATTGTAAAATCGAGCATCTTATTCACAAATCAAAGTCACTGATCGTAATAATGCTACAAACTTGAGGAAGTCTTAGCAGGCGTAACAGAGGTCGGATTGTCTCCACGGTGTGGCTTCAGTTAGCTCTGAAAGCGAGAATTGTGCCAGCGAGTTCAAGCTATTGAACTCGACAGTTTTTCTCTAAAGGTCTATTCTATTTGCATCCCCAACTAATATTAGTTCGTATCCCATCCGCTAGATCGCGTCGGGTTATCCAGCAAGAGATATGGACATCACAAACTGCTTATCTACTGTGACGCTTAATACATGTCTTGACCGGTGGCATCACGCTCCTAATTAAATGAAAGGCGAACTCCATGCGATCTAGTGAATGGGATACGAATTTATATTCGTTGGGATGCATTAAAATAGACATTAAATCCTCGAGGATTTCAGCAATATCTATGAATATCTATGAGTATTTGATCGCTGATTGTACGCAATACGTTCGATTTTCTAAAATTGATTATTTGAAGATAATGCACAGAAATTCTTCGAAGATCCGCGTACGTCCCGTTTCCTTCCAACATGACTTCCCCTTTAAATCCAAATGGAAGTTTTCACGAAAGGTCAATTACCGTCCACAAGAAACTAATGCGAGCGATAAGTGATAGATGGCATGCCTCACGCACGCGTACGGTCGGTACGCAAGAAGTGATGATGTTTAGCGACTTACCGAGACAGCGGTACGGCTTGACCTTCTCCACGTGGGTGGTCTTGCACTTCTTGTGGCCGACCTTACACCAGTTGGACACCTTCTGGTAGTGGCTGGCTTCCACAATGTTGGTGATGTCTCTCTTAGGGTACACCTGGGGAGAAATACACAGTCATTAGCAAGCGTCTCATTTTCATTCTACCTAGTCGGTTGCACACCGTTTCTCTGATCAAGCTGACATTCTACACATATGAAAAGTACACTTGCATTGCTTTATTGTTTTCGAACAAAATTTCCTAAATTGCTGAAAAGCGAAAATGTTTTTGCATGGCAACATTTTATCTTGTTACAAATTGTCTGCAAAATTGGTCATGAACTTAAATAATTGGGATATTTTGAAATATTCCTCGACTTTTCTATCGAGAAAGAAAATGCACGCACCTTGCCCATTTGCGAAACATTCTTACAACCCAAGGTCTATAGATATGAGATCAGCAACTCTCTAGTAAAGAATAAGTGAGATTAGCATGATAATGATTTTCCTCAAATAACGTTTTATTCCGGAAGAAGCTTATTCTGCACCTGTATAAATAAATTCATCGACCTTTGTCTTCTGACACATTGGCAGTTTCTCCTGCCTCTGTCTGCGTATACTATGTGATATGTAATATGGACTGGATGAGGGAATTTATGAACGTAAGCTCATAGTACCAAGATAAGTTTTCAAAAGTTTCGGAGCGGAGTATGCACGTTCCCCCCTGAAAAGTTTCGCGTACATTTGAAGTCATGTTTCGATCATCACTCACGCCGCGCACCTGGGGACGGATGTGGGAGGTACATCGGCGGTCACATAAATTACTTGCAACATTCCAAGTTATTTTAAAAACTTGATTATCCACGCGAAAACACAGAGGTCTAGATGCAAATGGCGAGCATGTGGGGTTGGA
Organism: Leuctra nigra; assembly: GCA_934045905.1. Taxonomy (NCBI): domain Eukaryota; kingdom Metazoa; phylum Arthropoda; class Insecta; order Plecoptera; family Leuctridae; genus Leuctra; species Leuctra nigra. Next base: position 13,906,135 of record OW203767.1, on the reverse strand, counting down.
GGGTTCGATTAAAACAACCAACCACTTTATAATATTATGAAATGGTTTGTTATACCTAATAATTATTTCTCTATTCAACAAATGTTTATGGTAATTCGAACTCTAACTTAGCAGTTTACCGTAAATTCTTCTGACAGCATTTGACGAGGATGGCTGAAGAATTCGAAAATTCACAGAAACCAGCTTTTCGTTGTTCAACAACCTTCTTGACGGTACATAAGTGTCTCATATAAAAAAATCTTGCGACTTCACCTAAAATCCAATCAGATTGTGAAGTATACAACATAAACCCAACCCCAATAATGATTTTGTTCCGTTCGATATATCAGTTCATTCTGTTATAAAATAGTACGACGAGATCCCAATATTACACATAAAACTTGGAAGAAATTGGATATTAGCTAGTTATGACCATGCGAGTGTCACGTAGCGAAAGATTGACTTCTCGCGCTGTCTTTGAGGACAGAATAAAATATTTCTATCCGTAGATACGTGAAATATTGTTTCATGCTATTACGACGGAAGCACTGAGAGAGGCAAATCAATAATAGAGCATACTCTTGGAGACACCGTATATAATTAATTAACCGCCATGTGTGATATATCCAGGCAGTCTTTGAATGTCTACCGCATAACACGTCGGTGTCGATGTTAGCGAGGTAATTGATTGCTCGACACACAGCAGCCGTGTGAAGCAAGTCGCCCTCGACGTGCAGTCAACCGGCGGCCACGTAAACACATATTCATCGTCGCCGCAAACACGGCTGAATCACGTCGCTGATAGGACGGTGTGGCATTCACACGTCAGTTCTGTGGCGTTACGTGCAGTAGCCAATCAGGTGCCGCGTTCTCTCTTGGGTCCGAGTAGAAGGAGGTGTCTGATTGGTTGGTTCTGTTGCGTTACGCGCGATAACCAATCAGGTGCCTATAGTTTTCTCTTGGGTCCGAGTGAAAGCAGGTGTCTGATTGGTTGGTTCTGTTGCGTTACGCGCGATAACCAATCAGGTGCCTCGCTCTCTCTTGGGTCCGAGTGAAAGCAGGTGTCTGATTGGTTGGTTCTGTTGCGTTACGCGCGATAACCAATCAGGTGCCTCGTTCTCTCTTGGGTCCGAGTGAAAGCAGGTGTCTGATTGGTTGGTTCTGTTGCGTTACGCGCGATAACGAATCCTTGTTTTCTGTAGGCATCTGATTGGTTGGTGTTCGTAAGGCCAGTAAGGACATATTGAATAGTTCTTCATAATTTTGCCAATTCCCTGATTAATCTGCGTAAGTTGTACATAATATACAATTAAGAATACGCTCCGCTCCGCAGCGATCGAGCGTTGCAACGCAGTGAGCGTGATAAAACGTGTTGACTGATAGGATTCACTTGATCAGTCTGATTGTATGTGACTACAGATTTTTATTTTGCTTCGTGCCTTGTTTAATAATTGCGGATTTTGCAACAACACCGCACGAAAGTTGGGGTGGCTCCGTCGGGATCGTTGCCAGATGTTTTTTTATTCTATTCATAATTCAATAATTAGATTCTGATGTACGTTTTCAAAAAGTTCTTCCAAAATAATGACACTACTGCCATCGACCCTGCTCTAAATAGAAGCACGATTATATAACAGCGTCCACCACAGTCCGTGCCCACGAGAGCAGCAGCCTATTCACCGGGACGGGTGTTGGGCACGTTCATGGGCACGGGGCACGGTCAGGGATTAATCAGATGCAGGGCCGGGTGGGATTGATGGAGCGTGGGATTAGCCGTGAGGAAGGTGGAGTGTGACGTGACGGGTGACAGGAGTAAGAAAGACGGATGAAGCGCCGCGCGGATAAGACCGACTGAGAGAGATGATTAAAACAAATCGCAACGACGAGGAAAGTAAAAGGAAATCGAGTGGACTCAGGTGAGTGGTTCGTAGATAAACATTCAATGGAAAAGCAAACGATGCAAAAGATTCTACGGGGAAGTATGTTTTGATACCATTTCCATTCTAATAACAAATAGAAATATTCAAAAGCTCTGCGCAAGCTCCAGAGAAGGAAAAGTCATTTCATATTGAGGCTCTGTTACGCAGCCAAGAAAGTTGGAAAGAATGCTAAAGCTTGAGGTAAGACATGGATGGTGGGGGGGGGGGGGGGGGGGGCTAGAGGGAACACTTGCCCCCTGGAATTTCAGAAAGACAGAGAAATAAAACCCCACCAAAATACTTAATAAATTGGAAGTTTAGTAAGATGGTTTTCTCTTTCAAGAAAGTATGACTACAAAGTATGAAAGTATGTATACTTTGCTTTGTTGTTCGGGATACTTTTTGAAAAGCTTGTAGGCATGTAATATTTTAGATCACAAGTAGAACAACACGAATAAATCGAAAACGAATGCAAGTTTGGAAGTATTTTCTTTCATATAACAGACAATACTAGAAATATTTCGCGGCCTCGCTCCAAACTCGCATGGTACGACTTTGTCCTCCCAGACATTTATTAATCACTCTCCCCCCCCCCCCCGGGCATAAACCCTTCGGACGTCCATGAAGTACGATTAAAGATTCGTAATGAAATTCCAGCAATTTTGAAAGTTGTCTAATAATTGTCATTTTCAACACTAAAAACAACAATGCTGTAATTGTTCCAATGTTCCGTTGTTCTTCGTGCGGAGGCAGATCTAAATATCGTGTAGGATTTGGGTGGACCATGCCTTCGCCTAGAACCTAACCTACCTTTTGTTTGTCAGATATAAATCATGTCCGAATAACTTTGCTGTTCCAACTTTCCTCTAAATCGTTCAGAGCGGCTACATAAGTTTTCTCCTCTGTCCCGCGGTACCGAGACTAACAGATACGTCACAGACTTCCATTCAATGCGTCAGTAAAGACAATATTTGACGTAATAACAAAAGTGCTCCAGACTTCGACTGAACATATCCAATGAAGTCCACAAACACAAGCAAGGCCCGGAGAACCTCATAAAACCATCGGGCAAAAGGACTTTGGTACTTCATTTGCATATCACACATTTCACGTCGCATATGATCCTCATAACTGGAGTACCAAGTCCTCGGCGAAATAAAACAGCCGCTAATGAAAATATGGCCAGAGTACGGTATAATTTTGTGTAAAATAAAAAGAACCTCCCCAAACCCCATAAAATGAACGAGGTAAACTCTTTATAAAACTCATGGCCCGGGATTATAAATTCTTTAAAAACACTGCAGAGAAAATTCCATAATAATAAGGAAAAGAGGCTAAAAACAGAACGACGAGGGCTAATTAAAATTCTGGTGAAATAACATGAATCAAGTTAATTAGTGAACTCTTTGTGAGAAGCGAATAAAGCAAGAAGGTTTCGAGTTGGCGGGAAAAGCGTTCAAATAGAGTGCGCTTTTAGTCGGGCGGGGGGGTTGGAAATCGTTCCAAATGTTGCAGACGCAGACGAGCGCATTGATCGCTCTCGCTCAGTTAATTACACCAGATTGTGATTGGCTCGACATCTTTATTATCATTCGAACAATACACAGTCGGATTATACGCGAGAACAATAACTACAATTCAATTGTGACAATCGCATTTATACATTTTCAACTGCAGACTTTTTTTTGTGTGAAAATCGAGTAAAATGTAGATTCGTTATTCACGAAGTGCAAATTCCCGAGCTGATTGGCTTGACGAGCACAGCGCATTTTCCAAGCCGATTATATGTACTTTCCGACTAGAAATTCATAGCCACTCGCTCTAATATTGTTTTAACCTATATATTTACTCAGGAACAGAATAGTGTATTGCGATTCCGCCCTATAACTCAATTCCTCATTCCGCAGCGGCAATTGCCGAGGTAATGCGAATATACTGCTACTAGATGGTTTAATGTCGCTTTAGCGGAGGTCGGGTCGTGGGTTCGATTCCTTGCGCAGGATATCCTGATGGAGTACTAGCAAGCTGTTAATCATTTGAGTGCACCAAAATCGCTTACTTTTATATACTCGGAAAATAACAATCATTTATAACGCTCTGGACAGTTGTATTACAGCACACTTTTCAAGTTAAGAGCAGCATTCAGGGCTGTAAGTCACGGAAAATGAAAAAGATGAGACCAGCAGAGCAATTTATTACATTTTAAAAAAGGATAACTTTAAATCGTACTCAAATAAACGTGCTATTTGCAAAAAAAAACATGTTTACGGCTTACTCATAAATAAGAAGATGTATTCTGTAAGATTTCGAATTTAGGGGAGTTGTACAAAGTGATACTTCTCAATTATTCTTTTCCATTAAAAAAACAAATAATTACTTCAAATTGAGTGAACGGTGTAAAAAAACTATTATTTTAATACCGAAAATTTCTCCAAACTTTGGAATTTTTTCCAACGCGATTGCTCGTTACGTAAATCGACGTCGATCAGAACTACGAAAGCCCTGCGTCAGCACATTTGAACGCGATGCAAAATGGCGCTCTCCATCCACCGCCGCCTCGAGTGCATCTCTTCTAGAAGGCGGCGGTGTGTTTCTGGGTCGGCACACTCGGCTTTCAAGGGGGCTGTGAGAGAGTAAGACGTTCGAATGGCGGGTGGGGGTTGATTAGCGTCGGTTCGTGCCTCGGCGCTGTTGGTGGAGTCAATCCTTGGGCAGGGGCAGGCACAACAGAACCAAACATTACACACCACGCCGACTTAATGAACAATATGGCAGCACACAAGAACAGGGCAGATGATTTGATCTTGAAATCTACTAAATATTATCCAATCAGATTATTCTTGAAGAATAAGGTACCATGTTCCTTAGGTTTGTTACTATGTGTTTACTTTATCTGTCGGGTTGTTTGTTGCTGTGTTCAGCGAAAAAATGTATTGCAATATGCAAATGGAACGATGTACCTAAATTACAAACAAATTAACTATAAAGAAGTTAAATGTTTACAGCAGTTTGATGTTGTCTCCATTGTTGAAACTACAAGCTTTTCCTGTCAAATGGTAGGAGAATGGAACGAAGAGGGCGGTGACCTTGAATAATGTGGTGGTCATATTGTAGTTTACTACATACATATAATATATAATATCAAATAATATAATACCTACTTAAAAGTAGGTTAACATTATACTCATATTCGTACGTATGCTTTAGAGGTAAGACGTCAACACACTAAGTTGGTCACACGACGCCTATACTAATTATTAGTAATTCTACACAAAACATAATTTGTATAAAATGTACTTGAGAGTGGAGAAAGACGCCTATCCTTGATCCTTACCAAATAAAATAAGCTGTATAACATCGTGTTTGATTCGTCATGCATCAAGAGCTAATGTGTTTCCCCCCACCCCTCTCCAACACACCACCCTCTAGGGAGACACGGGGCAAGCTGGATCGCGGGCATTAGATCATGGTTCACCCACAACAACCTGGCCGTGATGACGTCAACAATGTGTCTTGCCCGCTCATTACCCCGGGCAACCCTTTGTCTTCCCACATCGCAACTAACAATACCCGTGCGAGAGAGAAAACAGAATAGACGGGATTAATAAAAATAGGCATTCAAAGCAGGAAAGCTATTATATCGTAGCTTCTTTCACGAAGGGAGAAATTACAAGACAGTCTACGGCGAATCATCACAATGGATTTCTGTAGGAGTGAAATTTGAGTAATATCCTACCAAACAATAACGCTGAAAAGTAATAAAAAGCAATTTAAGAAATCCTTTCGAAAAGGTTTTCTATTTTTGATCCTTGAAGTAAAATTACATAATATGACAAAAAAACTTTCATTCCTTCATTCATTCAATAAGATTTTTATATAGCAAATTTGCCACTGATAACATTGTTTGTCATTTACAACATTTATTAAAAGTATTCACAATTTTTGTTATTTCATAAATCTAATACCTTATAATTCAAAATAACTAAAACTATAGTTCATTCAATGGAATCTTGTTTTATAGTCTCAATATACATACCTACCTGCGAATATTTAATTCATTTTGGTATATAACACCCTCTAAGGATATAAAAAAGTGACATCATGTAACTGACCTTGAGGAATTTATTCACCTGTTATTTACACATTATAAGAGTGCTAATCGCGCGCCTTCTTGATTATTATAAATATTTAGCAGGGAGTCGCATCGAGAAGATAATCTCTAAGATCAACCCTTCTTACCTCTATGCTAAGATTTGAGAGAGAAAGAGAGAGAGGAGGTTGCACAGCGTTGCCAAGTTGGACGCCCCTCGACGCCGATGCCTCCTTCCCGACGACGCAGCTTGCATGATTAGTTCGAAAAGTATTTAATTACCGCCTGAGTACACGCCGTACCACAAACATCCGTCCCCAGCCGGCCCACACTCAGCCGCAGCGCACACAGTCGATGTTTCCCGGCCGGTCCCTACACGGGCCACCCTTCAGGCACACTTGGGGAAAGTTGAAAAACGAGGAGGTTTTACGCAATTACGCAAGTGACAAAGATATGGCTCAGGGACGTGGCAATTTCAGTACAAGTCGTCAGAAAAATACATTACTTTCCCAGCCAAAGAAGGGGAGGAAATTAATTTAGTAATTTACTACGAAGTGCAGAAGGAGCTTTTAGTTGTTAAGAATTTTATTTTTCTAAAGGTGATCTTGGCTTTAATTAAAATCGATTTGAAGTTTAATCTTAAACTAATTGAATTTACCTTTGATGTACAAAGTACTTGTATAAGTTTAGTTGGGGTAATTATAGAGCTTGCTCAACGTTCATTTCCTCTCCTTGCAGCTATGTGTAAAATCAATCAGTGGGTTTCACATTTCGGTTTCCTCTCCACACAATTGAGCTGGTTCGACGGCTCATTTGTATTCCAGTGCGAAGTAGGGTGCATATTTCTCCCGGACTTCGCTTTTTGTCCGGCCCACATAGCAACTGTTGTTGTGGACTAAATAATAGAAACAAACGAGTGTACTTCGACAAATAAATTGCATTACAATGATTGTGTTCTATCGATTGAGATCATTAGTGGTAAAAGTAAACTTCTGAAACTACAGTTGCCGAGAAAAACTGAGTATATTAAAATAATTGTTGAATAACTTGAAACTTGGTGCATCTGCCTGGATTTTTATTTCTTTTAGTCAAAGTTGAGCTTTTGCATCGTATCACTTCTTCTAATCAAAATCCCTGGAGGGCCCCAAAAATGCTAACCAAAATAAATGTAAAACTCGGCCGATCAATTTTTACTCGAAATTCTTGGAGAAAGGCAGCTTACTAAGATCAATGTAAGTTATTTCAAGCACTTTCCTCCCAAAGAACAACGAGAAGATCGTCTCTTCGCAGTTAATCCAATTTTTAGTCCAAAATTAATTTTGATTTCACTTTAGAGTTCTTCATTAGGTTACAATTAAAGCCAAAGTGCCGTCTCGTCGTATTAAATGGACGGAAGATTAGCATCAAAATCTCCTAATCTAACACGAAAACCCTTCACAAAATAACTCAAGACACGTATCTAGAAAACGACTAAGACAATTACCCGCGAGTTCAGAGAATTTCGGTAGCGAATCTCACGAACTGATACATCCCCAACTATCTGCGCTGCAAATAAATTGCCCTCACTTTCCCTGTAGCATGCACGGCATCTGATGCGCTCATTTGTCTGTGCGAGTGTCTGCGATCTGGTGCGTCGCGTGGGGATAATGGTACGCGATTGGGGCGCACAAGTCGCCCCCGGATCCGAGTTGCGGAACATGCAACCAGCTTCTTCATGACAAGACAGATGGCACAAGATTCATGCCCGCACGGAAGTCGAACGAAATTATGCCGATTTAAGACCAATTAGACTTTGTTTTGTGTTCATGCAGACTTGGAAATAATTTACATTATTTAATGATAGCTGCAAAAACCACAGACTTTTTCATCATTTCTCTTTTATAAAGGTAATTTTCAAAATTTAACCATATTCATCATAATGCTAAAAAATTCTATATGAGGTGACCACAAATTAGCTAGAATTGTTGGGTGGTAAACAATTACGCATAAACCAACCAAGCTGTTACCTAACGCGTTTTCATTGTTTGACTAATAGCAGGTGTTCTTGGAAGAATGAAAGACTGCTAGCTTTTATATGGATATCAAATGTCTATGAAGGGGCGTTTTATATACAGAGAATATCAGACTAACATTACACAATGTCTTCTATAAAACATTCATTTCAAGTATAAGTCAGTTTGTACCATACCATTACAGAACTAACATCAACCGTAGACTGGCTCTTACCAGATCTCTCATTGGCTAAAATGTTCTTATTTAGAACATTAGGTACTTGATGTTCGTAAAACGGATCCTAAAAGCTTAGACGAAATAATAGACCCGGCTTTTATTCGTCAGCTAAAAGTAACTAAAAGGCGGACTTTCTAAATGGTTTTAGTATTTCTAGCAAGTTTATGAATATTTTCGAGCGTTGTTACTTCAGCGGTTGGCGTTCATATGTTTGGTCCGAGGTATCCTACTTCTGACACCATTGTAGAATAATACTTCTCAATTGGAATGTACTCTTCAGACAAACTCCAGAACGCCAACGTCGAGCAGGTCACGATAACACAAATATATGCTCTGCACATTAGTGGTAGAAGGCCCGATGTCCATTTTCTCGATTTTGCGTTGCCCATGTTTGGAAATCAAGTTCTATCATTTGCAATTCGGCTGAAGTAAACAAACAGTCATATATTGTAAGTATTCTCTAACAATATTGCTGGTGTGGCTATTGCAAATATGACTAGACTAGCTTTTGAGCTCACTACAAGAATCTTTCCTACATCTGAGGTACAGACAGATCTTGCAGCTTCAGGACATCCCACCAGCTGAAATTCCAGCCGTCGCTCTTCTAGACTTACTCATTTCCCGATGACAAATGCATCTTCCCAACACTCGTCCCATATTCCCAACGTTTCATTCCAGCCATCTTACAACTACCAACGCCGCCGACATAGATCATAATAACACTCGCGAATATAAGAAACTTGGCAACGTCGAGCTGCGTTATTCTCTACAGAGACGGATGAGCCCACCGATCCATCATGTTTTCAGCGGGCCAGCCGAGGGAAATGAATCTATGCAGAAGCTTAGCGTATACAAACACAGCGCAGAGAAAGCGAATATGATGGAGGGAAAAAATATCGCGAACGCGCCAGAACTTTGTACAAAAGTTTACTTAAAATTAGCTTCATTTTTAAAAGCCACGAGCCGTTTTGCAGACACGAATTCGGTGGTGGAGAAGATAAGTAGAGGGTTCATGGTAGAACTGCACGGAATTGATGCTTAAGCTGATAACAACAAAAAATGCGAAGGGCCAAAGGGTGTAAAATTTAAATGAGTAGCATTACTAACTGCGAAATGAATGTCAAGAGAAAAATAACAGTTCCAATTATGATCATTATAGTTCAACATGTGAGTTTTACAAAATAGCAAAGAGTCATTCCCGATAAAATATGCGGGCAAACAAAAATATTCAAATTTAATTATTAAACGAGGACCAGCCAATTAAATCTCTTAGCTCTAAGCAATCTATCATATTGTGTCAATGTTGAAAATGGAATGTTCGGAAGTACAAAGTGCAGTGAGAAGCATACACCGCATCCGGTCAAGACGCTTTAGCTCTGATATAGAAATTAGATCATTCTACAGCGCAATGTGCACAATAAATGTAAGTCAAAATAAAATCATAAATCTTTTTTTAAATCACTTCAAAACACGCAAAAAAATATACATGTTTTTTAAAGCCGGCGAATTTGTTAAAATGTCGAGGTTCGAATGTTACCTAAAAAAAAACAACGGCTTTTCATATAATGCGTTCTCTAAATGAACACATTTACGTACATTACGTAATCACCGTGCGTAAACAGCGGCCGCAATCATCGGTGCTGTCCGGGCTATCGCTGCGTAAATAACTAATGCGCTTGCGCCCAAAACCACCCAGCCAAGCGTCGCGCTCGCATTACAGGAGCTCCTAATGAACCCTCAACCGTAATTCACTCAAATATATTACATACATTACAAGCCATAGCTATCAAAATCACGCCTCGCATATATCCAGGACGCCATTTTCAAACACGATTTATGTCCCGAAATTCATAAATAAATTCGAATGAATAGTGATGCAAAATAGAATAATATTCGGCGAGATAAAATCGCGAAATGACATTTCCCTTTAAATTTATTGTCTATCGGAATAATGTATATATATATCCATTGCTTTCGTGTTATTGTTTATTACCTCCCACCCCTCTTCTATGGACATTATCGGTGAAATGCAGGTGGCAGGTCACCGCATGACCTTTTCATCAGATGAATTGACCTCTGACAAGACCGGGCGAGCTCCCAATTAGAGTGGAACAACAGTCGGAGTGAGAGAAACATTTTGTATCACATCGGTGTCAAATATTGTGGTGATGGAGCAGGATGGGGGGGGAGGTGTCGAATTGTAATGGGAGAGGTATGTCGATCATCATATATCAGAGCATGGTGGGCCTCATCAAAATGTATTATAATTGAAGTGACTATACAGTGACAATAATTAAACAAACATTGGTAATTAAACGTTGTATAATGCAAAATAAATGACATATTAATTACAATGCAACAGATGCATAATTGTTGTTAATTACGGGAACAAATAAAGTCGGTACACATAATGTAAAATTTCATGTATTCAAGGCAATGCAATGTTTTGCTCGATGCACTGTGTGCATATATCTACTAATAATTCCCGATGATTATGTGAATGATGATGATGATGACGATGATGATGATGATGAGATGATGATGATGATGATGATGATGATGATGATGATGATGATGATGATGATGACGACGATGATGATGATTCTGATTGCTCCCAATGATTGTTGAAGATTATTTTGAGATGTGGCATTATGAAGGTTGCGAGAAGACGGTTTTCGTTTGCCCACTATTCAACTAACCACAAACAGTAAGTCAGATGGACTACCAAGAGGGATTTCCCATGTGGCAGGCACGGCCTACGTTACATGGGATGAAAGAACAAAAGATACAAAACTTTACGACGGAAAACTTATTATGAAATATAAGCTATACTCAGTGGTCGAATTGGGGGTGCGGGAGGATGGCATCCCCCCATGGGGAATATATTGATAGGTCAGCACTGTACCTACTTCAAAATAATATCATTTCCAGAGAATTTGTAAATTTTTGCCTCTGTAGACACCATTTCGAGATAAAAAAAAAATGCTTAAAATAGAGTCAAAATCACGTAAAAACGCACCAAACTCAACTCTAATTTTTTTTGGTCTGAACTGGTGCAAATGTGTATTCGGTAACAATACACCATCCCGCATGGACTGACTTTCGATTCGACCACAGGCCATTTGGATATGAATAAAGTTATGATACAAAAACCTTCTGTACGTCTGACTTCTGTTTCTCAAGCAACTCCTCTTATTCATGCGATGTTACTTTCATAATCAACATTATTTTTAGAATTTACCTACTTTCTCAATGAATTAGTTGGCAGTTGTCATATGATATTACGCACACGAGCCTTGATCAATTCATTATCGAGCGAACCAGTTAGAACAGTGTGATAAATGTCATCATTGTCCATGATTATGCTGCTAATACGACTGGAATTATATGCATACATTCTTCGCAATCACTGGACTGCAAGTGATTACGAGCTGACCAATGTACACGCTAACTACGTGAATGTGCACCGAACAAATGCTTTGTGGCGATGCGAAAACGTGGAGTGGCGTTCTGTAATATGCAACGGGAGCGAGGGGGGAGGTGACCCCATACGATGTCGGCGTTCGGCTCGAGCAGGAACGAGGTGACCTCATCTGGTATCGAACGGCGGACGTTCGGTTTGTCGCGTCCAGGTGGAGACTAAATTATGTAAATGGATTCAAGAAACATAAGTTAATTAGAGTGTGAGTGGTAGAGTGAGAAGAGATCATAGAAAAGAGACGAAATGTTGGTGGGAGATAGTTGAGTGGCAGAGACAGTTCGTCCGGATTTGAATTGAATTTTCCATATCTAACCGTTACAAGGTTGGAGGAATCTTTCCCAGCGTAGAGAAAATCTTCGAGAATACAAGTCCTAACCAAGTTGTTGCAACTTTTGAACCATTTCTATTTATCGAAGACAGGAATATTTCTTCGATATTCGAAAACTAGGCACACACGAATTGTAGAATTTCTCTATAAAAATGGAATTTAGTAACAAACCGAAAAATCGAAAGACTGCAATTTTACCCTTTCCAAATAAATAAGTTTTTGTAATACATTTTATGTGCATGTACCCATTTATTGAATGAAACATATATACTAACATCCATAATCTTCCAAACTAAGTAATTGTGATAATATGGCCTTGACTAATTACTCCATAAATAATGAAATTGTTGGTTACATGGTTCTTCCGGCCCAACATTCAATTTGTGTCGAGTTTTGGGCGTAATCGGAAGGCAAACATCTCCTACAAAATTAGAACGTAGCTACTAATCAAAATAAGGAAAAATAGGAAATAATACGATTTAAAAAATTTATTTTGTCGTGAAATTCTCTGGAAACTCATAGGTACTATAAGACGCTCTTCGATTTAGATAACAATTAACAAATTAGCCAACTAACTGAAATAATTAGCAATTAAGAGTCATACAGCTGTTAATATTTCTAGAATTCTCGAGCCTCAGTAACTAAGGGTTGGATATATTTCAAGGCTTTAAACTACTCAACGAATCGCGAACAAATGACTATTTCCCTCTGGAGGGAGATTTAAAATCAAGCCTTGGGGAGCAGGTTCAAAGGTTCCTACAAAATGTTCAACCGACCGAAAAGTTTCCCGTGCGTCATTGAGCTAAGCTGCAACACAATGCGCATGAGCACATCGACATTCGTCCTCAAACAAGCGCTTCAACGTCAACGAGAGATTCGGTAAGAGCACATCGACATTCGTCCTCAAACAAGCGCTTCAACGTCAACGAGAGATTCGGTAAGAGCACATCGACATTCGTCCTCAAACAAGCGCTTCAACGTCAACGAGAGATTCGGTAAGAGCACATCGACATTCGTCCTCAAACAAGCGCTTCAACGTCAACGAGAGATTCGGTAAGAGCACATCGACATTCGTCCTCAAACAAGCGCTTCAACGTCAACGAGAGATTCGGTAAGAGCACATCGACATTCGTCCTCAAACAAGCGCTTCAACGTCAACGAGAGATTCGGTAAGAGCACATCGACATTCGTCCTCAAACAAGCGCTTCAACGTCAACGAGAGATTCGGTAAGAGCACATCGACATTCGTCCTCAAACAAGCGCTTCAACGTCAACGAGAGATTCGGTAAGAGCACATCGACATTCGTCCTCAAACAAGCGCTTCAACGTCAACGAGAGATTCGGTAAGAGCACATCGACATTCGTCCTCAAACAAGCGCTTCAACGTCAACGAGAGATTCGGTAAGAGCACATCGACATTCGTCCTCAAACAAGCGCTTCAACGTCAACGAGAGATTCGGTAAGAGCACATCGACATTCGTCCTCAAACAAGCGCTTCAACGTCAACGAGAGATTCGGTAAGAGCACATCGACATTTGTCCTCAAACAAGCGCTTCAACGTCAACGAGAGATTCGGTAAGAGCACATCGACATTCGTCCTCAAACAAGCGCTTCAACGTCAACGAGAGATTCGGTAAGAGCACATCGACATTCGTCCTCAAACAAGCGCTTCAACGTCAACGAGAGATTCGGTAAGAGCACATCGACATTTGTCCTCAAACAAGCGCTTCAACGTCAACGAGAGATTCGGTAAGAGCACATCGACATTTGTCCTCAAACAAGCGCTTCAACGTCAACGAGAGATTCGGTAAGAGCACATCGACATTTGTCCTCAAACAAGCGCTTCAACGTCAACGAGAGATTCGGTAAGAGCACATCGACATTCGTCCTCAAACAAGCGCTTCAACGTCAACGAGAGATTCGGTAAGAGCACATCGACATTCGTCCTCAAACAAGCGCTTCAACGTCAACGAGAGATTCGGTAAGAGCACATCGACATTTTTCAACGTCAACGAGAGATTCGGTAAGAGCACATCGACATTTGTTCTCAAACAAGCGCTTCAACGTCAACGAGAGATTCGGTAAGAGCACATCGACATTCGTCCTCAAACAAGCGCTTCAACGTCAACGAGAGATTCGGTAAGAGCACATCGACATTTGTCCGCAAACAAGCGCTTCAACGTCAACGAGAGATTCGGTAAGAGCACATCGACATTCGTCCTCAAACAAGCGCTTCAACGTCAACGAGAGATTCGGTAAGAGCACATCGACATTTGTCCTCAAACAAGCGCTTCAACGTCAACGAGAGATTCGGTAAGAGCACATCGACATTCGTCCTCAAACAAGCTCTTCAACGTCAACGAGAGATTCCGTAAGAGAACGCTTGTCAGGTTGAGAAGATAGGTATTTTCTATTGTCTTTGATATCTTTCTATCGACAATATTTGGTTTAGAAATTGAAACGTATGTATAGTCGTCGGTAATGTTAAATCAATTGCGTTTTCACTGACATCATAATTCTTAAAGATTCCGATTCTGAAAGTTACATAAGCCTCATTTACACGGTGCAATTTCTTCAACAACTTCTGTGTCACATTCCCATTTTTCATACAATTTTGTGTTTACACGACGCAACTCTCTATCACTGAACTTAAAACATGTTCTAATTTCCACTCAAGAAGTGTGACACAGAAGTGTGGTACAGAAGTAGTACAAGAAATTGCACCGTGTAAATGGGGCTTTAAAAACGAAATTACAAGAGAAAATCAATTTATTGACGACTGTTTATAAACATAATAAAACATAATAAAACATAGGTTAATGCGAAACTCAATTAGGTACGAAACCGAAAATCAAAATCTTACTCTTTGACTTATTTCCTCTGATTTTTGGAGTATTCGCCCAAAACAAGAGGGTCCCTAAAGTTAAAGGAGATAGGAACTTTAGAAATGCACTTTCTATATCAATTTTCGTTAATTTTATTTAAAATGAACACGTTAACAGATGTGTCATTTAGAGTTTTATTGCATTTAGAGTGCCAATTGTCTCTCGCTGATGACATCACATCACATAGCTATTAGCAGTAGCAATGCCAACGCACTGTTTCATCAGTTTACTGTTTCTTTAAGAGTAAGACAACTGACAGCGTCTGCCAGCTTATACTAGCACTGCATGGCTAGCAATGTGCCGCCTAGGTTCGCAAAAGTGCTCAGAACTAAGAAAGTTGACCACTTACGACATTGTAAATCGTAATCCAATCGGAATAGTATGCTAAAAATTAACCAAATTGAACTATAAAGTTCCGAACTCCTTTAAGGCCAAGGACCACCGATTAGCCCTCCGGCTTTGTCAAAAACAAATCCATGGTCTGCTAATGTGACCACACCGTTGAAGATGGACTATATGTTAATGCGACAAATTTTTGGATCATTAAATTTTAATACTTAAAACTGAAAGATGTGTTCTAGAAGCTATGAGCGATTATATTTTGTATAAAGTTGCACATTTCACGGAATTTCAACATCTGTGAAATTCTGAAATTATAGAATTCCCTCATAACTTATGGGAGAATTATGGAATTATAGAATTCTTTCATAACTTATGGAAGATCAATTTTGTCGCTTCTATCTTCAACGCTATGATCAAAATCTCAAAATTGGCGGATCAGACGATCCTCTAAGGATAAAGGCCTCCTCCTCGACTCACCTTCTTGCAGTACTCCAAGATGGCCAGCTTGTCCTTGAGACACGTGGCCTTGTTGTCTAGGTCGGTGAGCCAGTGGCCCGTCTCGCTCATGTACTGCGAGTGGTACGACTGACTCGCCCCCTCGCTCATCTCGGGGCACAACATGGCCACCTGGGGCTCGAAGTGCACCGCGGGGGTCTCGCCCCCAGCCCCAGCCTGCAACACGAAACAAAGCGACACAGGTTATTCAGAGGGCAAGCAGCGTCGTCCAGTTGTTGGTCCGAAATTACACCGAATTACACCGAATTTGCCATAAGAGAAACATTTTAAGACCAGGACTTAGATGTACAATGTTGCCAATTTTACAGGTTCGTACATATAAATATAGTTAGATTGAAAGATTGTGAACGGGAAGCTTCTTTACAACAACAGCTTATCGTAGTTAGGATAAGAAGGACAAGGAGTAAAGGTGGAAGAAAACATGACCACGGTGTGACTATACTCATAATATTGCCAATTGATAGCACGGTGATAGTTAGCACCATGCTACCTATCTTCTTCTTCTTTTTCTTCTTCTTCTTCTTCTTCTTCTTCTTCTTCTTCTTCTTCCTCTCTAAGCTTCCAGCTTGTTCCTTATTGTATGGCCTCCTTCCATCTTTTCCTCGGTCGTCCCACATTTCTATTCCCAACAGGCCTTCCATCTTTTGCTCTCCTCACCATTCTGTCTCCTCCCATTCTCTCTACATGCTCATTCCATTGCTGACGTCTCTTCTTCACCCATTCGTTAATATCTTCAACACCACATGTTTTTCTCAAATCAATATTTCTTACTCTGTCTAGCCTTGTTTTGCCTACAATTCTACCTATCTTAATAACCCGTATTAGTAGCACGGACCTTGAACTCAGCACCGTCGTAGCACCAAAGTGTGGCGGGATTAGGTAAGGGTCCAGAGTAGGGAATATCAATCTAATTATCCACTACAAACACGCATTGGCTATACATGTTAAACTATACGAGGTGTCCCGAGTAGATAATCAATGCGGACATCTCGAACGCTCCAGTTCGTATTCCAATCCAATGGAGCATGAGAATGGTCAAGGACTATGAACATGACTCCGGGAGTGACTAGTTTTAAATGAGAGAATGAAGACGACCTATCATAGCAATGCTTACTTATACGTTGGAAGACACTATTTCTAAGCTGTTCACAATCGGACGCGGACGGATGACGACTTTAACATTGTATCCGTCTCCGTCGTCCGTCCGCGTCGTCCGTCTGCGCGAATTGTGCTTCGGCCTTTAGAGCTGAATATTTATCCGAAGAGCTAGCTGCATTTCCACACAAGACTGACGATACACGATGATGTTCGACACATTGGTAGCAACTTCTTCTCTCGGGAACTCAGTCCCTGGAGCTTGCCGCAATCACAACCACGACGCCGGGAGCAACTCTGGCAACTCGTGAGTGACAAGCCCGCCTCATCGGCAAACCACTGAACTAGCTCACGAGAACAACAGGATAATAATGACCTTTGTTCAGAAGTGTCAGGCAACATATTCACCGGGAGCCGTGGGTAATTAGAGCGTCCTGACAGCCAACCCTCCCCCACACTTACTCGAACATGTGTACAGATAGGGGAGGATCCCGAACATTACGGAGTTACTCTCATGAATAGACGACGTCGGGAGATATTACAACGAGCTACCTACACGGAAAATGGGATGTTTTCTGTGCCAATCGAGCGTATAGAGACCATTCAACAAAAATTACTGAAGTACGCCGTCGATAAATTGTTCGGTATACGATAAATTTGCAAATTATTAATTTACCGGTAAATAATGATTTTATTACCATGTTTGAATGAAAATATTAATCACAATTTTATTTTTCAATAACAATAACTATTACCGTTGTAAATCCAATGCGAGAACCTTGTCATTGGTTAGCAGGCTCAGGATAGCGATCATGTAACTTTATTGATACTGTCGATAATTCTTCTTATGATAGAATAACTAGGAAAACGCTCTGAGTAACGCGTTGATGAGCGAGCACGGACACGCGCAACACCTCGAACCGAAATTCTGTTTATCGAAAATGTCCTTAAAAGCCAATAATTCTTTGAAAAACTAACTTGTGAATCGAAGAAAATAACTTGGGAGGAAGTATATAACGAATCCAATCCTGACATTGCAGCGGAATTATTAATCGAGGGAATAACAAATATCGTTAAACAATGCAGTTCCAGCAAAGAGAGCAAAGGTCGTAGAATCACGAAGCTAAAACCCTGGATAACAATAGGAATAATTACGTCCATAAGACAAAGAGACAAAATGCACAAGAAATGTATTCTTAATCCAAATAACGAAGCACTGCAAAAATCATACAAAATATTCCGAAATTATCTTACCTTCCTAATTAGAAAAACTAAAACAAACTACTATAAAGAAAAAATACAAGATGCAAGGGGTGACTGTAGGGAGACGTGGAAAATTGTTAATGATATTATCAGCAGGCATAAAACAAAAGATCCCATCATTCAGATACAAACCAATGAAGGATTAATTAAAGTCAAGGAAGACCCCAAACAAGTAGCGGACTGTTTTGTCGATTTCTTTACTGAAGTAGGCGAAAACATGGCCGAACAAATTTCTAACTCCCTGGCAGCAAACCCCATTTCGGACTCGCCTCCAAATAAAATTTTCGAAAAATCTATATTCATGTCACCGGTCACTCCCACCGAAATCATCAACTACATCAACAAAATGAAGATTAAAACGGCCCCTGGCATCGACGAAATCGGTACTGCTACTCTGAAGGCAATCACTAACTCTATATCTTTCCCGCTTGCCCACATAATTAACAGAAGTTTTGAGACTGGTATTTATCCAAAAATATTCAAAACTGCTAAAATAATCCCATTATTTAAGAAAGGGTCAAAGTCTGCACCTAGTAATTATAGACCAATCTCGCTTCTGTCCAACTTATCAAAGATTCACGAAAAATGTATTAAAACAAGATTATACGACTTCCTAGAATCAAATCAAATTTTTTCGAAAAATCAATATGGTTTCCGCCATCAATTAAGTACCGACGATGCTGTCACAAGACTGGCCAAACTTGCTTACAATGCAATTGATACCAACAAGAAACCCTTAGCAATCTTCTTAGACTTAGCTAAGGCGTTTGATACTGTATCACACAACATTTTATTCTCCAAACTACATAACATTGGCATCAGAGGAATGGCACTAAACCTAATGATAAGTTATTTACAAGATAGAGAGCAAATAGTAGCTATTAACAAGACCAGTAGCAAACCTAGAATCATTAAGTATGGTGTTCCGCAGGGTACTGTACTAGGTCCACTACTCTTCCTCATCTTTATCAATGACCTGTGCGCACTGGAAGTGGAAGGGGATATTATTACATTCGCCGATGATACAGTTTTATTTTGTTCATCAAGCTCATGGGAGGAAACTCATCAATTAGCTAATAAAGGACTCCACCGTATCAATAAATGGCTTAGAAATAATCTTCTAACACTAAATAACGCCAAGACCACATATATTACCTTTTCCCCTCGTAACTCAAATCAGCCCCAACACTCCCTGATAAAAGTACATGAAAATAGCTGTTCTGAAATTGGAATTGAAACTCTTTGCTGTAATTGCCACTCTTTGGAAAAATCTTCAAATACCAGGTACCTGGGCATCTTAGTGGATCAAAATCTAAATTGGAAATTGCATATAAATTCTATTTGCAAAAAAGTCAGATTCGCTTTGTCTCAGTTTTACAACCTAAGAGATATTCTTAACTTGCATACTCTAAAAACAGTGTATTTCGCTATTGTCCAATCAGTTCTTCAGTATGGGATAATTGCGTGGGGAGGCACGTACGATTCAAGCTTAAAACCTCTTAAAACTTTACAAAATTCAATCCTTAAAATAATGCTACACAAATCAAGGAGATATGCCACAGAATTAGTTTACAGCTCCACAGAAGTTCTTCCCATTCGAAAGCTCTTTGCATACGCTGTACTCAAACATGTCCACAAAAACAATGAACCAACTGCGACTGGTTTCAACCATGAGCAAATTGCACAACACCCGGGCTAGAACCTCCAATCAAAACCATGTGACTCGAGTGACAAAGAGCATTTCTCAACATAGCATCATCTATTTAAGTTCCAAAATCCATAACATGTTACCAACCAATATAAGAAACACAAACTCGTATATTTTATTTAACAAACTTACCAAATTATGGTTATTGAAACTTCCAACTAGCAAACTCGAAAATGTAATAAATTGTAAAATAATAAGACATACCAATGAATTCTGAACGTGAAAAGTGTGAGGTAGTGTTTGAATTTAAAATGGTTCTGATCTAAGTTTGGTGATAGGTTTATGTTTTGTTTACTTATAGCTTCATAGTTTAAGTGATGACTAAACATGTAATTATGTTTAATGTAAGCGTTAACTGAACATCTTATTTTAATAATCTAATTTCAGTTTAATATAGGTACTCCAATCTTTAGATTGATACCTATATGAATGATTATTATAAAAAATTAAAAAATTATTTGAACCTATGTAAACGTAATACTATTCTTCTAATTTGAATCTCTCTAGTTCCATGTAGCTTCAATCCCAGAAAAAACACTCCGTGTAAAAATACCAGCCAAGTCTCTTTAACTATAAAAAAAAATAGAAGAAATCTAAAAATTCAGCACTGAAAAGGAGTGATATCAAAAAAGGAGCCAAGTCAACGAATTTTCCAAATTTTAATCGTACCATTGAAATAAAAATATCAACCCCCGAGAAATACTTAAAAAAAGGACTTGGCGCATCGTTTTTTTAAAGACACTTTTCTATCCTAAAAGTATAGGAAGAACTCTACAAGTATATTTTCCTGAGTATATCACATTCATTATCGACGAATCATACTACGTTTTAATATAACTAGTACTCTTACCTACTGGCAGTTTTGGTATTTTGTCAATATTCAGAGGAAATAAACGGATAAACGAATAACGAATAAACGGAAGCGGCCTAGTCTATTCGTTATTGCCACTATTTCTAGGGTCATATTAATCAATCATACTTCTCAATATCGTGACTGAGGGAAATAGCGAAAGCGCTCATTACAAGAAGGCCGTCAATGAGATTTGTATAAGTGACTAGTGCACTGAGCCATGCTGCTCAAATAATTACTGACTAGATTTTTATCTAAAGTAATACGTTATGTAATTTATGAATTTTTTTGGTATAAAATGTTAATTAATAGCAATTAATTACACGGCGAGAAGGTTCCAAGTATAATGCTGTAGTAGGTATGTTGATGTACCCACAAAACTATAGGTACCTACCAATCACAAACACAACTGTTCTGTATTTATTGCTTGTAAGACAATGCTATGTTTCTTTGCGTACTTATATTTAAATTTAAAATATTTTACAGAATGTTCAATATTTAATTTGAAAGTTTTGTCCCAATTTTTCTAGGCATTTCTGAACTACGTAGTATGTGAGTGGCTTAAGCTTAAGAATAGAAAAATGTCTTTAAAAAAACGATGCGCCAAGTCCTTTTTTTAAGTATTTCTCGGGGGTTGATATTTTTATTTCAATGGTACGATTAAAATTTGGAAAATTCGTTGACTTGGCTCCTTTTTTGATATCACTCCTTTTCAGTGCTGAATTTTTAGATTTCTTCTATTTTTTTTTATAGTTAAAGAGACTTGGCTGGTATTTTTACACGGAGTGTTTTTTCTGGGATATCACTTCTTTTGTTAGTTTATACATACAGCTTGTAGCACATGTCCGAGCAGGGACTAATTTCTTTAAAAAAATACGCCTCAACCGATTTGGTTACTATGAAAAGTTGCGTTTGGTATAAGATGACAATGATTATCCAAGAAGAATAGCTTAAGTTTCGTTATAATCGATCCAGCCGTTTTCGATACATGACGTCACTTCCGGTTTTGAAATAGCGGCCGAATTCCGGTATAGGTAATAAGAAAACAATCTAGTTTTATCTAGTTGATACCTTCATGAACGACCATCTGAATTCCTAATCCCTATATTTCCGTAAAATCGGTCATGCCGTTTGTAATATATGACGTCACTTCCGGTTTCATTTAGTGGTTCCTGCCGCCATTTCCGGTACCATTAATTTATTTATTCATTTTTCACAATTGATTTTTCAAATAAATAGCAGAATGAATACGCAGGAGCTAGTTCAGTTGCAATCGGTACAGGCGTTTTAGATATATGACGTCACTTCCGGTTTCAGGAATGGCGGCCGAGAACACTGCTACCTTGAATATATAAATTGTATTGTCTATGTTACAATGTAAGTTAATTATGTACGTATTTTAAGTATAATTTGTTGAAATAAGTTAAATATTGCGTATTTATGACGTCACTTCCGGTTTAGAAAATAAGAAAATAATATTTTTTTTATTGATACTTCATATAGATGACCATCTAAATCGAATGGCGCTAATTTCGTTCTAATCGGTCCAGACGTTTTTGAGTTATGACGTCACTTCCGGTTTAAAAATGGCGGCACAAAAAATCACAAGAGGCAAGGTATCATCAGACGCCAAAAGTGCATATGTGGTAAAAGTTTCAGGTCGATCGGTTTAGCCGTTTAGGCTGTGGCGGTGATAGCAACGTTTCCTGATATCATCAGAATCAGAAAGTGGTGTAATTTCACTGTTTTCTCGGCCCTCTAGCTCGCAAACGGCATAACATATTGTTCCCTAATTTGGTATATGTAGTGGGGTGGGCCATAGCTCGAAATTAAGATATATCGCAACAATGTGAGATTTTCCAATTTTAAGATCCAGTAGGCCGAAAATGCCATGTTGTTGCTTACAGTAAAAGTGGTTGGTCTGCTCCTCAGTTTATTAGTCATTTACGGTATGTTGAGTGAGTGTGAGTGTACGGTACGACTTGGCTGGGTGGAGCGACCGCTCCACTAGATGACTATATTGACTGAATTGTAGTTACTATAGTTACCTTTTAATTATTTTAATTTTAGATTGATACCAATATAAAGGATTATTATAAAAATTATTTGAACCTTTGTTAACGTAGTACTATTCTAAGAACTAATAGTCTGAATGATTGTGCCAAGATCTGTTTCTCTTTAGGCACCAAATCAGCTAGATTACAAAATTAGATGAATTATCACTAATATTATGTAAATCTAGTTTTCTGTTATGTGTATTTATGGTTCCTACTTATTTCATTAATTACTAATTGACTATTCTAAACATTACCAATAATATTAGTATTAAGTTAATATCATAATAAGTAATATTGTAATATTTGTGTTATTTAATTATTCATATCTGTAGTCATACCCCGACACAAGAAGTTCCTTCTTACTGGGGTATAAGAAATCACTGTAAACACAAATGTATTTATTACTCAATAAACATACTGAATACTGAATACTCTTGAATTTCGTCACAGACTTGTATGAAAGTATCCAACAATTCCTAAAATATTGGTCCCAATAACCACGCAAAGTTTTAAGTTGATCGATTGAACCTTTATGATTGAACGATCCCTTGTTAATTTCCAAAAATCACAGGATTTCGTTCAATTTTTTTTTAAACGGTCATATCAGTTTCATATTTATATACCTTTGAAAGTTTCTGCTCTAACAACCTTGAAGTGAAGATCCGAAGATGCCGTGAAATGTGAAATTCGTGAAATATGATAGCCAACATGCAAAATATCCGCAAACTGTCAAAAACTTTTGAATTTAAACACAGTTTAGTCTGAAAATTGTCAAATTACAGATAATGTTAGACCCGATGACCATGCAAATTTTCAAGTTGATCGGTCAAACGGTTCTGGTTTAAATTTCAAAAAGCACATGAAATATTTTTTTAAATTTTAACCAATGGGAGGATTTGGCTGAAAATTTGTAAATTAAGAGACAATGTTGGTGTTAATGACCATGCAAAATATAAGGTCGATCACATTTGTCGAAGTCTATTTTCATTTTTCAGCCTATCAGGAGATGTTTATTTAAATTTCAACCAATCTATGGATTTCAAAAAAAAATTGGGTCAGCAAACAGAAAAGGTTGGCTCTACATGTGTGCAAAATTTCAGATCGATCGGTGAAACGGTGCGACTTCCATTGCTCCAGGTAGCAGCCAAAAAATCAAAAAAAAAATCAAAAAAAAAAAACAAAAAAAAAACAGAGGTCCGTGCCAAAAGAGCCAAAAGGAGACGCTCGCTTCGCTCGCTCAAAAAAGCAATGCTAATCTGCCATTAGAGTTGTCGATCAATTGTCAAGAAAAGTTACGTGATTCCTATATTGACCAAAGTAAACCCCCGGACGTCCCAAACTTTTTACAGCTTTTTGCACCTCTCTCATGAAATTCTGCTTATTCTCCAGGGGAAAACCTTGTCCTCAAAAGTCATAATGTATAAGAGGAAGTGCTGGTTAACTTAAAATATTGATACTATTTCCAGTTGTTCCGCTATTATAACTTTTTCTTTGATCATCGTTAAGAGTTTATGTTTACAAAACGACATTAAATAGGCAAGACAAACTAATTTTCTTGAAAATCGACCAAACAGTTTCACCACATACAAAATGAACATTCACCAGTGAAAGAGACTCACGAGTAAAACCGCTAAAGTATGAATGATATAATTCATTAACAACATCGTTCATCCCCACTACTCTACTTACGCCCCAATTAATACTGGATGTGGCATTGTCTGGCGAGGCAATGCGGCAATATCATGACCAGTGAAGTCACAGAATGCGCAGCTCTCTGTCGCTGTGTCGGAGATTATAAACGATTCATGAACATCTTCAATCCGTTGGCTTTCGCTCGCGGGCGAGAAAAACCGAGGGGAGCGATGAGAAATGGTTTGATTATCGACAGACAGATCCGCGGAGAACGTCACACGCGATTGGAAGTTTCGAGAAGTTGTTATTGAGAAAGTTCTGCGGGAAAAGCAGAATGGCCAGGTTATAAACTGAGTAATTCAAGGATTGTGTCTCGGGTAATCTAAGAGGACGCTATACGAATGTCACTTCAAACGCGTTGCGAAGATGTTGCCTCACAACCGGCTGTCTGGGGTTCCTCTGAGACTTTGAGGTCGACTGAGGTGCGAATAAAGGGAATTTTAGATGGGCAAGGAGAGTTGAGTATCAATACATTAAACTTTAAAATATCCCTTTCTGTCTAGCGGAAATTTCACCTGGGACATATGTGAGGCAATCATAAACTGTGAGGTGTTTCTTTGTCTTAAACTCAAACAAATTATTGAATAGATGAAATGAAATAGCAATTCTATTTCAATTAAAATAGAATAATTTATCTCAGTTATTACAGTAAGGTAGCTACAATATGTTCATCAAACGAAGCACTTTTTCCTAAAGAAAAACTGTAGTTTCAAAAATAATGTTATACATTTTCACAAATGCATTTTCTTTAACTACAAACCTAACGGCAGCTAGAAACATTTTTCAGACCAATTATAGGTTAATTGACAACTTGTCATAGCTGTTTAGGTACGCCTAAAAGAAATTGTATCAAATAAATATATTATATACTTAGGTACATACAAATATTTAAGAGTTTACCAGCTGTCTTTGAAATGGCTCTTCGAAAACGCTCAATTCAGAAAACAAACAAACAAATCGTTAGTTGCTCTCTAAAATTTCCTCTGTTTTTCCTTTTCCACCTTCAACTTGGAGAAGTTTCTATAAAAAGCTCCCGGCGAATTTTCCGGCCATCAAGCAAGCAAGTTTCCGCGACGCCCAAGCCATGAAGTGAGATGACGTCGACGTCGGTGTTCCAGTGTAATTGTGCGGACGTCGATTGCAATGAAAGGCGAGGGGAAGAAGAGGGGACGCCAAACCGGCCGAAGAGATAGCAAGAAGCCGAGGAGAAGTCGACGAGAAAGAGAGGCGAGAGAGAAAATATGGATCAATGGATACAAACAAGGGAAAGAGCCTAACAAAGACTTCTCTCGCCAGGAAACTGAGTTAATTCTGTAGTATATGCTAAGACACTTCGTTAGCGAGTCGTAGACAAAGCCTTTGCCATGGAAGGTGCTTAAAGGTGGAATCAGCGACAGACTCTTTAATACTCACAACTTCGAGATGTTGAGTCGGAGAATATTGGAGTAGTCAGAAAGAATTCGCGCGCAGTACAACATTTCGTCCGTGAACGAAACGATGCCGACGAAAAAGTTATACATTTCTTTGATGTTTAAATTGTTGTTTTCATAACTTCTTTTATCAGTTTAGGAAAAAGCGTGAGGCAGTTGGAACAAAAGTATGGTTTGAAGGGAGTGTCGAAATGTTTCAAACTTAGAAAGTGTAGCTTCTAAAATGACGTCGAAAACAGGTAGGCTCAATAAAAGGTTTTACACAAAAATTGAGAAATCTCAACTTTAAGTAGAATTATGAATTATTTGTATAACACTCGACTCGGTTCATAAGACGAAGATTAATAAACCTCCTAGGATTCGAAGTTCAGAAGTCAAAGCTGTGCTATCTCCCGCCTACAGAACATCGACTTAAGAAGACAGCTGAGCACAACACATTCAAGCAAAGTTAGTCTCAAAGTTGAGTTTCTCCCTCACACCAGCGCTCAATTGCGCCGGATTTGAATAATAGGATTAAGAAGCTAGCCCTATCGATCAGACAGCTTGAGCGATTACTCCAGCCACTCTCTAGCTGGCCTAGAGGACAGGGGTTGGAAAATAGCCAAGATTCGATTCCGAACACCCAGGTTCACGACATCGCAGATGCGTCAATATCGTTGAAAATCGGAATAATTGCTGAAATCTGACATAAGCCTTTTTTATCTATTGATTTGTCATTTGTGATTTTGGAATCATCTTAGAAGCCAAAAAAATCTAAATAAATCACAATCCATATGAATATTATACGAAGACAGCACATAAAGACAAGAAAGAGGCCCATATTGGAGATGTGCCAGATCGATGGCTGCAAAAAGCTGCACATTCTTTCTGTCAAGTCGATATCGTGGAGGACGTGTGGGAGGAATGTGCGACGCGACAGGGAAGAGCAGGGCAGTCGCAGGACGCATACATCCACCGCTGTCAGCAGATCCTGACAATCAGGAGCAATCGATGAGGATCCAGCCTCCGACACATCAGCTCAGGATACATCATAACAGTTACTATTACACCCCCCGCGGCTTCGTAGAAACAAGAGGGTGGAAAGTAAATCCGTCCTTATTCTTCTATCAGAATAAGAATCCGGATAAATGACGGGGGTTTTGATACGTATATATATGTAGACAGGCAAGCCGTTCTTTTTAATGCGCATGGCAGGAAACGCAAAATAAAATCGTCATTCTATTTTGTGTATTAAAAAATATTACGACCTTCCAATAGTATCATCAAAAAGCGAAATTATAATTGAACGTTGAATTCCTGTTCTGACTATAATTTAAGTTCCATTTTGCTTCCAAAATATATTTACTGTGTCGACGATTTGTTTTAGTTATAAACACAATTGAGTGGCTATTTATCTTCATGGTTTCATTCAGCATTGTGTATCCTACACTAACACAACAATAACGATAAAACTACTGACTAAAACGAAGGAGTAACGCTGATGGAATGTTCCGAACAGTCTTCTTGTTTGTTTGTCAGCCTCGTCTACGAGCGCCGTCATCAACGCGTTCCGAGCTGCTGAGAAGCAGTTCCCATCGACCGTGTTCATCCGCTACATCTACCCGGTGGAGATAGAGACGCCGTTCCATCACTCCTGGGTGAGCTCAGGACAATTTCCTCTCTCGCACAAGTATTATAATACTTCGAACATCTCTCGAACAACTCCCCAAGTAATTGCATGAAAAGAAAACTAATAGTTACACGGCATCAACAAACGTGTTTGCAACTTAGCGGAAAGCGTATTTCTATAATCTCTTGTCGAAAAGTTTGGACTTATCTCGGTGGATACTGAAACTCACTCTGAAACCGCCCTCATAGTTCTCGCTTAGCTGAATACAGAAACTAATATACTCGAGTTGAACAGACCACGGTGCATCGGGCGCACGGAGTCGGGAGTATATTGACGAAGAAGTGGGTGATCACCAGCGCCAACCTCTTCCAGCGAGCTGTCGACAAGATGAAGCACAGATACGACAGGTATACGACATTCGACGTGTTCTCATGAGAACAACTGAGAATATTGCGATCTTATTGCGATTTCCCACCTAACTATGGTCGAAATTACTCTAAGTTGCTAGAAATTCACCCTTCGAGCATCAAGTAATTATAAGAAAATAGTTCTCAATCTGTAATCCTGTTTAAAATGATATAATTATCAGGATTGTCTGTAAACGTAAAATCTGTGACACTAAGGCTGCATTTCACCAAGATTCTAAACCCGGTTTAGAGTCGGTAAACCTGGTTTAGGGACCTCTAAACCAGGTTTACCGCCTCTAACCCGGGTTTAGAATCTTGATGAAATGCAGCCTAAAACCAGAAGGTTCAAAGCTATCGCATCCCAATAAGTAAAGAAAAACACTCTTCGAGTCAGGGCAAACGAACTTCCATATCAACAACGCCAACTGGTCTGCCTCCAGGCCGTTCATCCTGGATCGCCGCTACCACTGGAAGGCGATGACGATGTACGTGCGCGGCGGCATGATGGACGCCTGGAATCCGTCGCCGAACCAGCAGGAGGTCGGCGTCAGCCGCATCGTCATCCACGACAGCTTCCTCCACCCGTCCACGATGTTCGACACTGACATCGCCCTGCTCGAGGTGGCCACGGGGTTCGACTTGACCACGGGCCACCTGGCGCCGATCCGGCTGTCCAGGATGCCTCCGAGCGGGGAGCGACGCACATGCACGCTGCCGGGCTGGGGATATCGTCCGGAGTATCACAAGTACTTCCAGCGACACGGCTGGTGGGACACGCGCGTGGCGGCTCTGGAGTTCGCCGTCAGACACGACGGACGGGATGCGAGCGCGCCGGGACTTCACCACAACAGACTCAACTACATCCACGTGATGGTCGGGGACGTGCCCTTCTGCAAGCAGCTCCATCGCGAGCTGGACGGACGTGACATTACGTTCTCCGACTCGCTGCTGTGTGGTGAGAATTGAGGGGCCCTCAGAGGAACCCTGCACAGCGATGTCCACATATTGCTCCGGAGAACTTAGATCTAATATTCATAGTCTTGTATAATTTGTTTTTCTAATGTGATTTAAAAGACCTTGAATATCTCGCATGAATGTGACTCCTTCAATGATTATACATGCCTGCGACTCAGGTTGTACCACCATCTGCCACCAGGTCGTGCTCGCTACAGCAAGGCTGGCGCAGCGTGTCCCGGAGATACAGGAGCACCGCTGATCTGCAACGGTCTCTTGACAGCCATCTTCTCCACCAGCAGGGAGAGCAAGGACTGTGATTGTACCACCATCTGCCACCAGGTCGTGCTCGCTACAGCAAGGCTGGCGCAGCGTGTCCCGGGGACACAGGAGCACCGCTGATCTGCAACGGTCTCTTGACAGCCATCTTCTCCGCCAGCAGGGAGAGCAAGGACTGTGATTGTACCACCATCTGCCACCAGGTCGTGCTCGCTACAGCAAGGCTGGCGCAGCGTGTCCTGGAGATACAGGAGCACCGCTGATCTACAACGGTCTCTTGACAGCCATCTTCTCCGCCAGCAGGGAGAGCAAGGACTGTGATTGTACCACCATCTGCCACCAGGTCGTGCTCGCTACAGCAAGGCTGGCGCTGCGTGTCCCGGAGATACAGGAGCACCGCTGATCTGCAACGGTCTCTTGACAGCCATCTTCTCCACCAGCAGGGAGAGCAAGGACTGTGATTGTACCACCATCTGCCACCAGGTCGTGCTCGCTACATCAAGGCTGGCGCTGCGTGTCCCGGAGATACAGGAGCACCGCTGATCTGCAACGGTCTCTTGACAGCCATCTTCTCCACCAGCAGGGAGAGCAAGGACTGTGATTGTACCACCATCTGCCACCAGGTCGTGCTCGCTACATCAAGGCTGGCGCTGCGTGTCCCGGAGATACAGGAGCACCGCTGATCTGCAACGGTCTCTTGACAGCCATCTTCTCCACCAGCAGGGAGAGCAAGGACTGTGACTGGGCCAACGGGTTCGGCATCTTCCAGAGCGTCGACGTGGTCCACCGCTGGATGAAGAAGTACATCAAGAAACTGAAGCCGCTCGTGCAATTGCCCCCAACCAACGGCACACTAGTTACCTTTGTTGCTAAATAACCATAATCATGGATCCATACGAAAATGGTAAAACATAATGATAGGAATGAGTATGTAATTTATTAGAGATTTGCTTTGCTCAATGGCTGTGTCGATAGTTGTGATTTGTCATGCACCATTTTAATTTTACAATATACCATCACACAGACCTAATCATTGGGAGACATCTCACGATAACAATAAGAATGAAGAATTACTAAAGTTTTGTGTATAAATACATAATTTAAATCTATTCACACCAAAATCAAAGACAATGTTGATACATGAACCTCAATCTAAACGCAGCTTTTGGTACGCCCCAAGTTATACACGAGGTTACACGAAGATAAATTTGCAAACAACCACAAATTAACATGAGCTAATTATCAACTAATTTTCACAATTGCTGAACATTTTGCACTGTTGCTTTGGAATATTGTGCGGTCCATTAAATAATCAAGTTACCAGCATAACCAGAGTCCGGGGGGCGTGGATCATAAAATCGCATTATATCGATTACTTTTGCCACAAGCACTGGAGAACGCAATTTTGTCGAGCACGATGCTGTACAAAGATACTCTTGCAAACATTAGCAAGATAAACACATTGAACAGCCTAGTTCAATCAAGATTGAATGTTTGTTTACTGTTATTGGGAGGAATAAATTATACAAATTGAGATATTAATTCGGACTCTTTTGGAACACGAACAGCAAGAGAGAAGAGAGAGAGAGAGAGAGCTAAAGTTCCTCGCAGCAACACAAGAAAAGCTCATTTCAGTTTTATTAGTTTAAAGTACATGGACAACTTGAGCTTAAGTTAGAGTGGTAAAAAACAAGTTTTAATGGCATCAAGTCGTGTTACGCGTTACTCTGACGTCACTCACGAGTCTGCTTGTAGACAAGATGCAAATTGGATCATGTCATCTTGATGCACTTGATTAGCAACTCGGTATTACCTTTTCAACGTGATTCCTTCGTCGCCGTGCGCGGATGGAATGTGATTAGAGAGCGCCGAGGAGGCTGGCAGTTGTCACATAGAGACTTGATTAACTTCATGCGCTAATCAAATACAATCTGCATACTTATAGCTAACGAGCTCAGCGGGGATCACTTTTATATTAGCATGTTCTAACGGGGATGATAGCAAACTAAAAGGAGATTAAAAGCATTTCTCATTGAATTAAATCATTATTTTTTGTCAATACAAAAGTCAAAACTTAGTTTGATCATGGATTTGTTTGATTAATAGAGGTATAAAGGGAATAGTAATTGAAATTTTTCCCCATAACGCTATATTAGGGCACGTGCAGTACCTACAGCCTTAGGGAAAATTTCGAGTTTGAAAATTAATTGGAATTATATTTATACATTTAAATAGTACCATTTTAATTTTGAATCAACCGTTTCATATAAAATTCACTGATTTCTAATAAATATTATTTTAATTTATTTATGTAACAGAAAACCCCGAAAATAGCCAATTGAACACTAAAAGAAGTTAATAATGAAGCATGTATGCAATGCAAATCCTGTCACGTTTAATACAGGTCTGATATGTATCGTATAACAAAACGATAAAATCTATCGTTTACCATTTTTGTATTCGTTTCCCATCACCTAGTTCAAACAAAGCCCTCACACTGTTACCATGTACTTCGTCCTCATTGAATAATGCATCCGAAAACGAATTTTAAGATACAAAGTGGCAACATACACTATTAAATTCGGCGAGCATTAAATCTCCATACTTGATGAGATCGAGGGTGTCGCTGAGAAGAAGGGGAAGCGAAGGAGGAGTGGAAAAGTGCAACGGTTGCGATTCCGAGACCCCCACGAGGTCCCTCGGGCTCACAATGCGGGGGAATGAGGGGGGGGGGGGGCGAGGAGGCGCAATTTGAGGGCTTTTCCTCGCTATTGATTTCCTACGGCTCAACCCCTTACACAACACGGCTGAAATGTAATTCGCCTTATGAAGTTTCCTTACAAGATATCGGAGATGCGGACAGACGGAAGGAGTTTCAACATAAAGGATACTTCTGACATTCGAACAAAATACAAGACTCAGAGGAAACAGAAAAGTATCCTTATGATGTCAGGCATTTTCATAAGGGTGGCACTCTTGCGATTATAATGAAAAAATGATGAAAGAATGAAAAACTTTTCTACACATACGCGTACATTTAATGGGCGGTTTGGGTGTGGGCCATCCTGGCCTATGCGGTATGCGGTCCATAACCCCAGAAAATGTTTCTTTCAAATTGGAAATTATAACATTCATTTTGAAACACTGAAGACTCAATACAATGTGCTACCCAAACTTCAATATGGTTATAATCATGGATGTTATTATCTGATAATACAAATTGCACTACCTGTAATTGGAAATATAATGAAATGAAACTGGAATATAAATCCTCCATCACCGGCTTATAAGAATTGAAGCTCAGCTCACGCAAGGGTTTCTATCTGGCAAAATTGCGCACCTGATGATAGAGATTGGCTTTCGTGATCAGAGCAGCTATAAACGTTAGACCCTCTTAATTACATAAATTAATTTCGTGATAAATTGTAGCACTACAAAGTTGAACTCTTTTCCCAATCTGATTTCTATCATGTTTTTCTTCCCCGTCATCTTCGTTTTCACCATCCTCATTAGCCGAGATGTTTGTCCAACAAAAACCAGCAGATGTTGACTACCACCACACGACATCGGTACTGATATCACCCGCCGGCCAACACTTAAGTCTCAATAGCCCTGGTATTAATTATGATAATATATGTAATCACATCGTCGAACCACTTATTATCCGCACTACCCTTCCGGCGAAGCGGGCAGCTCGTTGTAGGAACAATTTATTACGAGAGAGAGTCTCGGGACGAAAAACGGTCCACCCCAGCGGGCTTGACGAGAAGATGCTGGCCGCCGTGAGTCGATAAGATCCTTGTATCGATTCTCGATTTACATATCGATAACTCGTAATGCAGTGGTGTACGAGCCTCCAGGGCGCCGCGTAGCCGATAAAGTGTGACACTCTTTAGCCTGCACAATGTGGCGACGTATCTGATTGCGCCGGTGCGGAGTAATGACATTTGCAACGAGACATCTTCACAAGAGTAAACAAGTACATATCGATAACTCGTAATGCAGTGGTGTACGAGCCTCCAGGGCGCCGCGTAGCCGATGAAGTGTGACACTCTTGAGCCGGCACAATGTGGCGACGTATCTGATTGCGCCGGTGCGGAGTAATGACATTTGCAACGAGACGTCTTCACAAGAGTAAACAAGTACATATCGATAACTCGTAATGCAGTGGTGTACGAGCCTCCAGGGCGCCGCGTAGCCGATAAAGTGTGACACTCTTGAGCCTGCACAATGTGGAGACGTATCTGATTGCGTCGGTGCGGAGTAATGACATTTGCAACGAGACATCTGCACAAGAGTAAACAAGTACATATCGATAACTCGTAATGCAGTGGTGTACGAGCCTCCAGGGCGCCGCGTAGCCGATGAAGTGTGACACTCTTGAGCCGGCACAATGTGGCGACGTATCTGATTACGCCGGTGCGGAGTAATGACATTTGCAACGAGACGTCTTCACAAGAGTAAACAAGTACAAAGACTGACGAGTATAAAGAACATTCGTTGTGTATACATAAATAAGCATTATAAGTGGAAAAATACACACATTTCAATAATTCGCCAACTCCTAAGTTCGAACTTAGAGTTTGTACACTTTACAAAGCACACACTTTCAAAGCACATCGCTTAGCACAAGCTTTTACAAAATAAAACACACAATTTTTTCACAAAGAATTGCTATCCTTGTCGATTTGAAAAAAATCGTAAAACAGCAATAAAAACCAGTATCACTGCCCTGCTAACACATTTAAAAATTATTAAAAATGTATGAAGATATCCAAATGGGGGTAAATTCTGTATTTAATCCGCTCCGTGATTGAAATATTTCGATACGAAACACTTCTCATAAAGCATCTCTATTGTATGTTCAAGCCACTCTCCCAAGTTATACTCTCTTGTTCCTGTCAATATCAAATGAGACCATCTTTGCAAGGGATTAAAACACCAGCCAACTTAGTACAAGCACCATATGAATCGATGAAAACTTCGAGCAAAAAGTTAATATTGCAGCCACTTCCTGGAAATCCAGGGCAGACACTTACTATAAATAAAGACAAACGTAAGAGAATCAATAAACTACATTATGCAATAAGCGGATCGCAACACGGCTCCTCCACCGCATTACTGACAGCCTTGACAGGTATCCATTTTCTCATCTCACCACGAAATCGCTTTTCCCATATCACAACGATTTCCCGATTCTTTCAATCGTTCAAAATCAATCTTCCACACTGACTTGCGGAACACGAAACCATACGAAACCTTTGACAGTAAAAAAAAAACCTATCGAAAATTTTACCACTTTAGCTTCTCAGAGAGATACTTGACAGTTGCCACTAAAAGTTTTCTTTCCTTCAATCTCTGCTGAGCCGGTAGCCATCTTGCCGTCTGGAGACTTACATGAGCGATGTTTGCGGAGCAGCGAGATTTCCCAACGCCATTAGCGTTGAGCGACCACATGAGCCTTACATGGCAGCCTACATGGCAGCCTACATGGCAATGCCATAACCTTTCCGCCGCAACATGTGGAAGCAAAGATGCCGATGCCATCACATGGCATTAGAGATGTAAAATTACCGGTAATTGGTATTGGTATTGGTAATTGGTAATTGGTCCAATTGGTAATATTGGAAAAAAATGAGTTTCGGCAAGTTTCGGGTACAAAACGATCATAATTTATTTACGAGCTACTTCTCTGCCTATTATGAGTGTATACGACTAATACTAATTTCCATGTTCTTTCATAAGATATTTTGACTATATTCTCTGGTGTATTGGAAAAGATTCAACGATGGATGAATAATGACTACCAATATATGATGTGTTAACTTTATAGGATCCAGTTTAAAATACAAAATGTGCGTAATAGGTACCTACCTACCAGTAAAAAAAGGTAATAATACCGTAAAATTGCTTGGTAAATGGTAATATTACGGTAATATTACCAAATTTACCAAGTACCTAATTTTACTGTAATATTACCGATTTACATGGCCGAATACACTGGGCCTAGAAAAGACCCGCCAGCCACAAGAGGCGCTTTATATGGCAACAACTTAGAACCAAGATGGAACCACGCTGTACAATGGCAAGGTATGACCCATGCTACCATTGCTTTTTGTTGCTCCGTTCAGGGCATTTAAATTTTAACTCCAACGAATATAGCAGAACAATGCCTATACGAATGCAACAGGTATGATAACTACAATGTTTATTCTAATCATCATTAGATAAAAAATTTATGCGTCGTTTTTATTCACACTCCCATTGTTATTGTTGGTAAATTATGCGTACGTAATTAAATTATTAATCATATTTTTAACATCCACTCAAAATATAACTCTTAATTTTACCATGAACATTCATCAATACCCATTTCGAGTAAAATTACTTTAATTGAATAAAATAATTAATAACGTAGTGGAAAATTAAAATTTTATGATACCGATGAACGAATGCATTCACGAGTTTTGTAAATTTATAATATGGCCCTCCTGTGGTTTACCCAAAGGGTCATCAACGAGGGTTTAACCATATATTTATTTCTAACTATAACATCAACAAAGCAATGAAATCAAACACGAAGTTCCTCTCAATTTCATCCGGTCTGGGTCTTGAGATGCTCTGGTTGATCCAGTCTCATCTTAATCGTCAGTGAATCTACAATACCCTAGGTGACATTTCAGAAGTATTTTAAACAAAAATATTACCTACAAAGTTTTGTAAGAATCCCCCCATCCCCTCCAAGAATCATGACAAATTATATCACCTACAAGGTTTTGTAGTTTCACTAAGGAGGTAATACTTTGTCGGGTAATTTGTTTTAGCATAAGTACAGACGCGATTATTTTGAATTTCAATTGATTTTTTTTTAATAATGAATGAAGCGTGTGCTATTCTAAAAGTTGAACCCTACGGATCCAATATTATTACGTAAATTTTTCTTTATACTCTGAACTGAAGACTTACAACTGGAACGCAAAAGTCCAAGTTGAAATTAAATGGAATTAAAAAGAAAATGTTCGGGTCTTCAATCGACCGCAAGTGATGATTTTGAAAGTACCAGCCTCTCCACATGGCTCCTCATTGCCTCCCCCCACCCCCGTGTATGCAAGTATGTGCCGCAAGTGTGTTTGTATAATATGAACTACGCGCCTCAGACTGTTTACTATGTAAATCTATTCATGAGCAGACAGGACCGAGTAAGTACCCAAGGTACAACTACGAACAATATGGGTACATTACACGTGCGCCCAAGAGCAATCCTGACAACATTATACAAGAAAGAAACTATTGTCCATGCAAAGTTCAAAAAGTGTTCGAAATGTGCTGCGAGAGAACAGAGAATGTAATTGAGTGAAAATGTTGAATTAATTTTGTCCTGCCCTGAGCGATTTAGTGGTAGAGTAGGTGCGACACTATCGATTCATGCAAATTAGACTTCCTAGTAATAATTCCTGGGCAAGGTTGAGACTTAGCGGATTGTCATTTGGGAGTTTTCGCGCTCGGTGGCCGACT
This sequence comes from Leuctra nigra, assembly GCA_934045905.1. Classification (NCBI taxonomy): domain Eukaryota; kingdom Metazoa; phylum Arthropoda; class Insecta; order Plecoptera; family Leuctridae; genus Leuctra; species Leuctra nigra. The sequence goes on along the minus strand of OW203767.1, from coordinate 13,869,507 downwards.
AGGCGCCATGATTTAACAATGTCCTGAGATGTGACAGAGCGAACTGCTGGACCTTCCCACTTGACCACAGCATGGAGCAGCATCCCCATCTCTATTAGTCTAATTGTAGATGACCACAGTAATCGCGACAATCTGGACCATCATCTTTCAGGGAGACGTACTTCGCAGATTAGCAATCCAGAAGCTCGGCGAACTCGAAAATTGCCAGTTATCCAAGTATCATTTTGTTTTATTTTACTGTGGGAAAATGAACGATTGGGGATGGTCTCTATCTACTTCAATTTTTCTATTTTACCGGTCATTTTGCACATTTTAGGACCCATTCCTATTCTCTGTTCTCTACTTTTTTAATCTGTTTTATCACTTCACTTGACCCGGGCCAATTGACCAGTCGAATCCCTGGTATTTCAGCCACACCCGCCTCTGGTCTTACCTTCAATTATGTTATTTGTCCAAATACATTAATATGATCATTCACGCACGAAGCACGGAGCCCCTAAGCCTAAACTGTCAGGTGGGTAAGAAGAATGTCTCAATGGAACGGGACAAGAGTGGATGTGGTTTACTTTGAAGTCTCTTATATCAGTCGTTTTCATTTATACTTGATTAATTCCGTAGTACTTCCAGTTCAGTTCTCATGAAAAAGATCTGTCGAGAAAGAATTCTTGTTCATAGAAACCGTCTGGTGGACGTCTGCTCATAAAATCAAGCTAAGCCGCTAGAACAACATAGCTCTGAAGTAGAACCATCCGATGGCGCCACAGTCTAGGTACACGAGGTAGCTCACAGATGTGGAGGAGGGGGAGGAGGCTGGAGTTGGATTATAAATCACGAGCTAGATGAAGAAAGTAAGCAAGACCGCTCGGACAATAGGAACACGAGACTGTGCCGGACATTTACATACGACCCACCTTCACAAACTCCATCATGCAGTGGACACTCGGATGAAAGGCGACAAAAACTCAATAAGAGCACAAGAACAACAGTTCGGAACGGATTCACACAAACACGAGCTCGCTTATCGACGCTTCTTCGCAATCGTTTTCACGAGAAGAGCTAAGAATTACGTATCTGCGATGAAAAGTAATGAGATAGAACAGACGCTGCAAGTGCACTCCAGCGCAAACAAAAAAGGGGACAAACATAATTTCGTAATTTATAACGTAGCAGCACAAACAATCTTGAGCAAACGCGACGAACGACACACATTTTGTGAGGAAAGGTGAGAGAAAATGACGAGATCTTCTTCCACGATGACACTTCAATCAAGTCTCGTGAATAATGAAAGGGAATTCTGTTTCATTTTAATAGAATCCACGCCAAGATGTAGGGAAAATAATAAACCCTTCCGTTTCTCATGTATAAAACAAGTGTACTCTTAGTCATTTCCGACGCTGGCCCGGGCTGCTGTATTCCCGATCAAGTTATTTATAAATCTGTAGTTACAAGTAACATCATTTACAGAGAGGACTAATTATCAAAGCGTGCGAATCTATTCGGAAAATATCGCAGCAAAACATCGCCCGTGGAAATTGAAAAGTTTTCACAGGGAAATTAAGTTAGTTAAGAGACTTTAGCAAACAACCATTTAACAATTAGAATATACATCTAAAAGCGTGAAAGATTCCAAGTTTCGCGGAACCGTCTCCATCTGATGCCATGAAATACTTTGGTAAAAAGTTCCCAAGCGTCGAACTTGGATCATTCGATTAGTGAGATAGAACTCCAGTTGGAAAACCATCTCATGAGAAGGCATTTTCAAAATGAAACTTGATGAATAGAAACCGAATTATCAGTAGATCAATCATGAATTGAAGAGGGAATAGAGATGGAATACATCCAGCGGAATTCTACCAGTTTCATACAGAGTAATTTAATTTCCAGGGAATGATAAAAGTATTGAGTGATTTTTTTCTCATTTCGGTCGTATGAGCGGCATTTTGATATGACAATGAATCGATGTTGAAACCGACAATATGAAACGAACAAACCTGTATTTTGAAATGACGGCCTAATATCAAAATGCACGAAATAGTGAACGAACTAGGGCATCGATTGTTAGTTCTACTAGTTCTAAAATAGTATTTATTGGCCCTACAACACGCAAGCTGACAAGTATTGAGTTGTCCGTTGAATCCACCGGAACATGATGAATAGTTTCATGGGAAATGGCAATCCGGACCTGAACCGTGATCCCCATGTTTACCGAAACTTCCAAAACAAACTTTCAGCATGTTGACACAGTATATACAACACATTATTTTATAAATGCATAGCTTCTGTACTGCAACCTACATTTAATTAAATCTACTGAAATTACATAATTAAGCATGTTTTTAGTGCAACTTGACTATTATTATTAAAGCAATTGAAAGTTTTAGGATATTTCAACATGTTTTTGTACAATTATTTAATTTTGTCAACAGTTTCGATTTTCATATCAAATTCTTCCCCGGGACAATAGCTTAACAAATTTTCAAATTTTGACAAAAAATAAATAATTTTACATAAAACATGACGAAATATCCTAACCTTTTCAATTGCTTTTACATAATTAATGTTTTGACGACAAAAATCACGTGTTTGAAGCACGCATTCAAAAATTATGTTTTTTAAATATCCCGAAAACAACCCCATGAAGTACCAATACTGCATTTTTAATTATGGGTGTCTACATAATAAATATTGTAACCCTTTATTCTTGAAGGGAAAAACAAATAGTGTTTCAAATAGTTATACTTTATAATGTTTCCAACACAACGTGTGGTTCATAATGCATGTAAAGTATACCTCGTAGCAGTATAGCACATCACGCTATACCAGCATAATGCATACGCGTGCAGAATATATCGCTCATGCCTCTAGGATCTCAAGGTCGACACTAGGCATTTATATTTAACATACACCAGTTCGATTATTAATATAATAAATATCGACTATATGAATGATGGCTGCGGGCAACAATGCTCTGGATGGTTCTTTCTGGCTCATGTATTTTCGTGGTTTTCTGAAGTCGAGAGGCAAATGATGGGAAGGTTCCCTACTACTACATGACCGTTCCTTTCCATTATCCACTAGGGAAACGCTCGGTGTAACGCGTTGACGAGCGAGCACCCGAACGCGCAACATCTCGAACCGAAATTTTGGAACGCACAAAAGATATAACATCCATATTGAATTGAAATATGAATATGATACACTCAATCAACATAAAAGTACCTGCTTTTCATTGAAACTGAGATTATCTATCCATCTTTGGATGAAGAAAATCAGATCCAAGTTACTTTGGAATAATTCCCATTCATTTCGATATCATCACAATTCCGACAATATATTTCTAACAGTTAAAAATGTCAATAATTGTAAACTTTCTTGACCGATTGGGCTGAAAATGTGTAAAATAAAGGAAAATGTTAGTTTTAGTAGCTATACAAAATTTAAAGTTGTTCTGACGATTTTGATTTTCGACCAATCAGAAGATTTTTTTTAAAACTATAGGTAACCAATCAGAGGGCAGCGCCCAAAAACAATCCCAGACTACATTAGGTAGAATGATTTTAGCTTAAGTGTTCAAAATTTCAGCTCGATCGGAAAAACAATGTGACCTACAAAGTCGGGAAAAAACAGAGAAAGTGTCCAACAGAGCCGAATGGAGACGCTCGCTCAATTATAATAACCCATTCTCATCCTACTAATAATCGCAGAACAGTGCGATGTTGCACAGCACAACAAACCACGTGGTATGGTATGATTCGCTCATTGGGAGGACATCTCTGAGCGGCACACTCTGCACCTGATATGACGGTATGATTCGCTCATTGGGAGGACATCTCTGAGCGGCACACTCTGCACCTGATATGACGGTATGATTCGCTCATTGGGAGGACATCTCTGAGCGGCACACTCTGCACCTGATATGACGGTATGATTCGCTCATTGGGAGGACATCTCTGAGCGGCACACTCTGCACCTGATATGACGGTATGATTCGCTCATTGGGAGGACATCTCTGAGCGGCACACTCTGCACCTGATATGACGGTATGATTCGCTCATTGGGAGGACATCTCTGAGCGGCACACTCTGCATCTGATATGACGGTATGATTCGCTCATTGGGAGGACATCTCTGAGCGGCACACTCTGCACCTGATATGACGGTATGATTCGCTCATTGGGAGGACATCTCTGAGCGGCACACTCTGCACCTGATATGACGGTATGATTCGCTCATTGGGAGGACATCTCTGAGCGGCACACTCTGCATCTGATATGACGGTATGATTCGCTCATTGGGAGGACATCTCTGAGCGGCACACTCTGCACCTGATATGACGGTATGATTCGCTCATTGGGAGGACATCTCTGAGCGGCACACTCTGCACCTGATATGACGGTATGATTCGCTCATTGGGAGGACATCTCTGAGCGGCACACTCTGCACCTGATATGACGGTATGATTCGCTCATTGGGAGGACATCTCTGAGCGGCACACTCTGCATCTGATATGACGGTATGATTCGCTCATTGGGAGGACATCTCTGAGCGGCACACTCTGCACCTGATATGACGGTATGATTCGCTCATTGGGAGGACATCTCTGAGCGGCACACTCTGCACCTGATATGACGGTATGATTCGCTCATTGGGAGGACATCTCTGAGCGGCACACTCTGCACCTGATATGACGGTATGATTCGCTCATTGGGAGGACATCTCTGAGCGGCACACTCTGCACCTGATATGACGGTATGATTCGCTCATTGGGAGGACATCTCTGAGCGGCACACTCTGCATCTGATATGACGGTATGATTCGCTCATTGGGAGGACATCTCTGAGCGGCACACTCTGCACCTGATATGACGGTATGAAATGTTTTGCTTCTGACTCTGCTTCTTAGCGCTGTGTTTGCGAGATCTTCATGAATAAGTTATCTGCATACAGGAATCCACTTCCAGCACTGCACTGCGACGCCAGCTATGATGCTCCAACACTATAGAGTTGCATGGCTAGTATACATGTATGCAATGTATGAGTGAATATTTAATATTCCCGTAATTGGTAGTGTATGAAGATAGTCATTCAAAGCAATCGTCAATCCTTAGTTATTTCAGAAAAAGCAACATTAGGAAGAAAATACAAAATAATATTTCAAAGCATTTTCGATGTAATTCAATTTCTCAGAAAGATGCAAAACTCCATTATTTAAAAAAATAAATGCAAATGGCTATAGCCTAATACAATAAACTCCCATAAATATTTGCAAAATCTGCTTTAATTAAACGCTCAAAGGGGCCACATTACCACATTAGTTTAATATAAGTTTAGTTATAAGCTCCACTTCGGGAAATGTGGTGCATTACCATTATGTACTGCGAGCTTTAAAAACTGCAGTCAATGTTAGTGATGTAAAATGCTCGAGCATATTCTTTTTGAGAATATTCTCGAGAATATTCTCGAGCACGAGCATTGTCTCGAGCATATTCTGAAAAATGCATCTAAGATTATAAAAACTCGAACTTTTAGCTCAATTCCAAAAAGTATGTACTTTTATGGATCTTGCATACATAGTATTGTTATGGAGAACCAGTCGGGAATCGTTACTGAGGCTATATAGGTCAGAGTTTTCTTCGATCGAGCTGAAATTTTGCACACATATAGGGAACATTTCTGGGCGTTGCAGACCCAAATTTTTTGAATTCCCCCCATTGGTTCAAATTTTTAAAAAATATCTTTCGATTGGTTGGTTCGATCAATTTGAAATTTTGACAAGTCATTACTACCAACATTATCACCAATCTTACAAAGTTTCAGCCAAATCCTCCCATTGGTTAAAATTTAAAAACCATCATTCCTATGATTTTTTAAATTTAAACTAGAACCGTTTGACCGATCAACTTAAAACTTTGCATGGTCATTGGGACAATTGACAATTTTCAGACTAATCTCTACTTAAATCCAAAAGTTATTGACATTTTACCGACATTTTGCGTGTTGGCTGTCAAATTCTAGAAAATGTTTGATCAAGGTAACGTCGAGCCTACTTTCAAACACATATGAAACTGATGTTCAACAGATCGATCTGATATTGTGTACACACACATAACAAATGAGTGGTCTCAAGTATATTTTTAGAACGAGATCCTGTGATCTCGTTCTAAAAATCTGTGAGTTTTGAAAATTAACAAGAACCGTTTGATCGTTAAAACTTCAACTGAAAACATGGATATTGGGACCAATATTTTAGGAATTTTTTGAGATTCTCATACCAGTCTGCGACGAAATTCAAGAACTATTGGCTTTTAAGGACATTTTCGATAGACAGAATTTCGGTTTGAGGAGTTGCGCGTATCCGTGCTCGCTCATGCTCGCTATCCCTGCCTATGTATTGCACAGCCTTCCAAGGCCATAAAATGGTGCAAAAACATTCAAACTTGAAATTTTTATATATAATAATAATTTTCAAACCTCTGGTGAGAATATTCTCAAATATTCTCGGAGAATAATCTCTTTGACAATATTCTCGAGAATATTCTCGAGCACGGAAAATATTCTCATGAGAATATTCTCGGCTCACATCTCCAGTCAATGTAGCCTGAGGTAAGGAAAGAAGTTCCGGAATTAAATTAAAGTAATGGCAATACACCGAGTTTTCTGAAGTGGAGTTTAAGCTAACTGTAGCTTAAGCTAATGGTAGTACCGGATATAAGATTCTAAAAAATAGCGAGATTAAAGAAATCGAGAACATATTCTTCAAATTGCTTAAAAATTGCTTGAATCCACTACATTCGCAATTAAAACCGGTAATAGTAAGCAACATAGGTGCGACCTTCTCGTTGTCAACTTATGTCACCCACCTATAGATGACGCTGCCAGCAATTATGATGGCATCATCGAAAAGGTGAGGTGACTGGGCTCGGCTCCTTGCAGTGTTGTATACCAGGTGCAGACTCTACACTCTACACGCGCTACACGGATCACGTGGGCTTAATGACGCACGCTCTACGACGGCTCAAGCCCGGTCGATAAAGTAGGTGATTTACGACGAAACAAGTCCGCCTACAACGCTGGGACAAATACACTTTTCAATACAAAGAAGACAAAGATTCATATTTGTCATTTCGCAAGCGATAGTATCTTCAAAAATCAAAGGAACAGAGTTTAAAAAATATATTTTGGAACAATAAAAATGACATCAAAAGAATGTTCAGCAATATAAATGCCAGATGACGAATACAATGCCCGTAGAATTTTGAACTGGTTCATAACAAAAAAAATAAGGAAGTGACAAATTATCCCGATAAATTCCCAGTTCCATCGGAAAGATAAAGTCAATAGTTGGCTGTTGGCTGCAATAATAGACCCGATCCGTACCAACAGAAAGGGAGCGAATTCACACCTAATTCCCAGGGGACGCCCTCACCCTAACATTTCCACGCATAACGATATCTTCATTTTGTATGAGCCTACAAGACCAAGTATACCTAAAGTTACTTTTGTCAATATTTGCACAAAGAAGAAAACGCTACAAAACAAGAGAAAGTTTGCACTAAAATTTTGATAAAATGGTTGGAGCCATATTGATTCCAGCTTTATTGCAACATTATCTGTAACTTTGTTAAAAAAATCGATCAAGTAAATTATGAATAGTTTTGCCCATAAATATGAAAGGATAAATTGTGACAAACCGGGGCTTGAACCCGGCACCTCTCACTTGCCGATGAGCTACCAATGAGATACTTTTCACAACACACATCCCTTCCTATCTTCTAGGATTTAAAGCTATCATCCTCAGTTTTCCACATAAATCCAATTTCTCAAGTCACTCATATTCCGATTGAATTCAAACATGAACACAGTATTCGTAATGCAACTCGGACTTTGTATGCTTACTTATGTCGCCATTGAATGAAACCATCTCTAATAGATCATCGCATGACCTCTCGGAACATTGCTAAGTTGTGATTTGATTTCGAGTCAGTGGTTGCGAGAGGGAACTTCCACCTGCAGGTTATTCATGGCCGCCAATGAATGTCTACATGGCAAGGCGATATCCACAACGTGATAGCATCGCGAGGACACAAAGGGAAATGAATTCTCTCCTTTATTCGACATCCAACGGTTACAACCTCGGGATAAAAGCGGGAGCAAACTCGGAGAGGAAATCAAATGTATAGAGAGGCAGCCAATATCTTCATTTCCACCTCTTCGCATCGTATGTACATCCTGTACTACACCTCGACGAGGTCCGCGTGGAGCCTCCACGGATGCACGGTAACGGCTGACTGCATCGTACATCCTGTACTACAAATCGACGAGGTCCTCGTGGAGCCTCCACGGAATCACGGCCATGGCTGACTCACTACCCTCTGCATCATACATCATGTACTACACCTCGACGAGGTCCTCGTGGAGCCCCCACGGATGCACGGTAATGGCTGACTCACTACCCTCTGCATCATACATCCTGTACTACACATCGACGAGGTTGTCCCCACAATTGCACCACTGACCCTCCAGGACAAACTCAAACCCTATTTCCCACAGAGTCGAAAAAAATAGGGATTGACCTTTTTAGGGTCGACTTGGCTCGCAGTTAGTTAATGTACCGGGGCAGCTAAGTGGGTAGGTGGGCGCGTGTTTGTCCCCGCTATGGGGGGGGGGGGGGGGGTGACCCGCTCACTGTGTGTCTAGCAAGGGGTTTTAAAGCGAGGGGTGGGTGCGGGAGGGGATCAATATTGCCTAGCGTGATGCCATTGTAGAACTATTGGCGCCATACGCGAGGTCTCTCGACGACAAATTCGACTTTTGTGAGGAGCGTTTCCTTGCTTTCCCGTGATCTCACGATGTTGCCAAATCAAATAGAACAAAATTATCTTTCATTTCATGTTCTTCTCGTAGAGTGGCCAAGTCGCATACTGGCCATGTTTAGCCCAAATTCAATCACTAAATAGGTGCTCCCCATGAGATATAATTTTGTATTTGCAACCAACAATACAATGGCCGTAATAGAACACAGATTTAATTTGGACAAAGCATGGCCACCCTCTATTCCAGTATGGCTCCATAGATCATACTTCACAAGGTTGCTTTTAATGCACTTCTTTCCGTAAAACCAAAGCAAAACAAATTAATTTATGAATTGCGCTGTCTTTTGTAGTTATCCGCCGAAGCCGACACAATAAATGAAGATTTTGCATGATGAATGAAATCCTTTGAACCTTGAAATTCGTCTTAATTTATTGTCCATTGTTTATCAATTATAAATATTGCGAATAACTGTACACGCCGTTATGAAGAGATGCACTGACGGGATAAACGTGCGGCGAGATGTCTGTGATTGTATGTCGACGTGATCTGGTGAGCACAGCCACAAGATGCATTTCCAAGATGACACGTGACTCGGCTAGATGCAGTTGCAGCAGCCTCAGGTGAGATTCCGAGTCGTGACGAGCAGTTGTGTGTCAACAGTCAGTGGGATGTGCTGTTCAAACAGTATTCAATGCTGCGTGCAGTTCAACGGAACCTCGACTAGCAGTTTTAGTGAGTTTGACCTTGAAGAGTTTTTTAATCGATTATTATCAATATCTTTTTCCAGTGTAATTGTTAACAAAATAGGGCTATGGACGTGAATTCAGAACAGTTCAATGAAAATAACATCATAGTTTGGAATAAGTTATTAGTTTTATTTTGTCTACAGACGTTAAGTGCCATAATTTTACTAATTTTCGGGCACTAAACATCTGTAGGACAAAGTAAATCTAATAATCTTATAAATCTTCATCTTTTAGTCGATTTTGGGCACAAATATTGTGTTAATAAGTTGTTGTTGTTATAGCAAAGGTCGACTAAAAAATGTGCTAGGTAGGTAGGTACCACCTAAGGTTGGTGACAGGCAAAGATGAACCCACTTTAGCATTACCAGAGGGCGGGTTCATCTTTGCCTATTGGCTATTACCGACCATAGGTGGCAATTTTTTTTCATTTTTTTTTATAATGAGATTGGTTCAAAAGTTATTACGATATTTAGAAATATCTCCAATGTATACATTTGAGAGCAGCCGACCCCTAAGTAGTAATCGAAACTTATTGTAAATCATCGGTAAAATTCAAATTTACATGTCAATCGTTTTGCGTCAAATCAAAACTATGAATAATTCATTGAAAATTCTGTAAAGTTCTTGCACCAAAGAGGCACAATCTACATAAATAGCACGCCATATGAGAGGTGGGGTTTACTGTCAAATGTAGTCCGCTTACGATCCCAGGGGTAAAGCCGTATATATACATTTGTTCCGGGTTGGTTTCTGAAGTCCACAATACGGCCCCTAATGAAGCCCTAGATGCCGTCTTAAAAAAAGGATAAATGAAAGGACCGAGAGGGTTCGGTCAACTCTGTGAATCAGGAAGGAATTGTGACTTTTTTGTGATTTCCCTCAGTCAAGAGCCAAATATTGGGAAGGTTATTGTGCCAAAGGGGGGGGGGGGGGGGGGGGGGCAAGCCAAATAAAAAAAATCCCGTTGTAATGGGTGTGCGATCGCCCTCCCCCACCTTGCCCCGCAGGGCGTTTTTGTATTTTGGCCACTTTGAAATCAATTTTGAGACCTTATGCGGTGCATTATGTTGAAATATTCAATATTTTTTTAAAATTTGACACTTTAGGATGGTGCCCCCACCTTGCCCGAAGAGTATTGTTTGGTTTTTTGACACATTGAAATTGATTTTTTGAGTTTTTTGTTTACAAAATAGGTAAAACACTATATGTTTTCGTGACTCCCCCCCCCCCCCCCCCCCCTTGTGGACGATCATTACAGGCAATAAGATGATGAAAACTACCTAATAATACTCTCCGTGACGCACCATTAGCCTGGTTACAGACCAGTGCGACGTTAAGCACCCTAAAAAGCACGCGGCCGTGCTATAAAGTGTGAATGATCAACCCTATCAGCGCACGCACTGGCGGAAGTGAAGTATACATAAAATACTCGCGATCAATAAGGATCGCATGCCGTGGGGTTGCTTTTCCACCTATTCGTTTCATTAAGTCAACGAACCGAGACCGAAACAGAGAGAAACGTTCACCGATTCCACCTCGCCTACGCGGGCGCAAATAAAAATCAACTTAAACATTCATTCATTCGTCTGGACGCGTTTTGTCTCTCCGCGGCACTCTAATGAGAGGCAGAGGACGTTTAAATATTCAGCGACAACGTAGTTAACATCTGAATCATTGGAGATTGAAATACAACGGGAGAGATCGCTCGGATGGTGACGCACACGGCACAGGACTCGCGAGTCATCTATCTGTACTTTGGAGTCAGACGGGCCGAAAGTAATAATACAGGAAATCTGAAATGTAGATGCAGCCCTTTCAAAACAACCCATAACTCAAATTTGATATTGGACGACAGCAGCCCCTACTCTTTTTTAGCGCTCTCAAAAAAAAATTGCATTGACCTCCGTCCTTCTACTTCTAAGGTAGAGAAAATAGACTGTATGTATGTTCTCCGTCGATTACTACCTACACCCTTTGACCGATTTAACCAAATTTAGTGTAGGTATTCATTAGGACCCTGTGCAACTCTTACGCAAATTACCCCTCCGCCGAGGGGGTGAATTGTTTCTGGCAACGCCGCAAAGATATGCGAAGGTATCATTGAATGACTAACGCTCAGGGCTACAGACAACGCCGGTATACACAGACAGGTATAATAAAATAGAGTGCATATCTTTATTGTGATATTATTAAAGTATATTATATTCCATTATGTCTACGACACAAAGAACGAATTCCATTTGAATGCAGAAGACTATGAAGTTGATGATAGCTCTCTTTATTCCCATACACGTGCCATTTGCATCAACACGCAACGCCTACCAGAAACCATTGCAGTCCACGTGCAAGCAAACAACGATAATGAATACCGAGAAACAGAAAATGTGAAATGTGTTTTCAGATAACTTCAATGAGGTCGCAGTCTCAATAATGTTCCATTTTATTCCTCCAGTGAGGCCTGTCAGGTAGGTGTTTGCTACCGGCATACTTTCTGGATTAGTCGATACATGAACCTTGACCTTTGACGCGTTTATTCATGACACATTAGTCTAATAAGATCGTCTAAGAATAGTCAAAGATTCAAAATAATTAGGAAAACGCTGCGTGACGCGATGATAAGAAAGCCAGTGTAATGAATGCAAATTAATATGCTGTGTGATAGTTGCTGACTATAGACCTTGGTGGTCTGTATAATGATTTAGCATTGATCAAGGTGCGGAAGATTTACTTACACGAAAGAAAAAATTTCAATTATTTAAAAACATATTGTGACCGAGTTTGGGGAATTTTTTGAAAATATAAGCAATTATGATATATATATATAATATACTTTTCTAGAACACCCTGAACACCCTTGGTCTTCGCCTCGGTTTTCGCGATGGTATTCAATCTCTCTTGTTTAGAATTTGTATTTAATAGTTCCGATTGTTCCTATGTTCACTTACCTACTCTTAAAAATAATAAAATCTACAACAAACAATATTTTTTAATTTGAGAAGGCTGTAGGTAGTAGGTATATCTATAAGTTTACCATTTAGTAAAATACATATTTTTTACCCACAACCGGTTTTTCGCGATCCCGAAATATAAAAAATTGCAATTAACATCTAAATTTGAGACGTATTGACAACTTGTCTCACCATGCTAAAAGTAACCTCATACGTCATTGGTCAAAAATCAAACAAAATCGATGCTAAAAGTAAAATAGACGCCCACGTAACTTTCTCCATTCCAAACTCTTATTTTCTCCTTCACTACCCATTACCAAGAGGTAATGACATTGCGCCTTGGTCCCATGGGGCCCCCCTGATTAATCGTCCCCGCCACCGGTCCCACGAGGGCCCACTGTTGTGTACTCGGCTGCCCAAGGCAACCGAAACTTCGTTCCACGTTGACTCGATTCTGTTGTCAAGAGGACGTGGGTTCGACTAGAATGGAGTTGGACGACACAATCAAAATGACGTTTGGACAACAAACTGCGACGGTTGTCAAATAAGAAAGTTCTGAGCTGACGAAAGAAATCGAGAATCGAGATGGGATGAACGTGACAATCTTTGGATGGAGGGTGATCATTAGTTGGATCATTAGAGTTTGAAGGTAGAAGGTGGAGCCAACCCGGAATGTCATGTCATACATGTTGGGTGTGATCAAATCAGTAGGACATTTTTTCTAACGTATGATGGTTTCTACAGCTGTGAGCTCTAAATAGAAAAAAAGGAGTGTGTTCCTATTATTCACAAGATTTTGGTAAATCACGATTTTGAAACAGTGCCTACCTAAGGTTTCAAAATCGTATAGGTACCTACCTAACTATTTTTTAGTATAGGTAGGAAAAAACCTACTTTTCCTTGTTGAGCATTTATAAACTTTGGTAATTTTGAGATATCGGTGCTCAAATATTGCCGATTGAGCCAAATGGGAACATTACTACCTGAATCCTAATCAAATGCATTTTGATTTTATCTCTTCGTGCTGCTAACTAATTATTGTAAGACACGCAGATATGTGAAATCAAGTAGACTATTTTTTAGCAACGAGACAGCAAATTAATTTCTAAATTGATCCTTTAGGCGTCCTCATTCATCTCAGGATACAGGTAGTACCTAGGCATATTAATTGAAAACCATTTAGGAGAGCGGTACAAAAACCCGGGTGAAAATCCTCCTAATTGTCTCTTTATAAAAACTCGACATTTTTTACTAGCGAGTCAGGTGCAAGCCAGGTGTCACACAAAGCAATTAAAACAACACGTCATAAATTACCGACTTCGTAAAGAAGCAAAAAGAAGATAGGGGGAAGAAACATCATGTGAAAAATCGTCGTCCCCGTATTTTTTCCTATTCAGAGCGTCGCAGGTGCGTTTGACAGGCCATTATGTTATGCCATCAAACCAAATCTATTCAAACTCGTAATCGGGACTGTAGGGATGCATTACCTATGTATAATACAGTGGGTGCGGCGCTCCTCTCCAAAGATGAGGAAGGTATCCATGATCCTTGAGGCATAACATTATTGACAAAGAAACTAGGTTTGACGATTCCGATCAAGAGAGTGTGGGTGGTGCCTCGCATAGCTCGAAGCGCTCATGGGAAATTTAAACTCCACATGTGTTTTCTCATTTAAATATGGTCACAAAATTACGTGGACTATGAATTACGGACTAGAAGTAATGTCCACGCCTACGAAAATAACGCACAAGGTGTGCACATGTAATGAAACGTGACACTTGGTTTTGTTTGTAGTTTGTGAAACAGTTTTGGTAAATAAATGTCTCATTTTTTAATGAATGGCTTGTTTTTTTGCATTTAAATCCCGTGAACTAGCTGCCTGTGAAATGTAAAGGCTTTTAAACAATGTTAAAAACCAGGAAGAAATCGATACCATTCCGGCCTTGGATTTTGTCAAGATGCGTAAAAGGTGCAAGTTTCTCGAGAATGGTACATGCAGTAACATAAAAATCTTTATTCAATAATCCCTTTAAACAATGAGCTTACCTCAACATAACTAGAGACTCCTCTCGACACAAGAAGAAAACAGCAAAACGCGATCAATCTTGATATTTCAAACATTTCGGATGCTATTTTAATCCGTGTAGAACACACGCACACCACTGACAACTCGAAACACCTACCTGCTAGGTAGTGCTGACTCAACTGGCGCAAATGGCGGCGGCAGCGCGGCTGCTCCGGCGGTTCGGTCAGAGCCTCGACTCTGCAAGCCGATTGGCTGATTCTTCGCGCCCAGAGCGACCAATCAACGAGCTCTCTACAATGTGCGGGAATATTACAAGAGCGGTTTAATCGTGACGAAATGTTGTTTCATTTACGTAAACATTTCTTCCCCTCACGCACAGTGACCGTCGGCCAAGCATATTAATAACTTACAAACCCATATCAAAAAAGCGGAATTGTATTCCAAAAATTATTTGTTTATCCAAGATGTGGACAATCTTGCCACAGTTACTTCTGAAGCCCTGAAAAACTAGAACGAACCAAGTAAAATATTAATTGTAATTAAATTGACATTACAAAATACATTATCAGAAGACAGCCTATAAAAAAGAACACTTTATGAATAACTCAATTTTTATTTGTAATAAATATAACATCAAAGCTGTAATAAGTAAAAGTAAGTAGGTACCTAATGTAAATGCATGTATGGGCACTCAGTAAAATTGCTGGTCATGTACTGCATAATATAGTTTTCAATGATGACAACACTCAACAGACAGAGTTCCATTTGCAAGAAGGCAATAAATAAGGCTCATAAAACTATGAGCTATAAAAAAAGGATGTCATTACCTACCTATGTGAGTAAAAGCATTGCTTCAGTAGTACTTCATGGTAAAAGACAATACTAATCAAGTACCTATTTAAAAAAATTATGCAAGTATGAAAATAAAATACAATGAAGGTATGAAGCAGTAGTTGAGATGTTTGACGGTTTGACTAAGCAAACAAAAACCTCGGAAAAGTACAGCAATGGATTTTACAGCATTCACACTAATTATGGCCACAGTATTAGGCAATTTCTGTACATGTATTTTGATTTCATATTAATTTACAATATAACTAGATAAAAGTCACATTGCATCCAATATAATATTCTACCGCCATGGATCTATTGGTGTTTTCTAAAATTACAGCTGCTTCGTCCAAGCGACACGAGATTAAGCGACGTGTATCTGGAGACTCATTTACGCCAGTATTGAAACAATTTCCCTATGTTGTGCACATCCGCTACACATACAGCAAGACATCTCACACAGCGCAACAACATCGCTTAGTACGTAATGAGGTTACTCTCTACCATCCGTTATATAAGTAGAACAAGTATTATTTATCGAGAATGAACGCTTTTCAGACACATCAGCGTTACACTCTTGACAGGGAGCAGCACGTGAGAGTAACTGGGACAATTCTGACGAAGAAGTATGTTTTGACAAGTGCCCAGATGTTCCAAGATATGGTTAATAGCTGGAAGAAATCTGGCAGGTAAGTAGCAGTGGCGGAATGGGATTCAATCGTTTCTCGGGATCTTTGCTTTACGAGCTCTTTTCACTTTTTGAGTGCTCTTTTCAAACTTGATTTTCCGGGATTTTTTCTCTCTTCCTCAGTTTTTTAGGACTTTTTACTTGTTTATGGACCTTTTCCACACAGTCCATCAATGACTGTAATTACAATTATTTTTACAGGTAAAAAATTTAATGTATTTTTTTAAAATCCATTTTTAATATCACTACAAAACACACAGCTACACACCTACAAACTGAGCTATTCTAAACATTAAGACTAAAATGTATTCTTTTCACAAAGGCCTTTAGTTGTCAAAAGAACATATCAGAGCCCGTGGTTGGACCGTTTGTTTATACGAGCTGGAATAAACAAGGCTTGGGCTCCAGGACCAAACATGCAAGAGCGACTTGCCAAGCGATTCATCGTCCACGAAGATTATCAACGACCGTCAACGATGTTCGACGTTGACCTTGCACTGATTGAAGTAAGACGACCGTTTGACTTTTCAACTGGCTTTGTGAAGCCAATACGCTTGTCTTCGATGCTTCAAACTGGTGATCGTCGTACTTGTGAAGTGATTGGATTTGGTTATCGATCAATAAATGAGACATATCTCCAATCGGGAGCCTCGGACTACCAAATGCACCTGGATCTCGGGAGTCGATTCCCCTTATATAATTGGTCTCACCATGGTCCGAGATTGAATTGGCTCCGATATATGCATGTGCTTGTTGGAGACAGTGCATATTGCACACAACTGCATGTTGAAATGGATCGTCGAGGCGTCACATTCTCAGACTCCATCATTTGTGGTAAAGAAAATTTCAATAATCAAATGAAAGAAATTTGATCAAGAATCTGGAGCTGTTGGGTGATAATGATGTCAATTCTTAGGTTTGGTAAAAAATGTATGGTTGTTTTGAAACTTCACCTGCCTACCTAATCAAAATACCCTTTTCAAGTTTCAGAACAACCATAGAGCATCTACCAATGAACGATCAACCACTTCAGAAACAATTTCTTTATGCTTTGAATTATAAGTTCATCAATAAATTTTGTAGATTTTAAATCAAAATGCTATACAATTTTTCCTATAAAATTATTGCAAATTTTAATAAGCATCTTGCTGAATTTCTAGGCCGAGCGCGTTACCTATCAAAACCAACGGCACCATGCATCGGGGACAACGGAGCACCGCTGGTGTGCAACGGACTGTTGACAGGAGTGTTTGCAGGAAACCACGAGAAGACGCCTTGCGATAGCAAGAATGGCGGGTTCGGTTACTACACAAGCACAGCTGACTACTACGAATGGTTCAGAAGATATATCAAGGGTTTAAGAATGCCGGTGAAGCTTCCATTGAATAATGGAACATTTGCTTTAAACCCGTATGATAATAACGTCCAGAACCCAGTTAATAAGAATACTAATAGAAATATTTAATCTGTAAAATGAAATTGTACGAAAATATAATCTTCTGTAACGCTTCTGTCCTTCGAGGAGAAAGTGCAGCAAAGTAGGAAGTGATATTAAAATATAAAGCACAAACCTGTGGGTATTAAATAACAAATTCAGCGCAATTTATTAGCAATTGTATGAATTTATTTTCATCTGTACTGTAACACACTTTCACAAAGAGCTGCAAACTAATTTTTTGGAATATCAATACAAATATATTTTTCGTCGGTCACCTCTCATTGCTGAATTATAATTCGGTATCTGCAAACCTTTTGTCCTCAAAAATTTAGTTTCTTTATTCAAGGCACTCAAATCACCAAGTTAGAGGCACAAAAGTCGTAATATCCCTCTATGGTAATATCAAACCTAGTACAACTGAATTTTCTGAACAGTAGGTAGCTTGCAAAATTATTACAGCTTTTGATAAGCACATTTTATAATCAAATCAAATTCATGAAGTGGTAACGATTTTGGTAATCAACTTGAAAAAGTGCACAAGTCTAGACATAATTAATAATAATATGCCAATAATAAACATCATACATCATCAATTAAACTTGATTGGAATTAAACATACAAAATTCTGAGGCATGTATGCCAAAGGAACCAAGAGATCAGTCAAGTATATTGTCAATGTCAATTAAGTCACATAAGATAATGCTGTCAATTACCATGTTTGACAAATAAAACGTAATTCGCCCAGTTCCCAATGATAACAAGTTAGGTAATATGCAAGCAGAGCCAAATCTAGGTACACAAAATATTGTCAATGAACTCAGAACTCTGAAATTATTTACACAATTAATTTGGAAATTTGGAATTACACATTTTTTAATCTCTCAAACGTAATTATTGAATACCGAACTGGGCAAGCAAGCACATTAACTTCGATGAAACTTCGTGCTGAAGTTATGAAGAGAAACGCAATTTATTGGAATGCTTTCTATCCTTATTTTTAATACAAAACAATTGACATTTTCAAAATAAATTATAACTTCAGGCTAGTAACTAATTGTCAGTTTGCTTCAATAGAGAAAAACTAATTCTACATCGAAGGTCATTCCCGAGTAATCCCAAATCCCTTACAAGGAAATATACATTCAAACAATCACTTAATTAATTTGACAAATTGTAGACACATAAGTAAAATACCTAGTATTCTAATTGATCTCCACAAACAAATCTCACAATCAATCTCAATTCAAAATAAGGATAATTAATTAAAACAAATACTATACGTAGATCAATACTCACAAGATATCACTTCATTATCATCAGCAATTAATGATTTGCATCAAAACCGCTACTTCCAATCGGAACACCTATTCCTCCATTTCAGATTCGTGATCATCCGGAATGTAGCGATTACAGGGATAACTCATGAAGGGAGGGATTGCTTCGGAGTAAGCTGGGGGTGGCGTTGGGAAGTTTGGATATGCAAAGTTTTCATCGTCTTCGTTCAATTGACGTAGATAACCTGGACTGCGATATGCAATTTGTGGATTGGCCATTGTCGGCAAAACATGGCACCCATTGTTAGCACCATGATACATTCGTGCTACATTTGCACTCTCGTACATTGCACGAGGTGTCGAATTCTGAGACACACGTTGTTGGTAACCCCTATTGCCAGTATCATACATTTGACTTGGTGTAAGTGAATTTGGCGGTGGAACTTGTATATAGACACCGTTATCAGCACTCCCGTACATGTGATTTAACCCTTGTGCATTTGATAGCACATACATACCAACATTACGATAACCATAGATTTCGCCTGGCTCCAGGTGTGAATGCGGCTGCTGAACAAACCCTCCATTGATGGCACTCGGAAAACTCTGCGTAGGAGTGTCACGAGGACCCACATTCATGGGGGTTCTACACTCAGTACGTTGATAATGTCGTTGACTGTTGGACCCATATTCCTCATTGTCGACGCCTTGATAATACATTTGTGAAGAACTCACTCTGGACGACTGAATTCGACCATTAGGAGCCCGAGCGGACTCAGAAGCTCCACCCCGAACGGATTCAGAAGCTCGGCCTCGAGACCTTCCGCGCAGCTGTGAGGGATTCGACGCGGGATGAACGCTCACGTATTGCAGATTTGGCGACGGCGTGCTTCGAGTGACCTGTGGCTCATGTGGACAGTTAGGGTCCGAGCAATGCGCAGCATGATTGTGAGGACGTTGTTGACGGGAAGAGGCAGTTTCCGGTACAGGAGTGTGTGGATGTAGTTGACGGAAGGAGGCAGTTTCCGGTACAGGATTGTGACGCTGGCGGGTGCGAGGATTGTCGCCAGGGGTGTGCTCGACTTTCGGTGGACTTGGTAATGGAGGTGATGGACCTCTAAACACACGAGGATGTACTAGCTGCGGAAGATGGCGAGTGTTAGTCGGAGAAGTCGACTTTTGTGTCAGCTGGTATGGGGGGAGACTAGGATTCGGTGGGACATAGTTATGTGGCACAGATGGATTTACCTGTTCGAAGGGAATCGGAGGCAGCTCAGGATATCGGTACTGAGGAGTTGGCCACACCACCGGTGCATCTCCACTGACTGCGGTAGGTGTGGGCCGCTCTTGGTCAGTCATCTGCTTCAGAAGTTTCTTCTTCAAGAAATCCCGGACAGCCTCAGCCTGTTCGCTGTGTGAAAGAGAAGCAAGAAGCGGACCTAGAAGTAAACAATCATATTGTTAATTCAGCTCTAACTGATAGCAATATTTACTCCTAAATTAATAGAACTGTGTACTGGAATGCAGTGATCAATTGAAATTTATTTTATGGAGAGTGAACAGTGTAGGTCGAATGTTTTCTCAATAGGCTAAAGATATGACAGGATGGCTTTGTATCAAAACTCTTTATAGGGTACCTACAGTCTTTGAATATTAAATATTCAATGGTAGGTACAGTTCACGGGAGATCTAGACTCTCTTCCGAGTGATAGGATGAGGGGGGGGGGGGGGGAAACAAAACCAATGGGGGGTCTGAGAAGTGAGTAACATTCAGCGTCTCCGAAATCAATTTAGAGATAAACTACTCTTTTTTAGAACAACGTACCAGAAACGTAATCCTGCTCAGCAGTTAACGGTGCACCCTGAACATTGGAGTTGGCAGCCCCGAAGTTGAAGCGGGGACTGACGTATGGCGTGCTGGTTCCTTGAGGGTCATTCTTACGGATTATAAAGCCGTCAATGTTACTTCCACTCAGTATTGGACTGATGTCCGAGTGTATCGGGGAGCACCCATCCCCAGTATCATTTCCCACGTTATTTGGCAGTAACTCGGGAACTTCCCATTGTTGCAAGTTGTTGTCGCTGGGCAGAATATTTGGCCTCGCTTCTTTTTTATCACATTTGCTTTTCTTTTTGGCATATTCCATCATCTCCAACTTGTTGTCAAATCTTTCCAATGCAAAAATGTCTGAGCATACAGGTCTCTCAGATGCGTTTTTCGCATTCTTAATACGTACTTGGGATTCAACATCATCAATCAATTGGCAATGAGCCATCAACCCATTTATATCACAGTTTGCCTCTTTGGTTCCAGCTAATGCATTTGCATATTGCGAAGCAAGTTTTTCTTCATCCATGCACTCTTCATCCTTCCAGACATCACTTGGTTTACATTCCGGTTTTAAATATCCTTGTCCTCCACTGAACTCTCCATTATCGTGATTAGCAGGCTTCTCAGTAGACAAATGTCCTGCAGATCCGACTGGCTGCTGCGTGTCGTGCACAAGATTCTTGTAATACTCAATCGGTTGAACAACGGGACCTTCACGTTTCTTCTCCACTTCATCAACTGGGCTCTTGTCTGGTGGTGCCGCAGAAGAGATGTTGCTTTCTAGACATTCTGGATTGCGAGCCAACATTGGCTTGCCCTCGGCAAAGAGGCTATCCTGAGGAGAGGCAGAGTTCAATCTCAGGCTCCGAGGTGGCAGCTTCCATGGAGTCTTCACCGGCGATGCCCGAGGATTGGTCGGCTTTGATGGTCCGGCCAACACTTGTTCAGCTTTCCCACTGAAACCATGAAGGCAAAATGGATTAAATCAAAGAATATCTCAATGAGTTATCAATTCTTCATTAATTAATTTAAATGAGAATTATGCTTGCATTTGATTTTTCTTAGAAATAGGTATCTATCACGGCATTTCAAAGATAATAATATCATTTAGTAAATTAATTTAAATGATTGATTAGTACCTACTACCTATAGTATTAACTATTAATTCAAACATTTCTTCGATTTTAAGTGTTTATCATACCTAATAACTAAAGATATAAAATTTTGACGCAATCAACCACTAATCATATTAGGTAGTAGTTAGTACATACCTTGTCACCACCGCCGCCATCGTTCGCTTAAGACAAGCCATATTCCGATCACTTTCTTCTGGGGAAAGTTTCAAGTGATGATTTATTGTATTTATTGCATAACCCAGCGAATGTTTGGATATTGGACGCCCAAACCTGGTTGATACCTTTGGTTCCGTTTGCGCTGGTTTCTCTGTCTGTACCTCAGCTAAAAAAAGGATGTAGAAAATATTACTTATATCATTATATGTTATCTTTTTTAAAACTAAAATATTGTATTGCAATTAAAAAGGAATGTAGGAAACACCAAAAAAACTGACAAAAACTCCTGATGAAGCCGACTATAAAGCAGGTGAAATATCGAGATTTAAAAAAAAATAGTTTGTGAATCGTTCAAACAGAGAATATTATTGTACCAACTACCAACTTCTTAATCCAACTACCTAGAGGTAATTATCGAGAAACCAAACATTAAAAGTGATTTTCCATGTTTTCAGACATATTATTAACAATTATTTATAACAAGTAAAAAACAATGGGCCTATACCTAATGTAATTTTTTTCTATAAATTTAGAAAATTGGCATCACTAATTATTTTACTTGATTATTAACAAGTAGGGAATTGCACATAGAGAAAAAAATTGCAGAATTGCAGAAAATTGCCTACAATTGCAGTAGAGAATTGTAGATGCACAGTAGGGCATCTACATTGACATTTAATTACTTACTCTGTGAAGACATTGGCAGACAAGGTGCTGGTATTTCCTTACGGTTGGTCCTTTTCATATTCTTAGTGCAATCTGCAGCATTGGTGGTTGGCAATAGTGGTTTGGAATGTCCAGTATCTACAGTGGCGGTTTTAGTTGATCGCGAGCCTGAATCCCTTTTGGGTTGAGACCTAACACAAGAACAAAAAATTAGATATTAAAACAATAGGTAGGACAGGTAGGCAGTTCATAAATTAGATTTCAGAAGGTTTACGAGAGTTGACATACAATGCGTGCAACCCGGGACAGAGAAAGTGGCTAAAATACGATTTTTGGGGGAAAACATTCTGCAAAAACACGGATGCATAGGCCCGGGAAAATTTTGAATTTCAGGAATGCATTACAGCAATTTCTATGCGACTTGTACTTCAAACTTCAGCTTTAGTTTAAAATCTATAGCTTTTAATTAATTTATAAGAAGAGTTGCTAAGGCCCGGTTGTATCAAGTCCCTATAAAGTTAGCGGTAGGATTTATCGCCTGAAACCATGGCAACAGCCAATGAAACACAGCCATCTAGACTGCTAAGTCCACTTTAGGCAAAAGTGAACTTTTTTTATTATTTATCATTTGAAAAAATATTTAAAAAAACACCGTATAAAATGTTTGTTACATACATAAATGACAATAACTTTTTTTTTTAAGTATTTTTTCTTGAATTTTTTATTTTTTTCTTGTAATATTTTAAGGAAAAATTATTGACAACAAACATTATGCGTGTTTGGGAATATTTGACAAATTTCTTGGAAGGAAATTTCAGACATTATATCAAAGCTATTCGCGTTTTCGGGTTGACCAGATGGCAGCACTTTCCACGCCGCTATAACCACCATGACACTGCGCAGTGACGCGCATTGGTTTGTTTACGTTGTTTGGTGTCATGGCGTCATAACGGAATTTAATGTCAGTGAAGGTGTAATAACTTGTGAGTTGTGTTGTTTACGTTATTACTTTGATTACTTCATTTTATCATTTCCACCAGATTCCTTACCATAATTGTAGTTCATTTCCGAAGATAATAAATACTGCCTTTCTGATCAAAATGACATTGATAAGATCAATAACAAAAGGCGGACGATACGAAAACGGTGCCGCTATAGCACTTATATTTTCTCACACTAGAGTGTGCCCCCTTTGCTCGAAAAACGCGAATTGACGCATTTCGTTTCGGCTCTTCCATGGTCTATTGAGCAGAACTTGCAAACACATCAATTTGCAAGCAAAGCAATACAAAAGCTCACTACAGAGCATTACACAGATCAATAGCATTCCTAGTAGGTAATTTTAATTAAAACAGTAGGATATGAAAAAATTTCATGAAAATTTCATTTTTTTTATTTTCTCGAAATAAAATTTCATGAAACTTTCCTAATTCATTACCAATGGTCAACATAATAAGTCAAGACAAGTATAAATTCCATCCTGACATATTTTAACAATTTGGCTAGGTAGGTGCTTAATAACCTGTCGACGGAGAGGTTGACGCAAAGGGTGTACGTAGTGGCTATGAGAGTGTGTGTACAAATCAAGTACCTACCCATTCCTTTTTGTTTGGCTATTCTTCTGCCCATCACTAAGTGGACGCTCCGATAGAACTTGGCTTTTCTTTGTCACGTCTACAGATTTTTTTGTGGATGCAGCAGCTCTAAAATCAGTTGAACATATATTTAAAAATTTGATATCATTTTTGCAATTTCCAAAAGTAGGCAAGCATTATTGGGTCATCATAACTCATAACTTATTGTTAGTTAATCATTGGTCACTGTTGTATCAAATAATTAGTTTTAACAAACCCTTCTTACCTCTATGGTTTTAATCTAGTACCTAGTTTAAAATCCCAAGATGCAGTGGAAATTTTGACACAATTATTTTTGATTGGCTACTACTTTTATTTTTTGCTGGTATGAACATGATGACTATCATAGTTTGAAAAGTAAAAGATCAACCATCTTCTTTGATATTAATCAATTACATTACAACTACTTACTAATATTGTAAGAAAGAATATTCATGAAAATTAATACCGATCTACTGTACTTACTAACAAACAAAATAATACCAAAGCTTCCTGGAATGTGATATTCATCAATTATCTGGGTGGCTCTGGTTTCTAATTAAATACAGAATGTGATTTTTTTTAGGGCTGGTATTCATAGTTTGCACGTGACATCATCTCACTGTTGAGCGGCCATCTTGGTGATACATGTCAGAACCGCTTTCAATCTGTTTTTCAGTATTTTTTGATCTTATTTATGGTTACCTGTGCAATTTTAGGTTGCAGAAGAAGTTCTTATGGCTATAAAACCACTCATTTACAAACTATCTTCAACAAACCGATAATAATTAAATTAAATCGCCTTGACAGCTGTATACCCAAAATGGCCGAAAATATGCTTTTTTACATTGTTGAGGTAAAACAAAAGAAGTTCGTGCAAACCATGAATTACCCAAAACACCGGACACACTAGGTTTGTTCGTCGGGGTATTACCTGCTCGGAGCAGGCGGAAGTACCTACCTACGTAAAAGAATATGTTAAAGGTGCAAGGATTTCGAATCAAAACTCGAACATACTTTTGTGTTATAAATTTCGTCTACCTACTACCTACCTACGCAGAAATATTATGATATTATACTTGAATAGAAACCATCCAGGAAAATGTTCAACTGTAGCAATATCTTTTGTTTTTCCAAGTTGTTAATTTGGCTTAATCCATTGTGCAGTTGGCCCAATTACGCTTGGTGAACATACAACAAATTCAAGAATAAGTTACACCTAGGTATTTCAATTGGTGGACTACGTTACCTACCTTCCTTCATTCTAAACAGTCTTTCCAGTCCTCCGAAGCATGGCCAGGTATAGGACTAGAGAGGACAGGATGTTGGAGGACTCCAGACTGCATGGAATAAAGTTTAAATACCTACTTATTGCCTATCTATCTAGATTTCAAATTGAAATAAAGCAATCATAGATCAACAATCTTTCAAGAAAGTATCCACTAGACTAGGTCTACATATACTAGCTCGTAACGCCCAGAGTTAAATTTAATCCGGATTAATGTCCACAAAATAATGTTTGAAGCTCGTATGATGATTCTTAGGAAGGTAGGTAGGCATACCTAGTACCTAGGTACCGTGAATTGGAGCGTATATGTTGGAGAGTGATCATGAACGTCATTAAGGCACAATTCATCGGTGTGGGTAAGTATCGACTACCTACCTATTTGCAGTTTTAATGTAAAATTAGGTGGCTAGGTAGGTAGTCCGTAGTACGTTGATAATTCATCAAAATTGTACAACTCACTTTTTCTTCCTTCTGGAATGGGCAGATTGCGGTCTGTTCTCACTGTTCTCTGGTTTGTCTTCCATAGTAAATCCCAATGTTCTAGGTTAGTTCTAGGTCGGCGCTATAAATATGATCGAGGTTGAGGTTATAATAAATTTCTAATACCTACCTAGCTACGGAATCATTACTTATCTACCTAGTCAAAGTTGATACACATATCGAATCAGGACTTTCTTACAATTATTAATAAGACATTTGCAAGAAGCAATCCTTAGCACGAATGGTGCAACATGGTGCAACAACCGACTTCAGCTAGGGAGCAAGACAACACAAAACACAAAGGTCCTCTCAACATGGAACAATCAGAGAGGACAGTAAAAAAACAGGAGGCATTGAAGTTGAGATTTACCTGCAATCAATTAATTATCTCTAACGTTGCACTAAAAATTAAAACAAAACAGATTCTCGAAAATTCCTTGAAATGTCAGAATACACACCAAAATATGTAACAGCCAAAGGACACCGCACTCTCTTCACTCGACGAGCAAACGAGCATGTCAAGCGAGCATGGCTTTAGAGGTTGAACCGGATTGGTGGAGCCGGGGGAATGCATTGTGGGTACCTTCAAAAAGATGAAAAGGCGCGAAATTAATTCGTATTCCTGGGAACGTTTGCCAAGCGGAATAATAGCAAACATGAAATTCAGTTTTCACGCGAATTTAAATTCTGAATTCTGATTCACATTTCAATTCATGAATCATTTTTATAGCCTAAAATATGCTAAAATCAAGGGTCAGTCAGTGCCACAGCCAGAGTACAGTGGTAAAGTGTAAAATGATTGATTTGCAAGAAGGATTAAATATTCAGTGCCTAGATCTGACGAATCTCATTTTAAAGTTTCCTACAATTTTCTGCATTTTGGCATTTTAGCAAAAGTATTTTTAAAAAAATTGTTTATTGCATTTATCTTGCAAGTTTTACCCACTTGGTTTTACCATGTATGATGGTAAAACCAGTATATAGTTTGCATAGGAAACCAACGAGTTCAAAATAATAATAAAATAAAAATTGATCCTATCTAATCATTATTATTGCATTTGAACAAAAAAATTACATTCACAAACAAAATATACATTACGTTATTATATATTTTTTGCCTATCCATTCTGCCATTTGTCTCGCCATGGAGTTATGGTCTCCAGCTTCAATGAAATGGCAATTTTACCCCAGTGAAATCTGATTTAGAGCCCCGATTAGGTATGGTTACTGAAAATATTGCAAAATGTTAGAATTTATTTGTTTTCTGCAATATGTTTCCGAATTATTGAATATGTTACACAAATCTGTCAAAATTAAAACCCCCCATAAAACGAAATGTGTCTAAGATCAGAAATAGCAGCAAAATCAGAGTTTACCTGCGAAATTAACAGAATTCAAACAATATAGGTACCTACAAACTTTTTCAATACAAAAAAAAACAAATTATTTTAACATCATCGTTTCAGAAAGAACATCTTCAACTCTGAAAAAAAATATATGTACACTCAAACCAATAAAAATTGGTACTCGAAAAGAAAAGGATTAGCTGCTGGTAAGGTTCCTTGTCAATCAATCCTTGTTATTATCAATGAAATGAGAGCTCAACTACTAGAGGTAGATGATGCGTTAACTAACACAGCCTTCATGGGATGATGCCATCAAACCTTAATCAGCCAATCCTTTTCTTTTCGAGTACCGATTTTTATTGGTTTGAGTATAGCAATAACAATTGCAATAATTATCGGTTAATATTAAAATTTTATTTTTCTGATGAGCATAAAATTTTTCAAAATCGCCCAGTTCAAACTAGATTGTCTTTACTCAGCAATTTTTTCGTCCCGGCCTGGCGTAACAAAAATGGTAAACGAAGACTGGATTTTATTGTTCCAGAAAAATTTAACTCAATTCCCAGTAATTGCAGAAATTTAGAATCCTTTTCTATTCTAAAAATTGCGTTGAAACATTGGATTCTGTACAACCTTGTCTGAAGGTTAACAAGTGTTGAATGTTCATGTTGTTATTATTTATGTTTTCATTTAGGTTGTGTATTCACTTTTTCTTATTATTCTTGAATTATTTTTATTAATTCTTTTCGATGGATGTTCACTTTAGAACCATTTTTGAACCTATGCTTATCTCAACCTTGTATGAAAGTTATAACTTATGGTGAATTTTCTTTTTGTGATTATTTATGTCATTATTAGGAATTATTATATATATTCACTTTTTCTTTATTCTTGAGTTAATTTATACATTCATTTTGTCTAATTGTATTCACTTTTTCTTATTCTCGAGTTATTTTTATTAATCCTTCTTTGACGGTTGTTTACTATAGAACTCTCAACCTTATTTGATAGTAGCAAGTGAGTAGCATTGTGTGATTATTTATGTAATATTTATTTTTTATCTTATTATTCTAAGTTACTTTTATTAAGTAATTCTGTTTTTTTATGTTCTCTTTACGCTCCTAAAACATATCTGTTCTTTCTTTTCATATTTTCTTTCCCCACAGATGAGCTCCCTGAGCTTTGTGGATTGTGTGATGCTTGTGTACTATGTTGTATTAAAAAATAAAGGAGTTTAAAAAAAAAAGTTCTATATAATAAGTATTATATTTTGAATTCAATATTTTATGTTTGTATGTGTGCTCATGCAAAATTATTATACTAATATCCTTCTGATTTGTGCAATTTTTAAAAACCCATGGTTGGTGCCTATGATTCTGGGCTAGGTACATAAACCATCTTGAACTAGGTCAAATAAATTGCACTTATTAAAGTGACACTACACACGTACTTGCTTTTATTTCCCACCCAATTCGCAAAATGATTGGTTTATAAAACAAAACAACAAAACGAAATTTGTTAATTTAAAAACGAAATTTCAGACAAATAAACCCATTTAATCAGGGCTTCCATTTGCAGAGGAGGGAAAATGCTAAAATACAAATGCCATAAAATGCTGTATACACCACAGAAATGTGAATTTTTATTGCTCCTCTATTTATAGGGTAGGGTGCCATAAAAGTAGACAAAATTAGGGTGGAAAATAGGATTCCAAACAGAAAATAGATTTTTCGCTGCTGCAAATTCCGTGTCAAATGTAGGTACTGTAGATTTCCCATTTTATTGTAGGCCTACACAGGAGAGGTAGGAAGGAAGTAGGAACTGTTAAATAGCTGAACTAAATCACCTGTTTTGGTTTCATGAAATTTCAGCAATATTTTATTTTCAATTTTTTTTAGTTTTCATTATAAAAGTAGACTCAAATTGAAAATTCACAGGGACAAAATATAAACTACAAACATACTGTACATTCTAAAAGAAATCCTTTGGAGTTACATACAATTTTCAGCATACAAAATGCTCTAAAACTGAAAGCTTCATCAATTATCATATTATAATTATAGTAATTCATAACATATTTATTATATTACAATATTATTAGAAACTACTTCTTCATCAATAACTTAGTTTATAATATATTATTCACGTATACATGTTTAAACCAGTCTTTAGCTGATTAATTGCAGTTCCTTAAAGGGTGATCAAATGTTGAAACGTTTTTTACTACCTTTAAGGAAATAACTTGACCCTATGTGTGGCCAGGAAACTATCAATGAAAGAAGATGTAATTTCAAATGTAGGTATCACAGATTAATGAAATCTGTGAATCATAAATACCTTGCAACATAATCTTGTGCGTCGTAACCAAAATTCTTAGATGGCAACAATTTTATTAATCTTAAGATATAGTAGTATTAGAGCACATGACGTAGGTACTGTCAATTTCAAATGTAATGAATAATGATGTTCTTAACAGCAACTAAACACAATTGGCTGAATTAACCTATTTCGATTCTGATGTTATTAATTTAATTATTTCCTTATAATTTGCATGGCTAAAATAAGTCATAGCAGCTTACAAGCCATACTACACATACATGGCTTATAATTTGCACCTCAAAAATTTTGCAGGCTCATACACTTCCCAATGAACGAAAAAGCAGAAAAAGTGAAACACTGTAAAAGAACACATTCTTTTGCAATTAGGTAAATGTAGCTTGGAAATATAAAATTATAAGTATCTTCTACCTATCTATGTAGAGCCTGTACTTAAATTCAAAATTCTTGCTTCATCATTGCCGTACTCATTTAATAGCCAATAAAGCACAGAAAATACATTTGTAATGTATATTTTACTGTAATACCTATTATTATATTGCTTAGTATATTTGTCCCATCATTGCTAGATTTAGTAGGATGTATGTATCCTACACATGGAGGCAAGCTGTCTACTTATGGCAGTAATGGATCATAGATAAAATATATAAGGTATATCTATCTTACAGATGCATTGAAACATGATTATTGATTAAACACTCAATTTGGATCACAATCAATTGATATAGTAGATAGATAGTATCTTCACGCGCATGCTCATTTTTCCCAACAAAGTAGT
Source organism: Leuctra nigra (assembly GCA_934045905.1). Classification (NCBI taxonomy): domain Eukaryota; kingdom Metazoa; phylum Arthropoda; class Insecta; order Plecoptera; family Leuctridae; genus Leuctra; species Leuctra nigra. The sequence goes on along the minus strand of OW203767.1, from coordinate 13,839,113 downwards.
AGGTCTACTTAGTGCCTATAGACGCCTTCCAGGGAAACCAAATAACCAGTAAAATATGCGGAACTGATGTTTAAGGTGTATTCCTATCCCTATTATTAAAAGCTTGCAAATACCTGTAAATTCAGAAGAAATTAAGTAACAATTAAATGACTACTGTTTTACAAAGATAAACACTGTTTTACCTCTTTGACAGCTGTAAAGCAATATTCATGCTAACCTTTTACGCTTCAGCAAGAAAAGCTTCGATAATAACAGTGTATGCTCTGGCATCACGCAAACAAAATTCTGAAGTGAAGTCATGAAAGTAATCATTAACAAATAAGTAAATTAGTAATTTTCTGATTTGCACATCTCATTCCATGACATATTATTGGATCAAGATAGATAGATAATATGATTTGTGGCGCTCAACAGCAAGGCTATCAGCGCCACTGCGAACAAGAAGACGAAGGTATAGGTATTAGAGAATTTCCAAATAAGCGATAGATATTTTTATGATTGCAATTGCTAATACTAGCAGGTTATCATAGTTGTTATACTTATTTAATACATAGAATTAAGTAATCTAGGTATTAATTGGTTTCATAAGTAGGCAATGTAGGTGTTGTGATGATTAGGCCGGTAAGAGATGAGCCGTGTGTTGATGAAAAACTCTTGTCATCGACAGCATCAAGCTGTTATTAACATAGGACAGATATAAAGTTCACTTCAGTGCCGCCGTCAGCACACAATCGGAGAGTTTGAAAACACTAGCTGCGTAATCGGCCAGCGCTTGCGGCCAGGCCTGGACTATGTGGATGAAGAATTCCAAACTTAGATCGGAGCAAATTATTTCTTGAGGACTAAACAGCGCAACGTTATTAGGATCAAATCTGGTCACCGAATGCAAATTCAACCAGTAGCCAGTGATCTTATGGAACAATATATAAACAAAGTAGTACCAACTTCACGATTTGCAAATAAAAATAAACACCTTTGCACAATGTACGGAATCACCACGATCCCCGCCAAGCACAACCCGACTACCCGCCAGCCGTCTGGCGAACGAGAGGAACGAAAGTCAAAGCTACTGACCCGAACTCAGTGCATGTGCGCCAGCGAAGACGAGCTGAGCGTTGACGACGAGCTCAGTGTAGAGCTGACGTCCTGATAGCTGAACTGTTGGAAGTAGGGCTGATTCTGTTCCAGCTCCTCGGCGATGCTGTTCAACGGACCGAGGTTCTCGGGCGGAGTCAGCTCCACGGACTCGCCGGTGAACTCAGAGTCGAAGTATCGCGTGTCCGTGTCGTTGGTCACCTGCGGCTTGAACGGCGGCGAGATCTTCTTCTGGTTCAGGTCCGACCAGTTGATGGAGCTGAAGAAGGGATGAGACATGATCTCCTTGGCGTCCTCAGGACCGCCGCCCAGCCGACGGGACGGATCCTTCACCAGCAGGCCGCCCAGCATGTCCTTAGCTTCGGATGAAATTGTCAGGGGGAACTTCACCTGCAAGCACAAAATAAATGGTGTTAATAAAACTACTTAGCCAATTTGTCCATTTCTCCTGTTTGATAGGATTATTTCTAATCATCTTCATGCAGTCTTGTTTCTTCAACATTTTAAATTATCTAGACCAGTGGTTTTAAACTTTTCGACTCCACGGTCCCCTTAAAATACGTTCTGTTGTCGCAGACCCCCAAAACTTTTCCATAACAATTTTGCAATATTCACCCTTCCCTTTTCTCCATTGGTCAGAAAATAATTCCCCATTCACAAAGAGAGTCTAACATCGAAATAATATGTGTCGATATTGATTTTCTTTCATTTCATTTCATATACGACTTGGGTCGCTCCACTAGATTAGTATGACAAGTCTATATTTTGGGGAAATCTGTTGAAGCACAAAACAAAACAAAGGGGGGACTAGGGAGAGGGGAGATGGGCCCCCAGCAACATGCGGGTCTCGGCCGCATGCTCGGGAAAATTTTGAACTTCCAAAGTGAATTTGGACCATTTCTATGCATTTTGGACAATAATTTTCGTCAATTTGTTATTTAGGCACAAGAGTATATTTCACAATTATAGAATATTTTTAAAACATATGCGTTCACTCCAAATTAGGAGAGAATGGGAGAAAAAGTAGTAGGTGCACACTTCTTACACAAATGTATAGGTATTTGGGTATTTGTGTTGAGTTTTTATTTAAATGAAGTAGGTAAATGAAGAATATTTGTTGAAGACTCCGCGGATCCTGCGAGGAATCCGCGGACCGAAGTTTAGAATCGCTGAATTATGCATTGAATATATAAGAAAAAAGAATGAGGAAATCGATATTACCTCCTGCATGAGAATTAGCTGGAAGAGTTTGTCGTGGTCGCGGTTGTAGAACGGGAGGCGGCCACACATCATTTCGTACATGACGACTCCGATGCCCCACCAGTCGACCGCGCGCCCGTAGTCGTTGTCTTCCAGCACCTCGGGCGCCAGGTATTCCGGCGTCCCGCAGAACGTCTTGGTGGTCCGCCCGTACGTGATGTCTTCCTTGCACAGGCCGAAGTCGGCGATCTTGATGTGGCCATCTTTGTCTAGTAGAAGGTTCTCCAGCTGCAAGTCAATCATGACACGATATTAAAAATGCTGCTTTTATACCAGTCGACTTCTTGAACACTAATTTGAAACATAATGAAAAATATCATCGTTCATTTACATTTAGGTAGGAACATGAAAATTATTACAGTGGAACCTCATTAGTACATTTTCAAGGGACTGAAAAAAACAACGTACTAAAGTGAAAAACGTACTTAAGAAAAAATTTAACATGTGTTCTTATGGGGAATGGACCTTTTTTTTACGTCCACATGTGGTTTTCCCATGATGATGATTAAACGACACAAAATCACAAGTGTACATAGCCAAGAAACACAGCCATGACACTGTCGCAAAAACGAACAAACAACAGACACCTTTGGTGTTGAGACTACAAGTGGCGAGCCGAGCCGAACCCAGCCGAGTTGACCCGATTGACGTGGAATGCGACAAAACAAAGCTGTGTCGTGGTGTGTGTGTGTGCTGGAGAGTTGAAACTGCGCGTTGGCAAAACGTGATGTTTACAAACCTACTGTGCCTGATCATGACTTCAAAATTAAATACAAAACACGAAATTTGCAGTGAAAAAGTTATATTTTATTGGAATTCTGTTAATTTCATCTTTATTTCGCGAATAAACACTGATTTCGTTTTTATTTCTGATTTGGCCTATTTCGTTTTATGTCACGATTCAATTTAAACTGATTTGGGTAGTAGGTGTATTCAATAATTGTAATTCTCAAAGATTTTGCAAAAAACCACCACATTCTAACATTTTGTGATATTTTCAATCACCATATAATCGTGGCTCTAGTGTTTATGAGTGACTATTTCAACAGATTCTGCACTGATATGACGAGCTCACCTTGAGGTCTCGGTAGATGATGCCCTCGGAGTGGAGATATCCGAGCGCCGAGATGATCTCCGCTCCATAGAAGCGTGTCCGCTCCTCTGAGAACACCCGCTCCCGAGACAAGTGGAAGAACAGTTCGCCTCCGTTGACATATTCCATGACAAAGCACAGGCGGTCCGCAGTTTGGAAAGAGTATTTCAGAGACTGTAAAATGAAACGGAATCATTGACAACTTTGTTTAGCCACTTGCTATCAAACAAAATATCAAAATAATAATCAGCATAATGCTGTGCATAATGTGTTGATAAGCAACGTGAATAAAAAAAATGCCTCAGTCATACCTAAGGTGCCACATTATCAATGCTATGATTAATCCACTTCTAGGTATTTTTCAACAATAGGCAACTCTCTCTAGTTAGCAATTTCATTAAAATATACTTAATTTAGTAGAGGAACATATTTCGATCATGCCCACATATATATTTTCACAGAATAACATTATTTCTCTGAATAAACAGTGTTTTCCCGATCACTATTCTTCATGAAATTCCTCACATTCCAATCTTAAACAAGAACGCGCTGCGATTGGCTCATCGGTCTGTGACGTCAGAATGGTGCAGCTGACTTTTGACAGAATCAAATACAACGGTGTTATGTGCTGTGATAAGTTCAAGATGTTTAAACTTTTGGATATTGAATTTTCTCCGGCATATTATGGCAATTTGCTGTATGTGTACATCATAATTGTAATGTGCTATATTATTAATGAAGAATAATGGATGAGCAGTGTTGAAATGAGTTTAAAATCGAAGGTAAGTTTACCTAGGTCTATCCGTCACTTGCTGTCACAAGCTCCAAGTTGCATTGTATGACATAAATCTGTATAATACATATTCAATAATTAACAAATTATGTTATTTATAGTTAATGTATCCATATCTACACCACTCGAAAGGTGTTCCTACTGATTTAAAAGAAGAAATACATGGATTACAAGCTACCTACATACCTGCAGCCTATTTCAAATCAAAACCTACCTACTACCTACCTACTTGACACACAAACACAATGAAAGAAAGATAGCACATAGCACTTACAAAGAAATGATCTTCACAGCAGTACAAATGTGTCTCCGATGAAAAACTTTCCATTCTTCTACAAGATTTCAACCATGTTCTGCGACGTCTTGGATTCTTCGGAACTCTAATGAATTTTTTATTAGGAGAAATCTTCGTAGAATTTGTACAGAGAGGCACAATGCAATTCTTATTTAATTTCCTTTTCTTCCGATTTTGTTCTACATCCATTGCACATTACAATTATGATGTACACATACAGCAAATTGCCATAATATGCCGGAGAAAAAACTTACAAAAAGGTGGGCGTAGATGCTGTCACTTTGGTTCTTGCTGCAATCTGCACCATTCTGACGTCATCCCAGTCAAACTCTAGTGTGCGTAGAAGGCTGTGCGTGGCGATCGTTTTTGCGCCAGATTCAAATCGCAAATAGAATGAAATATTGAAACACATATAACTCCGTCAATTTTCATCTAAATTTTTTTAAAAAAATATCCTTGAATTCCACCCCAAATTTACAATTATATTAAAACATAAAAAAATGAAGAGAGAGTTGCCTATTAGTACCAACATTAGGACAAGCAATGCTGGGAAATAACCTGATATGTATATTAGAAATTGTTGCAAAGTTAAAGGTCATGAAATCATTTTGATTTTTAGCCCTGCTGGTGCAAATCTTTACAACAAAGTAAGATGTAATATCTTCGTGTTTATCACAGTTACAGAGCCAAAAAGGGTGGCGAAAAACGTAAACATTCATCGACAACGGTTGTAATTTGCAGTGTACACTCACAATGAGGAATGGGTGACTGGTGGACTTGAGAACTCTGTTCTCCGTCAACGTGTGGGCTACCTCGTCCTTTTGGATGATCACCTCCTTCTTGAGAATCTTGATCGCGTACAAGTGTCCCGTCGCCTTCTCGCGGCACAGGATCACCTTGCCAAACGTTCCTTTGCCCAGCACTTTCAAGAACTCAAAGTTCTCCAGAGTCTGAAATCAATGCAGAAACAAATTGTGTCCGTTAACATAAAATCTCACATCCAACAATTGAACTTAGTAGTATGACTTGGCACTAGTTGTTTTACGACATACTGATTACGACTGACAAATAATCCTAGATATGAGGCTCAAGCAGCAATGGGATTTGACTGGTCAAATATTATTTTCCGTAAAAGTTAGCCGCTTAAAAGACCCATTGACGCAATTGACTGTGGAACATACCAAGGCTCAGTGTGCCATAACTCATGCAATAAACAGAACTGAAAGCACTATGCAAGTTCAGAACATATGGAAGTAACTTAAGATAACAACTTGATGCAATAAACTTCTGGTACAGTCCAGCAGTGCATATTGTTAACTAGGAAACCGCTTAGTGTAACGCGTTGATGAGCGATCCTTCATACTGCACCCAATTTGATATTCGTTTGCAAGTACCAGCTGCTCTACAGGTCTTGGAACTGAAGCATCAAGGCAGGGATGAAAATAAATTTAGTATACGTTTTTCAAATATTTCAAGATTATAGAATAAAATGTCCTTAAAATGACAATTAGGTAGACCTAATTTTGAAAATAGCGACAGATTAGACTTAAAATTGGCAAAAATACCTCAAATGTTCGTCCAATGACCATGCAAAGTTTTAAGTTGATTGGTCAATCGGTTCTAGTTTAAATTTCAAATGATTTTAAATGTAACCAATGGGAGGATTTCGCTGAAACTTTGACTTGTCAAAGTTTCATTGACTGAATGACTTGTCAAAGTTTCAAATTGATCGTTCCAACCTATTGATTTTTTTTAAAATTTGAACCAATCAGCAGATTTAAAAAAAAAGTATCTGCAACGCCCAGAAATGGTCCGTACATGTGTGCAAAATTTCAGCTCGATCGAAGAAAAACTGTGACCTATATAGCCTCAGTAACAGAAAAAAAACAAAAACAGACGTCTGTGCCAAAAGAGCCAAAGGAGTCGCTCGCTCAACAAGACATGAGAGTTGCACTCACCACTTTCTTCTTTCCGGAGAGCGACGTTCTGGTGGACGTTCCCTGCACGGAGAACTTGATGGAGAGTTCGTCCATGCTGGTCATGTCGCCCCGCTCCGCCATGTCCACGTCGTCGGATTCCGCCAGACGGTCGGCCACCAGCCGGATGGCGGCCACCCAGTCTTCCCTGCACCGAAACCTCGTTCATACACTCACATTCAGAGAATACATTGCAGAGTAGAACAAAACATGGCAATGAACTGAAATTGTGGGTTTTCTGATAGATCAGATGAGATGGTATATACCTACTAGGCAAACGCTCAGTGTAACGCGTTGATGAGCGTCGAGCGAGCATCAATATGCGCAACTACTCCAACCGAATACAGTGCACTCAATCACAACAACTGATTTATTTGCAACTTTTCAATTTTTATTAAACTCTGGATTATTTTAATAGCAGCAGATCAATGTGCCGTGATTTGCAACTTTTCAAGAAATCGGTCTTCAAATCTCTTTTAAAATGGCAATAAGTCTGTAAATACTTGACTGATTAGGCTGGAAATGTGTAAAATATCAGATAATGTTGGTATTGATCACCATGCAAAATTTGAACCTTATCAGTACATTTTTATTTTCTACCAATCAGAATTATTTAAGTTCAACCAATTGGAGGATTTGGCTGAAACTTGGTATGATTGGACAAAATATTGATCTTCTTAATGACTTGACAAAATTTCAAATTGATCGGAACAACCATTCAGAAGATTTTAAAGATCGGAGCTAGATCGGAGCTATATTTCAGCTAGATCGGAGGAACGGTGCTATCTGTATTGCAGTACAGACAAAAAACATACCTAGGTACAAAAAAACCAGAGGTCCTGCCAAAGGAGTAGCTCGCTCATAAGTTTTTAAATGCCCGGCCAGAACAACTTCCAGGCACACTGAAAACAACGTATGAAATCACCTGTCTTTGTCGGACTCCACGTGGAACGTGCGTTCGATGACGGTCGTCCACTGCAGGCCTCTAATAATGAAGGTGTACGGCTTGGGCCGATCGACGCTCATGATCTGGCACCCCTTCACCGTGAAGTTGTTGAGCGGGTCGCTGAAGTTCATCGCGCTCTCCGGCTTGTTCTTGAAGCCGACCAGAGAGCCGTCGTCGAGTAGCACGAAGTAGCGCGCCCGCCAGTTCTTGATGTGTTCGCCTAGCCATACAGACACATTTTGAAGTTAAGTAATGTCAGGGTTGCCACCAACCTGGTTAGTGAAATGTAGTAACAAAAGGAAATATACAGGAAAATGGAATCAATCCACTTATATGCGGAAACATGGCAGCAAAACATTCACGAATTACTACAAGACACAGCAGACTTTAAATCAGGGACTGGAACCCAAATAAATATCGGTTCCAGTTCCAAGTTTTTAAAAATATCGGTTCCGATTCCGGTTCCTGGAAAAATAATAAAGGTTCCAATTCCGCTTTTGGTTCCATTCGGTTCCATAAAATTCAGACAATTCAAGTAATTTTTATTAAATTGTGTTTTGGGAACTTATATGCACAGAAAGTAATGCCTAAAAATAATTTTACTCAGTGATAATGTATTTGAAAAACTGTAATGGTACAAATAATTTCATATTTGAAAGACAATGAAGTAAAAATTCAATGAAAATAATTATTTAAAGAACCCTTAATGGAACCGTTATGGAACCCAGACAATGTTAAATATAGGTAAATAAGGGTTCTGGTTCCACCTAATAAAATATGGGTTTGGGTTCCTGGTTCTTTTCGGCTCCAGTTCCAGTCCCTGCTTTAAATTAAATAGTCAGGAACGATTTCAAAGAAAATATCAGTCCATAGTATGAGAGTTGTATGAAGCTACAACCTAACAAGATTAAAATATCATCCTCGAACTCAAATAAATTGAGTGTAGGCAGTGGGGGGGGTACAACTCAGTGTTCAGAAGTTTTATTGCAGAATGTCGAAACATACATTATTATTTCGACCAACCTACATTAGGTTGGAGAGTGACAAAATTATCTCTTCAGTTATTTTTTGTAAGATTCAAATTGGGCAATTTCAATTTCTGAAACTCTGAAATCTGATTGGCTACATTGATTGAAATTGTCCAATTTGAATTATAGTGTGATAAATTTACTTTACAACTCATTAGGTATATTGTTTCTGTGATTTTTCAGTCTAGGTAAAATCGCACAATAATACAATGGTGGTAGCACAAATAGTAATCTGGTTACGGCAAAGATATTTCTATGGCATGCCATCTTTGCTTTGGTATGGCTAATGCTTGTTTTCACTCTTGCGCAGGTGAGAAAAAAGAGTTGTACCCTTCATTATAACAAGTATTTTTTAATTGTAAATCATGAATATTTTAATACTATTTTAAGATTTCGAAAATGACAATCTAATAGCACCAGAGTTAAAAATAAATAGAAATGATAATTGTACCAATTGCGTGTACATTTTCATAGATGCAATGCAACACAATAAACACAACAAACATTTACTACGTACTATTGTAGATTGTTGACTTTGCGATCATTGTGACTAAAATAATAAACAGAAAATTACATCTCAAAAATAAAAATTCAGGGCAAGATTCGAAAGCATGCTTCTAGGATGTTTGTTTACAGGCGCGTAGGAAGGGGGGAGATTATTCCCCCCCCCCCCCACTCGATCAGGCTGACCCCCCATTCAGCATACAAAATTAAGCTTAGTGTCCAAAAATCACTTAAGAATTGTTTAAATTCTAAAAAAACTGCCCTGCGGGGCAACATTGGAGGGTTTCTTGCTTCAGTTTGGGCATTTTAGAGCCCCAGAATCACTTTTAAATGGTTTAAATTCTGAAAAACGCCCTGTGGGGCTAAAACTGGGGGGCTTCGCCCCCCCAAACCCCCCTTCCGGGTTTTGCAATCCCCCCCCCCCCATGACAAAAGTAGTTCCTACGCGCCTGTTTGTTTATGACATTCATTCATCAAATCATAGCTCTTCTACATGATAACAACATTAATAAATATATACTAGGGCTCTCGACTACAGATTTGGCATGTGAAAGTAGACTAAGATTAGGTAATAATTGATTTTTTTTGAAAACAATCAAATGTTTACCCTGGCTCAAAGTCAATTATTTGAATGTGGAATTGAAAATACTATAAATAAGTAATTAAAAGCAACTTTCTATCACGATAATAACTGAGTTCTGCTCATTATGCCTGGTATTCAATGGTTCTAGTCTCTAAAGTAAAATACAATTATCAGGTAAATCGTAGCAGATACTTGCACATGCTAACTGATGGAAATTTATAAATTTTCAAGTTACCTACTATTTAAATATTCTTATAACGAACATAATTTGACATTTCTAAAAAAAAATATATACCTATCAAGATTAGCTTGATACAGATTATGATATTTGAAACAGTGTGCCTTGTAACAATAGTGGCGTGTAAGGAAAAAAATCGTACTTACAGTCCGACAAAGGATATACAAATTATATTACTTACGCGAAATAAATTAAGCGTGACATAAATGAAAGCAGACATTTTAGCAGAATTTAACAAAGAAAAAAATGCAATTAGAAACTCGTCAAAAAACGAGTCTTTCATCATATTTGTTTACGTTGCCGGTTTTACCGGCCACACCGGCGAACAATAGGTCGCCCTGTGAATGACCGATAATGTTTTCGCCAGACAGATATTTGGCAACGCAGGCGGCAGAATTCGCGCACATCCTCGAGAAGAATGGGGGCACGCGGTCTCCGCTAGTGCTACACGAATACGATGCAGCAAAACACAATAAATTACCGCAAGTACCAGCTTGCCGATCGCCGTTGCGAATAAACCAGACATAACGAAACAATAGTCGCACACCTTGAATAGAAATAAAATTCCTGATTCGGGACGTGAACTTTGCTCTAATCTAGTTCACTTGATTCGATTCTCAACTGAGCCTTGATTTCGAACGTAGTATTTTTTTGGAAAAATTCGAACAAAATCACGGCTACAGTTTTTCTTTTATTGGGAGTTCCGGTTCGTTCGCAATTGGAATAGTTCAAAGACGCATTTTGCGTACTTCTGTGAAGAATAAATCAATCAATAATATTGAGCAACACCTATCAATAGCCGATTCAAGGCCACCTCATTGACAAGCAAACAGGAAAGTGTACTTGATCACGTGGGACACAAAACTCAACAGGTCACCAAGGGTCAAACAAATAGAGTGAACACAAATAATGTGGAGAGAATTCCAAGAGGTCGATGGTTCAATAGACTCGAACGAAAAGGGGGAATAACAATGTCACGGGTCTCCAGGATGAAGCGAATAACAGACACGTGGTAGGTTACCTCGTTTGAAGAGCCATCCTTGACGGACTATGTTGGAATTCTGATGCGGCAGGTCCGATTCGGAGACGAGGGGATTCGTCAACTCTGCCATCCTTTACCTGGAACAGAAGGAAATGCGTTTGTTATTCTCTAATCTCTACCTATTGCATTCTTTGTTGTTTTGATGACATCAGACGTAATATATTTTCTCCAGATTGTATGCGTGCACACAGTAGGTAATGGATATTGTGCCATTTTGTGTTGCCCGATAGGCTGCGAACACACGGGGCGATTGGGGCGACTTTCAGTCGCTCAGTCGCCGCGATTTTACGCTGGCGAGTCGCCGAGCAGTTAGGTAGAGCATTGAGTCTTAGGGGCGAAACACACGGGGCGACTTTTAATCGCTCAGTCGCGCGATTTTGTGCCCTGGGGAGTTTTAGACGCGCGTCTCGTGTGTTCGCTCCCATAAGACTCAATGCTACCTAACTTCAGCGTCTTTTAATCGCCGCGACTGAGCGACTGAAAGTCGCCCCGTGTGTTTGCAGCCTTATGGGAGCAAACACACGGGCGACTTTTAGACGCGGCGATTTTCTCAGGTTGTATGCAAACCCTTATTGAATGATGTCACTGATATGACCTTGCCAACTACTAAAAATCGTCGAGCTGGAGCTTCTAAAAGTCGCCCCGTGTGTTTGATAAAGAAAAATCCAGCGTCTTTTTGTCGCGGTGACTGAGCGACTGAAAGTCGCCCCGTGTGTTCGCAGCCTTATTCAGTGATGATGTCAGATATTTCATAAGGGGGCAGACTACACAACAAAATACGCAAAACATATCTCTTATCTCGAAGGTAAACATTGGAGATACTATGCTCCCCGGACCCGCATTGAATTGCCCCCCCCCCCCTCCCCCCTATTGTTTTCGTAGGCAAATGTTTCCCCGGACAATCCCTGTGCACCGCCCACTTATTATTTTACAAATTAACCATGGAGACATACTGTATAGGAACCTATTTCTGGGGGATTTATATTCCAAATGTAATTTGTCATCGAAGTTAGAGCGGATTTTATTTACAAATTTGTGACTTGGTACTACATCCCTAACCTACTGCAAGTATTGAATTTCCAGCCTTCCGCAAGCGCAATTCTGTGCCATCGATTTTCGCCAATGCAGCCCAAAAACATTTTGCATGATAGTATTTTTGTAAAATTACATTAGGCCCAGTACCTATTACTAAAGTTAAATTGTGCTGGTTTAACTAGCTTTTAGATTAAATTCAACTGTTTTTTTTTTTTCATTTTGAAGTAGGTACCTACCTGATTGGCTGTACCCAACGTCTATCGTTGGGCTGTGCCACCAATTTAGTCCAATATTTACAATTAGTTAATCCGGCCCAATTTAACTTTGGTAATATCGGCCCTTACAAAGTAGTAACCAAAATCATAAAAAATCGCACACGTAGTAGAGCGCGGTGCTAGGTATACAGTAAAAAAGAAAAAAGTGACCTAATGGTACAACGAGCCCTAGGGAAAGCCTATCGGGAAGCTGGAATCCCCCTGAAGGAAAAACAAACCGGGCAAACAATTCCTAATTAAAGTTAAAAAGAATCAAACTTTTTGTCAGTGGAATGGGTTTTTTACCGATCATATTTTTGCTTGAGAATTCTCCTTTTATTGCGATTTTTTTCTGCAAGTAATTGCTAAACGTATAATACTCAAACTATTCATAAGAAAAACATAATTTGGCATCCTAGATAGATAGTCGACAATTATTTATTTAGATAACTTTAGTTTCTAAACTTTTCCTGTAATTTGCCGTTTTCTGACAAGAATCTAAGAGAAACGACAAAAATAACCTCGGCAACGGGAAACAATATCCAATAATCTCTACCCACCCAAGCATGAATGCATCGCCTGAGGTAAACCCATTCCTGCCCATCATTTCACCCCGCCAAACACCTCTCGGGTCTACAAAATCGAAACTTGTGCCCCCGTCTAGACGCCCTTCCCCCCTCTTCCCCACTTCGCCAACGTCTGGGTCACCGCCCTAAAATACACCATTACCATCGCAATCTCGCCGAACAGACCGTGTCTACATATGCAAACAAAATGCCGCCATACCGATGTAGTCAACTGAGTAAAGGCACGCATCAGTACTATTGCGCCTCAGCACTGATATTTGTTTCGCTGGCATTGGTCGAATGCCGCAGACAGGACAGGGGAGAGAGGAAAAAACAGTTCACAAACATTTTGGTTCACAAACAACAAAGGTTGGCTGCATTCAAAGGAGGGCTGGACTTTGAAAGTTGAAAAAAAACGTATGAAAAACTGGGGAGCTCTGTTACGTGTATCTCACTTGCCAAAAGCGTATCGACCGAGGACGAAGTCTTGGTTTTTTATTGAGCCCCGAATTTGGCCGACATTTTACTGTTACAAAACAGTGCATCATAAAAAAACAATCTAATCATGATTTTCAAATAAAAATGGCAACTTAAATAGTCTGAATTTATAAGTTGTAATGACAAACAAAATTATGTCAAATAAAGAAAATGAAAACTGCACACACAAAATACTGACTTATAAAATCTATTATCCTTTAGAGTAAACAGAGCACATCAACATTTTATTTTTGCCACATGAATTTTGCACATAAATGACGTACGATGAAAAATGTAGGTATAGGTGATAATCTCAATTCATGACACCTCAAAGTTTACAACTTTTATCACAGCTTGGGAGTCTCTTTTTGTGACAAACAAGGAAGGAATTCCAAATCGCTTCCCTTCGCGCATACAAAGTATTTATGCAGCTGCCGATTGGCTAAGAACATAAGTAATACAAACCTAATACTACGCTGTAGCATATTTAAGTCAACACATCATTAACACCTTGTCATGTGTAGTTAGTTTATAGTCACAATATAAACGTGTATGGGGGCATGAAACTACAGTTGCTGATCAACTGCAACGTATCAAGTTACTTCTCTTTGTCGCTCACACCGCAATCACGTGATCAAAGCATGCCAGTTGGATTATGAAATATGAATGCCTCTCCACCCCCTTCCACGTATACGTTACACTCTCCCAACTAACAGTTACGAATGTTAGCAAAAATAACGCTTCTTAGAAAATAACCCGCTAAAAGTATGAATAATTTGTTTGTTTTCAAACTACACACACGTGCATAGAAGATAACGAGTAAACGTTCGATTACAAGCTGCTAATAAAGCCAACGAAAAAAACATGTTATGAGAATAATAGACAACTTGTTTTGTCTATTTGGGGGCCCGCGGTTAGGGTGTAATTTACCGCCCCATATTATTAACATTTCAAATGGAAAATAAAAAAAAGTATCTAACTCTATGTGGACCATCTGCTCTGTTACGTCATCGAAACAAATTTGCAAAAATAAATTGCTTCAACGGAAGTGGATTATTGACAATTAATTCACAGGAGCACCTGGTATTCACTCAATAATGGGGCCTTATGTTGGGGTGAGCGATATGGCACAAGGACACAGTAGTGGCAAACTGCAAACTTAGAAGATAAAAAAAATGCGAATTGTGGAAACCGGCTAGAATTCGTGGTACATAGACAGGATATTTGCCAGATAGAGAACAAATATAGAAGCCTATTTTAAATTATCTATTATTACCACATTCAGTGTAAATAAGATAAGAAAATAATGAATGGAATATATAATACTGATCAAACAATTTTAACTGGCTATAAGTTCAAGGTTAACTGATTATAAACTGAAATTAGCAATAACGATATCAGGGCAAAAATAACGTCAATCATTACAGAGCCTGCATTCATTTAAAATCTAACCTAGCACTATCGCATTTCCACTAATGTGGTTTTAATGTGAGACAAAGTGAAACACATTGACTGATAACCGCACTAAACGTATAATAACACAGTTTCATTGATGAACTACACGTGACGAAACAGTTTGTGATCAACGGCGACAAAACAATTAAAATGGGTCACGCCGATTGGAAGCTAGAAAAACAACAGTGTTGACATTGCAGTTGGAAATATGTTGACAAGTAATTGCTAATGCTGCAAGTGTTTACATTATTCATTCAGTGGCAGTATATTAATTACCTGTTGCAGCTAGTTAAATACTGGACTACCTACATGATTACCGATCTTAAAGGATGTAGCGATTTTGTTAATAGATAGTTATTGTTCCGACGACTGCTAAAAAATTCAATTCTTGAAGAAAAGTGAACATTAGATCGTGTGTTGATTCACAACAGCTGTCATGCGAAAAATAATTAAAATTTTTAATAATTGAAGGGGACTTCTACGAAGTTCAAAGTCAGTAATAATAAGGTAGCAAAAGGGGTCTAAAGTAGGGTAGCGACGGTTCATTATTTGCTTTGAACTTTGTAGTATAAATAACATGCCATATAAGAACTTTTACAATAAACAGCTTTCCGTCTCGCGTCAATCAAAGAATTGACCATGATCCAATAAAATCAATCAATACCTACTAAACATAAGTTATCATGGATAAATCCATGTAGTCTGTATCTAATTGAAACTTCTTAGAGTATAATTACTCTACGGCATGTTACGGCATTCTTAGATGGCACGACAGCCGCTCACAGCTTGATTTCAGATCCTAATAAGGTAGCACGTGTAAAATATGTCAAGCGTTGTGGTGGCGACTGCTTAAATTATACTACTGTGTGGGCTGCATACCAAGCATACTTGTACGTTATCGATCATTAAATTAAATAGAAATTATACTCTTACATACATATGATGGGGTTGGCACTCTACTTTGAGAAAATCAAATGTAAATTTGAATTTCATCAATTACAATTTAAGAACTTGGCACAACAAAATGAATGATCGCCCACCAAGCCAGACATAACATTGAGTTCAAAACATACCAGCGTGTTGACAGTAACTTACCTCAACCACTTGTGAATATTGCGTTAAAACCAAGTGAAGCCACGATAAACACTAATGTGCGTAACGTTTAACATGGTTCTCGCATAAATAGTTCAATCTTCAATCACTTTAAAACTGTATTATGATAAATAAAATGAGAATTTTAACGTTCTTCTTCTTCTTCTTCTTTCTTCGCTTTATTGGCCTTGATTTATAATATCATGTTGGCCAGCATGGGTAAAAGGAAGCGCGGGATTTTTAAACACTGGGACACTGGAGACTAAACCTGAGCCATACCAGGCGATACTGACGACATGAAAAATGGCCTGGACTAGGTAAACCGCCAGCCAGGGACCCAGGAATTATAATAACTATTGCTATTGCTATTTTCTATGTTAGTAATGTATTTTCTAATGTTATTTAAGTTTTATAAATTAAGGTTTATATTTTTTTCCCTGATTTCATCAAATATTCACTAAGTATTATATAAATATCTATTCTGTCAGAGGTTAGAAGGCTTAAAATATTCCACGGTTTAGGGCACTTTAACTTGTCTAATTTTTTTTCCATATTGATTCTGTTTTGTATATACTGATGTAATTTGCATTCAAAAAATATGTGGTCTAAAGTTTCATTTTCTTCATTGCATTCACATTCCTTTTCATTTAATATGCCAATTCTATTAATATGTACTTTTGTTGAGCAGTGACCTGTTTTCATTCTGATTATGCTAGAAATTGTGAATCTACTTAATTTATTATTTTTAAACCATTCTTTATTTTTTATTGAGTTTGTTACCATTGTGTATTGTGATACATGATTTGTCTTGTATATTATCCATCTTTCTGTTCTTATTTTATGTATTTCATTTTTAACTTCATTTATGAAATCAACTGATGGGATTTTTTGTTTGACCATGTTTTCATTATTTGTTGGAATTGTTTTTGCTACTTTATCTGCTTTTTCATTTCCTTCTATTCCTATGTGTGCTGGAGTCCACATGAACTGTATTACAACATTACTTTCTTTTAATTTATTAGTGATATTTTTTATTTCTAAAATAATTTCTGATGATTTTGAACTTATTGAATTTTCTGATAGGTTGGCAAGTACGCTCATAGAATCGGTTATAATAAGAAAGTTTTTCCTGGTATTTTCTCTTTGAATATATTTTAGTGCTTCTCTAATAGCTATAGCTTCTGCAGTGAAAATATTAGCTTGAAATGGTAAAATAAATTGTTGGTTTATTTGAGGTTCTCTTACATGAAATGCTGCTGCCGTGAATTCTTTTAAGTCTTGTTTTGACCCATCGGTATATATTTGCGTATATTTAGGCCATGAATTTTCTATATATTTCTGGAATTTTGAATTTATCTCATCCTGTGGTATAGATTCTAATTTTTTAAGATCATGATCAATTGAGACATTAATTTTTGACATTTGTATATGGTAATCATATTCAAAACATGGGAGATAATTATAAGTTATGATTTCTTTTTTATGATCTTTATATTTATGGTACATTTGAGCAATCAATGAGTATTGTTTGTTTTTATTTGTATATTGCTTTTTTTGGATTTTTTCTGTAAGTAATTGTAATTTGGGTAAAATGGGATTTCTATTGACTGGAAGAATTTTATGAATATATTTCCCTGCTAGCCATTCTCTTCTTAGATCTAGGGGGTGGATGTTTGCTTCAATTTGTAATGCTTCAATTGGTGTTGATTTCATACATCCAAGAGCAACTCTTATCCCTTGATTTTGAATTTTATCTAATTTTATTAAGTGTGTTTTTGCAGCCTGTGAGTATAGAAAACAACCATAATCGAACTGGGATCTTATTAGTGCTTTATATACTAATATTAATATTTCAGGATCTGCTCCCCACCATACTCCTGTTAGACTACGTAAAATATTCATTCTTTTCTTACTTTTTTCTAATAGATAATTTATATGAGGGCCCCATGTTAGTTTATTGTCAAATATTATGCCAAGGAATTTAAATTCTTTTACTGTTGTTATAATGTTTTCCCCTATTCGAATCTCGTCTTGTGGAGTTGTTCGTTTATTATTGAAATATAATGTTTTACATTTACTTATTGACAAGGAAAGTCCTAATTGATGTAGATTATTATTTAAATTATGAAGAGATTTATTCATACATATAGCAGCTATTTTATTATTTGGAGCTATAGAGTATTTTACTATGTCGTCTGCGAATTGTAATGTTCTTGTATATGGGTCTAAAATTGTCTCTATGTTACTCGTATATAGGGAGTATAAAATGGGGCTCATCACTGAACCTTGAGGCAAACCTATACTTGTGATTCTAGGTCCTAAGATTTGACCATCGTGTTTTACCCAAGTTTCTCTTTCAGATAGACCGTTTATTATCCATTTAACTAATCTTAAAGGTATGCCTAATTTAATCAATTTATGTAGTAAAATATTA
Source organism: Leuctra nigra (assembly GCA_934045905.1). Lineage (NCBI taxonomy): Eukaryota > Metazoa > Arthropoda > Insecta > Plecoptera > Leuctridae > Leuctra > Leuctra nigra. The sequence continues at coordinate 13,820,947 of OW203767.1, read as the reverse complement.
ATTTGTACATTATCATATGCCCCTGTAATATCTAGAAAAGTTGCAATTATAGAGTAGTTGTTAATTTTAGCTAAGTTAATATCAGTGTGTAATATATTAAGGCTGTCTGTTGTAGATCTACCTTTCCTAAATCCATACTGATTTTGATCTATTTTATTATAATGTTCCGACCACCAGTCTAATCTCTTAACAATAATTTTTTCCATAACTTTAGCCACTGTGGATGTTAATGATATAGGTCTATAGGAGTCTACTATACCGGGTTCTTTGCTAGGTTTTATTACTGGTAATATTAATTGTGTTCTCAATTCAATTGGTATTATTCCTTCTTCGAGTAGTTTGTTATATATGTTTCTTAGTTCTTCTCTTCCTTCTATTGGTAAGTTTCTTAACATTATGTTTGCTATATTATCTTTTCCAGGAGCTTTATCTTTTGTTGTGTCTATTGCACTATTTACTTCGTTAATATTTATTTCTTCAGTTAGCATATCGTAATTTGGATTATGTGTTTGAGAATAATTTTCCCATTCTATTTGAGGTACAGCTGAGCAAGGTGCAATTTTGCAATGAAATTCTTCCTTCCATGATTGATTTACATCAATATTAGTGGGATGTCCTTGTGTTGGTGTTAACGAGGATTTCTCATTACTCATCCTATATCTACTAATCATGGACCAAACCTCTTTAATGGGAGTATCCTTATTTAATTTGGAACAATAATCTTTCCACCCTTGTTTTCTTTTATCTCTTAATTTCAATTTAGTTTGTGACTCTATTCTTTTGAGGTTTTGATAATTTTCATAGTTTGATTTTATTCTGAAATTTTTGTTTGCTAATCTTCTCTTAGCTATGGCCTCGTTGCATTCTTCGTCCCACCAGGGGTTTACTCTAAGTATTCGTTTTTGTTTATTCGAGTTATTGTAGTTTTGCCCATTCTTATTACTATTATTGTGTATCGATGCATTTGGATTAGCTAATTCAATTGCTGAGTTTAAAGTATTTATGAATATTTCATATCTTTCCGTAATGTTGAGTTCTAGATCTTTGGTAACTCTTATCAATTTTTTAACTTCTTCTTTATATATTTCCCAATTTATTTTCCGATAATTTCTAATTTTGGAGTTCGAGTATGTTGATGTTGTTAGATTATTTACTATTGGATCAGTTATATTAATTAGAATCGGAAAATGATCGCTGCCTAGATTATCTTGTTGTAAAACTTTCCACGTCATTGATGAACTAATATTAGCTGTCGTTATTGTGAGGTCAACCGGTTCCATACGTCTGTATGGGGATGGTTGCATCGTGTTTGTACCATTGTTTAGGATTACTAGATTTTTGTCTTCAATAAATTCTAACAACTGGTTTCCTGGTCGATCATTTCTGCTACTTCCCCAGGCTTTATTATGGCAATTCAAATCTCCTGCTATTATATATTTATTATTAACAGAGAGTTTATTATGTAATTGACCCCAGTCTGTTGATTTCATTTGATGGCCTGGAGAACAATAGACTGAGGCAATTGAGTATGATTTATTATTGAATTTAATATCTGCTGCAATGATTTCTAATTTGTTTATGTTAATATTTATATCAATAATATTATAATTAATTTTTTGATTGATAATTATAGCAACTCCGCCATACCCGTCATTTCTATCTTTCCTCAAAATGTTGAAATTTTTAATTTGTACTTTTTGATTATTTTTAAGCCATGTTTCACTAATAATTGCAATGTCTATATTTTCCTCAGCTAATTTAAATTTTAGACTTTCAATGTTTGAATAGAATGATCTACAATTCCATTGTAAAATTTTTAACTTATTTTCATTTTTTTTATTTCTATCCATTCTTAGTTATATTGTTGGGGTGGAAATTAATAGAATTCATCCCGAGGGGACAGAGGAGATTCCTCTGTCCTCAAGATGTCTTCTATCATTTCTCTTATTGTACTTTGATTAGGTATTTTATTATTTACTATTGCTGTAGTTATTATCTGTGCAATGCACACGACAAGCTCGTTGGTAGAAATGTTTATTTTTTCTTCTCTTGGCTTCTGGAAAGGGCTGTTTCGATGTATATTTGGCCTTTGAGTTATAGGAGAGTGCTGCTCCGGTGCATAGCTAGGGCTATATGTATATATCGGGATACTGGGACCATTGTTGGGATTTCTTCTTCTTTTTACCGGGTTCTGTTCTTGTTGTTGTTGTCGGCTTCCCCCTGTGCTCGTAGAAGGAGTATTCCATGGATTAGTCATCACCTCCTCCTCCGTTATTGCCTCCGGTATTTCTGGTATCTCGTTAGTATTATTTACTCTATTCTTGTTATCATAAGCAGCCTCTGCATATGTACGTTGCCTTGGTGATTTTGCTCTCCTTTCTGAAATTATTTCTGAGAAAGTTTTATTTTCATGTGCCATCTGGTATTTCACATCTTGCTGCAATCTCCATTCATCGCACTTATTTCTATCCAAGGCAGAGTGTCTGCCACAGCAATGAACGCATACTTGGTCTCTCAGTTCTTTTATGTGACAAAACTTAGTATAATGGTTATCTGAGCATTTTGCACATCTAGGCTTACTACTCTTACATTGCTTTTCTCCGTGTCCAAATCTTAGGCATTTATGACATATTTTGACTGGCATTACGTATGGTTCAACTGGAATGGCGATATTGTACATATATACTCTTTCGGGTAATTGCCTTCCTTGGAAGGTAAGTACTACCACTCGATTGGGTACATAGACTGGTTTTTCTATACCTTCTATTACTTGCATCGTTCTACTCTTTAATCTCCTTACTTCCTTGATGATAAATTTACACTCTGCGACTTCAATAATTTCTTCATCTGTAATATCTAGATCTATGTTTTTTATGACACCTAGTCTCATTATGAATTGGGTTGGGATGTAGCATGTGTACCCCTTGGATAGCAGTAATGGAGTCTCAACAATTTCATTAGCTTCTTTTGGTGACGTCGTTGTAATACAAATCCTATTACGTCCAACCTTCTTTATGTCATTTATTTGGGTAAATTGCTTAAACAAAATTCTTCCGATCGTGAGCGGGTTGATCCCACCCCTACTCCTCTCTTGGTTCTCTACATTACTTTCAATAATTTCTTCTTTTTTTTCCACTATTACCTTAAATTCGACAGATCTGTCTGTTTCATTATATTTATTTACTATCTTGGGTTTTTTTGGTTTGTCTTCTTTATTATTTTCGGTAATATCTTCATCTTCCTCTCTGTCTCTTTTTCTTGTCTTTTCCTCTGAATTTTCATTAATTTCCATTAATGTAATTATGTTATCAACTGCTATTTCAGTTTCATCCCTTGGGACGAATCCCCCACCACCATCCCCTATCCCCTCTCGGGTAGGGTTCATCCTTATTTCTATACTAATTCAATTCTACATCTACATTATTAACACTCTTACTTAATCTACAACTTTATTTATTATATGTAACCTTACATCCAATTAATAAATAAATCAACTACAAATATTTACTCTTATAAGTACTTACATTTACTTCTCCTTATAGTAATTAATACTATAGGTACTATAAACTATACATACATACACTATGCCAGATCTAATACTACGTGGTTCTATGGAATGGATTGGAGTTTCTGTTGACACAACCGTCTTCTTCCGTGTCTGAAAGCCGAATCAATTTTAACGTCAAGAACACGAAAACTCATCGTCTGGTTCCCATTTTGATGTCTGGATTTTTGACCAATGCGAAGCGTTCTAAATTCGAAGCCGCACTCTCATCGTCAAGATGATGAACTAAAACAGGGTGTACCAACCTAATTTTCAAAGTGCTCAAATTTAAATCAAGATTATTTTATTTATAACTCAATTTGTGTAATAAAAAACTGTGTAAATAATTAAATATTGAAATTATCATCAATTCTTTTAGATTGTTATAGGTTTATTTACGAAAAAAAATAAAAGTTTCGTCTGTCATGGTGTCGGCCGTAATGTCATTGATTCTGTGTTGTTTTGAAGCACTTGCTCCATCTATCGAGTAAAATATGAAGATCGAAATAAACATTCGACTCGAGCGAAACCCTGCCGAAAATGGAAAAGATGACATGTAGCGTGCACTAAGTGTTTGGTAGTGATTTTCAAGACTTCAAATGGATTACTAAGAGTTCAGGTGACTATAATCTCTTAATTACTTATCAATTTCACAATTTGAAAGAAACTTTTCGTATGGAACGACTCAGAAATGATAGTCGCTTGATCACCGTCCGTCCAGATTTCTTACTGGCTCTTGACTTCTCTGCCCTGCTAGGGTACACGCAGGAAAATTTGGTAAAATAGGTTCTAACCACCATTATTATTGATTGTTTTCGTGGTGTTTATGGTTTACTCACTATCAACACCCCAATCTACTATTGTACCTAGGTGGTTGTTAAAAGCTAATTCCAATGTTTGTCTGTGATCAGTCTTCATGGGCAATTTATTTCTATTTCACGTCAACGCGCGTAAAATTATGTCAAAACTAACGCACATGGCTTTCATAGTCTAAAAAAACTACTTGCTAGTTTTTTCATACATTTTACGCTACAGCCATGATATCTCTATTATCACGAAATCATGTTATGTTTTTTACCTAGCCTTACAACAACTGTGCCTTAATTCGTAATGTCTGATTCATGAATTTTCGTTTTATAATTCAAATAAAACATAACGTGATAGGAGAGGTGATAGGAAGCTCAAACTTTGGTAGGTAGTTTCCTACCTAGCTGTATTATATAAAGTTACTCCCGTCTTTCAAATTCATTTGATCGATCATTGCGTGCTAACATCTCCCCCTTCTAGTTGGTACCTACGCTTATCATTAAATCATAATTGAATGCGAAATTTTGTAGTACTATTGACCTTACTTAACTTGACCTTATGAACTCGGTATGATGACCGAGCGTATCTGGAACCATGGGGAGCATGGAACAAGCTCAAGACATGATGATAGGACGACGCTTGGCGCCGGTCGGCAACGCCGCTTGTGACGTGACGTCATGCGTCGCTGGTCGATATTATCAATATTACACACCAATGCGAGAACGTTGGTTTTATTTTAAGACAGTGGTCTCGAATTCAATTGATTATTGTCAGTCCCTTAGGACTTAGTTTGTTAGGCTATACTACAACCGATTTTAGTCAATAAAAACGGCACTTTTCTAAATGACATCCTGCTATCATTCAACCTACTGTTACCACTGAATCTCATAACATTTTAAAATACTACTTCTTGAACTTTATTTATAATTTATTAATGTGACGGATATTGAATTTTTATATGCCACTTGATAACACCTGTTGCCAGAATACTTGTTAAGTTCAACAGTTGTGGTCGCAGGTGTTCTTTGAGTACTACGACGTCGAATTGATGTTCTCTGCAGTTCATGGTTTGAATAACAATGTAGTTTTACTTTTTGGAACACTAGGGGTTCCCTATTGTTGAGCACAATAGACACAGACGTGACAAGTAGTGCCATTGCTTTCGCGACGTAGTTAGCTGGCACGGCACCTCCACCAAGTTCTTACGATCAACTATTAGTTTATTTTATGCAGTCGCCTCAACCTATTCTAATCCACAAGGATTCTTTAAACAAAAAAAACAAATTGTTGAAATTTATTATCTACTGTGCTAGGTTAGGTAGGTAGGTACCTAGTTGATGTTTTTGTTTTGGATCGTTAAACGTGGAGGACACAGTTATTCTTTTAAGTTTTAACTGAATTTCAAGGAACATTACCCACAACTAGTAACCACCAAGCAAATCCGCCATGACGTTTTTATTTACCACGAGAATACAAAATGTCAAAATGACTGATGACGCCCAAAGTAACTAGGTAAATACACGTGGCTGGTGTATAATCAATGATAATCCAATGAACTTTCGAGTTCGGACGAAAGCATTTCTATGTCTTCATTTCTTTCAAAACAGATTGTTACTGAAAATATTATTATACCTACTCGCGAAAAGTAATTTGGAATTCACTCCAGAAAGCTGCCTTTCAAGTTTAATTTTATTTGTTTATTTTTTCCTTCTTCCCTCTCTGATTAATTAACAGAAAACATTTTTAATTTAACTATTTTACCAGCTAGATAGGTACCACTGACATGTAAAGAGGTACCAACGTTTACATTAACACTACACATAGCTTACTACACTCACATTGAGATTAGTACACACCTAGAGCACATTAGCTAGCACAACAGCACAAAGTTGGCTAAGTTTATTTAGGTCTATTTATTTTATTTTATTTTTCAGGTTGGGGAAGAGATCTGCTATTGATCAAGAAAAATAGTTTTCAAAAATGTGACAATAAAGTTGAAGACGATTTTGGCAATAATGACATTAAAGTTACAGACTTAATTAAAATAAATTCTACCACAGGCCAAATTTTAATACATTTTGTAACTATACTTAATTTTGCATGGGTCTAATTTGACTACATTTATTGTCATGGCTGTATATTGTGCTGACAGAAACAAAACGTGGGTAGTTATTCCTTAGAAAGTGTATCTTTTTCTCCCCCTTAATTGCTCAAAGCGAAGAACATGACATCGCCGGGCAATGTACAAGTTGTCGGTAAAACCAAGCGGGTTAATTACAATCAACGGCAGATGGGCCCAGCACCATTTGCCTCCTTCGAAGATTTGAGTGATGATTTGGACAGTCCAGAAGAAAGGGTCCCTTTAAAACCCATGCCAGGTAACTAACTAGACATTCTCCGTATACCTACGCTGATCGTTCATTTGGCTTATAGACCTTACTTACCTAATAGGTATAAATAAATGTCTAGATGCTAGCAAGGATCATGTCACTTAGGTACTTGTCACTTAGAGACCTAAACTACAAAAGGGTACTTTTTTGTTTCTAGCACAGTTTTCTAAAACGTAGGTAGGTAGGTATTGCATTGTTAAAGAAAATTACGTAGTAATGAAACATTGATTTTAAGACAAAATATTTAGACTTCTTAGATCAGGTCCATAGTCCAAAGGCATTAGATTCTCAAAAACTTCTTAGCCATAGTGTAGAGTAAAAAAAGAGAAGATTAGATTGTTGATGTAGGACACCCAATTAAAACATGCAGAGAGATTGTACAGGGTGTGAACTTTAAGAAATAAAAAGAAGATTTCATAATGCACTGATTTGATTTGTGTTCACTTTTTAACAGTGATCAGTCTCCAGACAGATTAGGTAGGTACCTTCCCAAAAAACAAATGTAGTAATACTACCTAGGTAGGTACCTCATAGTATCGATCGACATGGCTGTTTATATTGGATTTCTAAGATAGGTACAACAAAAACTTTCCAATGAACTAAACTGGCAATGTCTGTGTGTCGCAGAGATTCGAGAAGACGTGCGTATGTTGGCCGACGGAACGCTCGTGTCACCTGAGTCAGGCGCGGGCAGCAGTCTTGCTGGCGGGGGACTGCAGACTCCGTCGACGCCGCGCATCGACATATCCCGCGCTAGCAGCTCGTCGCACCATGACAGCAACAACAGCTCGCCGGAGAGGGAACTCTTCGGAGGTGAGTGTGTGGAACGCTAAAGTTTGTTCACGTTTAGAATATCAAGGCCGTGCAGATACCTAGTACTACTGTACCTAGTAGTAGTACTCTCTCTCTGTGTCAAATGAACAATTATATTCCTATTTCCTATACATGTAAATATCAATATAATAATCCAAAAATATAATGTATAATACGACTGTAGGTAGATAAAAATAAATCAATGTTATTGAATTTTTCTACTATTAAAAATTGTGTATTTCACTTAATTTATGCAATTTCAATATAACAAAGAAGAAAGTCTTGCCATTGACAGGGCAGTGTTCATGCGAACGACCAATGAACGACGTGATCGACTAAAACGTCAGAAATATTCTTAACGTGAACGAACTTTAACGTGTGCAGGAGGAGTTAAGCATTAACTTGATTTCAACACTTCAATTAGCTTCATAAGCTGACCAGAAAGATGTCTTTTGATAATAGTTTGGACCAACGTGAGGTTGTTCACAAGACTATTTGCAGTGTGGGAAAATACTTTGTAAAGTGTAGTCACTACCTACTTGCGACTTAATTTATAATTCCTGTCAATCTAATTTCGTGTGTAATTTGAGAAGGAACATGTATTTTTTTTATTCCAAATTATGTTTTATAATTAAGTGTTGTATTGACCCAGACTAGCCAATTGGCTGTGGGGCATAGTCCTCGAGTGTCTCTAATGTCGTTTTCGGCTGGCCGCACTGGGGTTGCACTGCGCTGCACTGAGTGCAAGTGGCGTGTTGGACTGGCAGTGTGCAGTTGCTCTGGGGCAATGTTTTCTTATTCGACTGGGAAGTGGTGCACACTGGGTGCGCACTAAGTGCACTATTTCTTGCTCTGAAATATTTGGTAGAGTTGCCCCTTCCACTCCGCCAAAATGGCGGCGCGAAAAACAAAATTGATGTTGTTACTGGGGAAGCTTTCCTTCAAAACACTCAGGAGCACAATTTCTTCGGTTGCCATTTGAAAATTGTTGTCAGTGTCAAAACACAAATCAAAACATATCATGTGTTTTCGGCTGAGACCGCACTGGGGGCAGCACTAGGGCAAAACCAGGTTACGTCATGAAGTCACTAATAAGAAGTAAGAACTATTGCAACTCCAGTGCGGCCAGCCGAAAACGACATCAGCTTCCAACTCATTCCACCTTCCTACTCTCTCCAAAACGACGTTGAATCCACTTCTCTCTGGGTCGCCCCAATGTAGCAGAGCAGCCTCAAACACCTGCCTTGGCACTATCTCAGTTCCCATTCTCTTCATGTGGCCGAACCACCTATGTGCCTCTCATTTTCCAGTTTAAACTCACTCCAATATAGATTACTGAATTATTTATTTGCTGGTTTCTTTTTCCCTCCATACCTTTATGTGATTTCTACAACCATTCTCTTTTATCTGAAACTGAAACAACTGAATTCTGTCCCACAGAGGGCCTGGCCGATGTTTCGTCAACACTTGGTGCTGGCTTCAAGGAAGAAGGAACGGCAGATCTGCGCTCGAGCACCGAGGAACTCAACTTCCACACCGAGACCGGCACAGTGCAAGAGCGCGAGATGTTGCGCCGCCGCCAGAAGCACATCAACAAGCTCACCGCATCCACCGTCTTCAAGTACGAACTCGAGGCGCAGAGCGAGAAGGAACGTAAAGATTCTACATGCTCCGACATCGGCCTGTTGTCCATCAGCGGTCGGACAAGCCGTCTGTCGTCAGTCGGCTCAGCGGCATCGGGCGGGTCCGGTGTGTCCCATCTGTCCAACACCTCGAGGTTGTCTGTGACTGGATCGCACATATCAGGCGCTAGTGGCCGATCAACGTCGCCCCACAAGATGCTTCTAGAGACTTCATTCTGCGGCAGCACGCCTAAGATCAACCAATCGGTAGACATCGAGTCACCTCCAGGATCCAATAAGCATGAGAGGCAGTCCCTGGAGAAGGTGCTTCTGGCCAAAGCTACGGATCCAACAGTGACCATAGTTGGCGGTGACGTCGTAAATAAGACGGTAGTTCATGCTCAGAAAGTATCGCACAAGGAGCCAGTCGTTGTCAACGGAAAGGCAGTGGATGAATCAATAGGGACGTTTATTAGTATAGAACGGGATGCTCAAAAACCAAAAACAATAAAAGACTCTGTAAAATCGTCCAAAAAGTCTGACGAATCCGAAGGAACATTCATTAGCTTAAAATATGATTTAGGTAGTTCGTTAGATAGAGAAGAGAAAGGTATCGAAAAGCCCCCAAAGTTAAATGAAAATGGCAAATCGAAGAGGTTGAAAGACACTGAAGGAAAATATATGAGAGAAGTGGAAGGTACATTTATAAGTTTGAAATACGATTTAGGTAGCTCGATGGATAGGGAAGAGAAGGGCATCGAGAAACCTCCAACACCAAAGGATAAAGCATCTAGTCAACCCAGCTCTAAGCCTAAAGAACCGGAAACAAAGTATTTGCGAGAAGTTGAAGGAACTTTTATTAGTTTGAAATATGATTTAGGAAGTTCTCTTGACTACGAGGAACGAGGTATGGTGAAGCCACCAAAACCCCAACCCAAATTAGAGGTTCCTAAACCAAAACTCAAGAAAAAGAAAGATCCCGAAACAATGTATCTTCGAGAAGTTGAGGGAACATTTATACCACTGCGATATGACTTGGGCAGTTCGCAAGACAGTAGAGAGGATCAAGAATATGAGGTAGATGAGGCACCCGTTCAAGTTCATGCCGCAAGTCAACCGCGACCTGATGTCCCAAAGAGTCAGCAGCGACTCGAGAGGAAAGCAGAGAAGTTGGCAGCAATCGAAGTCACATCCAAACCCAGAGCTGAGCCAGTCGCAGCGGCTAAGAAGTCGCCAGTACCACTGCCAAAGAAGTCACCAGTACAACCGGCAAAGAAGTCGCCAATACAACCACCAAGAGAAGAGAAACGTGTTGAGAAGCCTGTTAAATTGTATCAACCTGTAACTCATGACGACATTGGGTCTGAGGGTAAATTTATCAGTTTAAAATATGACATGGGAAGTTCACAAGATAGAGAGGAGAAAGCCTCAAGCTCGGAGAAGAAGCCTTCATTGAAAGAGTTAGGTAAATCTAGTAAACTGAAAGAGACTGAGGGTGTTTATCTGAGAGATGTGGAGGGGACGTTCATCAGCTTGAAGTACGACATGGGCAGCTCGTTGGATCGAGAAGAGCGAGGCGTAGAAATCCCCATCACATTGAACCTCTCCGACGCCGGCAAGTCCGTGAAACCCGTGCAGAGCTTCTCGCAGCTGGTGCAGAAGGAAACAACTCGCGCCGCCAAGGAGAGCAAGCCTCTGTCCGCTACTCCAGCCGCATCGCCCAAGCCCGCGCGCCAGGTCGTGCTGCGCAAGGACGAGGTGGGCTCGCGCACTCCCTCCCCCTCCTCCACGTCCAGGAAGAGCTCGTTCACCAGCCTGTTCAAGCGCAACGAGCCCGGCGTGCTCAGTCCCGAGTCTCCGTCGGTCGGAGCCAAGAAGAAGCAGGCGTTTTCCACGATGCTGAAAGAAGCCAGCGACCTGATCGACAGAAACCGAGGGAGAAGCAAGAGCAGGGAGCGGCCCGAGTCATCCAGTGCCTCGGTTTCACCGTTAACAGTTGGTGGAGAATCTCGAGAACAGAAGCTGAAGAAAGATGCAAAGAACAAGAGTGTATTTTCATCCTTCTTCAAGAAGAAGGAACGTAAAAGAGGGCCAAATGAAGAAGCTTTGTCTCCGGAAATGTCCTCTCCGGAACCGACACTGCCAGTTTCGGAAGCGATCAGCAATGTCGAGTTCACATTCGCAAAACCCAGCCAAGCTGCAGAGGTTCAAGCGTCTGCATTGCCAGATGATACGCTCTTGCCTTCCGAGTCTGTCATGCTGCCAACATTATCACACTTTTACTCTGATCAGAAGGAGCCTACCACCAAGGTGCCGCAGGAGTCGAGAGTGGAACCACCTGTCGAGAAGCAGAAAGAAGCCGACGACGGACATCATTCATCGGAATCCGAGCGAGATTCGGAAGTGGAATTCATCGGCAGTAAAGCAGCAGTAACGGAACCGAAGCCTGAAGCTGAAGAAGAAGACGACCACGAACGGAAAGGCTTCATGGCCCACCAGGATTCGGTCGACGAGGAGTTTCCGTACATTCCGACGACACTGCCTCAGGAACGCTGTGTTGGCGTTCCACTTGTGCCGGCCAAGCAGCGGACCATGGTGGAAGTCCGCACGTGTCCGATAGATCGACCGCGCTCAACGACTCCCATCAACCCATCAGTCCTGGACGAGTTTGTCAACGTCGGCCCGCCGACGACGCGCGAGCTCAAGATGAAGATCTGCCTCCCTCGCGAGGACTCGGTGTCGAGCAAGAAGAGCCCTCGACGGTCCCAGGCGCGGTCGTGGTTCGAGTTCGCGGAGCAAGGTCTGCAGAACACGAGGGAGTACCGCAAGAGTTCCCTGACGAGCGCCACATCGCCCTCCCCGCCTCCACTGCCTCCTCGGGCGCAGCCCACGCCCCCGCCGACAGCCGCGCAGACGGCAGCGCAGACGGCAGCGCAGACGTCACCACCCAAGCCACACAGCTGGATCAACTTCGAAGAGATCCCGGAGAAGAGAAAGCCACCAAAACGTATTCAAACCATTCCCTCGAGAAGTAAGTCTAACCTTCAAATTCACCATTCCATTAGCTTTATTTATTCTATCATTTATTTCTTCAGACTATAATATTATAAAGCAAATATATTTAAATATAGGCTTGGGTAGTTAGCTAAATTATTGCCAAGTTAATCTTCATTTGAGAGTGTTCCTACTACTGCATTGGAGTGATGATGAGGAAAGTAATTAAATATAACTTCTAATAGTCCGTACCTAATGAAAAATGAATATATTTGTGAACTAGCATGGAAATCTGGGAGAACATAAATTCGATACATTTTGAATAAAAAAGTAATTGATTCCATTTTCCACAGTTCAAGTTTGTTTAGACCAAAAGAAAATAGATACCTAGGTACTTGATAAATATTTTCTTACACCTCTTTACCTTCAACTTCTTATCCTGTGAAACAGCAGTTTGATGAACATCCTATTTGAATGTGATGTGTGTACCTAACTGTCTCTGTGATGCTTTGCCAGGCAACATCGAGTTCCCCGAGCCGGCGAAGGGTGAGAAGGGCGTCGTGTACAGCTACGTCAACCCGGAGGACTGCAAGTGCGAGTGCCACGAAACGGCGTCGCGGCCCGTGGAACGAACGCTGGAGAATGGAGCGGCCAGAGAGCCGGCGAGGTGTTCGCACTCGACGGCGGAACCTCACCGGGCCAGGCTGGAAGTAGAGGACAAGAGCTCCTGTGTAAGGTTCGTTTACCAGCAGGGAATACGTAACCTGTACTAAACTGTATATAATAGTAAATCATCAATCTTAGTTGCTATTTTATAAAACATTACAATAATAGGTATTTTTTTCAAGTAGATCAGTAGGCAATTATTCTATACGGAAATATTTAGGAGTGTGCGAATCCAGGTATTCTAATTCGAATCCGTATCTGTAGACCCCCTTTACACGAAAATAAAATTAACAAAGTAAAATGTGAAAATAGCCATTTTGATCTTCATATGGAGACCTAAAGACTGGTTAGTGAGTTTGACCTTGAAGAGTTTTTATTGATTTTTATCAATATCTTTTACCAATGTAATTGTTAACAAAATAAGGCTTTGTATGAGTATTCAGAACAGTTCAATGAAAATAATTTTATAGCTTGTAATGGTTTATTAGATATAATTTGTCCTACAGAAAAATGCCCGAAAATTAGTAAAATTAAGGCACTACACGTCTGTAGGATAAAGTAAATCTAATAAACCATTCCAAGCTATAAAATTATTTTCATTGAACTGTTCTAAATACTCGTACAAAGCCCTTTTTTGTTAACAATTAAATTGGTAAAAGATATTGATAAAAATCGATTAAAAAACTCTTCAAGGCCACGCTCACTACTCGGCCCTCCGTTACTGATTCAGACTATCAACTTTTGGTAGAGCAACTTGGTTCTGCTTGTGTGTAGCGTCGATCATGATGACGATATTGTGCCTGCACATATGCAGACTGCAAGTTGTTGCTCAACCCATAGTTGATGGTGTAGACTGCGCTTCACCGTGAAGATTCGAGCGTTTAATGCAACGACCTGTAAACAAGCGCCCACTCTGCCCGCAGTGATTCTTCGTGCGACTACACCAACCCCTACACCGTGGACACGAGCGAGGAGTACAACCTGGACGGCCTCAAGGTGATGAAGCCGTTCGGCATGGACCTCGACGTGTCGAGCAACCGCAGCAGCATCGTCTCGCAGGACGAGCCGCCGTCGCCGGACAACGACGCTCCCCGTCCCCTTCCTTGAAAGCAATACACTTACAGACATTACGCGGAAGTAAGTGCCGGCGAATAATCAAACTCGATGATTGATCTCTTATGCTGTAAGTGTACGATTAAGGTTGTGATTATTATCCTGTTTGCTGACATCTAATCAATGTTAACTTTGCAACAGCTGCATTCTTTTGTTTTAATTCCATTCACTGCAGATCTCATTTTATGTTTCAGAAGAAGGTAATTTAAGTCATTGATAAGAGCAGCAATGCTATTGAAACTAATATTAATGGCAATGCTAAGATGTATTAATAGAACAGTATTGTTTTTTAAAGAGATATTATGTTTTATCGCAAGAAGGACAATCTAGCCACTAATGATGACATGAGCTTTGTTTTGTCAAGTCGTTCAGATTAGGTAATGACTTCAAATTACTATTGAGAAGTGGCAACTTGTTTAGTACAGAAGCTCAGCACTTTTTCAGTTCTTGTCAATACAATTACATTTCCAGTATCATCACTGCCTCTGACTGTAAGCAGAATAGTATTTATTTAGTAATTGGCATCAGCATTTGTGGGCTAGACTGTGTGAACTTTTTATTTTTTTAGTCTATTCTAGTACCTACCTACCTTATATTAGGAGGTGTAATCTGCCTGAACTGTCTTTTATTTCCTAGGCAGTGAAATGTGTTCCTGATTTTCATATCTTACCGTCCAATTTATTTTTGTATCAGTTGATATATTTTGACTTGTTCATTGATATTGCTACTCATTTCAACTCTGGTCTTTTACTGCATTCAGTTGTTTAGTTTACCTACTCATGTTTATTTTCATCTCTCTCCTTCAAGTTTCATTCCTCGAATGCTTTGCAAAACACTCGTTAAAAAATGAAAACTTAAACTCAATATTACGAAATGTGTTCAGTACGCTATCAACGTAATTCATATTGTTAGTATGAACTGGGATCAACATTTGAACAAGATTGTGTAATCCCTTTCAAAAGTTGTTATAATAATTGTTATAAATATTATCTAGTAAGGTAGTTAGATAATTTTAAAATTAGGTATGTTATGTACCTAACTAAATATAAAATGTATAAAATTTGTCATCAATCCAGATGTCTTTCAAGAAAAATCTCAAATCATTCACTAACTATACAGGGGCCTCATTCTACAACGCTACAACTGCATTGCTGGTCGCCTAGCAATTATTTCAATGTTAATCTTATGGAAGAAATTGCTAGGCGACCAGCAATGGAGTTGTAGAATGAGGCCCCAGCTCTCTATACGTGTTATTTAGACGTATTTCTTCACATTTGAAATATGACTCGATCGATGCTATCATGAAACTTGAAGTAAAGAAACATATTACCTACTAAGAAATAAAACTTTTTGAATTTAATAACATAACAATATTGATGCTTAATAATAATAGTATGATAATGCTGCTTGATACCATACAAATGTTAAGAAGAATTTGAGAGATCGTGTAAAGTTGTTGCGATATTCCTAGTATTATTGTGCTCAGTAGATCATTATATTACACTGTAAATAACTATTATGCAATTGAGTGATAATGAGAAGAAGACAGTTAATGTGTTGATATAATAAATCAATCTTTCAGTGTATATTCATCTCAATATTCATTTACTCCTGTCAATATCCCAATATGTTCTAATTGAATACAGGGCGACCTCAGAATATTTTTTTAATACAAATTTTTAATTAATAATGGAAAATAAAAATATTTATTTAGAATGATTATATTTCAGGAAAGAAGAAACCTACCAATGGTTAATTAATAATTTGAGTTTCAAAATTTCATTTGCTTCGTTGCACAGTGGGTGCTAAGTCTTGTTAATTATATTTGGTTGCTCTGTTAGCCAAAATGTACTTTTCCTAATAAAAAAAATAGTTGATATTATCTAACATGTTTCGTGGTTTCAGAATTAGAAATAAAACTTACAAAAAATTTTGAGGTTGAGGAAAATGAACCTGTAAGACAAAATTGAATGTAATGTCATAGGGAGAGGGTTCGTTCTGAAAAGGGAACGTTTCAATTCCCTAAACATAATCCCTAAACTGCACAACAGCACTATCCATCCATAAGCCAAGAACGAACATGAACGGATTATTTTAAAAGAGCCCGCCCAAATTAGTTGCGTAGTGTTGCCACTAGGTGTCAGGGATCTACAAAACATCAATTACGTAATTTTTCCCCTGTCATTTGACAGGTGAAGTGGTAACAGCGGGGGTGTTTTGGTCGAGCACACACACCGGGCTCGATAATATGAGCTTCTATTCATATTCTACTTGTTTTATGCGGGTTTACTAAATAACACCACTCTTTACGCCAGTTTAAAACAGATTACCATAGAATCAAAGTTTTGCGTTTTATACAGAAATGAAGGTAGGAGAAGATGAGTGTTTCTTCGTCTGTACGAACTGTGTGTAAAGAAGTTTTTGATGAGAACAGTGCACCGTCTGAAGAAGGTAAATACTAAACCTAAACGCTGATTTTTAAATATATTTGTGCAATCTATCCACTAGTGTGAAATGAAAGGTGTCATGCCTGTGCTTAGGTAAATGAGAGCTTCATAATGGAGCCATCCAAGAAAGATCAATAACTTAGGCTGGGCGGTTGGATTGGACTCATCTGCTTGTTGACACGGGATTAGATAATCAATAATTTATAATGCTGTTTTTATTTCAGAAATCAAAGAATATGCTTTGAAAATTGGCATTGACCCTGTCACCGAGTCTCATTTACTGCATATTGCGCGAGATGGTCTCATGCGAGCATTGCCGGAAGGTTGGGCACCGTGGTAAGCTGCTTTAAAATTGTTGTTTTGAAATCGTTTAAAACTATTATCATTTAATCAGTGTTGCTTATTGTCCGTTTGGGTGCCCGTTTCGTTCCTTTCGTTGCGTTTCTTTTCCAGGATTAGGTGCTCCAGCTGAAATCGAAAAATAACTCAACCCAGTTCATCTTGTCACCTCTTTATTGAGACAGATTTTCATAATGCTGCAATTAAAATTTAAACTTACTTTGCAGGGAAATTAACTGTGTTCCTTTTGTAAGGAACTACCTAGGAACCGTTCAGTTCCTTTGATTTATGAAATACCTAGTTTCTTTTTGTCGTGACTTACGAGGAATTGGATCTAGCTTACCCAACACTGCTTTTAATACGTAATTGATTGCATTAGGTAGTACCTACCTAATATCTCAATCTGCCTTTTAGCTACGACAAGGTTGCCAAGGCCTTTTACTATCACAATTACGAGAAAAACCGAACGCAATGGGATCATCCGTTGGATGACGTTTATCGAGACATTGTCAAGAAAGTTAAAACAGAGAGCATCAGTTCAACAGGTTAGTAGTCCTTCCAATGCCAATTAAACAGCTGTCACAGCTCATGTCTACAAATATCTCCTTATTTTCACAGGTGAAGAAGATTCCAAGACGTCAGCTAAGGAGGATTTAAAGAGCTTCGAAGAAGTTACAATCCCATCGGAAATGTTACCCAAACCCACAGAGTCCCTAAAGCCACCTCTAGGAGGAGGCGCTGTTAGAAAGGGTAGCCTGCAATTGGTAAGTATGAGCACGGGATCATTTAATTCACTGACATTCACTAAAAGACTGCAGGGGACAGTGTGTCCTGTCATAATCGTAAATATCTCTTTGAAGATTCTAGGTATTTAAATACGAAAATTATATTGACCATTTTGTTATCAGTCGGATACATGCATGCATAAAATAGAGCTGATATGGTTCTAGATTGCAATAAACTGCAATGACTTACTGCACCAAAATTAGTTTTATAAGGCCGGCGGGTAGGACCAACTTTGGATTAGCTAATTATCGATTAGTAGGCAAATGGCCAATGAATCCAGTAAGCGCGAATTCCACAGCCAATAGGATTCACTAATTTCCACTAACTATCGATAGATAACTTAATCCAAAGTACCTACTATTTAACTACTATCACTATTTTACTGCCTATTTGGCTATTATTATTATTTATTACCTTTCAGCAAAGCTAATATAAATGAACATTGATTTCAGGCACCTTTAAGAAAACCCCCATCCCCATCCCCGCTAGGTCCGATCTCCAGTTTACATGACTCCACTTCAACCGATGCCAAAAAGAAGTTATCGTTGCCATTCAAACGTGATCTGGAGTCTCCTCGCGGCCAGATCGACTTGTCGCTGAAGCGTTCGATCTCCAACACTGAGCTCGGGGCGAGAAGTCCGACGCTGTTGGCCATCGAACGTGGCAGCAATGAGAGTCTGCCGGCTCGAAGTCCATCGCGGATCGACATCGACAATATGCTGCTTACGAAGACGGAGCCGCTCAAGAAGAAAGATTCACTGTCGCCGCTGCAGGAGAAGCATCCAAGGAGCCTGTACGGAGGAGAACTAACGTTGAAAGGTAGGAAACTTGTTGTTAAGAATGGTCAATTTAAGTTGGCTCAGGCAGAAACTGTTGTCACTTGCACACTATAGGTCTCGGGTCCGATTCCCCCCGTCAGTGGCGTGCTGAACATCCAAAACGATCGGGGCATTTCGGTCTACATAGACCCACCCACCTCTCCCAGGCACTAGGCTTGAACCTGTCAAGCGATTTCATGTTAGTCTGACTGTAATCCTACAAGCCACCTTCAGCACCACCACCCAGATCAGGTACCCACCCACCCACCCCCAAAAATACCGGCGCATTTGCGCCAAATTTATATAGGTCAGCACGCCACTGCCCCCCGTGCCGTACTGACTTCTAGATATTTTCGTGGTATCCGTCATTCGAGAGGCAAATGTTAGGAAGGATCCTACTAGGTCGCTACTGCCATCTTACCACCATCCATCCTTACTTTATTTATCTTATCTCCCGATCATCATCATAATCATTCAACCATGAACATTAGACTAGATACTTGCAGAGACGTGTCTAGAGTAAAAACTTTGATTTTTTTTAGTCAGAATTTTATTACCTAATGTACCAAATTTTTTGTGGTTGTTTGATACTTAGTCCTTAGTATAACGAACCATTAAAACAGAAGTTTTGTTTTCTTGTGAACCACAAACTAAACATCTGTGCATTTATTTTACAGGTGGAGGATCAATGTTTCTTAAATCGAAGCAAAAGAAGTCTGAAGATGTGAGTTCAAATATTGACTTGGATTCGGACTTGAAGAGCATTGAAGTGGTCACAAGCGAGAGTAGAGATCAACCCAAGGGTATCTTACGTGAACCGATCGTTGCCAAACAATTGTGGGACATGGATCCCCGGGAAATGTCTCAGGAGGAAAAGCAGTTGTGGAAGAAACAGGAACTGGAGGATGAAAGGAAGAGTGTCAGATTCAACTTGGAGAAAGACCTGAAGATCGGCTTCCACGTTTCCGACAGCGAGGATGAAGAAGTCAAGGAAGAGTGGAACTCGGAGGAGCAAGACTCCGACGAGCGAGTAATCGCCGGCGTCAAAGTAGCCGACATCTTGAACCGCATGGACTCGTCAGAAGTAGACGAACCTCTCGTCAGTGAGCACAATCTTGACGAGTTGGAGACGCAGGTCGAGAAGACAGATGGGGAGGAGAGGAACACGCAGATCATCACCGATAAGCTGAAGGGATTGTACTTGACTGACAGCAGAAGCAAAGATATAGAAGCGACACGAGAGAAATACATGAGCCAGTTGCGTGGAATTCCCATTGAAATGCTTGGTGGATTTATGTCGCCGAAGCTCTCGGAAGAGGTTACGTTTCTGAAAAATATAAAGCTAAAAACTCCTCAAGAAATAAAAGAAATGAACAGTCTGAATATGAAAGAAGTTTTAAGGGACAGTCCAGTTAAAGATGCCAAAATATCTGAGAAACGACAGCTGGGGTCAGATCTGTTTCGAAATGACATTATCTCGAAATCCGTAGAAAATATCGTCTTAAATGGGGATTTAGATAAGTCCAGTTTGGATTATGATCTGGGGAAGCAAGCAGATATCATGTTCGAGGACAACGCAGAAGTGGAGAAGAAGTTGGAACATCGGCGGCTGAACCTCGAGCAACAATTGCACGAGATCGAAGCGCAGAGTGAGGAGCGTATGAAAGCTCTGCGAGACCAGCTGAAGGAGGAGGAGAGAGCCGAGAAGAATCGACTGAAGATGCAACTGGAGAGACGAATGTCTGATTTCGAAGCGAGTCTTGCTTTGCAACAAGAATCTCAGCAGCAGATGGTCAAGGAGAACATGAAGGCCTCTCTGAACCAAGCCAGAGAAACTCTCTCCGGTGAACGAGAGCTACAAATGAAGATTCTCAAGAGTGAATTTGAATTAAAATTCAGCAATGAAAGGAGGAAGTTGGAGTTAGAGTGTAAAGAGAAAATAGAATCGCTGAAAGTAGACATGGCAGAAATGATGAAACGCATGGAGGATCAACAGAAGGAAGAGAAGAAGAAATTGATGGATGAGATCACGTCTAAAGGAAAAACTGAATTAGAAGAATTGAAACTTAAACTTTTGGGAGAGATGCAAGAAAAACATGCAGAGCTGATGCAAAAACATTCCCAGAACTTCCCAGGCCTTGCTTCGGAAGTTAACGAGATTCGACCAGCAGAACAATCACTTGATCTCATCGTTTCAAAGAAAAACGAAGATCTTGAAAATGCTTCTGAAAACATCGATCAAGTAGAAACATCTCAAAATCTACGTCTTAAAGCACTTGAGCTAGAGCATCATCAAGAAGAGGAGAAGATGAAGATGGAGCACACTGCGAAAATCATCGAAATAAAATCAGAGTTCTCTTTGGCACTGGAAACCATCCGCGACGAGCATAAGAGCGACGAAGCTCTGCTGCGAAGAGATCAGGAGATCATGATCGAGAAGCTGAGGTCCGATCACGTGATGAGGTTGGAAGCGTTGCGTAACGACTGCCTGAAGGAGGAGGAGGTGATCCGGAGGGAACATCTCGAGAGACTCAACGAACTCAAGAGCAGGCTGGAAGCGGAGAGGCAAAGGCTTAAGGGACATGCTGATGATAAGGATGCATCGGGACTGTAAGTTCAAATATTTGTACATTATTTTAACCTGCCTAATGGAAGTCACATTTATCCTTACATTTTTGTGTTGTCTGTAGTCAAACTTGTACTTTAAATGGTAAAAACGAAGCAGCAGTTCCTAGAAGGTATGCGTTATTACTTATTTTTTAAATAAAATACGTACAAATATTAATAGTTACGTACATAAGTACCTAAGTACCTACAGTGTAAGTGTAAGTGTAAGTACAAGTGTAACAAGTGTACAAGTGTACAAGTGTACTTAAGTGTAAGTACATAAGTACCTACACTTGGGTGAAATAAATTTAAAGAATAATCTTCAAAATTTTGACTTTTAAATGTCTTTAAGGTTCCTGCATCTTTTTTAGTATCATTTTGTCTTTCGGTTGAGAATTCATTTTTGTTGGGCAATAAGTAAACGAAATCAGCTGTACATATGATCGCTCTAGTATTCTTGTTAATTTTATTTTTCCAGAGTTTTTGAGAAGCTCCGCTGTGAGAAGCGTCTCCTGGAAGACAAGTATCGAACGCTGAAAGACAAGTATGTCCGATTGAAGGGCGATGTGAAGCTGTCTGTGGAACGTAGACGGAAGAGGGACATGGCAAATAACACGGGGTCCGAGACCGAACGGTCCACATCTCACCGGACCACAGACAGGTCCGACAAATACGTATACCTACTTTCAAACGTTCATGATGGCTTGTAGTATGCTGTGATATTTCTCATCATTGGGCATGGCAGCTTATTAGTCGGCTTGTTTACGAAAACTGTGTAGTGGAAAGCTAGAGTAAATTATACTTCTTTTCTTTCTAACCAGACCGATATATTTCTTCTGTTGCAGTGGGATTACATGTTTAGCTAAAGTAGTGTTATTGTTAAAAGTAAACATTTACAGGTAAACGTTACCTGGTAAATGTTTACCTGTAGCAAAAACATCCATGGGACAAGTTGGGTCTGACTGCAATGCCGTGGTCTTGCGCTCCCGGGTCCAGAAGTCCTGAGTTTGAATTCCGTTGCCTTTCCTTACTGGGACTGTTTCATGATTTTTCTGGGAAAGTTCCCCAATAGTCCATGAACCTTTTTCCCAGCTTCCATCCTTTATAAATCATCATCATAATCATTAATCCCATCACCATTACATTAGCAAAGTTGCAGAATGATGCAGTGTAACAGGTACACGTTGGTTATTCTAACTTGTGTGGTTTGTTTTGGTAGGAGTGGGGTGTCGGACTCTGCTCACGGGCCGAAGAATGACAACGACAAACCGCCAACTAGAAAGAGAACGGAGAACAATAATGGTGCCAGCAACAAAAACGCTACGTCTCCAAAAAACTTGTTGAGCCGGCTGCCTTCTGAAGAGGTTTTGCAAGGTAGACTTTTCATTATTTTTATCTGTGAAGTCAATTGAGCAAACCAAATTTTGTTGACAGCATGTTCCTACTTATTATGTTGAAAAAAGAGTAAGTCCACACAATTAAAATGTTAAATATTTGCATTGTAAATTTGTAATTAATTACTTAAAAAAACACTTAACACCGTACACACTGTCAACTTCTGCGAGAGTGGAGAGCAGCTCTCTCATTGGCTGAAAGCTGGGAAAAAAATGGGGGAAAAATGGGAAAAGTTGCAAGTTGTATTATTTGATCTCAGCAAACAATATACCACAATTTTACAGATTTATCACTTTCCTTGATACATTTGGGCTAAATTCTAAGAATACAAGTCAATTCACTACATATTTTACCTATGTATATATTTCTGCATGATAGGTACTCAAATCAGATCTTAAAATATCAACCATTCTCACGCGTATTGGCAACCACCCTGTATTCACTAACCTGTGAAGCGATGTTACAATGTGTGGTCTGATCGTCAGGAGTGGACAGCGACAACGTGTCATCTTCGTCCAGCAAACTCCCGTCAAAACCCGTTGAACATCCTCGGAAAAGGAGGCAGCTCTTGAACCGGCTCAACAAGTCTGCATCGACGTCGCGCATCAACAACAACCCTCTGTCGGACGACGGCAAGTCCGACCCCGTCGAGAATCTCCGCCGCCAGCTGCAGAAGCTCGACGATCTCGAGGATCAATTCCCGCCAGCCACGCACACGGACACCTATCTCAGATATCCGTTCTCGGACCCAGGTACTTTACACTTGTATTGATTAAACTGGCTATAGGTTTTGGGTGTCTGCATATTCGCAAATTAATTTTTCAGAACTACATCATTTTAATATTGCAACTTATATATTTTAAATGTATTGGCTATTATTCAAATTTGCAAATATCTACTGAATTTAAAATGTTATCATTTGAATTGAAGCGAGTAAAAATCAATTTATATTGCTGTTAGTGCTACAGGTCCACAAAAAATCTTTTGTGGTGTCCTACGATTCAACTGTTCACATCAAAACTTCAGTTAGTACAAAAATGATTGTGAGAAAGTGGATATATTACTACATATTGGCTTGAGAAATGCCAGTTTCACTTCCCACAAAAATGATAGTGCTCTATGAAACCACTATGATTTGCAGGAGATAAGTGATATTTAGTATTCAAATGATTCATTACATTTTGGATATTTGATTTAAGTAAAACTACTATTTTCTTGCCCGAACTTTTAGTCGAGAGAGTCCACTTGAAGATGATGTTTGGTTCAATGATCATGAGTTATTACATCGTACAGGACAATGCGGCAGTTCCGAGCTGGAGTTCTTCCGGCATCGCATCCATCTCGAACGCGAGTCCGTGCGCCGCGCCAAGGACTTCCTGCAGGTGCAGCGCGACAGTTTCCGTGCGCGCCAGCGCGAGCTGAGGCGGAGACACGTGCATGACGCGCCGCTGGCTGAGAGTGCCATGAGCGACCAACTCGCCGACGAAGAGCGCGAGCTCACGGACATGGAAGTCAGCCTGCATCGAACTAGAGGTGACCGAAATCGTTTCATGTTCCATTCTCACTTTCTTCAGAACTTGTGTTCTCGTTATAACAGTGAACATTAAGCTGTGATGTGAATATTTATATATTTTTAAGAAGTAATCCACAGATGAGCCCTTGTAGCTTTGTGGGGATTACCTTAGTACTTGTTTTTGTGTGTCAATAAAAATAAATCTTATGCCTTCTTTGACACCTTCACCGAACAACCACAGTATCGAGAACATCCGCACTTCATTCTGATGTCTGACTTGTGAAATGACAAACTTCTCTTTGCACCTTAGCCCTTCTCGGCGAAAAGATAATACGTTTGCGTCATCTGGAGCAGTCGCTGCATCGAGCGGCAACTCCCAAGGTCGCTGGTGACGAGGCCGCTACTCTCAGCGACATTTCATCTCACAGTGGTGGTTCGTCTGGCTTCAACAGCATTGAGATTCATCCAGAGGAACAGCCATTAGGTGAGCGCTTGTTTTTAAGCTTGTGACATTATGATAAAGTTGAGACAGAGTGATTTGGATGTTTATGTAGTATGGAAATCCCTAAAAAAATCACTCTTCAGTCCCATTTCAACTTGCAAAAGGGTGAAATTGCTTGCTAAAAACTTAATTATTACCACTTTTGGATTTGATTTGGTTTCATTTCAGCCGCCTGTGAAGATGCGATCTGAATAGGTTTCTTAGTTCTTACACATTATGAAATGCTCATTTTGATTTGTGATTTGTTTTAACTCAATTCCAGAGCATGTGAACTGTTGATTTCAATTAATTGATATGTGGGTGCACCACCTACTAGATTTTTCCCCCTCCCCTCCCTTCACTGTTCACTGCCTGGCAACTGACAGGTATTTAATGAAATTTAAATATGGCGCTCTTCTCTCTCTTCTTTACCGACATGTGAGTATCCGAGCGCTGTCAGTGGCGAGGTGGCAGAGAAAGGAACTAAAGGAACTATTTGAATTGAACAGACAGCTGTGTCATGGACATCAATTTTTACAAATGTCAAATGAGTGAGTGAGACTGAGAGGTTATTCATATCATTCGCCACTATAATAATTATCTTTGCTATAACTTACGTTCAATGTCCACAAATATTCCATGAACCCAAAGTTTTCTTCGGTCATTATCACTGGGCAATTCTGCCAAGACCTGACAATTTCTTCTTCTGGATGTAAATAATCACATCCTGGCACTATACAATGTCTTACATCTTTCCTTTTGCATTTCAGCATTGTTTTTAATCACAAATATATAATAATAATAGGTAATATGGATTATTATCGTCAGTAACCGAAAATACTTAACTTGTTCTTTATTAGAAATTGAACTATTGACATTTTGAATTTTGAAAATTCACCGCCCTTTATGAAAATAGAGCTAAGAGCAGGCTGTAATGTCGGTAAAGTAGTCTAATGTGAGTACACGTGAGACATCTGTTGGCGGATTTATGAACTAAATGTTGTTTTTCAAATAGCATTGGTTCATCAGCCAGTGCTATGGCAGGGAAGGGAGGGGAGGGGAGGGGGAAAGATCTAGTAGGTGGTGTGTGGGTGCATTGGGAGGGAGTGAGGCATCTGGACTGATAACTGGGAACTAGAATATACACTTAAGCTGTGTAGTAACAAGATACATTTATTTTTAAACTGTAATTAATAGTAGGTAACAAATTTCCACTCACAGTTTGCAAGCTTGCAAGTGTATTTTTTGAGGATTGAGTGTGATGTATTACGTAGGTATGTAGATTGGGAATCCCTGCAGTTTATATTGTAGTTTTGACATCTGTTAGAAACAGAGATGGAAAACTATTAACAGAATGTCAAACTTGATTTTACTTCGTAACCTTCATGAAATCACTCGGTAATCAGTATCTAAATTGGTTAATGAATCTTGTTTTTGTCCACTTTGTTGA
The DNA here is from genome assembly GCA_934045905.1 of Leuctra nigra. NCBI lineage: Eukaryota > Metazoa > Arthropoda > Insecta > Plecoptera > Leuctridae > Leuctra > Leuctra nigra. The sequence continues at coordinate 13,795,162 of OW203767.1, read as the reverse complement.
AATTTAGACAAGTCTGCAAAAATTAGAAATGACTCTATTTATTTACCTACTCAGATTCATTTTCACTAAGGTGTTTTATCTTCAGGAACCATCGGAATGCCAAACGCGACAAGAACTCGCAGCGGACATTACAACGAGTCGACGGAGATAATCCGCAGCCTCGAGAACCTCAACACGGAGATCCACGACATATGGGAAGTGCTGAACAAAGCTCGTCCTTCCGCCATCCCTCCTCCGCCCTTTGTTCATCCCGACTGGCTGAGCATGCCCACCGCTCGGCTCGGTTACCGCCAGCAATATGCCCCTCCCACTCTCATCGAAGGTCAATACGGCGATCCCAGTCTGGTGGAACGCACAAAGACTCTGCGCGATTGGTTGCGCCAAGCGCGGATCGATTCAGCTGAACTTACTAGCCCTGGACAGGCCACGCTGTAAATGCGAGGTCAGTTATCACATCTATGCTAAGCCAGGGAATATATTTTGTTTTTGCTTTTCTTGGAGAAAATAATTTAGATTTGAGCAAGCACTGCATGCTAAAAACTACCTACCTACTGTAGTTTTGTTATTTTACATGGTTTAGCCACGTGTGGATTAAATCTTAAGTACAGGAAAGAGTAATATCTAAATTGTATTAATATTTTAAGGGAAGACACTTAATTATCTATTCTATTCTATTGCATTTGTTTGAATTGAACGGACATATTACTGGTACAGCCATGCTGCAAGCAAGTATGCATTGAACGGAGAAGGGTGAAAATAATACATTCCCTGGCTAATAATCTGATCTGTAGATTACCAATCTAATATGCAAACCTTACATTGTGTTTGTGTATACGTAGGTACTATCTTTTCAAATATTAATTTTTATTAAACTAATAATTATTTATAGATCTTAATCAAAATTAGACTAATATTTACTATTTAGGAGCTTACTATAAGTCTTACATTCGCAAGTTACTTAAGGCGTTTTCGACTGGCCCCACTAGGTTTGCACTCGGTTTGAAATTTGCATTGCTTTTTGTATAGTAACGTCACTTCAGTGCAAACCACGATGCAGTATAAGAAGTGAGCCGACGGACCTATACCGCCCATGCTAAGTTTGTTTGAGTATCCCGGACAGGTTTGCAGTCACCAGACAGCAGAGCGCCCTAGCGGACAAATCACGAAGGTCTGTGTACTGCCGGACAACTGTCTAGTACCGCATTCACCGCCAGGTGCGGTGCGTGTTGGTAACTGACAGACTGGCCAATTGGCACAGGTCCAACTTTGACGAATACTAGACGCGCTCAGAGCTTCGTCGTCTCGCCTCTTATACTGCATCGTGGTTCAAACCTAGTGCAGCACCAGTGCGGCCAGTCGAAAACGCCATTAATCTAGAACAAACATTTGATATTTATTTAACATTAGATTATAGGTGTGATAAACGTTCCAATGTAGGTATTTATTGTCTTATCGTCAAAACCATCGTGATATAGCATTTCAAGCCATTCCTCTGCTTAAAGGTGTGTTTAGGTGCGCTGTTGAGAATGCTTTGGTTGACGTCGACAGTAGGCGATGAGATTCTCTTAATGCCCAATCCTAAACTGAGCTTAAAAGTTTGAAGAATTATCAACACTTTCCTTTTAGAGTTTCATACCCCTTCTAATTCGATTAAAAATATATATATTAGAAACATATTATAGGTTTTTAAAAATTCATTAAAGGAACTTGTGCCTCGTTCACCACATTTAGCAAACTGTGTCTTCAACTCGAGTTTCTCTGTGCCCTGGGTTTCTGTCCAGAAAACAGACAAACTTGATGTGAGATATAACAATTACAAATATGACGAATGACGATGAGGCACACACATTTAAAAATTATATTTCAAGTATACTATCCATTACAATTATTATTCTTCGGTAGGAGCGAGGGCAGGACTGGTAGCAGTATATACTATTTTGTACATCATATCCTAGATTTAAATGCTGTCGCCTTGCAGCCAAATAATCACACCAAGCTTCTTCCGTCAGTATATGATAACGTATTAAAAGAAAATATATATACTCAGCCAGTTGATAGTTGTAGCCGATGGTTAGTCAATATTCTAGTCCAGTGAAATCACCCGTCCTCATGGGCCGATTGATTACCTCAGTGTAAAGAATGCCAAAGTTTTGAATCTCAATAGATACTACTATTATAAATACATACTATTCTTTCAAAGATCTCTTATCATAGAATTTTCGTGAATAGAAAAGTCATTAATACAGTCCTCTCAGTCCAATAATTGCGCTAAATATAGGTCTTGTAAAGTTACGTAAACGTACCATTTCGGTACTACCCCTAAGTATTCTAGACTATTTCAAACTAATAATAAATATATATAATTCTGAATGCTTATCAGTGGGGACTGGAGATTAATTCGTTGGGTGTTTCCAACAGTGTTGTTTGTATGTGGGGTAGATCTCGACAGCTTGTCTGTCATTATTTAAATATTTTAATAAAAAAAATCGTTGACTATTGAAGAGTTATGTGCACATTTTCAATTTGATTCAATCAAATAATATTGCACAATTTAGTTTCATATTTTATGATTGCAATTGGCATTAGTTCTTAATCGGATGTACACTTGGCCAAACAAAACTTGAACATTCAATAAATCTGATAGGCTGATAAATATAAGATCGCACCATCAGAAGTCAGTCTAAGCGATCTCATTGTCTCACTCTAGTAGGTGACCTCACATTTCAATGATAATAACAAGCTTTGATTGATTATGAGACATGACCAGCAATCATTCAAATTCGGTCAACGTTCAAGTTTTGTTTGGCCGAGTGTACCTAGTATGTGACTGGTTCAAAGAATCTTCTCAGTGTGACTTACATTAATTGTGTTAATTGTAGCAAGCCAATAATAGAATAGCCAATATATTTCAGCTCTTGTAAATCAAATCTATTGTAAAAAGCTTTGTCTTGAAATGCCAATAACGGGATATTACTTGGAGATATGTTGTAAAATGTTAACTTTTTTAATGTAGGTATAGGATGAGCAGAACTTGATCAAATGAGATGAAACTAACCTACAGTCACCACTGACCCGAGTCAGAAAACTTAAAGTCCATACTTGGTGTTGTTATACTCTGTCGTAGCGAATAGCTTAAAGTATCCTTACGACTCGATTCTCTTGTGAAACCAATCTAGTCAAGTTTCATATTTGAAATATCTCCCTAGTTTATAAGAAAGTCAGGTAAACTAATCTAAAGTCATGCAATTTCGTTCTGAGAATACAAATATTTCTGTTAATTTTTCCTCATTATCCAAATAGAAAATACTTGTTTTTATCAGTCTTCTCTTTACAGACTGATGATGTATATGCCATTTGGCTTTCATGTTCAAATCACATTCTTTGTAGTAAATACTAAATTATGAAACTGTTGTATCGAGTCTCATTTTGTTCCCAGAAAACCCTCCTTAAACTTATTAATATTCCAGTTATTCTGTCCTATCCCTTGATAGATTAAATACTTTCAGCACATGTGCTGTGAAGATTCTAGGGTTACCCAAGTGAAGAGGCCTAGGGTGGATAACACAATGACTTTGTTCTTCGAAGTGTTAATGTAGTTCGTCTGAACACCTAGAGAATTAAAAATCTCAAGATGCAACGCACAATTCAAGTTCACTAGGTATTAGGGCTGTGCAAGTCTCGAAAATTCTCGATGAGATTAATGTCGTTTTCGGCTGGCCGCACTGGGGTTGCACTGAGTTCTTGATCGTGACGTCATGTCGTAACCTGGTTTTGCCCTAGTGCTGCCTAGTGCTGCTCCCAGTGCGGTCTCAGCCGAATACGAATGGTATGTTTTGATTTTGTGTTTTGACACTGACAGCTATTTTCAAATGGCAACCGAAGAAATTGAGCTCCCGAGTGTTTTGAAGGAAAACCTCCAGTAACAACATCAATTTTGTTTTTCGTGCCGCCATTTTGTCGGAGTGCGGCGGAGTGGAGGGGGCAACTCTACCTAATATTTCCGAGCAAGAAATAGTGCACTGAGTGCGCACCACTTCCCAGTCGAATACGAAAACATTGCCCCAGAGCAACTCGCACTGCCAGTCGAACACGCCACTTGCACTCAGTGCAGCTCAGTGCAACCCCAGTGCGGCCAGCCGAAAACGACATAAGATTATAAACTCCATCCTTGATTTTGATCTTATGTTCAAATTTTTAATTATCAAGCATATTGAATGTGCCATCGAGATTTCAAATGTTTGTTAATTTTGCAGAACTTCAGCCAGGCGCGTAGGAACTATATTTTGAGAGGGGGGGTCAAAATTATAGGGGATTGATGGATGTCAGGGAAAGGTAGTTCGCTGCTACAAGGGGTCTGGGAACTCGCCCCCAGTTAGCCCCGCAGGGCCTCTTTTGAATTTTTGATACAAAAGAATCGAATTTTATAAGCTATTTTATCATTCTTCTCAAATAAATGTAAAATGTGTGATGAAATATTCTGTGGGAACTTAAGAAAAATTGTTTTTATAGAATCCCCAATGGCCCCGCAGGGCATTTTTTACATCTTGATAAAAAAAAAAGAGAATCGAATTCGACGCTTTTTTGGCATCTTTTTTAAAGAAATTTAAAATGTGTATATGTAATATTCTTGGGGAAACAAGAGACAAAATGAAAATGTTGTTATTTGAGAAAATCCCAAATGGCCTTGCAGGGAAATACTTGAATTCTAGTGAAAGAGAATCGACTATGAATTGATTTTGGAATCGACCTTTGAAAACGGTTGCAAGATCAACAGAAATAAGCAATCAATAAGAAAAATCTGTATGTGTTTTGAAATTTAATAGTTTATTATGTGTAATTATTTAATTTTATTCATAAGGATGATCATGTTGGACAAATGAGTAACTGAGTTGTCTCATTGATAATACCTCTGTTCAATTAGTTTTGCAAAACTTGAGAAAATTTTGAGAATTCAACCTTATATTGATAAGCAACCCTGTGCATTCTGTGCATCTCTTAATCAACATTTGTGAATATCTGGAGGTGTTCAGGATCTCTGGCAGGGGGGGTCAGGCTCCAGACGGGGGGGGGGGGGGGGGGGTCCGTTCCCCCCTTTCCTTTTCCTACGCGCCTGACTTCAGCACACTAAGTTGTGTTGTATCTCCATGTAGCATTTCCATAAATATGATTTGTATTGTTATGTATGAACAAGACTTCAAACAAATATGTTTTTGTGAGGCTGGAAAATTTCCTAAATGGTGTGATCTCACTCGAAAATTTTCGATCTCAAAGATAAAATATCTCGCTCAACCTAGTCTTACTTTTTTAAATAATCTCTACTTCACTCGACATGGAAAGTTTCAATCTCGCACTGCCCTACTGGGTTAAAACAAAGTAAAGTATACCTACGTACTAAATAATGCCTCACAACTCCCGAGTACCTACTACCTACCAGTACCACTAACAACCTCTTGTTCGACAAGCATTTTGTATGTAACATTTGTATGAATGCATTTTGTCTCTCCCAGTCCCACCCCTTCAATTTCATTTTATTAAATTTGTAAATAAATGCAACATACGGTGAAATATAGTCCAATCTGTTCCGAGATTGTCGATACAAAAATTCCATAAAAATTAATTAGTGGGCATTTGCAAATATGTAAGTATAGATTTTGCAGGCTCAATTGATTAATCCAAAATTTTAGGGCACCCAAGGGTTCTGTACAATTTTTTTTTTCGATATTCCCGACATCTTGCTACGAATTAGTACCCACTAGGCCATCAAGACAGTCAAGAGTTATCTGGAGGGCAATTTTCGAGATTGTGCCAATCATTCTTCCGTACAGATTTACGGCCTCCTGATATTTTGTCTGGTCTGACATCAAGCTCAAAAGGCACCGCTAGGTACCCCTAGCGCCACAAGTGAAAGTAATTGGCATTGTTGGCTGTAGAATATCTTCAATTGTTTCATCTCATTTGGTACTCCGTGATCTCACGACCTGATGAAATAAATAAATATTGCGACCCCGCTTCCAACTATTGTCGGGTCAGGGGGTAGGATGGTCCCACCATTGTTCTAGAGCACTTGTGTACTCAGAGCCGACTTGCCAAGTCCGACACTCCACACTTCTTCAATCTCTTCTTCCACCAGTTCCCTCCATCTCTCTCTGTCTTCCCACCACTTCTCTGTTGTAATTACTCCCCAACACTCTCCTCTTTCTTCAGCGGCTGACTCTATTCCGTTGATCCATTTAGTTCTAGCTTTTCCTGCCTTTCTTCTGCCACCCCTTGCTGACCGCTCTGCCTCTCTATATGGTATCCTCTCTTCTCCCATCCCATGATGAAATGTCAACAAATAGGTATCTCAAAATAGCTCGAGGAATGTTGCAAATTCACATTTTTATCAGATTCAGTGAAATTTTGAGACTTCATTACAATTTTCTTACGAAATAACTATGATGCACAAAATTTTTTTTTGCGTAATGTTAGCAAAAACGTGACATAACTGCAGCACCTTTGACGTCCTGCCACCTGCCGCACCGTCTGCAACTAACGACGCAGAGAAAATGAAGCCTTTGCACTGTGCCTATACGAGTCTTCAACAATCTCAACAATAGGGTCCCCAACAGGCAACAACCAAACTCAAATCTTTGAAAAGAAGAGCCACCCAGATAATTTCTAGATTGGTCTATTGAGACAGTCAAGTAGCGTGAGAACAAGAGTTCACCCATACGGAGGAAAATATGTGCTCTTTTATTCGTTTCCAGCTACATACAATCAAGTTCTTGCTCCGAATTCAATGTATAAAAAACTGAATTACCCAACAATTTTACGTTTCTTATTTACCTAGAGTCTAAAGGATAGCCAAAGACAGCTGTACAATTTGGTCGTGCAAGTGGCTTCCGGGACTGCTGTAAACTTGCTCTCAATAATTACACATCGCAAACTGTACAACCACCTTAATGTTCAAGGCAACAACTTAAGTACAACTTCCAAAGTTAAATTTTGATTTTTTTAATGTTGTGTAATCTATACAAAGACATTTTACGCAGTGACAATAGTTGGCGGCACCACTACCGTTTTCTTGGGGCGAACTTGGGCAGCAATTCGGTCCAAGTCTCGGCGGCCTTGAACAGTAAGTTTGCGACCACCATCTCCGGTCTTCTCGATCAGTTTGATTCCCTCGAGAGATTGAAGGGCTTTACGAGCAACACCTCCTGCTCCTCGGCAGAAGTGGGAGGGGCTTGTTCCCTTTCGTTGCCGACCTGTTGAAATTGTTATAATACATTACATAAAGTAAACAATGTGCAGTCTACAAACATTAACATCTTTGAGGTTGTACATACCACCAAATATTTTGGTAACTGCTCCAACGCCAACAGGTGATCGGAAGTAAATGTGGCGAACTAATGCAGCGCAGCGAGTGTAGTACCAATCTTCGTCATAAGGTGCCAATTCCTTGAATTTCGCGCTCTTTACTAAATCAACCCACTCGGGAACCTTCATTTTGCCAGTTCTGAAGAAGAATACAGATGACATTACAATAAACGTATCACCAACCACTAACCAGCAATTGGACACTAAAAGTTGCAAGACGCCACTTAGCGGAAAAAATTAACATCTCTACCACGAGTACTTCTGCTCATGCGCACAGGGCGCGAGCAGACAAGTCACTTAGGTATATGTCAATCGTATAACGAATTCAGTTAAAGTTATAATTACATCGCGAAATAACTGAAATTGATGCTTACCTCAGTCAAATACAATTGGCATATTTCATTACAGCACACATTCATTCAAATTCTTGTGAAAACGAGATGTCTATACACCAAAAATCACCATTTGAGAGTTGCAATTGTTTTTCTCACCGCCTTCTGAAAACACATTTTTCTTGACGCCTCGTTCAAACAACTGCATTCTGTCAAATAACTTGGTTTTTGGTGAATAGACAGCTCGTTTTCATAAGAATTTGAATGAATGTGTGCTGCAATGAAATATGCCGATTGTATTTGATTGTTGACACTGAGGTAAGCATCAATTTCTGTTATTTCGCGATGTATTTATAACTTTTTACTGAACTCGTTACGATTGACATCTAAGTGACTTGTATGTAAGAGTACGCACGCGCACTGGGACTGTACTCGCGTGAGCGGCCATCTTACTGATATCAGCGCAATCTCTTGGTACTTTTAGTGCGAATAGGGAAGTGAATTACCCACCTAGGTAATTCCTAAAAAAGACCCTAGAATAGGTACTAGCACATAGTAAGGCTCCTTGGTCTAATCACACTACAATCCGAAACAAGTGGAGTCGATACCCTTTAGCATTGCCCGAGAAGCTGGTCGATGCTAAGAGGTATCGACGAAGTCTGTCGCCAACTATGGGTATTACTGTCAACTTTGTATTACTTACTTTTTTAGGAAGGCCGAAAACGCCTTAACGAACAGCTGCTGATCAACATCCTTTAATGTTACAGACGGCATCTAGAATTGAAATAAAGTAATTAACAAATGTGCATCAAATGGATGACTGACAACCTGAGCATGTGTGACCATCATGAGTAAAACCAGATGCATTGACCTCCTCACATGTACAAGGAACGCGTAATACCGTATGTATAACTTGATTTTAGGAACCAGAAATGAGTTGATATAAGTTAAAAGCTGCAAAAATTAACAACAAGTATGCTATGAAGTAAAATAATCCAGTTTCTTTAATGTCGCCACGCGTGTCAACATACCTTGTAAAATGATGTACCGGAAGAAGAACTGAAGTAAATAAGATGGCCGCTGTACTACTTCCGCCAGTTGGAACGAGACAGCGTTGCCAAATTGTTTTCGATGTGCGTTTATTCGTACGTAAAATGTTCCGGCGGTAAAATTCAAATGAAAAGAGGGAAATATGAAATATCCATGGTCAGCTCAAATACCAACCGGTCAGTTTGGTTGTAACATAGAGATTCGGTTGTACAATGTCTGCATAAATTTAGTGGTAGTTTGCATGGTCTAACTTGAGTCTAAAGTGAACTCTACCGTGCCTAATTCAAAATTACAAATTTCGTATAATTTTGATTTTAATATTGACATCTCAAAGTACAAAATGTATTTTCTCATAGTTTTACGTAACCAATGGAGAAGGATAATAAGTACCTAGGTAATTAAATTTAAACCAAAAATATTCAATTAAATAATAAATATGCAAATTTCAAAATAATCACAAACCCCTTACATTTGATAAAAGTATAATCAAAACTTAAAAAAATATATTTAGGATGATTATCATTAAAAGGTAGATCATGGGTAGATATAAAAAAAAGTTTCCCTGAAAAAAATTAGAAAGTGTAGGTATACCTGTTGTTCGACTCAACAACAATCTACCTGCCTATGTCCAAACAGTATTTGGTAAAAAGATACATCATGTCATGCAATAGGTACCTACTTAAGATCCCATTCTGAAGAATTGTAGCATCAAGTTACTAACTGATCTCTACTGATTGATAATTAACAAGGAGTATTATGAGAACTATAGAATACTTTAACTATAAAACATATAAAAATAAAAGATATAAGAAATAAAATATAAAAACAATAACTTCGTTGCATAAGATCTTCCATTACAGATGGGGAGATGCTTGATGGTTATTTACTATTAGACATCGGTCATCGGTCGACAGATGTCAACAACGGAGTAAGCTGCGGTCTTTGTTTGATTGACACAAACTTTCTTCATTTTGTGTAGTTCTGAAAAAGGCAATCAATTTCAAAATAACTCACACTATGCATTAATGATTATATCCACTGAGACCTACGAGGCTTACCGAGTAAAACGTAGAAGACTCTGGCAGCTTCCATCCGTGACGATACTCTCCTGGGGCAAAGATGTTTGAACGTCACTCTCGAGTGTTTGCCCCAGAGCTGCCTAACTCGAGCCATGACTGATTCCCGCCGGCGACTATTACTAGATGTATTGGAACTGAAATGGAAATATTTTGTTGAAAGTTTGTTGAAGTTGAAAGGTAAAATACCAAGACAAAATTTTATTTAAAAAACTGAAAATATAGAGTTTAGTTAATTTTTTTCATTTTATCCTTATTTAAATTTTTTCATATTTATCCACATTTTGAAGAAAAAAATTACTTTAAATTATATACAGTTTTCTCATATAAGTTTTTATATTTCCTTTCCTATATATTTACACTAAAATTATTGATATCTGTTTATTTAAATATATCTATGTAATATTTAACCTTGAAGACTCCTGGCTGATCTGCGGTGAAGTGTTGAGTAGACGACATTTCTTCGCCGGAGGGAATTTAAAAGGATCCTCTTCGTCCGGCACCTCCACCTCCATTGGGAACATCTCGTGTTGAGAAACGTCCATCAGATTTCCCCCGCCTTGAGCAACAGATTGTTCAGCAGGATGTTCCGGAGCGATCTCCTCCTCCCCTTGAGGAAGAAAAGACATAACGGGAATTTGAGTTACCTAACAGCATCTCTATTGTCATTTGACTGTTATTGGTGACTAAACTCTTTCCAGAAGACTCATCCTCCAGATCCAGGAAAAATGAAATAAATATATTAATATCTTGAATAGAATTATCTGAATATTATATTTTCCATAAACAAAGTTTTCATTTTGTTAGTTATTTACCTATTACTGCAGAACTGCGAGCTTGTGGCATGAACCTGTAGAGATTTAATCATTTGAGATTAGGGCTTTTTTCAATAAATATAGTTTTTTTATTCATGAACTGTCGTTATTTTACCTGTTGTAGGTGATATCACCATCAGTTATTTCTTCCATTACTTTCGTGAAAGAAAGAGTAATGAAAGACTCCTGCAATTTTTCATTCCAACGTGGAATTACCGGCTCATTTAGAATTTGTTCGAAGTTGACTTTATCTATCTCGAAGCCAGAGAGATCGCTCCAATGCTGATAGAACGGGAGATAACAAATAACAATCAGTACCTACTGGTACATATGAACAAAAAACTCGTTTAAAATTCTTCTGTGATTCTTACTTCGGCTTGATACTGGCTGGGAGCATTGCCGTCATCTATCAGTTGCTCAGGTGAGAATATTATTTGTTTTTCCGGTGTAAAAAGCACAGCACGTTTTTCTTTCCACACAACTTGTAGTTCACTTTCCTGAAAAATTATAATAAAAGTGTTTTATAATACATGTGTTTACATTATTTTCTAGCTTCAATTACTTTTGCATGTTAGGTGTAGGTATTTAATAGAATATTAGGTCTTAAGATTTACCTACTTGTTCGTGTGGCTCATAATTTCCATTCACTACGTCTTCGATGACTTGATCAACTGTGGAGAAACCGACTTCATTCAGATGCATTTCCATTTCCTGAAAGAAGGTTGATTGTTAAAGACAATGATACTTTATATTTATACCGATGTATATTATTTTGTTGGCAAACAGCAAAAACTCACTAACAACATTTTACAATATTGAGAGATTATAGTTGAAATTGCCATAGCTTCGAGCTCTGAATTAACTGTTGAATTATGGACTCACAAGGGGAATGATTTCCACAATATTCTCAAACTTCTTCTCAGCCGGTCCATCCTTCTTGCTCAAGCGAGTCCTCGGTTCTTGGACCAGCGGACCGACGTCGATCTTACTTTCCTCCGGATTCATCTGCATTCCTTGTTCCTGCACAAGTGCAGTATCCCTGTGGGAAGTAACTCAATTTAACTCATATTTGTAATTCAGCATTTCAATATTTGGTGTTATTTGGTTTATACGAACATTTCATGAAGATCCGGGACTCCTTCGGTCAGCTGATTGAGGAGAACGTTGTCGAACGTCCGTAAGTGTTCACCAAACGAGCTGACCTGATTACATTATTTTAATAATGCCTATATTAAATTAGCGAATTTTTTTAAAAATAAAATTGTCAAGAATTCTAATACCTCGTCTGTTCGCGGTACATCGGCTTCAGAAATCTGATGCATCGTATTATTCAGTGACTGGACTTCATACAGATTCATATCTACATTTTCCAATGACTTTTCCCAGTCGGGTACAAGAAGCTCTTCAACAGTCGGAGCATGTTTCTTCCTCTTTGTTTTCTTTGCTCGTTTCTTCTTCGGTGCCTCGTCATCACTGTCCTCATCGTCGGTCCTCCTGCCTCTACGACCTTTAAGATTCATAAGACAATGGAATTTTAGGAATTATCTTTAAATTCAAATAATTAAATTGGCATCACATTCACCTACCTTGCATATTTTCTGGCAGTTTGATCATTTTGTTCTTTGGTTTTGCCAATTTCTCCCAAATTATGCCCAAATCCTCTAAAAAATTGTATAGGTATTTATTATGCACAACAAATGATCAACAAATTAAATATGGGTATAGGTAAATGAATCAGGTAGGTACTACAGGTAATTAACTTAATACTACTATTTTTATATAAAAATCAATTGACTTAAATTTGGATAAAATTACATGTAGATAGTAATTCATTAGTGAAATTCAAAATTTTCCATGGCAGTGATGATTCCAGGCATACCCATACATTGCCCCCACCCCAAAAAAAAATTATAAAACTTATAGCTAGAAATTATTGTGTAAATTTATTCAGTGAAAACAGTGTTTTCTGTAGGTACTACCTAGAGATGTGAACACCGGTAATATTACCGTTAATATTACCGGTAACGGTAATATTACGGATTACCGGTAATATTACCGGTAACGGTAATATTACGGTAATATTACCCCCATTGTTGGTAACATTGTAACTTTCGGTAATTTTAGAGAAAAAAAAATGGAAGTGTTCAAATTTTGCCACAGTACACCACAGTGTAAAAAGAGGATGTATAGAGATTTGATTATATTTTTATAAATCAACAAGTTATACTGTAGGTACCGACATCTAAACATTATCAAATGTAATATTTTCCACGTTGGCTACTTATTTTTTTTAAATTTACTTTCTTTTACATAATATACTACCTAATTATTTTGAAGGAAGGGTCTTTCAGAGTTCGCTCTTTGATTGCAGGATATTTCACTGCGACTGTAAAAGCATGATGTTTAATTTCTTAATTGTTAATCATGCCCATTCCAACATTTAATGAAAATTTACCTCGACTCGAAGTCTTTATTTAAGCAGAAATAACTAGGAAAACGCTCGGTGTATAACGGGCTAATGAGCGAGCACCCAAACGCGCAACATCTCCATCCAACCGGAATATCGTAATGCAAAGAAAACATATACATCCATAGGAATTGAAATACGATCAAAATAAAATTACACGAATTCATTGAAACTGAGAATAGCCATCACTATGATCCATAAAGAAAAACAGAAGTAAGTTGCACTGGAAATTAAATGAAAATAAAATACCTTCTGGCATTCTATTTAAATATCAAATGAGTATACACGTTCTCTACCGATTAGGCTGAAAACTTATAAAATAAGAGAAAATGGTAGGTAGTAGTCTTAATGTCCAGGCAAAATTTGAACTTAATCGCAGCATTTTTATTTTTGACCAATCGTAAGATATTTTCATTTTTACTCCAATCGAGGTAAGCTCACAAAAACTATACACGATTAAGCTAGAATGAATTTGTATGTACTATGCAAAAATTTTAGTTCGATCGGAAAAGAATGAGACCTCGTTTAATGTTTGGCGTCGGGCCAAACAAACAAACACAAAAAAATCAGAAAGTGTCCAAAAGTGCAGAATGGAGTCGCTTTTTACGCTCGCTCAATTAAAATCGCTATTGTAAAATTGAGATGTATACCTATCCTCAATCAATAAATAGTAAATACACAATACCTATGTAAACTAAGTAATATGAAAAAATTAATTAATTCACATTCATTAATTTTCTTACGCCATATAGTTAAAACTGCGCAGAAAATTCAATATTACCGTGCTCGGTAATGTTACCGGTAATATTACCGGTAATATTACCAATTTCAATGTTACCGGTAACTTTACATCTCTAGTACACTATACATATTTGTCCCTTTATATCAAATTTATGGAAAAATCCCAAAATGTTTCTTTTGCATTGATCATAATTTGTTTTTCAACAAATTAAAGAATTTTGGGGTGAACGTCAAGAAAGGCCTTGCAAATCCATTCCAGAAATTCAAAATTTTCCCTGGCCATGCAACCAGCCGGTCCCCTAATTGTTCTTATGTGTGTGAGCTCTTATGCGTTTTTGAGTAAGGGGAAATGCTTGTCAGGATTTTCTATTTTCAGCAATTCCTCGCTCGATGCTACCTTAGCATCGAGCATCGTTTTGCATAACTTGTTGTGCCTGCCGACCCTAAAATTTGGCTCTTGTGAAAATGTCTGAAATATGGTCTGAAATCATCACTGTTCCATGGCCTGTGTACGCCTGATCCCATTGAATTCCCCCAAAACACACCGTTCTGTAAGCATGCGTCTCTCCGTCTCCGCTGACAACGTTGGTCGTACTTTACAAATTAGTAGTACACATCTGTAGGTAATTTATTGTTGTAATAAAATGAAATTATAGAAATGAAAATGAAAGTAGAACCCAGCAGTTGGTATTATTGGACGCTTCGGTTCTCGTCAAATCACCGAGGACATTGCGCACACTTAGTACCTACGTACTTGGATGGGTTGTGATGGCTGTATGACTGTAACGTCATTCCTAAAGAAAGTAGATACTCTATTCATGCATTGGTTTCATTTCATTCAAAATAAGCTTACCTTGCAAGTAGGCAAGTTGTTGGCGATAAACCAGACAAGCACCGTGCATCAGCATTCCGGAAAGGTAGAGCGAGAAACGAAGACGAGCCTCCTCGGTTTGTACAGCGTCTTCCTGGGCCATTATGATTTTAGTTATTTCATCACTGAAAAAAATTATCTTCTTACTATTTCTTTATAGACACCTCACATTAAAAAGTATGAGAAGTTTAACAAATCTGCAAGATTTACCAAGAACTAGCTATGTTCACTTTGAAACATAAGCATTTGTTTACTTTTCTTTTATTTGCTGCAAGCCACATAACACTGAACTTGCCATTCTTGTGACGGCAAAGTAACTCATAACTGTAAAACATGTTTTATCTTTTAAAAGAACACGAAAATAATGTTTTACCAGTAATGTAATTTATTTTCTTAAATTAATAAATGTACTAATTAGTACATTTACCTATTTACCTAATTTTATTTTATTTTAAGTTTAGTATCGGGTTAGGTTGCAGACCAAGGTGTCACTTTGCAAGCGTAGGTACAAGCTAGCCGACACCTGTGACATTGACACTTGACAGGTGACAATAAAGCAAAGTGTTTGGATAAAAATGACTGTACATGTGCAGAATCAAATTGCTCCAGAAGGCTGGGCTTTAAATATGCGTATGGACACTAAAACTAGTACAGATAGGTAATATCAGTTTTAAATAAACTGTTTTCGTTTTACTTCCGCAACATTCACAGCATTTATATTATAATTAATTCATTGTTTTTTAAATATTAATATTTGAACAGAAAGTTCCATACTTTCGAACTCGCGCCAATGAACGCTATTGGTCCACTGGTATCACGTGTGGCGACAGTAGCTCTATAAGCGGACAGTTGTATAACTATCAATAATTACTACGTAACCAGAAAAGTAACTATGCTAATTCGAAATATATGCTGAATTGTTCTTTTTTCACGGATTTTATTGCACAGTAAAATATCGAATTGAATAATTTTCTTTTAAGCATGATCATAACGTATTTATAATATAAAAACCAATAATTTAGTGCTATGCTTCAGCCATTTTGGCGGATGTTGTACAATTTTCCTCTACGAGCTTCCGGTTTCATGTGCAAAGTGTAAACATTTCCCATTCGTTGGGGTGTTGTTAACGAAGTAAGAGGGCATGGTGTGTTGTGTTTATGTTCGACATTTTTAGTCGCCACAATTCGTTTCAGGTAATTATCACCACTCATATGTGCTTACAATTATTCAATCAGTCCATGATCAATCATGTGGTGTGTTGTACTTTGCAAGTGTTACATTGCGATTGAAGGCAACGCAATTATAATGCTTGGTCATGCCTTATAGGTAGATGCACAGCATAATGGCTGAAATCTGACCCATATCTTCATTAGGCATTTGTTCAAATATCATTGACAAGCACGGGGTAAAGTCAATCATTCTAGGGAAATAGAGTTTCTAAGATGCTTGTGCTTCGAGCAAGCGTATGATGCGTCATTATCTCGGTTTTGGTCAAGAGTTACCACGTCTTCACAGCTGGCCGATCAAGCAGAGTCGCGTCGAACAAGTAATTGGCAGACTGCCATAGTCGAGTGATTTAAATTGTGTACGTAATCAGCTTCGCTTTTGTGCTAAGGCCACATTAGGCCTCACGACACGAGTGATAAAGACACCAAAACGCTTCGCAAATGACTAGCGCGTTGCCATTGAGTCTACAAGGTTAGTGGCATTACTCCGTTGCCAGTGATTTCATTTGGATTTATATTTTGGTCTCAACCTAAACTAGGCATTAGAACTATTAATAGTACGGCAACACCTATGCAATGCCATGTGAGCACTATTGTTGAACATAGAGACGCTGTATCAATACTTTACGCTTTAGTTTAACGGGTCAGTAAAATTATCTCGATCAGGAATCGCAATTTGCGAAGCTCTCCTAGACAGGGCGGGGAGCATTCCATTATCGACTTGTTCCTCGTAACCGAAATAGTTGATACCACCTGGAAAATCGAAGATGTCTCCACTTTGATACAATTTTTTACGCCATGGATGATGCTACGTGTAAAGCCTTGTCTCGAGCTCGGCATCCGTGAGGGCGGGTAGAGGGGGGAGTACTACACATCGAGTTACACGGGCGATCTCGTTAATGGACCCAGGTTACCATGGTAACAGGAGACATCATCATCGCCACCACCACACGGTTGTCATGACTACGATGACGAGTCTCCAGTTACCCACTCCACTCTCTCCACCTCCGCACAACATCCTTGGCATACAATGTTTTATTAAAATTGTGATTTGCTTCGCTGGGCTCTGTACACTTACCGCTGTCATAAATTGGTATCCATGCAAATTGCGTGTGTTCATCTAAAATCAATTCGCTAGCCCTTCTATAGTAGTCTAATTAATTATGGGGTAACATGACAATAGGGTAACTAGTAATTAAAATGACGGAATAATGTAACAGCTGTGTGAGTTCGTAACTCTCCAAGCGTGCTCATGTCTGCAGTGGATTCAGAGACCTTTATAAGCTCCTCTCGTTGTTTTTGTGCAAGTTCAAAGCTCGGCGTTTCAGCAAATTATACATTGTCACATTATTGATAAGCAATGGCATTGTAATGCACAAATTAGGATATCTCTTGGCACAACATAGCATTGTATTGTGACACGTTGTTAGAAAGGAAACCGCATAGATAAGCGTGTAATAACTAGTATCCTTTTATATCGATTTTCATGTTTCCTCTTCTGGTTTCGAGTCTCTTGTTAAAGTGAAAATTTTACTTTTATGTTTGCCTACCAAAATATGTCCAGGAAAGTGACAGGATTGATGTTCAAAAGAGGTACTACTTGGGAGCTTTTATAAACTGTCAATCTGATTTTTTTTGCTTGGTTAATTATTTTTTTTTAGGAATTGGCAGGTAACCGGTCTTTTAAATTAGTGGAGAGTGAGTTGCTATTATCCCATATTTGCGAAATTAGCCTTCGTAATCAGCTCAAGATAAAATATGCCAGTGATTCTCTAGCAAAGATACTCTCCTCCAGATTAACATAAATGTCACACTCATTATGGCAGGCTCGTGTGGAGGCCCGAAATGTTTCGAAAAGATACGAAATATCGGAGAACTTTAATCTACTATTGACACTTATGACTTTTTATTTCAATTTTAAGAATCAATTCCTACTTTTTTCTGACTATCAGCCGCCTTATTGTGCTCCGTTTTGAGATTAAGAAAGTAAATTATCAACACAACAAATAACACAGAATTTTGTTACGACAGTTTGTCGATTATGTCTACATCTATAGGTATGTAGGTAATAAAGTTGAGTCTTGCTGAAAATCAAGGTTTACACTCATAAATTAACCCGTCGTCGTTTCATGGACACTTGTGCATTTCTCGCATAATGTTTACAACTAATAATTAGCCTCGTGAAACAATACAAACACTCGTTCCCACCTAGCATTTTAATTTCCTCCCCACCCCGTTAGAACCCCGTGTCAGGTGAATTGAGGTGGTTTGCATTGATTTGATCGGGGGTGGTGCATGTAAATGAGGGTCACTCCACGCTTCGCCTGGCAGCCATGCTCTGTGGTCAAACAGGTTAGCTGGGGGGCTGTGCTCCACTGACTACCCTGTCAGGTGGCCACTTGCCTTATCGCACCTGTTATCAATTACTACAGGTGTATGCAACATTCCGCAGTACTCGACTGTGACTAAATGCCCGGATGGATGGAAGTCAACTCGGACACGACAAGTTTAACATTGTTTATTAGTTTACTTATCTTAATTGAGTTTTTTTTTATCAGTTAGTAGAGGCGTTGTAGTGATGGGAAAATTTCTACTTATGACACATAGGGGTCGTCCCAATTGTTTTGTAATGTTCACAGCAAACGTCTCCCGTTGGGTTTCTGTTAATGCGATGCAGGTCACACCTTTTATCTGGGGGAGCTGAGATTTTGTGTGTATTTGTTGTCTACCATACCTGGTCATTATTTGTCCGATAAAGTTGTAGGTCACCTAAACCAATATTTTATCGTGTTCTACACATTTTCAGCGAAAGTGATAACAAGTAATTTTGTATTTTACGCTTATATTTTGAAATTATCGATAAATGTTGGTTACAAATAGTGATGGATATTGCAGTGGCTTCACAGAGTTATTTCGTGTTGAGTTGAGATGTTGTGCTTGATGGCTCGCTTGTCATCGCTATTCTGCGTTCTAAATGTCAAAATAATTTTATTTGTGTATGGTCTGCTGGGCGAACATTAGGAGGAAACTGATAACAGAATAAATGTTAAGTTTCGAATAGAACTCCACTCGCAAAGTACCTAATTCTAAATTCTACCTTTCATTCTAAATTGAAAAAGTATAGGAGGGGCTGCACAACAATTTGATAAGAATTCGTTCCGATTTACATACCCTGCTGAAAAATCTTAGCAAGATCTTGCTAAGATCTTGCCAAGATCTTAGCAAGATGTTGCAAACAAGATCTTGCAAGATCTTGCAAGATCTTGCTAAGAGATCTTGCTAAGATCTTGCAAGATCTTGCCAAGATCTTAGCAAGATCTTGCAAGATCTTGGCAAGATCTTAGCAAGATCTTTTACATTTTGCTGCCAAAAAAACGTTAAAATTTCATAAAAAAATAAAATTTTCTATATTTATGAATACTCATTTGCATTCGGGAAACCTCTTCTGAAGTATTGGACAAGGTTTGATTACACATTTCAATTATAAAATCCCGTGGAACCGCCGTGTTTTGAACCTGCGATCTCGTGGTCCGTAGTCGAGCGTCTTACCGAGTAGGCCACCGGTGCAGACAAGACTTAGCTGCGCTAATAGTGATCATATTGAGTTTTCATATTTAAGTGAACATATTTATATTATTTAGTGTATCATTATATTGTTATTAACATGATAAAATAGGAGAAACGATAAATATTAAGATTTATTTACAAAATAAATTGATCTGTGATATTTCCCCATAAAATATATCAGCTCACGCTCTGTAATATAATTACTATAGTTTATTTTACTAGGTGATGTGGTGCAAATTTTCTAAGTCAATGAAGTAAAAATTCTGTAGTTTATATACCTTACTACTACAAATACTGTAGTAAAAAGTCAATGAAGATACTTCAGAATTTACTAAACTACAATATAAATCGGCTATAGTAAACATACTGTAGATTACACTTTTCTTTACTACAGATGAGATACTATAGATTTTCAATGAAGTATATACTACCTATAGAACTTACTATAGCAAACTTATTCTGTCTGTAGTCAAAGTACTCTAGCTACATACTTCGAATTACTACAGTAAAGTACGTTCCCTATAACTTTACTATAGAAAACTGCAGTATATATCGCAAGTAGTAAAAACACTATAGTACATACTTAGAATTATTATTATTATTTATTTATCAACAATTACTACAGTAGGTCAAGTATATTTACTCCAGAGTAAAAAACAGTCTATTTCAGCGGTAGTAAAAATACTGTAGTTTATACTTTAGTTTACCACCGATACTGTAGAATTTACTTCAGTAATCTATGGTATTATGGAGTAAGTTTTTGCATGTACTTCAAGTACTATAGCACATACTATAGTTTACTACACGTTATTACATAATACTTTGGAATACCTACCTACTTCAAAATATACTATAGGAAATTTTCCTAAGGGCCTTAGCAAGATCTTGAAAAAATCTTGGTAAGATCTTGGCAAGATCTTGGCAAGATCTTGGCAAGATCTTGATTAGGTCTTGTAAAGATCTTGATAAAATCTTATTAAGATATTACCAAGATCTTACCAAGATCTTACCAAGATCTTGGTAAGATCTTGGCAAGATCTTGATTAGGTCTTGTCAAGATCTTGATAAGATCTTATCAAGATATTACCAAGATCTTGGTAAGATCTTGGCAAGATCTTGTTTAATACAAGATCTTGCAAAGACCTTACCAAGATCTTGTCAAGATCTTGGTAAATCCAAGATCTTGATAAGATCTTAGCAAGATCTTGGCAAGATCTTGGTTAATACAAGATCTTAGCAAGATCTTGCAAGATCTTGCAAGATCTTGGCAAGAATTTTCAGCAGGGATAGGGCGACCACGATTGGATTATAAAAATAAAATAATGTGTATAATGCTATACAGTCAGGGAAACTAGATGGTTCATACTCTGCCTCTCTCTGACCCATAACATAAACATGTTTTTATATGGAGCAGAGAGAGATAGAGTATGAACCATCTAGTTTCCTTGACTATACACCCCCCAACAAATCACAAAACGGTATTTGAATGAAACGGATTGGCTGCTGGTCAGGTCCCTTGACAATAGACCACATTTTAAATTATCTAGATAGCTCTGCTTTTCAAAAAATTTCATATGCAGTACCGTGATCCTAATATCTATTAGTGTTTTTCAACAATGGATAATAACATGAATAGATATGAGGATCACGGTACTGCATATGAAATTTTTTGAAAAGCAGAGCTAACTAGATAATTTAAAATGTGGTCTATCAATCCTTGTTATTATCAAAGAAATCAGAGCTCAACTACTAGAGAGTAGAGGTATGACAAGTTAGCATAGACTTTATCGGATGTTGCCAGCACATTTTTTCAACCAATTTCCGTTTGGTTCAAATACCGTTTTATGATTTGTAGAGGATTTGAGGATGTTTTGATGATTTCTACATATATAGGTACTTTAATTGGATTTCCTATGTTCTCAGCGTATTTTTTTGTAGTCGATTCCTTGTGGGTCTAAATTCTTTTGTATACCTAATTGCGAAAAAAAATACATTTTCGATTTGTTCTTTTTATGTACCTACCTATATCAAAGTCGAGTATATTTTGAATTTGAATAATGGTATTGTTTTGCTTTCCGTCCATTGCCCTCCTCCCTTGATTGGGTATCAAGTTTAGAACACAGCAACGTTTCAAATACCTGATTATTGTTGAATTAGTGCTCGGTATGCAACGTTGTTTTTTTTATTTCGTCAACGATGTGTAGTTTGATGATTGTTTTGACCCACGTGGTGCTCGTGAAAACATGGCGGCATGCCGAGGCAATGCTCTTGAACGCTGTGGTATGCACGCGAATACATTGTTACATCTCCTAGGTGTCTACAGTCTAATACATTTGACAATCAGGTCCGACTGGTTCAGAACTAGTTTTAGGAGTTTTCTACTGCGCAGTGTTCTTTTTGTCTCATTTCATAACTAATTAAATTAATAGTCGCAAATAAAGGTACAGGTGCACCCACGTATTTGTTCCTATATTTACCGCGCGGGTTGGTAGATTTTGCCAAAGATTTTGCCCTTCCAAAAGAACATTTTAAAACCAACCCTTAAATTATCCACATGGAAAATAATTTGAATAGAAATTCGTTCCAATCGTAGGAGACACCGTAAAATAAAATATTTAAATAAAGAACCTACTCTCAGATCAAATTTTCGTGACATTTTGATCAAATTGCAAATTGTAATTTTTAGACCACTTCGCCTTAATGGATTTAGCCTATTACATAAAACACCTACTGAAACATTTGTCATCAGAAAAGCGGTTGAATTGCCTACTAAATTAGAGTGATAGTCTAGCTGAAAGAGTTGTCATTACACCCAGCTGTCAACGCTTTCACAACGCTTATCTACGCTTCGCCACTCACCTCATGTAGGCTCGTCCAAGACACGCTTTTGTAGACCGTGGAATTGCGTAAATAATTTCCTTGGGGTTTGAGAAATAAGGTGCTGTCTATAATTATACATTAGATCTTATAGGCTGATAAATTACAGAAGATTGTCTGTACTCAACAAGAATCAAGAGCATAGTATAGACTCAGAATCTTTGTTCGACTGTAATTAAAATCGTTGATTAAAATAGTATTAATTGTATACTTGTGCAATGTGCTGTGTATGAACTCATGAGATTTATGCGACTGATTAACAGCAATCAGCTGACAAAAGTGTCACATTGATATGGCCAGCTGTCAGTAAACCAAACCAGCAGTGGTACAATCACACACTTTTATTGCCTAAGGTCTATCACCTAAACCAGATTAGTTCCTTGTGGTTCGTTTTTGTTGTCCGGCATTGTCATTGATCCCCCTAATGTTCGTCGTAATTACCATCAAAGAGAATGTCGGCGGCGGCAATGACGTCATTCTGTTCATACAGCTTCCAGGCATTTCATTCCCGTCATTTCTTCCCGGTTTTCTATCTAGTCGTCAAGGGATGGAAGAACCCCGGGAATGTGAAGAGGTAGAAGCGGGGGTTGAGACAATTTCATGCTTCGCCTACGTTATTGTTATTAGTTCACAAAGGTATTCCAAGCCAACCGAGTCAACTGCTTACAAATCTAGTTGCAATGATGTAATCATGTCTTCTGAAGGCACCTATTATGTGGTAATATTATTAGCATAGCGATGTCGGCTTGTCTAGTATGCAAATCTGCTGTTTAGGAAGGGTTTTGCAGTTGATTTTGTTTCCAACTGCGGCATTTGTCACTGAGGCTACATACAGCTCGAGCTAATCGTTACGTATGCTAATCTAGGTCACATGATTTTTTTCCCCCTACACACGCCTACCGAGCAAGGTGCACGCGTTCACGGCGTCGCTATTTTGACAGGTGTGCATGCCGACGCTCCCAAGTAGGTGTTTGATCGATAATGTGTTTATTTTGATTTCACTTCGGTGTGTAAGGGAGACGCTGTGATTAATTCTGGTGCGGATTGATCTTGTGTGCGTCGTGAGGCAAGTGCAGTGCGAATGTCCCCGCACCATTTGCGATGTTAGCGGATATTGTATACCGATCCGTTTCGGCAATATGGAATCAGGCGCTCGGGAAACGTGCCTCCAAGCGCTCCAAGACGTGACTGCGAGTAGGTGGTTTAGCGGGCGGTGGACAGGGGAAAGGGGTAGGAAAACAGCCAATATGTCAGGTGGTACACCCGACTATTATGCGGATTGATTCTTTAGTCTTCCGGCTCGCTCGTGGGCTAAAAAATAAATCCTCTCGCGCTGGCTGATTCTGTGTCGCGCTCTCTCTCTCGTACATCTCGCAGTTGCTATGGCAACGATAGGAGAGCTCACTTTGGGGAGAGAATTGGTTACGTCGCCCGTGGCAACGGGTTATACAAGTCTCATTGAATCTCATTTCTACTGAAATCTTACTAAAGAATATTATCATACTACATTAAACTCGATTACACAGATCTTATTTCGAACGCGTGTATCAAAACAAATGTTGGAATCTTTGACCTTACTACGCGCGCTCCTGTGACGCCTCGCACAACTAACTAGAAAAACATTTCAAAACTGCATTTAAATCTCCTAAAGTGAAAACATTCTAAGTAAAACTAAAACACATGAATTATATTTAATGTTACCACCATTAGGTGATTGTCTTCTAACAAAGCTTGAAAATAATGACGAGTACTGAATGTAATTATATTCTTTAGTAGATGGAATTTTTGGTAGAAATGAGAAATACCGTAAGTTTTTTCATCATCGAGACGGTTGGATGGTTTACTACTGTATCGTCGCGAATTTCTGCACGCTAGTTCGTTGAGTCATGGCATGTGATTTGCAGAACAGCATCATCGCTTCATTTCATCTCCACGTCCCAAATCGCTCGCGTTTTGATTTTGACCTTTGAATCGGCTCGAATTTGCCTGCGCTGCGCGATCTCTTCTGTAATTCTATTTCAGTCGGACCGCGCAGGCAGCGTCTGAAGTTGTGTTGTGAGGTGCCACGAACATCGTCCCCTGCCCTTCCCCTTCGCCCACCGTCTCATCTCGTCATATTTGCAATAACCGCTTATCAATATCTCGACCGCAAATGTTCATTTTAGGCCTCGGGACACGGGGCAATGTTTTGCTAGTTGGACGCTGCGTTCGTTTTTTTTTGTCTGGGGCTTAACGTCGCACTGTTCTGCAGCGAGGCTAATGGCGACGGATGAATGATTATGATGACAATTGGGAGATGATGGTGAAGAGTAGGTAAGGATGGAAGGTGGGAAGGAGGCGGTCGTGGCCTAAGGCTATTAGTAGGGTACCTTCCCAGCATTTGCCTGTCGACTGAGGGAATACCACGAAAAACCACCAGTCAGGAAGGACGGCGCGGGAATCGAACCCGGGCGTCCGGAATACAAGTTCAGAGCGTTACCACTCGGCCAACCTGTTCCGTGCGTTCGGTTTGCGTCTTGTTTCTATTTCCGCATTGACTCATAGTCATCGCCTTCCCCTTCTCATTGTGATGGACTTGGCATGCGGCGATGCGACTAAAAAACCGCCTCGTGTCCGATGCCTCGCATTTTATCTCTGTAAAAAGTCGGGTTAACTACGATCAAGTTAATTGCGGAGACGATATTTCTACACTCGAACCTCGGTTTAATAACGGTGTCCATTTCGCGATTAGTTTTCCGAGATGGCATTAGTTTTGTGACCTCCGAGGAAATCGATGCAGGCTCAGAACTCTCATTCGTGACAATGATTAGGATGAAGCGTCATTCTAGAAGAGGAAATGCATCATTGAACTCCCGTGGTTGAACTATAATTTCTGTTTTATATACATCCTTGTCGCCCGAACGTTCATTTCCCTTCGGGCTTTTCGTCAACGACGGCGAGAAGTCAAGAGTTTCAGTTTTTTTTTTCCATTTCCGCGATTTTCCGATCTAATGGGGATTTGTTACACGCTGTCGGAATTTTTGTGACCCTAATAAAAGTGGGCGAAGGAAATCGATAAGCGCGAAAACTCGTGCTTTTATCGACACAAATTAGCTTTGTGCGTATCATGCGTATACTGGATCACGTTGCCGATCAGGCGCGTAGGAAGGGGGGGGGAGTGGGGGTCAATGACCCCCCCACTTTTCATCTTGACACCCCCAGATATCACTCCCAGATATACAAAAATATTGATAATGAGATCCAAAAATGCACAGATTTGCTCCATTATGAGGTTGAATTCTCAAAATTTTCCCAGGTTTTGTAAAACTAATTGAACAGAGGTATTTCCAATGAGACAATAACTAATTTGTCCAACATGATCATCCTCATGAATAAAATTAAATATTACACGTTAAACTAATATACCAAAACACAAACAGATGTATCTTATTGCTTATTGGTGTTGCTTATTGTAACCTTTTTCAAATGAATTCCAAAATCGATTCATAGATTCTCCTTTACTAGAAATTCAAAAATTCCCTGCGGGGCCATTGGAGATTTAATCAAATAACTAAATTTACAGATTATAAATTATAATGCAATTTGTCTAAAGTTTCCCCAAGAATATTGCATATCACACATTTTAAATTTCTTTAAAAAGGATGCGAATATAGCTTCAAATTCGATTCTTTTGTATCAAAAACTCAAAAATTTCCCTGCGGGGCCATTGGAGATTTAATAAAAACAAATAGTTACAGATTATCACAAATGTCTAAAGTTTCCACAGAATATTGCATATCACACATTGTAAATGTCTTTGAAAAGAATGCCAAAATAGCTTCAAATTCGATTCTTTTGTATGAAAAATTCAAAAAAGGCCCTGCGGGGCAAATTGGGGGGCAAGCCCCCAGACTCCCTTGTGCGCGGC
The DNA here is from genome assembly GCA_934045905.1 of Leuctra nigra. Classification (NCBI taxonomy): domain Eukaryota; kingdom Metazoa; phylum Arthropoda; class Insecta; order Plecoptera; family Leuctridae; genus Leuctra; species Leuctra nigra. The sequence continues at coordinate 13,768,877 of OW203767.1, read as the reverse complement.
ACACTGCTTTTTTCTCACATTCATCGTTCCCCGATAATTTTGACCCCCCCACTCAAAATGAAGTTCCTACGCGCCTGTTGCCGATGAAACTATTTAGAAACCGACGTAAAAATCAGCAAATTGATTAATTAGCTTACAGAAGTGTACAACGTATTGAATTTAGTTTTATGGATGATCTATTGCGAATTCGTGTAGTTCATTTTGCTATCTGCTATCTCTCTCCAACGATCACACGAAGATAACACCTCGTGTCTCGTATAACGATCAGATAAACTCCCATCAATATCTCCAAGCAGCCATGCAAGGTGCACTACAAGGTCGTACACATCTATTGACACTACTCGTTCCAGATGATCATAGTTAGCGACCGCATTTATTACAACCAGCGAGAAGGTGATGACGTGACTTGTTCCTCTCTCCTCTCCACGCCGTCCCCCCCTCCCCCATCGCCGCCAAGTCTCTACGTCACAGACTTATTGACGGTGGTAGCCATAGCAACTACAGCATCCCAAGTGCAATCTCCTCGCGGACTGACGAACTACTATAATGCAGGCCTCTGAGATATGGAGTCATCCCGTGGGATGCAACTTGATAGATCGTCTGGGATTGTGGAGGAGATATTTATAGATAAGATGTGGTCGGGGGCGGTGGGCCTGGGAGGGTGGAAGTGTAGGCGACACCTAGGAACCGCGCGCTCTCTTGGCCGTGTCAATGCGGGATCGATCTAGCTACTCATTCTAATTAGCTACTCTCTCAATAGACTCGGATCAGAACTTCATGCATTCGATCGCTAAGGTCGCATCCTAGAGCTAGGAAATAATTGTTTTCTGAGTTATTCAATATGCAACATATGTGGTAACAGGTAGTAGGTACCTAAGCAGAAATTAACTCGATTTCTGAACTGGGTTTCAAATGTTGTAAGTGAATCATGCAAATTACGTCTTCGAAGCCTTGCATTTCCTTGCAAGAACCTGCAACCATCTGTAAAACCTACTATTACTTTCGACTTGAATACTTAGTCACATGGCCTCCATTCACGCAAAAACTTAATATTTTCCTAGATGTTTTTTTATTGCGTCGTTCATCAACTCTGCACGGATTTATTATGCGTTTTACTTCGTGGAAAAGTCAGATTAAAACTCTGCGTAGTTTATTTTCCAGGCGATATTGCTTGGAAGTCGCCCCCAGGAGTTGGTTCATTATGTACTGATGCAACGAGCTCATAAAACCGAGTCGCCTGAATAGCGCCAACTGGAATAACGCCAACTCCCTTGTGTGACATGGGCTTTTCATGAACCGGAATAATGTCAACTCGGAGTTGGCGTTGTTCCGGTAAAAGTACTTTACCAAATTTACAAGTGGAATAACGCCAACTCTGAGTTGACGTTATTCCACCGGAATAACGCCAACTGGGAGTTGACTTTATTCCGGTTTTAGCACTTAGAAGAATTCTCGTAAAAGTGGAATAACGCCAACTGTGAGTTGACGTTCTTCCACCGGAATAAAGTCAACTCCTAGTTGGCGTTGTTCCGGTTTTAGGACTTAGATATTTCTTAAGAAAGTGGAAGAACGCCAACTCAGAGTTGACGTTATTCCTTTTTAAGTACTACTTGGTAGACTTCTCGGTAATTTTTAAAGAAATACACTAAGTTCCAAGAATTGCGGCAATCATTTGTATAACTTGTGATGAGCGGTTTTCGTAGGATTTTGCCTATGTTCTAGAATATAGCCTACTATGAAATAAACTGAACAATAATTATAAAAGTTTCATATTTCAAATTGAATTCATTATTTTGTAAGAAAGCTCTGAATTCGAAACAGTTTCAAACTGCATTGCCCCGGCCCGTAATAAGAAGAGCGAGCAGCTGCCAACTGCGAGGCTACCGGAAAAATACCTGTCAAAACAGGAGGAAGTAAACAAAGGATTAGGTACTGTGATAAGAGCGAGCAGCTGCCAACTGCGAGGCAACCGGAAAAATACCTGTCAAAACAGGAGGAAGTAAACAAAGGATTATGTATGGGTAGTACACGAGACGGGAAAGTCCGCCCCAACTTTTACTTCCGGGAAAAGCCTGGTTATCACCCAAATGAATGAAATTCCAAGCACCTGGAAATAAGCAAAATGCTAAGCAATGTTCTTAGGTCTAAATATCATATGAATAAAATATCTTATCTCTTTCTTAAAGGATCAGTAAACCCAAAAATAAAAAAAAACTGTATGTATAGAGTGTATATGTATAGAAAATAATAACACTCATGATATTGAGTTTGTAACATTTCGCGGTATTTCGAGAAATTTGACGAGACGTTCCTTCAATGCGTAATGTCATACCTATGTTTGTCAAATTGCAATTTCACATCTGACTAATGTTTTGAACCAATTACTGTATTTTTAGCTAATTTTACTAATGTGTGATGAATTAATGTCTGACTTATGTGATACTGTTTTAATTCGGACTGATTTTCCATGAAACCGATGTGATACTACGAAATATATTTGTATAATGTATCATTTATTTATTTATGTATTTATTTATTATTTATTTATTTATTTATGGATTGATTTATTTAATAACAGCTTAGGAATCACCTACAGATATTATCTTTACAATAAAATGAGTTAAAACATAAAATATACAATAACAATACCAATACCAATATCATGAGACAATATTTGGTTATAGCAGATTATCGTTATTAATTAATTATCTCTAAGGATTTCTAATCCAACTCGTCAACATAACTCTTAATCTTAATCCAAAAGAGTAGTATTTCATGATTTGGCGGTAAAACCTCCGCCTAGGTTATTTTTCCCATCGGTAAAACCTCCATGCGATTTCCAATATCGGTAAAACCTCCGTCCATAAAAGCTCCTACAACCATGGACCTTAAAAAGGTCCAAAAGAAACATGTCCAAAAAGTTTTGTTGTCAAAGTGCAACATGTCCACAACAGCCAATCAGAATGGAGCTGTCACACGCTTGTAACATAACAAACAATGTTTGTTTTCTTGATTTTGTTTCAAAATGCAACATGTCCAATAGTTTGCTTCAAAACGCAACAAGTCAAAAATTAAAAGATTAATTAGAAAAAGAGTAGAAATGTATTGAAGTTACTTTTTCAGCATTCCAATTCAAGAATTTTTTGTCTGAATTTTAAAACAAACAACAATACAATCCTATTTGCAGTAATTAGTTACAAGTTTGGTTGATTTTTGAAAACAAAAACCTATGTTCTCCTCAGTACCTAAAATACTCATTTTGATTAAGAGTTAATGTTGATGGCCGGGTTAGGTTAAAAATAGAGACAATAAATTATGAATGATAATATCTGCTATATAACCATATATTGTCTCATGTTATTGTTATTGTTATTGTATATGTTATGTTACAATAGCTCATGTATATGCAATATTTTTACCTATTTGTATTGTTTCAACTTTAAAATTACATTTGAAAAAACATGTTATACCACATCAAAATTAGGTCAATCACAAAATGTTTTCCACATAAGTATAAGTTTGCGTTTATGCCATAATTTGGCAAAAGCATTACTCCATTCAAAGATGCACGCTTTTAATTGGCTACAAGTCCGAGTACGACACCTGCACCTGCGTTGCGGTAGGGTAGGTTAGGGTAGGTAGCAGGTACCTATAAAAGCTCATGGACCTCCTGCAGAGCCCATCAGTTCATCTTTAGATTTTGCCGGGTGCATTAGAAGGAAATTACGTTATCATGGAAATGGAAGGCGAGCGTTTAAACTCTGTGAATTATCACAATGGTGATGGGTTTTATTTTAGAAAAATTAGGGAAAAGGTGACAGTGGAAGGGAGAATAGTGTATGTGCGTTGTGTTGTTGATGGGTGTAAGGGTTCAGGAAAAGTTAATAAGGATATAGCTCCTGAAATGCGAGTGGTCCAAGTGTTGACCGAACACAACGGCCATGAAGCAGATGTAATGCGAGGGAAAAAGCTTGAGTTGCTGGCAATAATGAAGAGGAAGAGAGTATTGGAAGACACAAAATCACGAGCTCTGTTTGATCGCGAATGTGCAAGGTAAGATTAATATATTACTTTTCTAATTATGTCATCATTAATACATTTGTCCACAAATCTAAATTTGATCTGTGTAACTCTAAAATTTGCTATAAAAATCTAATTTTGCATCCTAATTTTGCATCATTTCATTGTGATTGATTTATGTATTTGGTATTGTTTTAGTCATGAAGCAGGAGATCACGTCTCTTTTAACCGCGTAGAGTCTACGCTCTACAAGCGGAAAAGGAAAGTTGTTCCTAACATACCAGGATCGCTGCAGGAATTTGCTACCCTGCTCGAAAACCAGAATGTTTTCGAGACTTTTGGACACGTTCACACTCTTCAACCGGAACTATTTTACCAAGGACTTCTGGTTGGTGAAGAAAGTTCCACCGCGGTATTCGCTCTTCCTTCTATGCTTGCAGAGCTGAGTAAAGCAAAAGAACTGCACATTGATGGCACTTTTAAAGTTGTGCCCAAGATTGGTGAGCTACGTCAGCTGGTATCTATCCATATCGCTGTTGGGACTCACGTAAGTACAATATCTACTGAGTCTTGTTGTTTATAGTCAAAGATATGCATTTTACATATTAATTTTATTTTATTAATTTATACTTTTTATTTAGACTTTCCCGGCAGTCTGTGCGTTGATGACGAGGAAGACAACGGCTGCCTACGAGCTTCTGTTCAACTTCGTGGATACTGTGCTGGCTCCTGGTTTAAGCCCCCGAAGAACTATGAGTGACTTCGAGGCATCGTTGATGGCTGCAATACGGAATGTGTATCCCCAGGCTCAGCAGAGCGGCTGCTGGTTTCACTTTGCCAAGGTAAGTGTCACGTTTTTAATCTTACCCATCAAGTCGAATGTCTTGAGATTCAAATCGCTTTCCATATTTTAATAATCGTTATATTTATTAGTATTAGGACTGGGTTTTCAATGCTCTGTTAATTATGCTCAGTTGATAAGGCCAACGTAGTCCTGGCAACAAACGAAGACATTCCTATAATTATCACTTTGTATTTGTCTCTGTGTTCTAGGCGATTTGGACTAAATGCCAATTGCTGGGTTTGGTTCCTCTGGTGACGACCAACTCGGACGCAGCGCAGTTTGTTAGGATGTCCATGGTCCTTCCGTTGCTACCGAGCCACCAAATCATCGAGGGCTACCACTGTTTGGAGTTGTTTCTGACCGAGAACAATCTCCAAAACGAGTTCCGTGCTTTCATGGTATACTTGAAGAGGCAGTGGCTGGATGGCGTAGGTGTCCACGTCTTATCAGTTTACCGAGAGAGGCGCCGGACGAATAATAACGTGGAGTCGTTCCACAGGACGCTGTTGGAGCGTATTGGGCAGGCGAACCCATCATTTTGGACATTCATAAGTAAGTTGGGTTCAATGAAGTAGAGCGGCTTATGGTGACTTGTAAATTTTGTTATTTTTATTGAGAATATTTTGTTGAATTGTTAATTTCATTCGAGCTTTTATCCAAGGTGTCGGTAGTGTCATAAATTTAAAAAAAATATATAAATTACATTAACAGTTTATTAATTGACTAATTTTGTAACTGAGCCAAGTGATGCCCGAATCTAATTGTCTAAATCTTTTTATTTTCTGTCTTCAGCGAATCTCGGGAAGACTGCAGCATTTGAGAGCCAGCAGCTAAGACGACACCGGAACCACATCGTCTTGAAGAGGGCTGCCAAGAAGAAGTACCTTGCCAACAGCCGCAGGATTAGAGATGCGACCGACTCCTTGGACGCAAACCCAGGGCCTGATGCTGTGATGGCGTTCTTGGAAAGCGCCCAACACGCCGTCGGGGGAACGTACGGATTCTTCCGGGACGTTGGGCTCCGAGCAAACCCGGAGGACGACGACGTCAACGTCATTCACGCCGCCATCCAGCCACCAGCGAACCCTCAACCGCGGCAAGCCCAACCAGCTACTGACATGTCTTGCGTGGTCTGCAAAATAGAAATGCGGACACATGCTGCACGGCCGTGCAAGCACTTCATCGTGTGTCAGCGGTGCGCCGACGTCCTCTCAGCGACGCCGCCAGTTCGAAGAACATGCCCCATATGCCGACAGCAAGTTCGCCGTTACGAGAAGATGTTCCTCAACTAGGACACTGTGGGCAGCGAGGCTATATTGTCTCTGTATAACTCTTGTCTTTTCATTTCATTATTATTGAATTATTGATTTCATTTCACTGTTCATTTCATTAACTCTTAATTGACTATGTTTTGATTGACAAATTGCAACTGTGATGATATCTGTGATAACAGCATGTTTAAATAAATATAATATTCTTTAAAATTTATGTGATAATATAATTTGTATTAGTAGCTCCATTTACAATGACCAATCCTCTTTCCCATCAATCATAATTTTACATCAAAATCAAATAATCACAAAAAATAGTACTTATACATATTTATGCTACGTTCACGCTTACTACGAGATTACTACGAGAACGATTACTACGAGATTCCTACGAGTACGAATTTAAAACTAAAGATAATTTTTTCCAACAGAGTATTATGAGCGATACCTAATAATTTCTTTGAGGCATGAAACGTCACCTTTATCTCAAATATGAAATTTTTGAAATAGTATTAAACTCCTCATGTGACAAACACATTCAATTAAATAACATTCAATTCAATGCGATTTTCATTAGCAAATTTGCTGCTTAAAATAATATTAGATAATTTACAATATTTTATTTTTATATGAATGTTTTAAAGTGACTTTTCCAGTTTGACTGGAAAAGTTTGACATTTCTGTTTTTACTTTTGTGAAGTAAAAGTTATTCCACTTTTCCGAGAAGTCTGCCAAGTAGATTGCCGCAATTCTTGGAACTTAGTGTATTTCTTTAAAAATTACCGAGAAGTCTACCAAGTAGTACTTAAAAAGGAATAACGTCAACTCTGAGTTGGCGTTCTTCCACTTTCTTAAGTGGAACACAGTCCTAAAACCGGAGCAACGCCAACTAGGAGTTGACTTTATTCCGGTGGAAGAACGTCAACTCACAGTTGGCGTTATTCCACTTTTACGAGAATTCTTCTAAGTGCTAAAACCGGAATAAAGTCAATTCCCAGTTGGCGTTATTCCGGTGGAATAACGTCAACTCAGAGTTGGCGTTATTCCACTTGTAAATTTGGTAAAGTACTTTTACCGGAACAACGCCAACTCCGAGTTGACATTATTCCGGTTCATGAAAAGCCCATGTCACACAAGGGAGTTGGCGTTATTCCAGTTGGCGCTATTCAGCGTCCCCATAAAACCTCGGGGTGTGTTATTATTTTAGTGCCTTTCCTGGGCCTGACTGCTTCATTGCAATGGGTTTTATCTCGCACGAGAGGGCAAAAGTGGCTCTCAAACACTTCTCTTTTCATTCTTTAAACCCCAAATACTTGCTACCTATTTTTAAAGACAGGAAGTTGATTTTCAACCCTCTACTAGTCCATGCCTTTTTAATTTTTGTTGCATTCTTTGCGTTTTTTTGGTGTTTTAAAGTTTTGATGGTTTTTGAAGACTTCCTCAAGTCACCAAACATTTGGTGGTCTCATGGCAAAACGTAGCATCTGTATATTTTTACAGTGAGTGGGAAATAACTATGAATGGGCAAATAGAGGAAACAAAATATGATGAATTACTTCAATGAAACCAAGAAATATGTTTAACAAAATCGCAAAGGAATCATTTTTCCAAAATACCTCCGAATTATACCCCAGATTTTTTACAAGATTTTTCTTCTTCTTATTGCAGAGTAGCTATTTTGTTTGAGTTACATTCAAAAATTGTACCTACTACTATTTTGTTTAAGAGGTTGACACACATTATGTAAGATATTAGCATTGGTATGGCTTTCTAAATGCATTAGCCAGCTACTGCTGCCGACGACGGGAGACTTGAATGGGTGTTTGTCTGGCGCAGGTGAATGATGGCTCCCGAGAGGCCCGGGCCCGAGGATGAGCCCTGCGTTGCACTCCGAGGTGTCTCCATCTCCGATCTGCCCATCTACTCGCTGCAGGGCGGCATGCTCAGAGAGCTCAAGGTAAGCGGTTGTCGTCTTCATTCATTCGAAATACGTTGTCCTGCTAAATGAACCTTACGTTTTCAAATACAATATGTATTTGAAACTTAGTTATTAATTATTAATTTTTTAAATTCTGCTTCAATGTCATTATTAATTTACTAGGTAGGTTACTACTTTACTTATTCCACTTGATAAGTTTATGCAATTTTAGTGAACTGCTTTGAGATAACAGAAGTATTTGTTTTCAGAATGCATTTGGTACAAAGTGGCTGCCTTCATCAGCATACTTTCTCTGCAGCTTTGTTTAAAATAACGTGTTGTGTTGGCAGGAGGGTGACGGAGCCAGCATCGAGTTGGCAGCAGTGCAGGATGATCAGGCCGACAAACCTTCCGGCGATGACAACGACTTGACATCGTTGTCCTGGTTACAAGACAAGAACCTTCTTAAAGGTAACCAGAGTTATTTTTATTATGTTGTGTTGTGGTAGCCCAAGCTTTAGTTTTACCAAAGATCTATCTTTGGTTTAATTTATGCCATAATTTTTAAGCATTTTGTTTGCACGGTTCACTTCAAGCTTTGGAAAAGTACGCTGTAAGATGCGGAAACTCTATTTTCATATAATGCACATGCAACAGAGTATTTACAGTTTAAAACTTCCAAATTATTCTGGCAACATTGTGCTTCTTATCATGGTCAGTTTCATCCATAGTAGCACAATTAAAATAGTATTGATTTTCACTTGACGCTATTAGAGAAAGTGCTAAGTGTCTGTGCTTCTGGTTGAATGCATTAGCTCTAACCACGTCTAATTCCCGAGTCAATCTCTGGACTTTGCTGATTCAGTGACGCATGCAAATCAGTTTGTTTGTACACACATTTACCATCTAAGTAGCATTGCCGTTGCCAGACTTGAGACGTGACCCAGATATCTCAATTAAGATCACATTTAAATTTAATTGCATCTTCATCGGTTAGTTAGACTGAGAAGGGGGAAAGTAATAAATATGCGATTTAGGAAGATGACATTTTAAGTGAAGCCTGTCGGGTGTTAATTGTGTGTTTAGTTTGTAATTAGTTCCTCATTAACGTTTATCTCTAGAAGTGCCTATTTTAAAAGTCCCTGTGGAATGAATATGCCTGAGGGCAACTTTTAATTACTGGTGAAATTGCAACTTGCTGTCAAATTAATATTTTCTAGATAGGTAGTAGCAAAGTTTATATTTAAGAAAATGTTATAGACTGGTTTAAACCATATACCAAATGATTTGCATTTCTGACCATATGAATTTTGATTTTCCAACTTAGGTACACGTGACTTGGCACAACTAAAATTGATCAGTTTACAAATTTGAATGGCTGCTGGTCATGTTCCGTAACAATCAATGTTTTATTGTCATTGAAATGAGAGGTCACCTGCTAGAGTGATACGAGGAGATCGCTTGCACTGACTTCTGATGGTGTGATCTAACATTTTTCAGTCAATAATCATATTTATTGAGCGATACATTTTAGTTGTTTGTGCCGCCAAGTACATACAGCCTTAAAAAGCACTGTTTTATGTTTCATCAATAAAATTTTAAATTTGTATGAAAAGTAGGTAGGTTTGGGAAGTGCTACATTGCACACTGTTACCTAGGTATTTACGTACTCGTAGGTTTGGGAAGTGCTACATTGCACACTGTTAGGTATTTACGTACTCCACTCTGTCACACGACATTGTGGTATCCCTAATCTATGAGCTTTGCTCTTCCTTCAGGGAGAACATTGATATGTGTAAGTGTAACTTTGACACGTCTATTTTCAGAGGTGCTCAGCTGCCCAGACATGAGCCTCCAGTCGGGCGCGGGCGGGTCGCAGGAGTCGCCGACGAGTGACTTCGTCGACGACACGACCAGCGAGTTGGCCGACTCGACGTGTTCGAGCGGGAACTCTCCGCCGTCTCCGCTCCCGGCGGTCGCCACTCCCACCGCTTCGCCCGCGCGGCAGAAGCACCCGCAACACATGCCGTACGATCCACAGGTGAGCGGGCCGGAAGAGAGTCGGGCGGCAGGATACTGCGCGGTGAACGCTATCCAGACTATGCTTCAGCAACTGAACTCTAGTCGTGATTGGCAGCTAGTGCACAAACCAAAACTGGTATTATTCCTCTCTGCTTTAAGTACTACTTGAGTTACTTTACATTAATGAATTGTTCAAGCAAAAGTTATGAAGTGATGTATGATCATTGATCAACAGGAAGTTATCTCAAGAGTGACATTTCCCTACTAGCCAATTATTTTGGTTTTTAAAAAAAGTAAACATTTTTATTTTCTTTAGCACAAGTAGTCATAGGTTGAATTGCTTAGAAACGACTTGCCATCCCAAAGCTATAATTTTTAGTTAACTATGTATGTAATTCTAATGTAATTCGTCATAACGTGGATTGAAAACTGATTAGCCTGGCTCTAGCTATATAGTAATGGGTTTAACAAATGTATCAACAATATTCAGTGAGTGTTAGTGAAAACAGTTAGTGTTTTCCAACTCATTTCAACACTAGGCAAAATTTTCAATTGTGAATAGGTCTAATAAAATAAAATAAGCAAGTTAGGTTTAAACTGACATGTTTCTGCTTAATCTGGGAATGAACATTTTAATTTTTTCCTGACAAATTGTTAATAAGATCACGTGAAAATTCGGCCACTGACCCACACTCTGTCTGGTACAGGTCCACACGACGTCGAAGCCGCCGTACTCGTTCTCCTGCTTGATCTTCATGGCGATCGAGGACTCGATGCAGCGCGCCCTGCCTGTCAAGGACATCTACACGTGGGTGCTCAGCCACTTCCCCTACTTCAAGAACGCGCCCACCGGGTGGAAGAACAGCGTCAGGCACAACCTCTCGCTCAACAAGTGCTTCAGGAAGGTGGACAAAGCGCCAGTAAGTAGGGTAGGAACGATTCCAAATATTATTTTCGTAGTGTAGACGTTTTCATTTGTTTTAGACATTTCTATGGATGTAGCTTTTTCTTAATGAATTTGAAGTTCACACCTAGCCCAATTTAAAATCATTGAAATCGACTAGTACTAATTTTAAGGTACACCAACGGTCAGAATAATTGACGGTAAACTGCTAAGTTGGAGCTGGAATTACCGTCAATGTTTGTTATAGAGAAATAATTTTTATGTACGAGGTTAGTTGGTTCTTATAATCAAACCCTTCAATCCCATATTTTCGCCATCTGCGTTTGCCTCTGTGTTTACTTCTGGATAATCAAGTTTTGAAAAGGACTTCGAATTTTGCAAGCAATTTATGTCACCGTCGGTGTACATATCAATGATCAATCAATGATCTTCCTGGTTTTCCCTGTAGTTCTATGTATTTAACTAAACAACCATTTTATAATGAGATTTCGGAGTCTTATAATAACCCCCCAATAAGCCCCAATAACCCGTGAACTCATCAAGTTAAAGTTCATACCATGAAAAAAGTGATATCTTATCTGATCAGCTATTTTTCAAATATGGATTCAAGTTTTCACATTTTCTAACACAGCAAATTTTACTGCCTTTTGAATCATGAAAACATTGCATTCATGTTTTTTGCTGAAATTCATTTACAATTACATCACTTTTAATTTGAAGATCAGTCTTTGATATATTTGAAGTTTGTTCATGATTTAAGTTGAAGTTTGAGAGAAATCAGGTCACATGGACTGTGTTGTACTGTCCTGTGTATATTTTGTACACTTCTCGTCTTCGACGATATGATACATAGTACATGGCTATTACCTTGTTCTTCTTCTCTTGGCTCAGAATCTGGGCAAGGGTTCGCTGTGGATGGTGGACCCGATGTACCGACCAAACCTGCTCCAGGCTCTGCAGAAGGCCCCGTTCCACCCCTACACAACTCTCGACAGAATCAGCATGGTCACCAGCAGGCAAACAGGTGAGACAAGGTTCTATTCTTCGAATATTTGCTTGATTTTAGTACCTGTGATCAAGATAAAAATAGTAAGATCCCTCCTGCAATCACATTTTGTCATGATTTGGATCTTTTGCACTTCATATTTAAAATCCATCCAAATGTTCAAAAACTGCTTTGATGGTAGGTAGAATATTTGAAACGTACCGCCGTCTTTGAAAGATTCCTCGATCGAATCTCAGATATAGGATGTAAATTTTTTATGATCTAGTTTCATTACTATAATCCCAGTAGTTTACGTTAAATATCCGATTCAGCGATTCTTCATATTTTCTGTAATGGAAAGCCATGATAATCGATTCTTTATGATTGAGGAAACACTGCCTAACAGATAAGAAATATGGTAAAACTACGGTTTCCTTAATGCAGGGTCTTCAATGTAGCCACTCGAGTGCTCACAAAGTTGTCTCTCGTGGTAACATAGTTCCTTGTCTCTCAGCGCGTCCCACTGAGCGCACGGTCCTCGCTCGCAACGACTCTTCACTGAAGCCGAGCGGTGGGGGCCGGTTGCCGGACCCGGATCTGTTTCCGTTCCTGAGCCGTCGTCTGGCGGCCAGCGGCGCCGACGCCGGCCGCCACTGCACGCGGGACGACAGCGACTCGACCGACGGAGACTCGCTGGACGACGTCGATGCCGCCGCCGCCATGATGGCGCTCAAACACGGGCCCAGGCTGCTGGCAACGAGGAGAGGTGAGTGTCTTAGCGCAAGAGTAGTGCTGTGAGTTCTGTTTCATTGTTCACACATTTTAATAATACAACTAGGTCTGGTATTACCAAAGTTAAATGGTACAAGATTAATTAGCTTTTAGATTAAATTCAAATGTTTTAATTTTTTTCAAGAATCTGATTGGCTGTGCCATCAAGTTTGTCTCAATTTTTGGTTAAACCGGCTCAATTTAACGTTGGCAATGTATTGATCAATGCCTTGGTTTCAAGACATTGATCTGTGTAAACTCAATCATTAAGGCCGGGTAGGACCAACTTTGGTTTAAGTTAATTAATAATTATCGATGGTTAGTGGAATTTTGTTAATTCAATTGGCTGTGGAATTCGCACCAACTGGATTCATCAATTGGCTATTTGCCCACTAACTATCGACAGTTAGCTAATCCAAAGTTGGTCCTACCCGGCCTAAGTGGAAAAAGATAGTAGGCCGATCAAGACCTCTCAGAGTTTCAGTCAAGGCAGGGTATTCAGTTATATTTGTTATGCACACAAATAGCCCTACTTAGTCGCAAGACTTCCAGAGTTCTTAATTTTGAAAAAATCGCTGTTCTTTGTGAGAAATACAGGCTGTTCAACGTACGTATTAACTCGCGTGTGAGCTCTGTTACATTACTTCTTACGGGATGGCCTCGGATCGATCCTGGACTATTTCAAGCGCACTTTGAACAGGGTGTAATGCATAATATAATTCAAAAACGAAAAAAGCAGGACTAAGTTTTCCACACTCATACTAAGCAAGAGTCAAGACTCCTACATATACTTTGTAAGCAATAAATGTAACCAACTCAACTGGGCCCTGATTATATAACTCCCTTGCGACCACTTAGCAATTATTTCAATGTTAATCCTTATGGAAGAAATTGCTAAGCGGTCGCAATGGAGTTATAGAATCCCACCTCTGAGTAGGCAGGCGCGTAGGAATAGGGGGGTGGGAAGGGGGGAATGGACCCCCCCTGTCTGGAGCCTGACCCCCCCTGCTAGAGATCCTGAACACATCCAGATATTCACAAATGTTGATTAAGTGTTGCACAGAATGCACAGATTTGCTCCATTATGAGGTTGAATTCTCAAAATTTTCTCAAGTTTTGCAAAACTAATTGAACAGAGGTATTATCCAATGAGACAACTCATTTACTCATTTGTCCAACATGATCATCCTCATGAATCAAATTAAACAATTACACGTTAAACTAATAGGTTGCAAAACACATACAGATTTAATTCTTATTGATTGCTTATTGCTGTTGCTCTTGCAACCTTTTTCAAAGGTCGATTCCAAAATCAATTCATAATCGATTCTCTTTCACTAGAATTCAAGTATTTCCCTGCGGGGCCATTTAGGATTTTGTCAAATAACAAAATTTTATTTTGTCTCTTGTATCCCTAAAGGTGGATTCACACGGCCGTTCCAAACTTCCCAAGTTTGCAAAAGTTCCGAATCGCCGTTCCAAAAACTCCCGTGAGAACTATGAAAAGATTCGAACTGCGAAGATTGAGTTCCAAACTTTCATAGTTCACACGGGAGTTTTTGGAACGGCGATTCGGAACTTCGGCAAACTTGGGAAGTTTGAAACGGCCGTGTGAATCCACCTTAAGAGTATTGCATAAAACACACATTTTAAATTTCTTTAAAAAAGATGCCAAAAAAGCGTCGAATTTGATTTTTTTTATCAAGATGTAAAAAAATGCCCTGCGGGCCATGGGAATTCTATAAAAACAAGTTTTCTTAAGTTCCCACAGAATATTGCATATCACACATTTTACATTTCTTTGAGAAGAATAGCTTAAAATTCGATTATTTTGTATCAAAAATTCAAAAAAGGCCCTGCGGGGCTAACTGGGTGGTGAGTCCCCCAGACCCCTTGTAGCAGTGAACTACCCTTTCCTGACATCCATCGATCCCATATAATTTTGACCCCCCTGTCAAAATAAAGTTCCTACATGCCTGTGAGTAGGTACTCTTCTCTTAGTTCTTCATGCCAATAATCACATTTTTTGAGCTCTTGTTTTGTCAGGCTTTGGAATCTTCTTCAATTTTTTTTTTACAATACATTAAAAACACTTGGTTGCGCACCCACCACACACATTGGAGGCAGTGATGTCTAGTCTAACTGTTGGTTGCTGTGTTGATTTTGGCACAGACTTGTGGCCAACAGCTCGGGAGAGTGCTCCGCCGCGGCGCAAGAAGTCGCGCGGTGCGCAGCAGCGTGCGAGCGACGCGCTGGTCATCACAACGTCCCCAAGTGAGGATCACACGTACAGCGCGGGACCCACGCCAGGCGGCCCCACAGTGTCACCGGACGAGGCATTCGGCGAGGGTTCGGACACCGACGACAGGTAAATTGTGAACCCAGGCGAGAAAGAGAATAAAGCCTGATTTACGCGGTACAATTTCTGGATCAACTTCTCTGTCACATTCCCATTTTTCATTCAATTTTGTATTACACAAAGCAACTTTTGTCACGGACCTTGAGCTCGACTTTTATATCATTTACCTAGAACATTTTCTAATTTCTATCAAAAAGTGTGACACAGAAGTTGTTCCAGAAATTGCTCCATGTAAATTGGTCTTTAAGACGAATATACACGGAGCAATACAAAAATATCTCTATTCTTGACGTAGTAGGGAGGTCTACATATTTAAATGTACAGTATTTGGATTGTCAAAAGTTGACTTTGGACTAGCCCTCTTGATACAGATACTATTTGGAACTTCTACTTGAGTAGCTCATCAATTTTACAATTTTCAAGGTAACAGGACAAAAACAGGTTGCTGAAAAGTTTTAAATTGTTGTCTTATTTGGGTGTAGCAGAAAAATTTACAGAGTATGAAAATCGACGTTATTTAGCTTGGGTGTAAGACTCTCGTCTTAATCGGAGGATTTAATTAACGAGATTGATTCTTCAAATAGGTAATTCTGGTACTGTTTTGTGGTGAAGCTCATGTGTGTACGATTGTCGTTCCAGCATCTCGCGCCCGCGCCACTACTACAGCGAGGTGGTTGTCTGCAAGCCGGCGCCGATCTCATACTTCCCCCCCTCCTCCCACTCGGACTCCGAGGAACAGCGCAAGATTGCCGAGGGCGCCGACGCCCTG
The DNA here is from genome assembly GCA_934045905.1 of Leuctra nigra. NCBI lineage: Eukaryota > Metazoa > Arthropoda > Insecta > Plecoptera > Leuctridae > Leuctra > Leuctra nigra. The sequence goes on along the minus strand of OW203767.1, from coordinate 13,753,014 downwards.
CTCAACCTCGCCGGCATACCGACGCTCGACCGCTGCTACCCCGGTGAGTTCCTCTCCACGTCCCGCGCCGCGCGCAAGCGCCACCTTTCCCCTCCGCTCACGCCCCCGGCGCCAGCCACCGCGCCGGCATTCCGCCCCCGCATCCTCCGCGCCACGCGCCCCAAGAAGGAGGCAAAATCTCGCCAGCGGGGGAACTCGCGCAAGAGGAAGTTAAATAATAATAACAATAGCCTAGTGGCGAACGGTAACGCCAAGTTAAAGGTAAGGAACAGCGACAGTGTTCGTCAGTTGCGTTCCGAAGAGAAATTAACTAAAAACCGAAGGTAAAAGTTAATCATTATATTGCAAGTAATAACATTGCCGGTGTGATCTGCTGGCAATGCAGATCACCCGGTGATTAGGAATTAATGTAGTCCAGTGTTCTTCGAATTGGCTTTATTTATTTTATGATTATTGATAAACCAGCAACTAGTAAAACGAATTTCACACAATCGGCAGCCAGTACGGCCGGGCTAGATCCAGTAAAAATATTCCATCTCCTTTACTAAAACAGTTACTATCAAAGGATATGTGCTCTAAAACTTTCTTCTTGGAATACATCCTCCGCATTACAGAGAGGCTATTGACGTGCATCTGAACGCACGTTGTCGTTGAGTAACAAGTCATACTTATGCAATGAACTCTAGGTCTGGCTATGCAGTTTCTTATCGGCAAATGTAAATGTACCTCAAAACATCTCGACGTGTAATAACTCGCCTCCTCATAGACTTAGCAATACATCATAATACGTGCTAGCAGTTGCACAAAGTGCTCCCAAGGTATTCAAGTGGCATTTTATCACCTATTTTTTTTAAATTTCAATTTTACAATTACTAATGTTTTTATGCAAGTAAAGTTAATGAAAGTAACAATATAATCATAGTACTAATTCACCTTGAGCCACAGCCAAATTAGAATGTATATGTGCATTTTGTCTACGTTTAGGCAGTTGAGTACTTCCGGTTATCTTTAAAGTAAGAAGGTAATTAGTAATTATTGAAATAAGCTAAAATTTCGACCAAAATGTACTGATTCCTCCTACAACCAAAATGTGAGTAGATACTTTAACCAAAATATGCATTCAATTTCAATTGAGTCAGGTCAATGTCGGTGAAATTCTTCTACTGTTGAAGGGGAAGATCTAAAGCTCCTCTGATTAGCTTGACAACTACTAATTGGTAATTAACGAATTAATTAATGTCCGGCATTGATTTTGCAAATTTGCTTGATCTACCAAATCAAAATACCTAGTACATACCTATATCTTCAAAATGAATTTGCTAAAACCCATTTTCATAATCACATAGGTAACTGCATGTGGTAACTAGCATGTGAATTGAACCATACAAGTACAGTAAGATGGTAACAACGTAACATAATACTCCTCTTAAAAATTGCATAAACACAAACTAAAATATTTGTAGATAATGACGTGGTAGAATATCTCTAATGAAATGGTATGGTAAACGTATATAAAGTAATAATTAATTAAATTACGTAATATATTATAAAAGCGATACATATTATGTACAGTACGATAACGATATATATATTTCGAATGATGTATATTTTTTCAACAAGGTCTCCAGTGATATGCAAGCTCTTCCTATTTCAATCAATTATTTGTGTGTTGGGAAACAATCATCTCCCCTATGTATACATTGTTCGTCTCCCACATAGGCAAACCCAAGACTTCGGGCAACTTCAAGTCTATGTCGAATAGACCATGGAGATATACTTTCAAAGCTTCCAGATCATTTCTCATTGACCTACTCTTATGTACAAAATTTGTAGCCAAGTTTACGTTTTGTTTTCTGGAAAACTGGATAAATGGTACCTACTTACTACCTAGGGTTTGGATTTGACAACAATATTTTTTTTAACACTTCACGACATGGTAGGTAGGTATTCCGTAATTTGAAATTTTTGAGTTTCAATCATTGATTTGAAATAGTGAATTGTGACATCGTTTTGATTTTGATCTCAAGTTTTTTAAATGGTTCACGGCAGTTTAGTTTTTGACTAAATACCTAATACCTATTAGACAGCTTGTTACATCAGCTCTCTTTCTTTTGCCCTGACACAACAGTTCATTGTGTGTCAATTCTGTTGCTTCTAGCCTAGCTTGTATTCAAAAAGTTGGTTAACGTACTTCGTTAAGAAGAGTATTATTTAAATTTCAATATTATTTTAATTTTATGTCAAAATTTTATCCTTTACACTGATTTAGCAAAATCCGTATCATCTAATAGACGAATTCTGTTCAATCCATCAACAGTGTGATTGATGATGTGCTGGATGGAGTCTGTCCTCAGTTGAAGAGTTATTTTCTTCTGGGAAGGAGATTTCTATTACATTTATTTGGTCAAATAGTTGGGTAAATCATATGTTCGTTTGAACCGAGTCACTTTTTTAGTCATAGTTCAGACTTAAATAGTTGGTATGAGAGATAGATAATTATAATGTTATCTATTATATTATGTGTATTAAATTAATTTGAAAAATGTTGGACATCTGAATTGGTCATGGAAATTTTCGTGTCTTGAAGTATATCTCCATGAAACGGCATTGTGCCGAGCATCGTGTCGTGTAGGTATTTTCTACGGTGCAATGATCAGTAGGTTAGATTCAATCCTATACTTGTTGGTGTTAGACTATTCTTTATTTCATTTGCCTCCTCAACTTGTCGTGCAATTACGAACCTTGTCCCCGTGTTTTGCTTAAGCGTTAAGAAAGATTCCCGCAAGGTATGGAAGACTACTTCTTAGATAAGATCATCATTCTAAAACAATGAACTAAAAAATACAGCAATATGAAAACAAAATGTGTATATCGATGTTTACCAAGAAATATGGATCTAGTGTTAGATACTGTGTAGGTATTTATGCGCTATCTTTTATTTTTAGGTGATAACGAGATTAAGTATACTTGTAATATACTAATAATATTGGGGTAGGTAATGGTAGAGAATCTTCTGTGCCAAATTGTTGATTCCTTATTAGTCTACTCAAAATTAAATCGCTTCCCTGTTGGTCGATTTGTTAAAAATGGAATTTCCGCTGCAGAATTTATGCTTCCTGTGCTTCTTATTGGCGCTCAACTGTTTTGCTTCCTCCCTTCCTAGAGAAATTAGCAAATTTTACTCAATCCGATTTTGGATTGTTGACTTCCTTTTATCGCTCGTTTACTATTGTATGTTTTCAACTAGCCAGTCGTGTAAGTCCTCCCTTAGCTCGACAGATGTGTTCTCTAGATGTCTTCCATTTCATAAACCGCGGCGGTTCCCCGGCGTAGCTCCCATACAACGATCACAAAGGAAAGATAAACATTGTGCACCATTTTCACAAACCGCTGCTATTCCCCTACCTACCTACTTAGCTCCTCGACAACGATCCTAAAGAAATAATACAACGTCTTGAGCCATTGCGCACTATTTGCCATGGCTGAGGTCTGCACGAAAGTGCCACTCCACTCGCAATGTTCGGAACAATCGGCCCCAAACGCCTTCGTGGTAATTTCTAGCGAGTGTGCGAGCGTTCCTGGGTACTGCAGTGCAAATTCTGGTTTAATTCTAAATTGAAATTATTGCTTCACCTAATAAGTGGGTTATTCAATAAGATAACAAATAATTCTATGGAACTTCAATAGCAATCTTTCAAGTGCCAATATTTCTAATGATATTGTTTCAATTGAGAATAAGCCTGTTATGCATTCACTATTTACTAGCAACATTAATATATTTAGAAACTATTGTTATTTTGTACTATTTGTCAAATTTATTAGAAACTACTTTCCCGTTTTGAAATATATTTATAATAAATGTAAGTAATTAAATAATGTAGGCCACGATGTACAAAATGATGGCATACCGCAAAATATAATAATAGTATTTCGAATGGACATCACTGTTATCCAGAGCAATAACATTTTTTAAATCATGGTTTGATGTGCGTTTAATTGAATCATAGTTATTAATTTGCAATCATTTATCTAGCTTATACATGTAGATCACAATTAATTGCAAGTGAAGAAATTGGAACATTTTAAGGTGATAATTGCAATTTTATTTATATTATATTATATAATAATATATTAATTATTAATTATAATGAGAATCATACTTATTTGTGGTGATTATTGGGTTGGTTTTTGAGTTCTAGCTTTGTATAGATGTACATATCAAAGCTATAGTTGAAAGTGAGTGAAAATAAAAGTTTAAATTAAATTTATAAAATTGAAAAATCAATCTTTATCCATTCCATATCCAAAATCACTTCTTATTCGATAATAAGTGCTCAAAATCCCTAGAATTCAAATGATCACTGTCATAAGGTCGCTGTCTTGTAGTCCTAAGGTCTAGGAGTTGTTATTTTATGAAAATTATTAACAGCTATAAATGCACTTACTCTTCAAAGTTCACAATACTAAGAACGAGGAACTATCACCTTTGAATATATAATCCTTACGAAAGCTGTCGTGTTTAAATAAAAGCAGAGTGAAAAGCACCTCTTTCGTTGGCTGCAGCTGTCATGACCTTACCGCCTCCCATTCCGTCATGATCGAAAAAAGCGGAGAGTATCATACATTTCACAAGGAATTTGCAACGGCGAAAAAACTGTTTTCTATAATGGAATTCCTATTTACCACGCTAATTTTTTGCTATTTTTCTGGCACTACCTCCACCTCACCTCATAGCAACAGAGGCGCAAAGAAAATCCACATTTCCGAGGTGTATTTGTTTTATTGGCGATTGTATTTTGGCTTTTGCCCTCAGGGGCTGAAAGGTCCTTGTAAAACGGAGATTTGTACCGGACAGTTTTGAAACACCCGCGTTGCGAAGTCTTGCGCTCGGTTATGCAGTTCGACAATAGATGGCGGTAGCGTTCCAATCTGTAGCATTCACTGTAAATGTCGCCCACTAATCTTCAACCAATCGCAAAGCTAGCCACCAACATCTTGTCCAATGGGAAGAGAAACGTGAGACTGAGACATTCTTAACTTGTTACTGAAGCAAGTGCATCATGGCCTCTCCACAGTGATTTGTTTTTGTTTATTCGACGTTGTTGTTATCGTGTGAGAGTGTGTGTTATTATTTGTTCTAAGTAAACTCACTACAGACTTCTACACGGACAATGTGTTATTAAGACTCCAGTGTGTTTAAATTCTCCTCAAGAGGATTCTTTCAACTCGGCGACCGAGCAAGGTGAGTTTGGAAAACAAGTTTTTGATGATTCGTTTCAGCGTTTGTCTTGTTTTAGCCACCCTGGGGCTTGCACGAGGTTGATTTATGTGTAGGCGCTAGTCAAGGGTAATATACTTGATTGGGTCTTCTTTATTCGTTCATTGACAAGAGTGAGAAAGAAACAGCCGGCTTCAATTGTAGACTATTGCAACATAAATAGGAGCACGTGGATTATTGTTTACATTCTATGTTTCATCGACTGCTCTGTCTCAAAATATCAAATAATTCTATCGGTCTGGTGACTAAATATTCGTGACTATTAAGATATTTTCGAATCAAAATTATTTCAATTACTAATCATTCAAAACGTTAGCTATTTTGCGATCGTTTTCCTGACCCTCTTAGAATTAAGTGTTATTCCTAAATCACCCTCCGAACTTTGTGCTCCCCCTGTGTTTGTGTGACCTAATGTCTGCAATCTGTCAGAATACGCACGTGCTGTACTTGTTGCGCTGATCATGCGCACAAATCGCATCACTTGGTGCCGATGTGAGACACTGTTACGTTGACACTGACAGCAAGTACACTCATCAACACATGTGGAAGAATTCATCTTTTTCAACAAGTCTAATTCCATTCTAGGCTCATTAAAACTTGGTTCTTTCGTCGGAAGAAAGGGGAGGGTAAAATGTTTTCATCTCTTCACCCTCATTAGCGTGGTTAACTCGATTAATTAATGGACCTCGCCGCCTATAAGTGTAGTAAACTATTCCAATTAAAGTAAGGTAAAATAAACAGAATAAAGCAATTAACACAACACTTGATAGATGGTTGTTAATATTTTGTCTGTATGTGACCTGTCGAGATCGACCTCAAGGTGTGTGAATCGAGACAAAATCAGATGCGATGAGCCGACCACCAAACTCGTGATTCACCCAAAACCACTCGCCCACGTCATAAACTTCAAGTTATATATTTAACTACCCACGGCATCGTATAGAATATAATTCTTTACCGATGGGCATAATAATAAAAGAATAGAAAAATACCATAGCACACTTCGAATGCAGGTTTTACTTCTATAAGATTTTGCTCCGGCGATCTCTTGTGCATTGAATTACACCGCACCACGATGTGACGTCAGTTCCAAGGAATGTAGATTCTTCAACCTGTTCTCCATTGGTGTTTTTAGACGAGTTTTGCCGGGGATTTTATTACTGGACAATAAGTGTCTAATAAATCGTAATTAGCGGGATCTGGTGATATCATGTCGTTCTTTATTCATCGCTTGGCTTATGGTTCAACTTTGGCAAGATGCCTTCGGACTGGGGATGGAAAAAGTGTTCATAAGAAACTACAAAATTAAATTTATTTATTTGATATTCAATAATTCAATACGACATCTAGATAATATTTATGTATGGTTTACCTCTGTACCTAAGCATTGACTTTCCCTCTAATATAACAAAATATAGTACCTACGCCCAGATTTAACGATCAGTAGTCTACATCCAGGCATTAGTGTAAAGTTGAAGACTAGGGTAATAATACAGTTTTCTCTCGAATTGATGAGATATAAAACTGTAGCTCGTATTAAAAGGGAATAGAATCTACATACAAATCTGATTTATCTTGCAGATCGTCAAAAGTTTTTATCGAAGCGAAAAAAATAGCTCATAGATTTCTAGTGGTTCTAAGAAACCACATGATGACAACTTAAAAGATGTTAAAAATCGTATTTTGATAGGTATCCCAAAAAATTGAGATATTCGTAGGTACATAGTCTACAGATTTCAATATCTACTCGAAAGTCGAATTGTAATTTTTCTCTTCCAAGACTGGTGGTGGCTTTTACCACAGCCTTCGCTTCTACCCATCTTCTACCCTTCCGCGATTACAAAAGCCCCCCCCCCCCCACTCCCCCGATTTACTGCACCTCATTTCTTCTGACCGTTTCAAAAGGACGAATCTCAAAATGAAAAGATGGACATATTTACGTCCATTTGTTGAAAAACCCTTTCATCGTAAAAACCAGTCGTTGTAAAAGTGCCCTCATTTGAGATTTATATTTTGTCATCGCTGACGGTTCCTTTCAAACAATTTGGCAGTCCATTGGGCTAATTTGTGGGGATTTGCTGGTGCATGTTGTCAACAAAGGTTCGAGCGGAAAGAATGGTTCGAGATCCATGGCGATTGCAGGTGAAGAGAACAACACAGCATCCGAGTTGGGTCCAGAGGCTCGTTTCAACTCAAACAAATCTTCAAACGTCGATGTTGATGACCAGGAAAAGAAATAAGGAATATCTCCATGATTATTTTAAAATTTCGTTTTAGATTGGTACTACCTCTGTTGTTTTGGACTAGCAATTTGAATAGATACTTGCAATGTCTAAAATGTCTAAAATCAATTCTAAACAATCAAATCGTTAAAAATCTGTGGCTCAAAAGGCAAAACAATGAGTTTCAGAAAAATCGTAAATTTACGTTCACGGATTCGAGTTGTTTTTCATCCTGGAGACCTGGGTTCCAATCCCCGCCATGGGATATTCAAACTTTTAAAGACAAGATGCAAGAGAGGCGGTTCTCATCTCTGAGAATAAAAGGTTCTCTGTGACCAACTAAACTAATTCCAATGACAAAATGGTAACAATATTTGGGCCGTTTTAGAAAACAAAAATGAAGTTTGGAAATAAGTTATGCGAGCACTGCTCCGAAGTGTTGCAGTAGCCAACACTTTAAATCCTGCTGAGCTAAAATATTTTTCATATGGTTCAAAAGTTACGACGCTGTAAATAACTACATATCTCCAGAATTCCTTGAGAGTAGCGGTGACTGGAGAGAGACAAATGCCGGGATGGTTCCCCACTAATGGAGCTCCACAGATGCTGCACTACCAATACGTCGACGAATCTATAAACACTATTAAAGCGGCGACGCTCCCCGTATAACACTTTGATAGCCCCGCTGCAGGGCAAGGCAGAGTCGAGTGAAGACATAACTTACAAGTTACAACCCGGCGTCGCGGCCAAAATACTTCACTTCACTTTTATTCACTCTCGTAAACTCTGCGGAGGTTAATTTAGTGTGTGGTTCGCATAATTCTTCGGCCAAGAGCGAAGTGTGGAGTTCGCACATGATCTTGTGTGGGCTGGATGGATGGATCAAGACTGCACATGTCTAGTGTTGGGATTTTTCATGAAATTTTGTGTGTGAATTTTTTCATGAAATTTTGTGTGTGAAAATTTTCATGAAAATTTTCAATGTTTTAAATCCTGAGGCAGGTAATTTTTTTTTATTATTATTATTTTTCTTGTAGGCGTACCGACATTTTTAAACGTATTTCTATCACGCATTTAATAATGTAATACACCTCCATTAATACTTAACAAAATAAAAAAAATAGAAAATACATGCTGAAAGGTCCTCTGTAAATGAGTATTTTCATTTACACGAGTCTTATAAAAAAATTCAAATTTTCATTTGATTTTTTTTTTGATTTTTTTTTTTATGAAAATTTTTATGAAAATTTTGAAGTTCCATCACTATGTTTGTCTACTTGGGAGTTGGGACGATTGGCTTGGGACATCGTATCATCGTGTGTGGATGATTGGCCACTTCATCATCTATGATCAGTCAATGAGGAAGGGTGGATCTCTGAAAGTAAATTGTTCGTGCTCCTCGGTTTGGTTTCCAAGAAAAGTGTATCCAGAGGTGAACACATTTCACTGAAATGATAAGAAGGGATACGAAGTGGAAAATATCTGGTTGAATCGGAACTCGAACCCGGGAGCTCTAACTTGCGGGGAGAGCTCTACCGACTGAGCTGCCCGGCAAGAGCTGGAGCTCTATCATCGAGAGGCGCTCTAAGAGTGATAGATCCCGGGTTCGAACTCCGGCTGCGGAGATCTTCGTACATATTTCCGTATCATCCTGACTCCACTGGAAGATTTACATAAACACCAGATTCATTCCAAAGAAATGTTCGAAAACTTATCGCAATAATCAGTTGTGATTTTGAAGTAAAACGATGCATTTCCTATTTATTCAAAAAAAAAATAGGTTCCACGCGATGTTTCTATTCTGGTCTGAAATATATATTTTTTTTGTTTCTTAAAAATGAATTATTCTTATACCCCTAATTCTAATAAATTTAATAGGTAGCTATTTTGTGAAATGCGTTAAATTATGTCTGGAAATTTCGTCTCTGGAATAAGACTGGCGTTAGAAGAATCCTCGGCGGAATCCCAATTTTGCATGAATTGTTGAATGGAGCCCGCCCGCTAAATCTAACTCGCGATGAGGCGAAATGGTCCATGGTCTCGGCATCCATCAGCATCCTTGCACTTCGGTGATAACATCTGAGAGCCGTGACACTGATGGGCTCACGTCTGCGATCACCTCCCGAGCATCGGCAGGAATGCAGCCAGAATCCCGAGTGCATCATCACTCCATGCTTCAAGCCCTCAGTTTCATTTGCCTTGTCATCCATTTACGAGATTTCTTTAGAGATGTATTTTTTCGGCATATTTCTCTGTTGGAATGAGTGTGTGGTGATAGGAACTCTCGAATTAGTGGCACTTAGATGCCGTGTGGACGACGACGACTGTTGGCATTGCAGGTGAATAACCCAACACTCTGCAACGCGGACGTGAGAGAATTTATGTCTTCACTGACACTGAGGGAAATTATTTGTCAAATAAAATATCTTCTTACGACGAATTACAATGATCGTTTATCATCAATAAGTAGACTCGAGTCTGTTGGTAGGTACATGGATTTTAGAATGGATTAAACTCAAGAGTAAAGTTCTATTGTTGAAGAATTCTACTTGAGAAGGATGACAGATGGTGACTACCTAATGTATGAAAAGTAAAACCGCAGTTATCTTATTCTTCCAAAATTATCTTCTCAGAAGCATTCATCTTCAAACGATACTATTCTGTCCTGTAATTCGCAGTAAATTCTTGACATGATGTTAGGAATGCGAATATTACAGCAAATCGGCGAAATGTCTTGGCTTCCTGTTGAATAATGTTTTTTCTGAATGGAAAGGAATGTTCAAGTTGTAAACTCATGCTGCAGTCGATGTCGAGTCTGAAATGCTCCTGGTCCTCATTGTGAGTGGCTGTGCAACAAGCTTCGAGTCTGTTGCTCCCCATGAGACTCTTACAATTCCGCGAGCTTTACACAGATTTCCCATTCAAAACAGATTTCCGAGCAGAATTCCTGCCGACATCTGGCTCGCCTCCTTTCAATGGCGATTAAGTATTGTTGTCAAATATTTATCCAATAGCTCTCAACAATCCGCCCGTTTTCGATCATGCATGAAATCACCGATCAAGAATGACCACTAAAGAGTCTCCAGGTTGACCGAAATTAGGTCAGACGGGCCGACATATCCGAAATTCATCCTGTCTTTTTTTATAGACGTTCCAAAAAAAAATATTCTCTGTCTGAATCCAATTTAACGGTTGACTTATTTTTATCTCTGCACGCCTATAAAGTGTTGTCTTGTTTTGTGTGCTGTGTGTTTGGTATTCAGTGGAATATGCCGCCGATCTTTTGTTCTCTCTCTCTCTCTCTCACTCTCTGAACCAACCCCTGGTTCTCTCATGGCGGATGGGCCCCTGTGTTGCCTGTCAAACCGACACAATCTTCTTCACAGGGGTGTAGAAAAGTCCACACTCTCTTCAAAGCAACAGCACTGTGAGTGTGAACTAAACATGAAGAGCGAGAAATTGTTTAATTTTACGAATAGGTACGTTAGTAAAGTGTAAAAGCCGATCAAATTACTGTTTGACACAATACACACAACAATACACAATTTTTTCTGTTCTTAAATTCAAACCAACTTTGTAAGGGGGAGTCAGATTTGCTAATCATCAGAACTTGACTTGCTCACAGAGACATAGTAACTTGACCTAAAATGTAAAAAAATCTCAGTATCAATAAAACAACTCATAAAGTAACAATTTTATTTTTTGTAAAGAAAAATTTGAATTTTGGCGCCGCTTCTTCGTCTTGTCGAAAATGTATCCCAATTTAAATTTTCTGATCGATAAAGTTCGTTCACATTAAGAATATTTCTGACGTTTCGTCGTTCATATCGTTCATTGGTCGTTCACTATCACTTGAACACTGCCCTGTCAATGGCAAGACTTTCTTCTTTGTATTATTGAAATTGTATAAATTATGTCAAATACACCTTTTTTAATAACTAGTAAATATTTTAAACATTCAATAGAATTGATTTATTTTTATCTCCAGTCGTATTATACACATATTTTGATTATTATATTGATATTTACATGTTTAGGTACCTATACGTTCACTTGACTACGGTAGTACACGGCCGCCATTACGGCTTGATATTCTAAACGTGAATGAACTTTAGCAGACTACTAAATTTCAGTTTTTACCAAATCCAATATGCACTAATGATTTAGTGTCTAAAGTACCTACTATTTGCCCACCCCTCGCCTGATAAGTTGGAAACTGTTCCCATTTCCAACACCCTGTCGTGCCACAGGAGCGGCGTATCAACCACGCTGCAAACATCTACCTGTGGAACCTGTTGCCGCGGCCACGGAATCCACCTTGCCTCCTCGTCGAATATCTTCCACTGGACCGGGGCAATATCTCACCGGCTGTCAGCGGTCATCCGGCCGGTGTTAGCTCGCTCGTTAGGCGGGAATTAAATCATTCCGTACCACGGATCTCGCTCGCTTAGTGCTAATTCACGGATTTCGAATGTCGACAGGGGCTCGGTCGCATGGAGATAAATCCGGATTATGTTACGGAATTGATGACGTTGCATTCGGAATTCAGGGCGATTTTGTTCACTTTCTTGATTCGGAGTTATGAACCAGCGAACTACAAATTATGGGCATTTATTTCTGGGCGTCGCATCGGTAAATTGTACACTTGGCCAAACAAAAATTGAACGTTCAATAAATCTGATAGGCTGATAAATGTAAGATCGCACCATCAGAAGTAATAATAATAATAATAATAATAATGTAATTTATTGAGCACATAAAATAGGTACACAATTGGTCTGTATTCAACAATCGAGTCGTTGATCTTCCATACATCCATCTCTTCTCTTCAGCTGCTTCACCTCTTCACCGTTTACCTATTTCTTCTTAAGTTATTCATAAAAGTCATTATACATATAGTTGTGCTTCAATGTCAGTGGTAATATTGGAAGAACATCCAAGCATTTGCTTTTTTTAGCTGAGGGAAAACCACTGAAAAAACATTCTCAGCAGGATGTGTGTGATCTTTATTGTTGTCTTCCAATGCACATTACTTCTTGTCTTGAATTCTTGTTCTTGAATTAGCGTGAGTTTGTTCTTGACTAGTGTCTTGAATGGTATTAAACTTAATGTCTGCTCTTCCCTAGTTGTTGCATTATACGCTACCGAGGCTGAATATGAAAAACAATTCTTAAATTTTGTACCTCGATGAGTGCCAAAGTCGAGCTTTTCTTTGGACCGCGTATCTCTTCCGTGAATATCTTGTCTTCTTCTTAACTTATCATTCAAATATTTAGGTTCTCCTGTTAACAGTATCTTGTGCGTTGCGCATGTCAAGTGAAGATTCCTTCTTGCTTCCATCTTCAACCAATGAAGTTTCTGAATGTAGGGACTTATACAGTCTAAGCGATCCCATTGTCTCACTCTAGTAGGTGACCTCACATTTCAATGATAATAACAAGCTTTGATTGGTTATGGGACATGACCAGCAGTCATTCAAATATGGTCAACGTTCAATTTTTGTTTGGTCGAGTGTACGTGCAGTGTTATTTTCCGGATATAAATATGAATTGGGTGTTACAAGGTGTTACCCAAATGTATTGATACGGTAAATAAAACTGCATGAAACTGCCAACCATATAATTTTCTGTATTGTTATCCCATGTTCATTCTCAAACTTTACCAATAAAGCAGTATATATATTCTATTCTTACATAATTTTTAAAATTGGTTACTAAAAATCGAAATCTGATGTTAACCTTTACCTATGTAGACTGTCCATTTGGTTCACGAAGAAATTTTGACAATTTCTTACGTCAGGCCAGAAATATTTATCCTCCATCGTTTTTTTACTTGAACACAAATTTATTTTAGTTCATGAATCAAGATGTGATTAATTCCGTCTTGTCTCTTGATTGAGTGGTCGCCATATCGCTCACTCCATCCAGCTCGCCTGTCCGTCAATAAGTTCCACCCGAGACCAATTATAACCGATTCGATTCTGCAACAATAAAAGTGTTGAGTTGGTTTAGAATCTCGTGGCGATGAATTACGATTTCACGTGGTCTCCTGGTTGAGAATGGAGATTTCGTCCCACGCTTGCCCCGGCTTGTGGAGTGGTTTATGACCCGACTCTGCGCTCGAGATCGGTTTACAATCGGAGGAAGGGTTGGTGGTCAGAGCGACGCCGATGCGCAGGACATCGAGGCAGGCGGTGTCCTTCCTTCACCTGCAACACATGTGAAGTGCAGGACACAGCAGGTCCGAGATAAGTCGTAGTAGTATAGCCATGATAAGCGCATCATGCCCAAAGCTTTGAATATTAAATCCTTCCAAAGAGTCTGTGACGTATTCTGACAATCCGTTAGGTAAATAATTTCCGCGTAAATTGAGATTACTTATCTGGTAAAAGTAAATCTACTTCAAAATGTTTTTTTTTTTTTTTTAGTAATTACCTAGACAAACTTTTTAATCCCTCGTTCACAGTCTGTTTTGTTTCTGGAATCTGGCATTTCTGATTAGGAGACACCGTGCTTATAATTTTGAGTTAGCTGCAATTTTTCTAAAAAAAAGAGTAGTACCCTACTATCTTTGAGAGGAGGCGAATAGAAGATAAGCTGTGACTTCATTAATTTGAGTATTGACACGTTTTTAAGTTGCCATAAGTACAGAAAAGCAAACGATCAGATGTATCTACTAAATGTAGCCTTTTTGTGTGTGCAACCGAGGCCATCGTTATAGGCCTCGGTGGAGCGTACTGCTAAAAGAGCTTGAATAAGTTCCAAGTTTAGTGCACAACTTCTATCTGCATTGTTCTGGGTGCTAATGCGTTGAGTGGTGCAATTTATTACCACACGGCATGAAACCAGCCTGTAACTGACGCGTCTTCTCTCACGTCAAACACTTCTTCGCGCACTTTATAGTCGCAACAAGAAGAGTTCTGATGCTGGCTGCACTAAGTGTCAGAAGATGAAGGGTTGCAGCGAGTGCAGTCGGAATGCGAGGATGCAGTTTGATGCACCGCCTCTCCCAAGTCTTTGTTCTCGACAGCGTGGTCGCAGGGAGTCATTCATTGCGAACTGCATTCTCGGCGCGGTGCAGCAAGACGATCTGTCGGTCCATACTAGTGCAGGAATCAGAGGAAAAAGACAGAAAATAGTACAAGATGAGAGACCGTGAGAAATTGGGTCGATGTAAGACTTATTTTCGTCTAGATCATAAAACTTAGTTTCGCAGAATCCATACTCTCTGTACCACAAGAGAAAGGAAATAGATTGTTCACAAAACGGTTCAGTTTCTTGAGAGAAGTGTGAGTTTTCCACAATTTTTTAGAAGTAAAGTTCAATTTATTGTCAGGGAAACTCAATTGGTTGAGTTTTTTTGCCTCTGTGGACATCAAAAAGTTATGAAAACGCATATATCTCAAGAAATTGAGCCTTTTTATGGATTCTATTCCCCTACTGTCGTGGTAGCATTCCGTAAAAGCGGCCAAGTAATTTCTTTCTCCGGTAATTTCATTGACTTTTTGTCGGCGGCTCGTACCTGGAGAACCTACTTGAAAACCTTCGCACGCCGCTTAGCAGATAAATCCAGACGACAGATGTCTCTTTTTCATGTATAAATCCGAGTCCACGGTTGGGTCAGGTTTAATTTGTGCAGAAATATGATATGCCGTTGATTTTGTCTCGCGAAACTTGATATTTTCGCTGCAACATGCCGTCAGCAAGTGCAACGTGAGGTGTACAACACACGGCTTATCGCGTCAGAAAGGCTCGACAGAGAAAGATTGTCAAAGAGGGCTCAACAAAGAAAGATCTTCAAAGAAAGCTCGTCAATTAGAGCTTCTCTGTTCGCTTTGAATCGTTCCTTTATTTAGTTATTTTAGTTATTATTTTAAGTTTTTGAATGACGATGGATGAATGATTATGATGAGAGAGAGAAGTTGATGAAGAATATACGGTAGGAAAGAGGTGGTCGTGCCCTATTGTACAACCTCTGCATTTGCCTCTCGACGACAGTAACGACGAAAAGATGGACGTATACAGTCACGGAAATATATTCGGTAAACCCTCCTCTCGCCCCCCACCACATTCAAACAACTTTGCCAGTGTTACGGGTCGAGGGGGAGGAGCCTAAACTAACGTAAATACATGGAAAGGGAGAAGGAGCGTTTACCGAATATATTTCCGTGACTATACCTTGGACCCGAACCTGTGCCCTGCGGTGTGCATGTGGACATTGACATTGTTGTGTAATGCTCGGTGCATCCGCGTATCACGTGACGTGATGGACATACTCCCCGGCTGTACACGCGGTGTGTCTCGTCAAAGCGGCTGGTCTTTGCGTTTCGGTGATTCCGTTCTGATCTCCGCGGATTCGACATAGCGCCGCGGTGTATGCAAGCAAGGCGAGCGGCACAAATCACCCGCTCCGATCCGATCCATTGAACCTCGTCCCAGACCATTGTGTGTTAGTGCAGCGTCATAGGACACTTGATGACAACAAACATCAGGGGCTTCGTTCCAACGTTATATTCATCGAATTACATGCTGCTTTATTGATTTTTTACTGGTGTTTTAACGTCGCACTGTTCTACAACTAGAGGCGAATGGCGACGGTTGCATATATTGGGGGGGTTAACGCAGGGTTTCCACAGGCGACTTTTTGCTACTTAATTGCTACTTATTTTTGCTATGCTACTTAATTCCTACTTTTATTGCTAAAAATCTCAAAAAGACACTTAAATGCTACTTTTTTTGGCAATTGTTTAGGTCAAACATTCATATTTATAGTTTTTTAATATCACGCCTATTTGTTTTGTGTTGGTACACTGTTATTGCGTTCCTAACTTTGGTTTGTCTTAGTAGTCGGTAGAACAGCAATGGTTTTCGTGCCTCCTCTGTGGTCCCCAATTGTTGCCTCAGCTTCTTTGAAAAACCTGCCATTTTCCTTGATTCCACATTTGTCACATTCTGTAAAATTCTATTTTATGGAACCTTATTCAACAAAAATGCCACTTTTATGCTACTTTTTTTCATTGAAATTGCTACTTTTTTGCCACTTATTTTCATCAAAAATGCTACTTTTGCTACTTTTTTTGACACCATTCTGGAGTGGACACCCTGTTAACGTCGCACTGTTCTGCAGCGTGGCTAATGGCGACGGATGGTTATTATAAGAAAGACTGTCACCCCTCGAACTGCGGGACAACCGGAGAGCAAGTACAGAGTGTCAATTCTTGAGCCAATCTGCTCCGTCACGAATTCTCGTAATTACAAAATATTAACTGATGGAGCGCAAAAACATAAATGAGGCCCCATTCTCCCAAATTAAAATTTATTACATCGTGCATTTCATAATTTCCTCTAAACTCGCTTCTCAGCCACGACAGGTAGTAACATTATGTATAATAAATTGTCCTGATTCCTGGAATATTGGCCGCGTATGAGCGCAGAGATAAGCCGGCTCAGGCCGCAACAGGTGGCTGGCCACACCGCAACTTGTTCTGTCAAATGTAGAAATAATTCCGCGCTCATGAGAACACCGGCGTGTAATTCATTTGCAAGGCGCAGTGTTCGGTTTCACTTGGACTCTGTGTTTCGCGCTTCCGCGTCGTTTACCCGCACGACAGCCGATCGGAAAATTGAAACCCGTCCGTGGCATTTATTAATTCCAACCCGCCTTAATCGAAATGACACAGTAGGTCTCTGATACACACAGGCAAAGATATGGATGCCATTAATTTGATGAATTTATGAATATCAAATCCAACACCTGCTTAATAAAGAACCTTGTCTAGTGGGCAGCTGTATGAGTGAGAAAGGTAGAGGAGGAGGATAAAAAACGTCTAACTAAATAATAAGAGCGGGCCGGTATAAAAAAGCGTGGATTAATTATCGAGTCCACGGAAGCGACGGAGGCACGCAGAGTCGTGGTCCTGGTACTGGATGATGGGCTGGGATATCATTAGAGGTGGGTTATGATTACTGCGTCCCGCGTTACAGATGTCGGGAGGCTTCTTCTTGTAGTGGGAGACACGCGATTGTCTGGGAGACAGAGGAAACTACGCGAAGTTGCTCGATAGGGCGGCTTCCATGAGCAATGTCATAGGTCGAGCCCCAGTCTTGCCAGACTCCCTACCTTGTAGGCTGTAGCTTGTTCAGTGGCTATATAGTAGCTTGTCAATGTCATTGATGGGGATATGATTTGACCGGACAAACTTCAATTACTAATCAAATCCTGATGATTAGGCTGATCGTGGCAATTAAAAACATGAACACCCCCTAGAATTAAGTTTTTGTTCGGCACTAAGTTTTTGTTCAAGGGTGCACTGTACACAAAGACGAAATTATTCCCTATTCGCAACATTTTCTACCACCCCCTCAGTAAACGGGGAGGAATTCTCCTTTTATACACCATTTGTGTCAGTTTCCCGACATGACCAGGTTTATAGACAATCAATTGACCATGACGTAAATAGACCGCGGAATATCACTGATAAAATAAATGTGTATTTTGGCTGTTTTGCGTCGTATCCCAAGATGATACGGTGGGATGGGTGCAGCTTATAAACGATTCGCTGTGAATGTGTTAACTGGTAATGATTTCGATCATGCAACTTGGCCCGATGCGGTCTCGCCGGCGCTTGGCTTGGCAGATCGTGTTGGAACACAATGTCCGGCACGCGCGCAATCCATGTCGTCGCGATCCACGACATGATTGCATCACCCACGTGACACACGATCCCCTGACCAGTAGCAGGTACCCTCTTGGTACCCTCCATCCAGCGGGGCAATCATGGGGCGGATCGTGCCAATAATTGATGGATAGTTTTCAAAAAGGTTCGAGATTTCTTCATCTCTTTTCCAGCCCTTTTATTTTTGACTGATGTAATCTTATTTCATAAATAAAATTATAGCGTAAAATTATTTAATTTTAAAAAATGGTGGTCATTATGTAATTTACAGAATGAAGGGATCGTACCCTGAAATTTGTCCCATACTTAACTGCGTTAAATTGGAAGTTATAGCTTCATTATTTTTAGAATCGTTTTAATGTTGAACAGATGTCCACTAACTTATTGATGATATCATAACAATACGTGTTGTATAAAAAAAAACTTTACAAAACAATTTTGTCCATCGCCATTCTCCCAATCACCATCATACTAAATCATCCACGGATTCGAAAGAACCCTGTTTCTTATTGTGCATTGTTGAAGATTGTGAGGATGGATGGTGGGAAGGATTATGTCGTGACCTATTAATAGGGAACCGTCCCAACATTTGCCGCTCGACTGAGGGACAAGACGAAACGATATCAATGGGAAAAGACTCCGGAGCAAGATATATCTGTTGAGTCTCCTAAACAAAACAAAATCTGACAAATAAGTAAGTTTATCGTCCTCTTTGGAGTTTCTCCAATCTCCAGTGGACAAAGATAAATTGGGAGCATTTCATGAAACGTCCCGTATGTTGTTCCATTCCAATTTAAATAGGCGTTGGCCGCATTGGCCAGATAGCAAGTGACATATTTTAGTGGGTGCCATTATCTGAAGTTCCCTCTGAGTACCATTATCTCGGAGCGCCCTGCCTACACTTACCCGCTCTTTGTTGTCGCGGCGCTGGACATGAAACAGGGGGAATAACATTAGCAAGATTTAGGAGCTCACGAAACAATACCACACCTTGCTCGCGCATAATTAATACAGAACATACAGATAGTCCAGAACAAGCGAATACCGGACAAATACCGAATGCGGAAAAGGGGTTTGACTTTTTGTGTTTCAATTTATTTGACTCCTTTCGCGAAATGTACATATTGTTACTCCGAGTTTTTTAAGTTTTTAATAAATCCATGACATCCAGGGTTTAAAAAATAATAATAAAATTGTGCAATGTGACAAATCTGAAATTTAAATCATTTAAAAATGTAAATCTAAAATAGCTTGAATTAAACACACGCGCTCTTTCGGGCTGCTAATGGATGTGGTTGCATTTTGCAGCATTTTATAAGTTGAAGTTGTAGGTAATCTTACAGGCAGCTATCGCACACTTGATCGGTATGTTGCAAACCCGTTCATTTGAATCAACTTTTACGTATTTTGGTCAAGTCAACTTGAAAAACCGAAATCTAGACATTGTTTTGTTTATGCCTTCATCAGGAGCGAGAGACTGTCAAAAACATGATTATTGTAAAAACACTTCTAAGACTATTGTAAAAGAAACACCTGCTAATGGCGACGATGAGTGACACGATGATGAAGATTAAAGTGTGAGAGCAACACTTGGGAACCATCCCAGCCGTCTCAACAACAAGGATGGCCGACCAGGTTACCATGGCAACCACATCCGAGATGAAGAAGGCATCGGATGCAAGGTAGCTGCCGCGCTGGAACATGGCGAGACCGGAATGCGGTCCTCGTCGGTGGCAAGCGGGAGGGGGGGAGGGAATGAAGTTGTCCGAATCGCTAAGCAGATTTATTCGCAACGCCGCCACGATGACAACCTGGTTTCCATTGACCAATGTCGCTGATGCACCGACAAACACCGTCGCCGTCGCGTCCCGTTAGCCGGAGCGCCAATAAACCACTCGCCAGTCTTTGTCTGCGAGACTTACATGCGAGTGTGTGTGCCGAATATGTGTCTGAGTGGACGCGAACACAAATCTCCGAGCAGTATCGATGTAATGTTATGTAGTGGAGCGAAGCAGGGGTATTGTTTCGGTTTTCAATCGGGCCGCAAATGATATGGGCATTGGGTGGAAGCGTGGTGGCTTTTTCACGTGCAGTTTTTAGATAACATACATTTTGTTACCATAAAACTTTCATATAATAGTGACAATGTTATCTTTGCTCGTTATCATGTTGAGCTTTTACACTTTTTTGGCGTTACAAAATTGTTGTACTTGCAACTGGTGAATGAATGTCATCACTAGATTGTGAATTCTTTAGCATTCTTAGGTACTACTCTATCAAATGACGTGAACTGGAATCGAAAATGGCTAAGAAATAATTATTTCCTAGTGAGAAAATAGATTTTTTGTGAAATCTGATTTTGTTCGTCAAATTTCTTCTTTCCGCATTGATAATATACATATTTTTGTTATGTAAATAGTTTCTGCATAATGAATCTACCTCCTTCTGCATCTCATTTTATTAGATTTCGATCCATCATGCCAGTGGCGTGCCGACCTATCTAAATTTGGTGCAATTGCACAGTCATTTTTTGGGGGTGCCCTTTTTGTAGGTCCCCTTGCGGGGACCACCCACCATGAGACACATTTTATAATGTAACAGTGATACATTCTCAAGTATCTCATGTATCACACAAACATGCACAAACGTGGTGATAAGGGTGATTACGTCTTATTTCACCAGCAAAGAGTAATATTATAGTTGCATTGTAAAAAGGTATCTATAAAGGAAAGGGAACAAAAGATTTCTATCAAGAAATTTATGCAGTAAACATGTCAATTTGTGCTAATGCTTGATACATTTTGGGGATCGAGTATGACTAGGTGGTTGGGTGGTTACAAAAACTGGTTGATGGATGGATACTAAAATACTTGTGAAACAATATTCAAATGAACTATTTTCAGTACTTTTTGAAATGATTTGATGAACCATAAAAACAGAATAGCTGTTAGAGAATCACATTCTATTTTATTTCATGCTCCTGCATGCTGTATCGAAAATAGTAATGTATTATCAGCAAATAAGCATCGAAAATATAAATATCGCTGCGATACATTTCCATCATGTACCATAAAATCATTTTAAACCACTCCTTGGGTAGCCTAAAACAAAAAATATTCGCTGCGCGGCATTTGTACCTATGTGATTTTATTACCAAAATATAAGTTAATGACTTTTCTGTTTTCATTCACAATTATACGGTAGGTCCTACCTGTAAAATAATTTTAAACGCTTGCTAATGTAGTTGAAAACCAAAAAAATAGCTGCCCGGCATTTTAATGCTTTTTTTTATATGATTGACTTTTCTGTTTTCTCTCAAAAATATATAGAACATGTACTATATATTTTTGAGAGAAAACAGAAAAAACAGAAATTATTTTACATGTATGTAAAATAATTTTAAGCCCGTTTCAATGTAGCCGAAAACAAAAAGTTTCGCTGCGCGGCTATTTTATGTGTGATTTTATTGCTAATGTCAAATCATTTTTAACCCGTCCTAAGGTACAAAAATCCAAAAAATTCGCTGCGCGGCATTATTATATGTGATTATTTTTTTAATAGACATTTTTTGGTCACTTTCAAATATATAAAGGTTACCTATAAAATCATTTTAAACCCGCTCTAATGTTGCCAAATTCCAAAAAAAATCGCTGCTCGGCTTTTTTATGCATAATCTGATCACTTATATTTTAAGCCCGTCCTGGGTACCCGAAATCCAAAAAATTCTCTGCGCCGCATTTTTATGTGTTTTTTATTTTATCAATTAATCACATTTTTATTTTATTTCAAAAATCTAGTTCCAGTAGAATCATTTTAAACCCCGTTCTTATGTAGCCAAAAACAAAAAGTTTCGCTGCGCGGCTATTTTATGTGGGATTTCATTGCTAATGTAAAATCATTTTAAAACTGTCCTAAGGTAGCCAAAAAACAAAAAATTCGCTGCGTGGCATTTTTATGTGTATTTATATATTTTAAAATTAATTATAGCCTTTTTTGTTTTCTTTAAAAAATATAGGTATAGTACTTATCTATAAAATCATTTTAAACCCGCTCTAATGTAGCCAAAATCGAAAAGTTTCGCTGCGCGGCTATTTTATGTGTGATTTTATTGCTATTGTAAAATTTGTTTAAACCCGTCCTAAGGTAGCCAAAAACCAAAAAATCGCTGCGCAGCATTTTTATGTGTGCTTTTTTCAAATGAATTATCGACTTTTTTGTTTTCTTTTAAAAATATAGTACCTATACCTGTCAACTCATTTTAAACCCGTTCTAATGAAGCTAAAAACAAAAAAATCGCTGTGCGGTTTTTTGTGTATTTTTTATTGCTAATATAAATGACCAGTGGGGGTGGGTGGGTATACTCGCCAATGAATTTGCACAGTCCTCAAGATAGGTTCGGCACGCCACTGCATCATGCCCTTCATTTCCCACTTTCCACCACCAAACTATTTTTATTTTATTTTCAAGTTTTTGTGTGACTTAGTTTTGAGGCAACCATGTTGTCTTTATGTTCCAAGGTATTATTTGATCATGTATAAAGTGATGCTGCGCTCGGAACAATGCAATGCGCTGACCGAGATGAATGGCGGGGACGTGTGATCGACTGGCTGTGGTCCACGTCGAGAAGATCGCACACAATGCGCTGTGTTGACACTGGGGAGATTAGAGGATCTCGCTGCTTACACAACACATCACTAGAAGTAAAGATATTTATACAACTCCTGCCAATGTTGACGACGATACAACATGCGGGGCAGAATTGCGCCCCGTTGTATGAAGCGTGACCGAAATAGGCGGCGTTCCAGCGACAATATCGTCAGGTAGAGTCGAGCGTGAAATTCAGACAATATTTCACGCGTAGATATTTGAATAACTTCGATAAATCTAGTCAATCTCACAAATTTGATTGATTCGTCCATGGGTTGACAAAATTCGTCTGATTTTTTTCTTCTAAATTATAAGAAACACTGGCATCTAAATCTTTCTCTTGTTCTTTTAGGATTTCATAACCTGTTCATGACACATTAAAAAAATATGATTGTATGCATTTTTCTACACAAAATCTAAATGTAAATTAGGTACTCAAATATTCAGGTATTTTCAGGATCTATGGGCCAAAATATCTTCATCAATATTATTGCAAAACTTATCTATCACTAACGAGCAACTTGTATATTATGTGATATCTAATACATTTTATTTTCATCTAGTAATGAACCTACAGGTGTGTAAAACATGCTACGATGATCGACGTATTCTTCAGTCTGCCTTGATGATTTCGGGCGACTCTGCTTGGAGTTCGTTGCCAAGGTTCCTGGAGGTGCAATTTGCAGTCCGGCTCGGGATTCTGGACGATGGGGTGTTATAATTCTCCTGCTAATGATTGTAATTTCAATCGTCGAGCCACTTTGCCGGTCGGTTTCCTCCTTTGTGCTGCACGTCTTATTATATACCTAGACGAAACCTCTTTTTCTCTATGTATCTAACAATACATATTTCTCTTGCATTCCAAACCAAACTTCTTTTTTTTACCTAATCGCTTCTCTATACTTGAATGGATCTATTTTTTGTGATCAATACGAATCATCGATCATTGAGAGAAAGATGGAACCCGAATTTAAATTCTTGTAACAATAGAATCACTCGTGATGACTTCTTCGAATTAGTTCGTTTGCGAGAAACGGATGGTAATGTTTTTGTGAATGTGTGTTCAGCTCCTCGTCTCTTTGTGGAACAATGCAGTGGATTCGCTACCAAACATGGACATCGGATGGTTAAGATATGCCAACTACATGTGAAAAGCATTAGCACGGGCTTTTACAGGAGCAAACCAGTTGGACAGCTTAATATTTTAATTGAGATGGAATAGAATTGTCAAATTCGTTCTTTTCGTTTCGGATGTTGTACAGTTTTGTACATGAACTCGGTTGTACGGCAACAGTCGGAGGAATTTGGCAAATGTGTACTTACTATTCGAGGCTCTGTCTTGGTATGTGAAATATCCATTCTGCCCAGAATATCGTGTGATTTGGCCACAGTAACATCTAAAAATCGGAGAGCACATTTTCAGGCAAATGTTGACACGTTATACCCAGCTCTCTCTTTTATACACTGAAATTTAAAAATCACTTTTTTTCGCAGTATTTTGGCACTTTGATCATTATTTATTGTAATTTAAAACTACTACTTTAAAGTGAATGAATTGTTGATAAATTGGCAAGAACATTATCTACTAATATTGATGTCGTCAGTTGTAAATTTGTCATTTGGCACATATACCCAATAGTAAACAGATATATTAATTGTAATAGTCTGGTGTTATATATTTTATGTGTGTTTGAGGCGTTTATCCCGTTTCCACAAACGTGAAATATGTTTGATTTCTTCAGATCCGCTTGGGAGACTCCACGTCCCATTGCAATGGGTTATCAATGTCATAAAACATTATCGAACGTTTTAATAGGCTTGCCTTGCCACACATGTTGCAGTGACTCAACCTCCAACATCCTTGACAGTGATCCACCTAAACTCAAACAAAATAAAGATTGTGTGATTTCCAAACTTACAGTAAAATTATGTTTTCTCTTATCCCCGACGATACAGTAAAAATCAAGCTACGCTCATTTGATGACAGCAGTTTAAATAAGATGTTTTCTCAACAAATATAAATAAATCTATTATTTGAACTAATTTATGTCAACATAAGAACCCGTTCCCAATGTAAAGAGTTTTTCATTCATGCTATATAATTGGCCTGACCAATTGGCCTGTTGCTCTGGCAGTCATCGCGAAATAGGCGAACCTACCAATTAGAATGGAATTATTACCGGTGATTAAGATATTTCATTAGATTATTGGTCCTCTCAGCATCAAATAGCATTAAATCGGAAGTCTAGTCATGTTATAAAGAATCGCGATTGTTAAAACTACAATAATAATTTTTTATTTTGTGTTTTATTTTGTTTGTTTTATTTTGTTCATATTTTTTACGTCAAACAACAATACAATGTAAAAAATTAAAAGCATCCACATATCTTGCATTGGTATAGCGAGTATAGTGAGTGAGTACCTACTAGGGATGTCGGCGGGTCCAAAAATCAGGAATCGGGTACCCGTCATAAATACTCGGGTCGGAATCGGGTAATAGAAGCCCCCCCCAAAATTTTTTTTTTTTTTTTTTTTTTTTTTTTGGTGGAGGGTGGCTAGGTAAAGGGGTAGAGGTTTAGGTGAATAAACACGTGGCACTTAGCTGCGTGAGAGGAGAAAATGACCCTCTCTCAGGGCCATCTGTGTGCTAGTCCTTGAAAATAATTTGAGAAAACAGGACAGGACATGATAACATTCTTTGATAACTAACAACTTCAATCATAAGAAAACACGAATTTGTGCACCTTTCTACCCAGGACTCAACTTTTTCACTGTGCTACCATGGAGTTATAAATAGTACACTCCAACTCCATGGTGCTACAGTGTGATTGAAAAAAAAATACAGACGCATTTTTCCCATGCTTCCTACTCCCGACACATGATTTCACCCCTCCTTCCCCATTCCCCTCTCACCCCCCAGAGCAAGCAAGGTCGTTGAGCTTCCCCTTGAGACGCAGCTGATAACTGTGCGTAAACAAATGTATTTAAACTTTACTCTAAAAAAAAAAAAAAATTTTTTTTTTTTTTTTTTTTGTTTTGTTACCCGCGATTATTATTTATTACCCGAGTAATTGATTACCCGGAACCGCCCGGGTACCCGGGTACCCGCCGACATCCCTAGTACCTACTAGAGATTATTTGAAGAAAAACTCGAGTTTACGTCGCCTGCATTAACTTTTTCCAAAGAACGCATTGTAGAATTTGGCACAAGCACGCATAAAAGTAAAATAAACATATTAGAGTATTAATTCAAATGTATCTGCTCTTCCCCCATTTCAACGATAT
This sequence comes from Leuctra nigra, assembly GCA_934045905.1. NCBI lineage: Eukaryota > Metazoa > Arthropoda > Insecta > Plecoptera > Leuctridae > Leuctra > Leuctra nigra. The sequence goes on along the minus strand of OW203767.1, from coordinate 13,726,907 downwards.
TGATACAAGTTTTGAACAGATAAAATGATATACGAAAATAGCTTTCGTAACTTTTCAATGCCAAAAATGCATTGGATGGCAGGCGACTGCAACATTATTTGTTCGACACTTTGAGGAGTTGGCATCTTGGTGCACGTAACCAGTAGCTGTCAACATCAATTTCACATTGTACTGTCATTGTCACTGTTGCACTCTGCTTGCTCACGCTTGTACATCCACCTAAACCTCAACGCCAGAAGAAATCTCCGGATTTATTTGGAGTGCAGCAAGGAGGATTGTAATTTGCCCCGCACGGGAGGGAAGGGGGGGGCACAGACCAGTCACCATTGTGCTCGATGTAAAGCTGGTTTTAATTGAGACCCAAACGGCTGAGTGACATTGCGAAGACAATTCCATTTACAAATTCTTCGGACGTTACGTCAGTACTTCCCCCACTCGTATTTACCTCCAATATGAGCCAGATTGATGGTTCGAGTCTAGAATCTAGCTGGCAAGTTTCTTGCTACTACCAACTCCATTAAATTGACGACTGATTTTTTGCTCACACTTTTGCCAATAAATTACTTGTATAATTTTTTAATCCCCCTCTTCTCTGCCTCTATCTCATTTCAGACGATGCATAGACTTATTATCATGCTACTAAATACAAATGGCAAGGCAAAGTAGTTTCTGACGTGTGATTTAATTGCGCTCTTTGTCGGTACACGATATCGAATCAACCTGCTCGCATTTCATTACCCGTGAGGGGCCCCGTGAAAACGGGCCCCTAAAGATGGCGGGCCGCGTATACCCCGTGAAGCGGCTTCGCACAAAGAAGTATCATTCCGGTCTAATTAGAGTTGAAGTGAAAAAGTCTGCGGTTACAGCAGCTTTTAGTGTCTACCTTTTATCGCTGCTGGATCTCTGGATTAATTCTTAATGAGTTTGAGTAGTGCTGGGTGTGTTTATTGCGCGGGGATCGGATTTCATGCGTGTTGTTCAGGACAGCTGGACTTCAGCTAATGCAGACGTGTTGTGTTGCTGTGTAGATCTACGTGTTCAGCTCAGATAGATACATTTACAGTGGCGAGATCTACGTGTTCAGCTCAGATACAATCATACAACACTGGCGAGATCCAGGCGCGTAGGAAGGGGGGGGGGCCTCCCCACTCGAGCAGGTTGACCCCCATTCTATACAAAATTAAGTTTAGTGTCCATGAATCACTTAAAAATTGTTTAAATATAAATTCTAAAACAAAACGCCTGCGGGGCAAAAATAGGAAGTTATTTGTTGTAATTTGCAGATTAGCATCCCAGAATCGAATTTAAAAGGTTTATATTCGAAAAAATATATTCGAAATTTTAAATATAAAATAATGTAATTATAATAGGTAGGCTATAAAGAGGCATCCTATTTAAATATGGTTATTAATTAGATATTTAAATCCTATAGTAATAATCCGGCGAGTGAACTTGTCCATTTCTATTTCAATTCTATAAAATTGCTTCGTGCAGTTCAAGAAACTGAATATTTTTATAATTTCCCGGTGCTGTTACTTTATAATAATAAAGATATCTGACATATTTTACGTCCCATAAACAGAATATACGTCGACGTTTTTACATCTTCTGTTATGTAGCATGCGTGATTACAATGAAAATGCCGAGCTATGTGCATTAGATGCGAGATGACGGAGTAATGAGCATGCATTTGTTGACGGGATTGTGGAGGACGGTAACGACTGTTCATCATAGCAAGTGGATGCTGGAGACTCGGATTCGCCACGGTCATCTTGTAACAGAGGAATGCGTGGCGGATTTCACTCGTTTTTGTCATCATTTATCACTTGACGTCGAGAGTACCGGGGGAATTATTGTGTCGAGTGTTGTGATTGGCTAATGAGCGAGTATCAGGCTGGGACTCGAACCCAGGGCACATTTATAACTGTCTGACAGATTAGTTGAAGTCATTAAAAAAAACTTTATTTGCTTGGATCAAAAAAAATCTTTATCTAAAATAATTTTAAAAGTTAGAGATAAAAGATACAAATTATAACTTTATCAAGATAAAAAAATCCTATATCAAGGTGTATTTAACTGGAATTTTTTACAGTACGTGCAATTAATTGACAAATCCATCAGTGCCATAAATGATCTTAGATCATGGCTTGGATATTATAAACCATTTTTTAAAACTGGTTTGGTCAGAGTTTAGTGGGGGGGATCGGGGGGGATCTATGTTTTGTCTGCTTTTGAGCTGAGACCTCATACTTATGCTGATTTATTGTACCTACTAATGTTCAATTTATAGCTTCAGGTAAATCAGACCACATATTGAGAAAGTCTGACATTGTATTTATTTTGGGTTGTGATTCAGCCCTTGTCTCAATATGTCTGGTCGGTGTTGCGATTGCCCTCTTAGAAGTCGGCGCAAATATTGTCTGGTGGTTTTACTGCACACCACTCTCACAATCTTCCTCATATTGAATACCTATTTAGACACAGCCAAAGAAATTCATCCGAGTTGTGAAACAAATCTAATGAGAGATTTATGGCAACTCCCTTTATACAGGTGATTCTTTGCTCTACTGGATTTAGAAGGCAAAAGCGTTCTTTATAACGCTTCAGTCATAAATCGCAATCAATACGTGCCAAGAACATGTTTCGTGGAGCCTGATTCTAGACTACTTTATAGAAAATATCACCCAGTTATTTATAACTCATAAATACTTTTATTCTCGATCCACTATCCGAGGATTAGGACGATATATTTGATTGTTGTCGAGAAAGGGCGGGTTACAAGTGATCTGACTTATTTTTATAGCTGATTCTGAGCGTGTGATTTGTTTCGCGCGTCAAAGAGGTGATTTCTGTAGCGCCTGATTTTATTGGCTATGTTTAATGTCGATTAACAGTGATTTGCGAGCTCTGCGCGCGACGTTATTGGCTTTCTGACATGGAGACATGTTTTAATGTTCGCACGGAGTCGGTGTTACCTGTCCAACTGATCGGAGACAATCAAAGATAAGTTTAAAAATAATACAGGAAGTCTGAGGGAATTGATTCAAAGCACGAGTAAATATTTAATTGAAGACAAATTTAAAATTAAAATGGGGTAGCGAGTTTGTCCTTGAAAACGTCAATCGGTTATAATTTGTAATTGCTTATGAAATTGGGGGCCTTACGCGTGTTTTAAGTTATGTTAAATATAAAATTAATGCCACACACTGAAACGTTTATGACCTTTTAGATGATTAGTGCTTGAAAATTGGTAAAAATATGGCACTACTAAACATCTGGAGCACATAATATAACCAATAAATCAATTCAAATTCCAATTATAGGTATGAAATAACTCTCATTTAATAGTTCTGAAGACAAATGCCATCGTAAAAAATAACAGACCGCAAAATAATTTTGTATGTACATACCTAAGAAAAAACAAAACAAATCACAAAATCAAAGGAAACGATAATTGAAATGCGATCAATGTCATGAAATCTGCAGTACTCCAAAAGATCCCAACTGTGGTGTAAAACCCATCCGTCTTTCAATCTGTAGCGATCGCGTGTGCGATCTGTGAGTGTGACGAAGCCGGTGACCCGCGCGAGGTAAAAGTGTCTGATCTGATCTCAGCTGATGACATCGATGACAGACGTCCCAGCCTCTGCCAAGCGCCCGACAGTGCATCACATCGCGACCCTCGCAGAGCTATTCCCGGACATAAGATGATAAGTGCACATGTTCAGCATTTCAGCTTGATCCGAGAGCCGGGGTGACCTGTTTACATCGGACACTTCAAGAAAGTCATTCCAGTGCCAAAAATGTGAGAATGAGATTTCTAATGCTACAAAATAAGTTTAAAATAAATAAATAAACATATGAAACTAAAGAGGAGGAATACCAAAAAAGGGACAATCGTTATTTCAAAATTGATTTATACAAAGGTAAATGCGAATATCTTGCCAATAAACTACTATCGGTATTGGTATTGAATTGATTTACAACGATGCAAACATTTTTAAAATAATTTTTAAATTGTCTTGTCAATTATTACTTTTCTAGCAGTGAGACAGTTGGAAACTTTTTTATACAGAGTGTTTTATGGGGATTGAAGAATAACACAATAGACTACAGAGTGACCGTCAGAATGAAAAAATTGAATAATTTGAATTTGAAAGTTCGAGTGATGTATATTTTCCAAAGAGAGTCATCTCTAAGCATGTCAGCGAGCAACCTGCCCCGCGTTACAGCATCCCATCTCGCTTGCGCTGCGAGTGGGAAGCTATTCTCATCTCGACACGAAGCTATTATCGGCACACAACAGGCGAACGTCGACTTTTGATCTAGTTTTCAACGACAAGAGAGTGACAGATCGTGGAGACACATTAGTGGGAGGCGCCGTCTTCTCTCCCCGGCTCCTGGCACCTGGGTTGATGGATGAGTCAATACGTCGTCTCATCAAGAGATCAGGACAGAAACAATCAGTTTTAAACATTGTATTCCTTGCGTCTGTACGAAGGTTTGTAACATCACAAAAAAAGTATTCTCCAAATTTTAATTTTTGAGCACCTAATGAACATAAAAGAGACGCAAATTTTAAGTCAATCGTAATCTCCTTATTTCGAGCCAACCACTTATGATCAAAGATACTCCAAGAATTGAAAGAAATTATCCATGAAACATGGGGGATCAAAATTATGAAAAGCTCGCATTCCGTGGGGAGTGATTCCTGAGAAATGTGTGTATAATAAGAATGAAATCGCTACCGAGAACGCATTGATTCTCGTCGTCGGATCAATGTATGTGCGAGGAATGTATGTTCTGCTGTTCCTCCCACCAGCCATGTGTCGTGATTACTCATATGCACATATGCTCGGATCAATGTATGTGCGAGGAATGTATGTTCTGCTGTTCCTCCCACCAGCCATGTGTCGTGATTACTCATATGCACATATGCTCGGATCAATGTATGTGCGAGGAATGTATGTTCTGCTGTTCCTCCCACCAGCCATGTGTCGTGATTACTCATATGCACATATGCTCGGATCAATGTATGTGCGAGGAATGTATGTTCTGCTGTTCCTCCCACCAGCCATGTGTCGTGATTACTCATATGCACAGGAGAGTCAAGTGGAGGCGCGCATTATTTCTGTCCGTAGAGATTATGTCGCGCCATGCAGTCATGTGGCATGCCAAGCCAATGGCACAGTCATTTGGCGGATAACGTGTGTTCGGGGGTTGTCAAACCACCGCTGAATGAACCAGAACGTCGACAATTTCAAGATAATCATGTTTGAAACATACGAAATAAATGTCGGACTTCAAATGTACAGTAGGTATACTGCGAACCAAGTTGGACAAGACTAACCCATTGTCCTTCATGACATGTTCCTGAAATCCTAGCTGAAATGTTTTCATATAGTTTCCCTCGGTGGAGAGGCAATTGTTGGGATGGTTCCCTATCTGTTGTCAATCTGTTTTTAATCAACTTGTTTTTTAATATTATTATTATTTTCATTTCTTCAATTAGGGGTGGTTTGGGGGAGATTTGAGTAGCCTTAAATGTGGGCAGGTTAACGAAGTATATTATGTGTGCACATATTTATTGATGTCGGTCAATGGTGTAGGAGTAATATGGCCGAAAGTGTAAATTTATTTTTTTCAAATGGGGTGGTTTTTTCAATTAGGTGTGGTTTGGCGAAGGGGGTAAGTACCGTACGATGTGCGGAGGACATAGAAACTCCATGCCAAGTTTGGGGGAGATCGGTCAATGGGTGTAGGAATGTATAAAGAACAATAAGACAGACAGACATTCTACTTTATAGCCAGGTATATAAGAAAATTGTTGAGATTCTAGTGTTTTTAATATGTACCTTTATATTATATTCACACTGGTGGAAATTATTATGTACGTGAATAAAGAACATGGCCACGACCGCCTCCTTCCCAACGTCCATATCTTGACCAATTCTTCGTGATCATATCCATATCACTCAGTTGGCGATTTGCCTAGTTGCAGAGCAGTGCGACTTGAAATGAGTATTTTTATATGATCATGCCCAATGGTCAGGTAAAACAGATATTATTGAAACATGAGCACGGTGGTCGCGAGCTGTGGGAACGCTCGGGATCTTCCCAGCCTCGCGCCACGTCTCATCCTCGGACCTTCGCCTCGGACCGCTCTTCCCACGCCTCTCGCCTCCCAACAAGGCGTCGACGACTTCGTCTCGAGCGAACAATAGTCTAATGTCCGACACATTGGAGGCTGTGTGGAACACACTCGCATCTTGTCGCAATCGCGTCTGTCACTCGCACATCAGACCGCGATGATGTTGACGACGTCCTCGTCGTAGGACGGGATGAGTGAGAAGAAGTCATAATGAATGCTCGTGCCTCATTAGCAGGATTCAACACTTGCGACTGAAAAGTTCACGATAACCCTTGAGTCAGGAGGAGTCTTTTGCTTGTATAATAACGAACCGACATTGTGAAGGCAAACACCAAATATAGGTAACAATATCAAAGAAATGCTGTACAATCGTCATCTAAAGCCATTTTTAATACAGATTAAATTAAATTATCGGGTAAGTAGACAAATCTACTTGATTACCTATTACAATTTGCGATCAAGAGCCTTTTCCCCAACCCCATTTCTAGCCTATTTCAGTTGCTCCTTGTTAGTTGCTCATGAACACAAGGGTAAAGGAAGGACCCTATTCTTGAACTTCTGGATTCCCAATTCTGATGGAATTCGATGATGGCCGGGACCGGATTCCGTCAGAATAGGATTGGGAAAACATTCTACAGGTCGAAAATTAAACATTTGATGAAATCCTAGCTAACTGGCCCGGCGTTGTCCGGGGGGTAGGGGTAAGTAGCCATCGTTGTGCGCAGGTTCCTACAGGATACATATGCATTATTTGTTGATATCGGTCCAAGGGTAAAGGAAAAGACAGACATACAGCCAGACATTATGCTTGATTCGCATCTAAATAATAATGTTTCAAGGTGTAAGCTCGTATGATTGTCACTGTCAGCAGCGTGCTACCCACGGCTGTACACAGCAGGGGAGTTCTCGCCATTCTCCACCAGTCATGTAGAATCACATGTAAAGCAAACACTTACACGGCTCTGTGCTGTACGTGACACTTTTCACGATAAGCAGGGAGAAGGTGTTGAACACACCGCATTCACATTCGCCTACACATTCACGAGAGTGATTCAGAGGAATTACATAAACATGTAAATATACTTATTTAACAGTTCAACCATGTACAGTCAACGCTGTAAGCGATTATGCACTTTTTCCGCAAAAGATTTTGTTTAGCGATCCCATGGGAGGTAAAGTTCTAAGGACATCAAAGCGCTGATAAAGCAACCCCAAACGTTTGATGGCAATTATACAGAAAACATATTATCAAATGGATACAAATTGATGAAATTATGTCATTGTTTGATCCGTATGTGGAATAATTATTAAATAATTAATAATTATAGAGAAGAACAATTACATAATTTAATCCATTTTTATCCATTTTCTAATATGTATTTAAGATAATGTTATTGTAATTTTGATATTTGCTTTATTATAGAAAGAATCCATTGCAATTTTAAGGATTTCAGGATTTTTTTTTGGTATTAAAAATCTGTGGTTAAATCTAAATAGTCTATATTTATTTCATGCTGTTTGATGGAATGCCCAATGAATGAGTGTTGGTTTAGTGTGTGATCGTGTCTGGTATACGTGTGTGTTGCTAGGTGTTGCCGAGGCGTGTAAGTCAATATGTTGTACAAAAACAAAAACTTGTAAAAAAAACTGCCAAGCACCTTCCCACTTAAAACAATTGAGATCTAAAAGAAGGGCCAAGCAATAATATATTGTTTAAACATTTTCGCACTTAAAATTCGTGAAATCATTTCGCCCAGTTACTGCCGCCAAGCACAACACTAAAAACCTAATGTTGTGTCCAAATTTGAAGAATACAATCTAAGTGAACCATCATTGTAAATTTAACAAAATTATAAAAATTAAAAACGACTTCAAAATAAATTTAAAATTGAAATTAAAAAAATTAAAAAAAAAGCTAGGCGCATTGTGTCAAGAAGAAGGCAACATAAGAAAGAAGATGACGATAAAGGAGCCGAAGAAAGACAGAAAGTAGGAAGAAGATAGAGGAAGTCTACAATATGGTCGGTGCAAATTCAATGCGCCAAGCTTTATTTTAAATTTTTTTAATTTCAATTTTAAATTTATTTTGAAGTCGTTTTTAATTTTTATAATTTTTTTAAATTTACAATGATGGTTCACTTAGATTGTATTCTTCAAATTTGGACACAACATTAGGTTTTTAGTGTTGTGCTTGGCGGCAGTAACTGGGCGAAATGATTTCACGAATTTTAAGTGCGAAAATGTTTAAACAATATATTATTGCTTGGCCCTTCTTTTAGATCTCAATTGTTTTAAGTGGGAAGGTGCTTGGCAGTTTTTTTTACAAGTTTTTGTTTTTGTACAACATGTCATATGGGGTATAAGTTTATAGCAGCTTTCACTGATCATTAAGTGTTACCTATCATTACAGTTAACGCCAACAACAGTTTTCTGTTTTTATTTCAATAGTTCCGAAGTTAGTATAACGAAAGGGTCCATTTCTTTTGGTTGAATTTGAGTTATATCAAATTATAATTTGTTAAAAGTTCACAGCTTTGAGTCATGTGAATAACGTAAATTGTAGGTGTATTGTTCCGGTGTAAACCGGAATTTGTGCGTTCATCTCGTAAAACGCGTATTTGTCGCCACTAGGTAAACTGAAAGGTACACGAAAGATGATTGCAAATGCGTTTCCTCATTTTTAAATTCTCCCATGTTCACTCTTTTATGTCAAAGTTCCGAAGTATAAACTCAATTGGTAAAGCGTGCAGGCTTACAGATGTTTACAACACATTTTAAATAAAATCCGGATGGTTTTTGGAAGGCAATGTAACTTAAAAGGAACTTAGTTAAGATTAACTAGCTGAGCCACCTGGTGTTTATAGTGCTGGTGGGAAGGAGTATGACGGGTGATGAAATTTACGCTACCCGCCTTACTCGCCTATGTACACGGATAGCATGGGCCGGCCTATACCTGGCATCTCCACCTCTCTGCCTCTCCCTGTCAGGTCAACTTAATGTTTACATTTGTTTGTTCATGGCAAATACGATCGATGTCCATTTAGTATTGTTGTCTTCTTCTATAGGTACTTGTAAACAGTTATCGAGCTTGCATTTTAATTAGTCCACTGATCTTATTTAGTGATTATTATATTGTTTTGTGATGTTGCTGTGGAAGATAATATTTTCATATTTTCAAACCAGGAAACAACTTCGTGCTATTGCCTAGATACTTGAAGAATATTATTGTATTGCCGATGTAAACAAGCCAGACCACTTTCGTATATAACGTTCGCATCAAAACCAATGTTTATTTTATTAGTGTCAGATTAGGAGGAACATCAGTTTCAGTTTCATTTATTTCCATTAAACAATGTCACTTGATGAGACTTTGACTCACAGTTTGGAAATAAATCATGACAATTTAAAAGCGTTTTATTATTCTAACTTTTTAACGTAAGCATTGTTGGATGATGAAATGAAATTTAAATCTCTCATACCCACAGATTTCCATTAATTATCATGGACCATTTAGTGTAGTTTCTTGTTTATTGTAACCGAGCTTCTAAGATTTACAGATTACAACATCTGAAATAATGAAATAATTTTTACTAAGTTGTAAACACCTAATAAACCTAGTAATGGAGCCATTTTGTGTGGTTTCTTGTTTCGTATCTGAACCATCAAGATCGACAAATTTGCATAATTAAAATAATTAAATTTATTTTAGAAACTTAAAGTTGTGATCACGTAATGGATGCACGTAATGGAGCCTTTTTGTGTGGTTTCTTGTTTCGTGTTGTTCTTGTTTCTTGTTGAGCCACCAATATTGACAAATTAACTCTATTTTAAATAATATATAAGTGTGACAAATGAAAAGTTGTAAACACGTAATACACTGAATATTAGTAATGGAGCCTTTACTGAACTTTACTATTTACTAAATTACCTGAATTTTACATAATTAAATAATTCGGATAAATTAAAAGCTGTGACAACCTTATGCACCCAGTAATGGAGCCTTTTTTGTGTGGTTTCTAGTTTAGTAACTGAGCCACCAAGATTCTGTTGATTAGCATGACCACGAATTGTTTTATTGCACAACTTTACGTACAACGTGTACATTGACAATCATTATTAGAGTCCAATGAGTATAATATTAAAAAGAGTTGCTATGTAATCGTTGAATGTATTCGGATTAACATTTTGAATATATACACAAGAAGGTTAAACATTTTTTAAGTAAAGAAAAAGATAAAAAAATAAAACATTTGTTACGGGGATCGAACCCGGCAACGCCGTGATCGAAGTCACTTGCCTCATGTGACCGAGCCAATTCGCCACACTGAAATTAAACCTGTGTAGTATATCAAAGATGAAAGGTAGAGCGTAAAACGACGTGCGCAATTCCTGTTTCCCTGGTATCTTCACTGTTCACGATGGCAACCGGAGTGCCGCGATGGCGATGTTTCTGTCTATTGATGATCTTCACAGCATCCATTGGTAGTCTCATTTATTAAAAATGTACCAGAGCACCAGAGCATTAGTCTCTTAGAGTATTAGGAGCAAAGAGCACCTAATATACCTAGTAATGGAGCCTTTTTGTGTGGTTTATTGTTTCGTAACTGAGCCATCAAGATTGACAAATTAGTATAATTAAAATAATTAAATTAATTTTAGAACCTAATGCACGTAATGGATGCACGTAATGGAGCCTTTTTGTGTGGTTTCTTGTTTCGTGTTGTTCTTGTTTCTTGTTGAGCCACCAATATTGACAAATTAACTCTATTTTAAATAATTAAATAAGTGTGACAAATGAAAAGTTGTAAACACCTAATACTCTGAATATTAGTTATGGAGCCTTCACTGAATTTTACTATTTACTTAATTAACTGAATTTTACATAATTAAATAATTCGGATAAATTAAAAGCTGTGACAACCTTATGCACCCAGTAATGGAACCTTTTTTGTGTGGTTTCTAGTTTAGTAACTGAGCCACCAAGATTCTGTTGATTAGCATGACCACGAATTGTTTTATTGCACAACTTTACGTACAACGTGTACATTGACAATCATTACTAGAGTCCAATGAGTATAATATTAAAAAGAGTAGCTATGTAATCGTTGAATGTATTCGGATTAACATTTTGAATATATACACAAGAAGGTTAAACATTTTTTAAGTAAATACAAAGATAAAAAATAAAACGTTTGTTACGGGGATCGAACCCGGCAACGCCGTGATCGAAGTCACTTGCCTCATGTGACCGAGCCAATTCGCCACACTGAAATATAAACCTGTGTAGTATATCAAAGAAGAAAGGTGGAGCGTAAAACGACGTGCGCAATTCCTGATTCCCTGATATCTTCAGTGTTCACGATGGCAACTGGCGTGCCGCGATTGCGATGTTTCGGTCTATTGATGATCTTCACAGCATCCCTGGACCTCTCATTTGAATATATATCCATGAAGGTATCATCGCTTATACAAATTAAAAAATAATATATGAAAAAAAAAGTTTTCCGGGATCGGGAATGGAACGTGTTATGCAGATGTCGAAGCCAGCTGCCTTCCTAACATGAGCTATCAGTCCGATGGGAATTAGAGCCGCTGTTTAGTGTATCAAAGAAGAAGGGCGGAACGTAAATATTGATAATTTTCCCACTTCCGGTTTAAATTTATTGATTTTTCTTGAAGTGGAGTGTCTAGCAATACATTGTCTTTATTGTTGCCAAATTTCAAAACTCTCGATGGACCCGTTTGACTTTTAAAATATTTAAAATTTAAAATTGTAATAACTTCACTTCCGGTCAAAATGTTTCAGATTTTCTTTCAAAGGGCACTGCTATAAATATGACTCTATGTCTCTGCCAAATTTCAACTCTCTAGGACAAACCGTTCAACCTGTGGAGAGGGGCAAACAAATTGACCGTGCCTAACTAACTAACTAACTAACTAACATGAAAGTCAATCCTTGCATGTTTGAGGCCCAAAATTCACCCCGAAGGGATGATCGCAGCACTTTGATATTTGGTTAGGTGTTGTCAGGTGGCTAAATATACCCGATAACCATGGTTTTCAACTTTCATTTCTAAATGCTTGCATGCGTACTGACACCCCGAAATCGGGCCCGAAGCGCTTGCAGTATAAGTCTGGTAGTAGCTCGCACGTTGTATTAGAGCGGTGCTTGGCAGCGTCGAGCTAGCGCCCGACTAGACTCGCGCTCGCCGACGGCGTCCTCGGAGTCGGACTAATCTAATGACCACCTCACCTCCTCGCCGTACTCGGGTTCAGGAGGGGGAGGGGGAGCGGTCTTGTTAGAAGCCGGTGTTTTGAATTGAGGGTTCCTGGCGCCTGGCTGGCCTTGGCGCGCCACCTGACTATAGCTGCGCGTGAGAGAACAGCGGCAACGTCGCACGGGGACACTCGGGGAGCGAACCCGGACTCCGAGAAGAGATTTATGTGCTTTTGTAGACTTTTAGATTCGCTCGGTAGGCGCCATGTTTGTTGCAAATGCAGTAATAAAAATGTTTCGTAATCAAACATTTCATTTTAAAATGCTTGTCCTAATATTTAAATTACCTTCCCCCCTTTAATTCTTGATGACAACATAATATCATTAAATATTACATCCTTACGGCAATGATCCTTGTTCGCCTCCGTTTTAGCACATTTTGTATATTTAAAGAAGTATTTGTATTTATATATTCATGCGATTTAAGTGAAAAAGGGGCCCGCAAGTTTGATAGTTTTCTCAAATAAACGTAACACTCTTGTTAGTAGATTGATCATATTCATAAATCGTTCATAATGAATTATCAAGGCAACATTTGGAAGAGCTCGAATTGATTTTGATTTTGATGCAACAAATCTGCAACAAACCGTTTAAAATGTATTCGATGTGATCCAAAATTATTAAATATGATCCGATTTTCATGTAGAAAAGTTAGTTTTGTAATATAATCAACTTAATAATCATCCACCAAAATATAATGATTACAGGCTATAATTAAAAGAAATATTCGATTTTTTTACATTTTACCCATGATTGTCAAGGTCTATCGAGTGGCGTCCATTGTGTGGAGATATACAGACTCTGGATGTGGGAGGTGACGAGTGCTGAGTGCTCGAGAAGGCTGTGGGTTTCTTCTTGACTCAGGAATGTCCGGTCTCGAACCGGCGTCCACTAACAGCTTTCCATCTCAATTTTTATTACATTTTTTCCACATTTTTTAATCAATTTTTAATTATGTTATTAACGAACATTACATCGGCGTAATTAATTACAAAAACAAAAAAACTTTTAATGGGTCCAGTTTTACGATCATAAAGCTATCGTTTAGGTAAACCTGTACTTATCAAACGCTTTGGCATACCGACATCTATGTCTTGCTCACTTTATCATGCCCCCATAAAGTTTACTCCTTCTTGGTTTTAGCAAATCCCTGTGCTACGTCGGTAGAAGATGGTGTGAAGGGACTGATTAGCCTCAAGATTCCACTAAATTGCTTTGACAGTATCAAAGTCGGTACCTATTCAAAATTTAGAAAGGCGACGCAAGCTTAAAAAAAACTGTTCGTAAAAAATCCATCTCCATTTTAAAACTTTTTATCGATCGATCCCCAAAGTGTCGATAATCGTTAAATAGAAGTGACATTGTTGGTCGAATCTCCCGAAGCTTTGTGTTCCCTCATTGACTTTGTATTAGACCTCCGAATTAATCTTGGTCTCATTAGGTATTTTAATTGGATGCACATTTTCAACAGATCTTTTCCATTAGCAGGTTGGACTACAGGGTGTGTAGAAAAACATCGCCAAACACGATGAAAATCAACACGAAATTGATCACAAAAAACACACCAACCGTGTTCAAATAGTAAAACTAATTGGTGGTGGCTCGATGCGTTGACTTGGCTTATTTCAAACTGCCCCGGGGTATTGTCAGATCGTAAACACACCGACAGTGTTATATATTTTACCGAATATGCAATCAGACGAGAGACCGACAAGAATAACTTTGCCATCGTTTTATTTTACCTTTAGTGATGGTCTGTCTGTTCAAGTACGCTGGAGTGTCTAGAAAGACGGCTGTTAGAGGAGTTGAAATGATTGGACAGCTTGGTGAGTTGCAGTGGAATTGGTTTGAAGAATGGTAGTGTTTTTAGAGCACTCTCTCTTTGATCATTTTGGTAAATTCCTGAAATAAATGACAAAGTGACTATAATGAGCAAAATGTTAGTGACTATAAGTTTTGACTAGATAGGCCAAGCAACGAAGGCTAAAAACAGGCCGAACCCGGGACAAATTGCAAGATTTGTCTTTTTCATCAGACCTTATTCAGAAAAATTCGCTGATTACAACAAAAAAAAGTTTTACGCAGAGATGTGAAGGGAAATTGCCCAAAATTACGTGTAAAGTTCAAATTTTGAGAACATAAAATATTTTTTTTAAGAATCACAGAACACATTTTGATATTTGTTTTCAATAAAAAGTATGTATTATATAAGGATACAATACTCGAAAAATAATTGGGTGATAATATTAATTATTTTTGGATTTATTCAATTATTTAATAAAGTGACGTCATTTTAATAATTAGTCGTAGTGACGTAACTAAAGGAGCTAGAATAAATGTTTTTACTGGAAAATGTTGGTAATAAAGCCTAATATTTTTGGTATGAATATGATCAAAAGTTCACCACGCATCTACTAATTGTTGTCAAACAAAATTTTAATCAAATTATATGAAAAATTAAACATCAATATAACGCAATTATTGGCATAACGGCGGAACTGTTTGATCGGGAAATGTTGTCCCTTATAGAATTTTGGTGCCTGATAAAACCTAGCCCAGAGAGAGATTTGGGATGCCATTTTGAAACCGGAAGTTGCATCATCTTGAAAACGGCTGAACCTATTATAACGGAACTGGTGGCAATTGACTCCAACGGTCATATGACAAAACAGATCAATAGTAAAACCAGAAATTACCAATAACAAATACCGGAAATGACGTCACAAGTATTCAAAATTCTTCTGAAACCCCCTGTTCAACAATAAATACATAATTCTGGCTTGATATAATGTAATATATGAATTTATTTTAAAAAAATCTATGTGGCATTGTTTTCAGTCGCCATTTTGAGAACCGGAAGTGATTCCATAGCTCGGAAACGTTTTTTTATAAAATCTTTATTCACACATGTACATAGATTTACAATCACAGTTGATATACAAACAGAAAAAGTGAATAATAGGAATACTTAGAAACTAATAAAGAAATCAGGGTTTTTAACTTCCAGGCAAAAGGAAACGTATTGGAATGAAATCAAATGCCAATTAATTAAGTGGATACCACTCTGTGTCTGGAATTAGAAAAGGTTTTAAGCCTTATGCCGTCATAATTTTATGTCGGTACAGCATTATAACTAGGTACCAATATTTTTATTACCATGATATAACCATGTTAAAACTTATTATTTTATCATTATAAATAGCGACTTTTACAATTAAATTCATAAAGATATGCATTTATGTATTTATTTAATGTACCTATTGTTATGTAGGGGGTTTTAGAAGAATTTTGAATATTTGTGACGTCATTTCCGGTATTTGTTATTGGTAATTTCTGGTTTTACTATTGCTCTGTTCTGTCATATGACCGTTGGAGTCGATTGCCACCAGTTCCGTTATTATCGGTTCAGCCGTTTTCAAGATGATGCCACTTCCGGTTTCTAACTGGCGTCCCAAATCTCTCTTTAGGCTAGGTTTTATCAGGCGCCAAAATTCTATTATTGACAACATTTTCTGATCAAACAGTTCCGCCGTTAATCCAATAATTGCGTTATATTGATGTCTAATTTTTCATATTATTTGATTAAAATTTTGTTTGACAACAATTAGTAGATGCGTAGTGAACTTTTGATCATATTCATACCAAAAATATTAGGCTTTATTACCAACATTTTCCAGTAAAAACATTTATTCTAGCTCCTTTAGTTACGTCACTACGACTAATTATTTAAATGACGTCATTTTATTAAATAATTGAATAAATCCAAAAATAATTAATATTATCACTTAATATTTTTTCGAGTATTGTATCCTATTATAATACATACTTTTTATTGAAAACAAATATCAAAATGTGTTCTGTGATTCTTAAAAAAAAATATTTTATGTTCTCAAAATTTGAACTTTACACGTAATTTTGGGCAATTTCCCTTCACATCTCTGCGTAAAACTTTTTTTTGTTGTAATCAGCGAATTTTTCTTAATAAGGTCTGATGAAAAAGACAAATCTTGCAATTTGTCCCGGGTTAAATGCTTCGTTGCTTGGCCTAAGATGCCTCAGATTCTTCTTGGGTGACTGATAACAATTTACTATTTGATTCTCCTAAATCTAACTTATTTCAGGAATTACTAATTAGGTACAAAAGAGAATCTTCTAAACTTGTCCAAACTTTGTGAACTTTAGATAAAATTTTTCGGGTATTCGTGTTTTTATTTATTGCAAATGAATATTTGCCAATAGCTTTTGTCCCATAAGCGCACATTTGGAACAAGATTTATTGAGTGTGTGCCTCAGATTGGCTAATGAAATTGACAGAAGGTTAGATTGACTGTAAGCTTAAAATATATTTTATGTATATTTTATTGTTTTGTTTGATATGTTTATTATCTGGCCAGTGTCGAGCCAAGCACTGTTCTCTCAGAGTGGATGTCTTCTCCTCGCTGGTCCAGCGCTGCTGGGAAGCTGGTGTGTGACTATTTGATGAGATGAGAGAGGAGTGTTTTTTGTGGCTCCTCCAGCGAGATGAATCAAGCACGGGCTTTTGTTGTCTGCTCAGGTGTAGAGTATGTATAGGTGAGATCGTGGGGCCTCAACACAGCACTTAGCTTGTTAGCCTGTCTCAACAGATACTGCAAATATACGATTAATATGGCTACAGATTAGAGTTTTTCCTTGAAATTTACAGGCATTAGTATCTGCTAAGTCACTGTGTAGAATATAAAAAAATCGCTCAATTACCTTGAAAATAGTCCAAGAAAACGATGACCGCATATTTCCGTCTATTGTCTAGAAGAAACCATAGCATGAACCCGTCAAAAGAGTTTCTATTATTAAATTATCTACCGCAATATGTCCTGAGTATGTTCTCTCTAATCTCAGACCTAGGCAAAAATTTATTTTTGTAGATTTTTGGAAAGTTTGATTTTTCCCCGACAGATGGAAATCGACAGATGAGCAATCTTGCTCATCCAGCAAGATTGTGTAGTTGTGGTTTTCTTTCTGATCTCTTAGTAATATAAAACATCGACCTATGACATATCGACTAAAACATTGCGGTGATTGTACTTCAATCCAAATTAGTAAAAAAAAAAAAAATCGAAAAATATAATCAATTTGAATAAGCTTTGAATTTGAAGACTGTCCTCGACGTTTGTTTCAATTCTCTAGCTGTCAAATGGCGCCTGAAGGCAAACTCAAACTCTCTTTACCTCTGTTATTTACCCACAGCATATTGACAATAACTTCTCACACCAATGTGTTACATAATGTTTTGTTTGCCGAGAGTACTACTTCATTTTCCGACCGCGACCGAATAGTTGCGAGTCCTAGACAAATATTGTCTGTTCTGTTGACATTCGGACCTAGTTTTACTATCGGCGCCTGGGAATTGATCATCGAGTATTTTTGGTACTCAAACACTTTAGGACACGAAGAGTTATGGGGTAAAAGTGTTTTGTACTTACACCTCTTCAATTCCGGGCGGTCGGACTAGATTATCTCAAGTTCAGATTTACCTAATGTTTTTGAATACTTTTGAAGAAACTGAGTGAGTCAAGTATTTACAAATATTACAAGTATTTTTTATAAGGACGTGTTCCTGGTTTCAAAAATTAACTGGTATTTTATAAAAAGTATTTTTCTGCATTTTTATACATTTTTTTGCCCTATACATGGCGTCGTAACGAAAAGTGGTCATATAAAAATGACAGTAATTTTTAATCAAGCTTTTTCTTACTCTTCAGAACAATTATCCTGTTTATTTCGCATTTAGAGTTTTATAGCCGTCTGACATTATTTCCAATGCTCATACACGTGGCTTTAATTGTCAATAACCGCTGCAAGGTCAGCGAGCAGTCCAATCCGTTGCATCGAATCACGTAATCAAGACGTCAAACCACTGTCAGTTAATCCGACGTCGAATTTCACTCGGGATTAGCCAAGCTGATCTCCGAACCCAAACCCACTCGGACAGTTACTAAACCCAAACAGAATTCTCCAATTAGCAGCTCCTTCCAAAGTAATTACACATCGGGATGAAGACTTCTCGACCGAAGAATGTCACTCGTAATCTGCGTGCATCTCAAATGTATTTAGCATATATTGAACACGTTTGGTCGACTAGTCAAGTGCAAGGATGGGCGGAGGATGTCTGTACCAATTGCATTCCACCCAGTCTGGCTGCGACATTGATTATACATTTATATCATCGGGTAGACGCGTAGGCGAGCGCGGATTTGAATAATTTAATTCGCGCGTTTATTTGCGTGCTTATAAAAGAGGTGTGAAAAGTGTTCTGGTGTACAGAAGGTTGTGTCGTTGGATTTGAATATATAAAATGCTGTGGGGAATTTGGCTGTTTATTCACATTGCAGACTATATATGGAGGTACAAACTATAATAATACAATTATGAAGAATTAAACGTTGTCTAATATTGCAGTTAGATTACTAGCCGATCAAAAGTTAGCTTGGAGAAAACTCACAGGGCGATTCTGATCGGTGAAAAAAAAACGCTTTCGGTACAGAATAATTATTATGCTCGAAGGTGATGAGGATAGTTGGGAAATATTGTATAAAACATGAAAAATCAAGATAGTAACTCTAGTAAACTACTTGTGGATTTCAAATTAATTTTAATTAATCCATTGAATGAAGCTCATGAACTGTATGATGTCTATCGTGGCCTACTGGTTGGTAACCATCCCAGCACGCCGTCTTGTTACTGCCCTGGCGAGATGAGAGTGGCCGGCCTGTCGTCTGGTCCAGCCTCCTCGCACGCCATTGCATGGACCCCGAGGTATCCGTCCTGATTATAGGATGCCTCGCTGTTCTCTTAGTCATATCATACCTTTGTTCGCGCCGGCGATACAAGTAGGCGATACGCGCGTGTGTGTGTGTGTGTGTGTGTGTGTGACTCAATATTCACGAGAATATACCTTGTTCATGCATTCCGAAGACTCTAACTCATTCGAGACTACCGGAACCCCAGACATGACATGATATTGTACAATTGGCTGGGATGATTCACTCAAGTCACAAATTCACGGAAATTGCAGCATTTCTCGAAATATCTCCAAAATCGAGGAAGTATATAGCTCGGCATGGACCATGAAGTATGTGAGGGTAATATTTTTACACAACGCTCACAAGAAAAATTTAAAAAATCCGGTTCCGATTTAAAATTAGAATGCACAAAATCATCGGCCGCGCATTTTTACAAGATCTGTAGAAATAAAACACGTAATCAAGCTTCTAAAAATAATAATGTTTAAAAAACATGAGTCATAAATATGAAAAACTGTGTAATAACATGGTGTAAAATGTTCGTGTCTGTGCGCTGTACAGTGTGATGGTGTGAAGCTGCGAGCGCCTCGGGTCGGGGAGATGAATGCACGAGAGACGAGGACGGTGATTACCAGCCCGACGCAGCGCGATCTTCACAGTCTTCACAGTCGATCTTCACAGTCACAGTCTCAGATGCGCCGGGAAATCAAACCAAACCGTTGACAAAGTAGATGTAGCGCTAGCCGTGTTTACAAACTCCTCGGGTCGGGGAGATGAATGCACGAGAGACGAGGACGATGATTACCAGCCCGACGCAGCGCGATCTTCACAGTCACAGTCACAGTCTCATCTTCACAGTCACAGTCTCAGATGCGCCGGGAAATCAAACCAAACGGTGACAAAGTAGATGCAGCGCTAGCCGTGTTTACAAACTCCTCGGGTCGGGGAGATGAATGCACGAGACACGAGGACGATAATTACCAGTCGGACGCAGCGCGATCTTCACAGTCACAGTCTCACTCGTCTTCACAGTCACAGTCTCAGATGCGCCGGGAAATAAAAACCAAGCCGTTGACAAAGTAGATGCATCGCTAGCCGTGTTTACAAACTCCTCGGGTCGGGGAGATGAATGCACGAGAGACGAGGACGATGATTACCAGCCCGACGCAGCGCGATCTTCACAGTCACAGTCATCTTCACAGTCACAGTCTCAGATGCGCCGGGAAATAAAAACCAAGCCGTTGACAAAGTAGATGCATCGCTAAAGCCGTGTTTACAGGCGCCTCGGGTCGGGGAGATGAATGCACGAGAGACGAGGACGGTGATAACCAGCCCGACGCAGCGCGATCTTCACAGTCACAGTCATCTTCACAGTCACAGTCTCATATGCGCCGGGAAATCAAACCAAACCGGTGACAAAGTAGATGTAGCGCTAGCCGTGTTTACAAACTCCTCGGGTCGGGGAGATGAATGCACGAGAGACGAGGACGATGATTACCAGTCCGACGCAGCGCGATCTTCACAGTCACAGTCTCAGTCATCTTCACAGTCTTCACAGTTACAGTCTCAGATGCGCCGGGAAATAAAAACCAAGCCGTTGACAAAGTAGATGCATCGCTAGCCGTGTTTACAAACTCCTCGGGTCGGGGAGATGAATGCACGAGAGACGAGGACGATGATTACCAGCCCGACGCAGCGCGATCTTCACAGTCACAGTCACAGTCATCTTCACAGTCACAGTCTCAGATGCGCCGGGAAATAAAAACCAAGCCGTTGACAAAGTAGATGCATCGCTAGCCGTGTTTACAAACTCCTCGGGTCGGGGAGATGAATGCACGAGAGACGAGGACGATGATTACCAGCCCGACGCAGCGCGATCTTCACAGTCACAGTCATCTTCACAGTCACAGTCTCATATGCGCCGGGAAATCAAACCAAACCGGTGACAAAGTAGATGTATCGCTAGCCGTGTTTACAAACTCCTCGGGTCGGGGAGATGAATGCACGAGAGACGAGGACGATGATTACCAGTCCGACGCAGCGCGATCTTCACAGTCACAGTCTCAGTCATCTTCACAGTCTTCACAGTTACAGTCTCAGATGCGCCGGGAAATAAAAACCAAGCCGTTGACAAAGTAGATGCATCGCTAGCCGTGATTACAAACTCCTCGGGTCGGGGAGATGAATGCACGAGAGACGAGGACGATGATTACCAGCCCGACGCAGCGCGATCTTCACAGTCACAGTCACAGTCATCTTCACAGTCACAGTCTCAGATGCGCCGGGAAATAAAAACCAAGCTGTTGACAAAGTAGATGCAGCGCTAAAGCCGTGTTTACAAACTCCTCGGGTCGGGGAGATGAATGCACGAGACACGAGGACGGTGATTACCAGCCCGACGCAGCGCGATCTTCACAGTCACAGACGCGCCGGGAAATCAAACCAAACGGTGACAAAGTAGATGTAGCGCTAGCCGTGTTTACAAACTCCTCGGGTCGGGGAGATGAATGCACGAGACACGAGGACGATGATTACCAGCCCGACGCAGCGCGATCTTCACAGTCTCAGTCTCAGTCATCTTCACAGTCACAGTCTCAGATGCGCCGGGAAATAAAAACCAAGCCGTTGACAAAGTAGATGCATCGCTAAAGCCGTGTTTACAGACGCCTCGAGACAGTTTCACACTGAAATACTCGCGTCTCTTCGCAGCAACGACAATCAGGCAACATTGCATCTTCGATATTCCCTCAAAAACTTTGTAAAATCATCTAACCTATTTATTAAACTCTTGCGGCCATATTTTAGTAGAGCTATTTTTGGGGGGGGGGGGGATATTATTTTAAATTAACAGATTTCCTAATTTATTTCTATCTTTTATAATTTAAAAAAAAGCAAACTCCTTTCATCAGGGCATATCGTATCCGATACGTCCAACGGGAATAGAACACGGATCTCGAGATTGTCATGCCCTGCGCTTTGCTCTCTGAGCCAACTGTCACTCGTGTCATCTGGAGAGATCAAGATGTTATCACCGGCGCGTTGACACGTCGAGTCCTGACCCGCATGGCGGACAACAATGAGTGACAACAATGAGCGAGTGACAACAATGACGACGCCGTGGGAGGTTGCACACGCTCCTCGCGCCCATGTCTCCCGCACGCACGCACGCACGCACGCACGCACGCACGCACGCACGCACGCACGGCGGCGTGATGGGCTCACTGGTTCACTGGAAGCGATCAGATCACATGCTCAGCTCTTCCACCTTCTTCCACGGAGTCGCCCAATTAGATAGCACGAAATGTGCGACTTGATAGATATTTAATCATAATGAAGTAAAATCACGACGAACAGGTGCGTAGGAACTAAATTTGTAGGGGGGGGGGGGGATATATTGGGGGCCTGGGGGGAGAGCTCCCCAGTGAAATGCGGGTCCTGGGCGCACAGCCCCGGAAAAATGTTGAATTTTAGGCATTAATTTGGTGCATTTCTACGTGATTTTAACACTTTTTAAGCTTATTTTTATCTTGACATATAAATGTACAAGAACATAGGGAGGGGAATTGAATCAGAGCGGGGTATCCCCCCCCCCTTTCTACGCGCCTGGAAGGAACTTCAAGCCGACGGTCTTTCGATGATGGAGTATCCTAACTATTTAAATAAAATTGAGAGTAAGAATCAGCATTTAAATTAATTGTTTGATTATTTGTAAAATGATGGATGGATGGACTAAGGATTAGGCCGTGCGGTTCCTATATACATACTCTTATGGCACAGTTGCTCGGGTTTGGGTACGCCAAACCCAAGTAAATACATGACGTAAGTCACAGCAAGCTCCCGGGTGATATCATAGGTTATTGATGCTTTGTCCTTGCGGTGATCATAAGCAGATACAGCGGTGGAATATGTGCTCATGTAGAAACATGATCCGTATGGCTATTAAGCTATAAGGGTGAATTTCTAGCAACTTATTCTAGCAACATCGACCTAAGTGGCTAGTGACAATAAGGTCAGGAAGGAAGTGGTCAGGTTGCTGGAGGCATCTCAAGACACGTGAGACTGTGTCGGGCGCCACCCTGCAATTACGCGTCACTTGACGAGTTCCCACACACGTCGACGCGACATTATCATCGTCGCCCGGCACAATGCAGTCCCATTGTCAACCGCAGCGGCTAATCACCGCTAATGCGATGAGAAAGTGTCACTCACAATCTCCGCGACAAGACATTATGCAGATACTAACGAGAATCAGAGATAGAATTTACTTGTTATTTATGCTAATTGTTGTGAAGCGAAGATGAACGGTTTCTTAAGGGGATATCAAGACAGCTTTTCTTGTGAATAATTGTAAAAAATGGCTTCCCACGAAACATTTCATGCAGTATTTGTAGATTGTAGCGGATTGTAGCTCGCACTCTTTGAAGATGAAAATGAAATGGAAGAACAAATGCTCTTTTTTCGACATTCGCAATATTTGAATTTTCATTTGAGGAGAAATACTTTATGATAGGATGGGAATCGAATCCAAATGACAGTTCAGTGCTTTACTCAATAAGCCAATCGTCTCGTTACTGGCATGATATTTGTATGTTTTCTTTTTGTGTTTTCTTTTTTCTGTGACTTAATTTTCGTATTAAAAACTGTGTTATTCTTTCATAATTTGTTGATATTTTAATATAACAGTCTTCGTGTTTTACTTTTCAAAGTTCACTTTGATTTTGTTCCTCGTCACCCCTCGTGTCTAGTAACGTATGAGCGTGCACGTGCCCCCCCCCCCCCCCCCCCCTCTGGTATAATCCGACACCACCCCCGCCTGGACCACGTCGCGGTATTGATACTGTGAATCACTTCCTGATTGGTTCCGATAACATTGCTTGGGTGGCTTCCGCGTGCCCCGTGTTCTATCCCCGTGTAGCGTGTCGTGGGGCTTCAGTGTGCCCTGGACAGCCGCGTCGTCAGCACACGACGTAAGACACCGCGTCGTCAGCACACGACGTAAGACACCGCGTCGTCAGCACACGACGTAAGACACCGCGTCGTCAGCACACGACGTAAGACACCGCGTCGTCAGCACACGACGTAAGACACCGCGTCGTCAGCACACGACGTAAGACACCGCGTCGTCAGCACACGACGTAAGACACCGCGTCGTCAGCACACGACGTAAGACACCGCGTCGTCAGCACACGACGTAAGACACCGCGTCGTCAGCACACGACGTAAGACACCGCGTCGTCAGCACACGACGTAAGACACCGCGTCGTCAGCACACGACGTAAGACACCGCGTCGTCAGCACACGACGTAAGGCACCGCGTCGTCAGCACACGACGTAAGACACCGCGTCGTCAGCACACGACGTAAGACACCGCGTCGTCAGCACACGACGTAAGACACCGCGTCGTCAGCACACGACGTAAGGCACCGCGTCGTCAGCACACGACGTAAGACACCGCGTCGTCAGCACTCGACGTAAGACACCGCGTCGTCAGCACACGACGTAAGACACCGCGTCGTCAGCACACGACGTAAGACACCGCGTCGTCAGCACCCGACGTAAGACACCGCGTCGTCAGCACACGACGTAAGACACGGCGTCGTCAGCACACGACGTAAGACACCGCGTCGTCAGCACACGACGTAAGACACTGCGTCGTCAGCACACGACGTAAGACACCGCGTCGTCAGCACACGACGTAAGACACCGCGTCGTCAGCACACGACGTAAGACACCCCACAAGGTTACAAGTGATCTGGAAATATCGCGCTATCAGATAGCTGGTGTACACAAGTGCCTGGATAATGCTTATATATTTAGACATTTCACTTTTTTGGTACTTGAGAGAAAGGTCTAAGTGTTCGAATTCCTTGCCCACCCACATTCATGTTGTATTTTGTTTCTGGAATTTTGATGAAGTGGTAGATGTGTAATGGAAGCCCAAACTAAAAAAAAATATTTCTATAAAACATAGTCTACAGGTACTCTTCTGTTTTTTGTTTAGTATTGAATTGACATACTCTTGGCTGATTGGTTGATGTGCATCATGTTGATCATGCAATGGATTATTTGTCATTGAAAAAGTTCCCGGGTTCGATTCTTGTGGCAGTCCTTTCTGACTGATTTTATGAGGTTTCCCTCAGTCAAGAGGCAAATCCTTACTAATAGACCACGACTGCCTCCTTCCTACTATCCATCTTTACCTATAAACAATGCAGAGGTAAACAAACACCAATAACAAATGAATGTATGTTTTGTTCCAGGAATGCCCGACAGGCGCGTGGATGGATTAGATGGCAAGGAACGGACGCCTCACATTCACCGCGGCGGCCGCTTGGACTCTTGTAGCATGGCTCATGTTGCAGCAGACTCCGCTTGTCCAAGCAGGTGGGTACTCGCGTAGTAGCAAACACTCGACTGGGCAGCATTCTAAAACTTCAAAATTCCGGATTCGGTGAAATATGGCCGTGAATCATATACGGGCCGGATTCTGAATTTTAAAGTTAAAGAATAGCTAGAATAGCTCGAATAGAATAGAATAGAATCTAGAATAGAAACACCTAAATGTCATATTTTTTAACTTATCAGTAGAGTGACGTTTTGCATCTGCTTTCATTCCAACATTCCTCAACCTAACATTATTTTTTCAATCTCTAGATCATCAAATACTTACTATAGTTCGTGTTTAGAAATAATAAATATTTTACATTTTTAAATATTTTCCTGACCCAGTCATTGATATTCTTTTAATTTGACTGTGTGGCCTGCCTGTCAGTAATAAGTCCTTGTTTGCGCAGATGTTGGGCTGTGGTTCGTGCGCAGTCCCGAGCCCATCGTGGCGCCGCCCGGTGACGAGGTGGTGTTCGAGTGCTCGCTCAACGTGCCGGCCGAGCAGGTGAGGTGGCGCCATGACAGCACCTTCCTGCACCGCAACCACTCGCTGGCGCTGGATGGATCCTCGCGCGCTACCAGCCACCTGGTCGTCAAGGTTGTGGACCATCGACAGGCCGGAGACTATCAGGTGGGAACTCACACGACATAGTGAAAACATACATTTAATAATTCTCCAGAATACACTAGGGAAATTGCATATATTTTTCATGGGGTTGAGATCAGTTATTTCATTAATTATCTATCTACATCCCCAAATTCCACAATTTTATACATGAAAATCATAAATAAATTTGTGGATATTTCGGCAAGAAAAAGTTGTACTTGTAAGGTACACTCGGCCAAACAAAAATTGATCGTTGATCAAATTTGAATGACTGCTGGTCATGTCCCATACCAATCAAAGCTTGTTATTAACGTTGAAATGTGGGATCACCTACTAGAGTGAGACAAGGAGATCGCTTGGACTGACTTCGGATGGTGCAATCTAACATTTATCAGTCAATCAAATTTGATCAACGATCAATTTTTGTTTGGCCGAGTGTACATGCTTAGACATGTGTTTCCATGATTGCAGCTAGAAAACTTAAATTTTCTGGGAATAAATATAATATTTTCTCTGTACCCGTGTTGTTATATTAATATGTACTAAATTCTACTGCAACTTTCCTACTGCAAATATAAACCTAACTAATAACTTTTATTAGTATTGAACGACACTAATTTCGTGATTCTCCCAAGTGACAAATCATCTTGCTTGCTCACAACGAAGTCTTGAACTCTGCTAATGTGCTTCCCCCGTGCAGTGTGTGGCGTGGTTCGGAGCCTCGGCGCTGGCGTCGGTGCCCGCGCGCCTGAGCCTGGCGGAGCTGAAGCCGTCGCCGCAGCCCGCGCAGGTGCTGGAGGCCTACTTCGGCAACACCGTCGCGATACACCTCGACGCGCCCGAGAGCAACCCGCCCGCAATCTTGCAGTGCCACAAGGACGGACACAAGATCAACAGTGAGTTACAAACCCAGACAATAGGGAAGGAAGCGTTTACAAACGCTTCCAACGCTTCTGCGTTTTCAAACGCAGGTTTACACGACTTGAAAATAGGTTTTAACAACTAAAAATTGTTAAAACACTAAAAGATGCTATAAAATGGAGCCCATTTATGTATATATAATGCCATTGCCGTATGAACTAAGACCTACTTTTACGGACATCTTTAAATAGAGCAGAAAAATAGGAGTGAAATTTACCTTATGAACGGATTAAAAATTTTTTGATTTTTGATTTGCCAAATAGTGTAGTCATGCAGAGGCGCTGGAAGTCTATTTTCTCAGGGGGGGCACATTTTGCTTAAGATCTAGGTAGGGTAGGGACTAAATTTGTAAGGTAGAAAATAATACAGTAAATGACCATGTGCATGGGAAACACGATTGCCCAGAGAAACAATGGGGGTCTGGGGGGAGGGCCCCCCCAGCACCATGCGGGTCCGGGGCGCATAGCCCCGAGAAAATTTTGAATTTCAGGAATGAATTTGGTGCATTTCTACGTAATTTTAAACTGTTTAATCCTATCTTTATCTGAACAAATAAATGGACGACATCATTGGTAGGTAGATAAGGTAAATTGAATTCGAGGACTGCCAAAAAATGTATTAATTAAAATAACGAAAATGTGTGTGGAAAAGTGTTTCAAATGATTTTGGTGCATGTTAATTGTTAGAAAACAAAAGTTAATCAATCACTTATATCAGGAAAGTTCATATAAATATGTCCCCCAGCGATTTTTTTATTTTTTTTTTATTGGCGTTACAGGACTGGTAGTCCTATTGCCGCCTCAACAACTCTACTCCATTGACGATGCGCCATTATATAGGAGGTGAAGTTCGTTGAGAATTCGTAACTTAGGGATGTTAAGCGAGTGAGTTGTTAGCTCCCTGCGCTCTGCTGGTATTTAACGTCCCATCCCAAGGACGGTGTAACGCCCGTCGAGAGACTGATATCAGGTGGAGGGGTGTCGTTACACTTACCCCCAAACACCCCAGTCTCTCTGGCCCAACGGCAGCAACTGGCAGGACAGAGTTGAATGGTCACCCATCCAACAGCTGACCCCGCTCGATGTTGCTTAACCTCGGTGATCTGACGAGAACCGAGGTATCCATTACACCAGCCGTTGGGTTGGTATTGATTTAGCGATTTAGTAAACTTTTAATACTCTTAGGTTAAAAATGATTTTGGTGTAAAATAACAATATCATTACGTCATAAGACTCGCACATAACAATGCCGCGCAGCGAATTTTTTTGAAATTCAGTCCTTATCGAGTAATTTTTTAAAGATATTATGCGTTGCCAGGGGGGCAGATTGATACTCTTGCCCCACGTTCAGACGTCTAGGGGGGGCACGTGCCCCCTCTGCCCCCCCGGTTCCGGCGCCCCTGTAGTCATGTTACCATGTCGTCGATGTTGACTAACCATAAAACTAAGGGTGAAATTTTCACCAATCATAACTAAACCATACCTCTGTTAGTATGTTAAAGCTGCATTAGAGCTAACTGCAGAGATGTGAAACACTTAGTACCACTGGCAGCCTGACAGTGTGTCCGCCTATATGTTCCCCAGCTACTGTCGCCACGACCGGCACCCTGCTGCTGCCCAACGTGACGTCTGCAGACGGTGGCCACTACGTCTGCTCCTCGTACAACTACATCACCGGGCAGACGCTGCGCGCGTCGCACGACGTCACGCTCAGCGTCCGGCCGGCCGGCGGGCGCGCGCCGTTGCGCTTCTTGTCTCCGCCGCAAGACTCGTATGTCGTGCAAGCAGGTGCGTCTCATTGTCATGGCTTGGTGTTCAACACTACTCGACAGAAAACCTTATTTTCAATACACTTCAATTTTCAACACTCTATTTTCAATACAAGCTGAAAATGATGCTTGATCATTGAAAATGATGGTGGATGCTTTTAATTTGTCTCTTATGTTAATGTCAATGACATAAGGGAAATTGGTTAGGAACTGGGGCTTGGGTCAGAGGGATTACATTTCTTTTACTAGATATTGTTATTGAATACATACATTCTTCTCTTGGAACCTCAATCAATTTAATATTTTCAATTTTCATAAATCATCATATATCAGGGTGCCTACTGTTTTTATAGCAAAGGATTTTTTTTCCCATCACAAAAACCTTTGTATTTTTAAGAGTTGGTTAATTTTTGTATATTTTATACATTTTCTGACAATTATTATTGTTCAATAAAAAAAAAAAATCTGTTTTCTTTCCTTGAGTGTATACCTAAAGCTTTGTGATCTTTTTGCACATTTTGTTAATCTGTACTCGATTGTTAGTGTGAATGCTCATGGGGTATGGTTGAGAATTCCATGTCATAATATGTCGTCTAACCATGCTCGCCATCAGGCTGGAACGTGACGCTGGAGTGTTCTGCTGTGGGCGACCCCGCGCCCCGCGTCACCTGGCAGAAGTACGGCGGTGCGCTACCTCGAGACCGCGCCACGCTGGTGCCCGGCGGCCTGGCGCTCAGGCACGTGGCGCGAGGCGACGACGGCACGTACGTGTGCGAGCTGAGCAACTCGGCCGGCGACAAGCTCAGACACGTCATCATGGTGCATCTGCACGGTGAGACACGACTTGTTACTCCGCCAAGTATCTTTGACATTCCACCTTTACAAGTTCATGTCTTCTATGAAACACGAGATTACTTGAAAATACCCACGTAACTTTTCATGTAAAAATGTGAAAATGTTGATACCTACCTGATATCACTTCCATTCCATCAATACATAAAAGGGAGTAGAATACACAGAAAAGTCTCCATTCTTGGACATATGTATTTACAACACTCTAAATTATCAAAAGTCCACTTTGAAGTCAGAAAAAATTTATTAATTGATTGATTGATTGATTGAGTGGAAAGAGTCATTTAAGTGGGCTTTTTACAATATAAATGCTGTGAAAATCCATGAGTATACCCCGTCCCCAGGAAACTGAGTTTTTTGTTACGAATATGATTCTCCCCTTCTTTTGCGGCACAAGTAGTGGTAAAATAAGAGATTGTAGTGGGTGTTACTTTGAATTTGACTGAAGAAAATATATTTTAAAATGCAGACTTAGGTAATAGGTTTTTCAATATTTGTGTAAGGCTGGATGAGAGCTGCCGAGATATCAATTATTCTTTTTACGAGAGCTCTGACTGCCATCAAGAAGGGCATGTTTGTTTGCGACATCGGCGGAGCATGATTGAGAATGTGGACTGTGTTGCAGAACCCCCTGTGATAATGAAGGAGCCGGCCAACAGCGTGGGCGAGGAGGGCGGGGAAGTCCACCTCGAGTGTCAGGTCAAGGGCGCGCCCCACCCCGAAGTCACCTGGCTGCTCAACGGCGAGTCGCTGGCCAACGACTCGCACGTCAAGACTAACGGTAAGCGTCCGATGCACAACACTTTGCGTCTTTTGCGTCAAACATTAAAACATGTGAAATAGTGTCCAGTATCACAAATGTGGCAGAAATTACTTCTAGAAATTCAGTTGGAATATACATATTTGAAGTTTGTTTTTCTTTCTTAAGCCTCATTTACACGGTGCAATTTCTCGAACAACTTCTTTGTCACATTCCCATTTTTCATACAATTTTGTATTTACACGACGCAACTTTCTGTCACAGAACTGAAAACATGTTCTAATTTCTATTCAAGCAGTGTGACACAGAAGAGTGGTACAGAAGTTGTACAAGAAATTGCACGATGTAAATGGGGCTTTAAAATTGTTGTACAACAATTTGAATCATGGAAATGATATTTTGAATTGTTTAATACATGATAATTCTGCTGAAACTGCTACTAAATGGTTGCTTAAAACCTCTTGACTATGGTTGCAAAGGAACCAAAAATAAAAATAATACTTGGAACCCA
This sequence comes from Leuctra nigra, assembly GCA_934045905.1. NCBI lineage: Eukaryota > Metazoa > Arthropoda > Insecta > Plecoptera > Leuctridae > Leuctra > Leuctra nigra. The sequence goes on along the minus strand of OW203767.1, from coordinate 13,695,891 downwards.
AAGGAAAAGTATATGAAAGTGAGAAATATTGTTTGTGTCAATTCCAATGGAGGGTTGAAACACGACAAGGCACGTTCTGCAGTGGCTCTCTCCGATGTCCAGGTGTGAAGCTGCACATCAGTCAGGTGGCCAAGTGGCACGCCGGTATCTTCCAGTGCTTTGCCACCAACCTGCTGGGCTCGGTCTACGGCTCGGCGCTGCTTCAAGTGTCCCCCAAGCAGGTGACGGCCAACCCCAACAGTGATCTCAACGCGGAGACTGAAGAAGACCCCAACTTCGGCGGTAAGATTTACAAGCAATTGCGACAGTTTATCCAATCAGATGGCTGTTGCCACTCAACAGACTGTAGGTCTGGAAATGTGTACAAATTGCGTAGAAGCGCACCAAGCTCGTTTTTGAAATTCAATCTTTTTCTGGGGGTATGCTCCTGAGTTTCTTGTTCAATAGCCAAACGTGTTCCTCTGTTCCTCTGATCGTTATGGGTCCACCAATTTATTATTTTACAAATTAACTAAGAAAACGCTCAGTGTAACGCGTTGGTGAGCGAGCACGGGGACGTGCAAATTCTCGAACCGGAAATGCGTACACAAGAACAGAAAACATATACATCCATATTGAATTGAAATATAATCACTCAATCAACACAACATATTATGCTTTTCATTGAAACTTGAAAATAACATCTAAGCATCCTGGTAAATATAGCTAATCAGATGCAATTCAACTGGCACTGGAAAACATTCATTTTGATACTTCATTACTGACAGATATGAAAAATGTTAATAAGTTCATACGTTCTTAACTGATTGGGATAAAATTTTGTAAAATAAGAGACAATGTTGGTCTTTATGATCATGAAAAATATGAGTTTGATCTGAATTATCGAAGACCGTTTTCATTTTTCAGCCTATCAGGAGATATTTATTTAAATTTTAACCAATGAATGGATTTCAAAAAAATTATGGTCTTCAAACAGAGAAGGCTGGCTTTACATGTGTGCAAAATTTCAGCTCGATCAAAGAAAAACTCTGACCTGTATAGCCAAAATATGAGTTTGATCAGAATTATCGAAGACCGTTTTAATTTTTCAGCCTATCGGGAGATATTCATTTAAATTTTAACCAATGAATGGATTTAAAAAAAAATTGGGGCCTGCAAACAGAGAAGGTTGGTTTTACATGTGTGCAAAATTTCAGATCGATAGGTGAAACGGTGCGACCTGTGTATCGTCTATTAACAGACAAAAACAAAAAAAAAAAAAAAAAAAAAAAGTCCGTGCCAAAAGAGCCAAAAGGAGACGCTCGCTTCGCTTGCTCAATTAACCACTGATGTAAAGTATCCATTTATAAGGATTTTTCTTCCAGAATTGATTCATGCGTGAAGGATTCCGTAGTGTTATTGTTGATTCAAATCAATTTTTTTGTAATTTTAGATTGTGAAATGTTTATGTGTTCTTGTTGTGTGTCTGACTTGACTGGTGGGCGTGTTGGTTTCAGACATGCCAACAGGTGGGGAGAGCAGTTTCCTGCCTCCGGTTCTGGCTCCGGGCAACCGGAATCCAGGAGGGAAGAAGGACCACACGCGGAAGGGCAACGGTAGAAGAAAAGACAAACATAAACATAAAGGAAACAGTGAGTGCCGTCAGACTATTATGCTCCATGCTCAGCAATGATATTGTTAAATATTTTAGCTGAACTAGTATTATCATGTAGGTACCAAAATAATATAATTGAGTCATGACAATGATTAATGACATATAAATTATTACACAATTACCATACAAAAAATTATATAAGGCTTGTCAAATGACTTTTTCTGTACCTCAGAGCTAGAAGGCCGACGTCCATTTCAATGATTCCTGAGGTGAAAAAAACAGTAATTCTGCTTTCATCCTAACATATTTGTATTGGTGACAGTGACACCAGTCATTTTGTAAGAGAATACTTTAATAGCAACATTAAATTTTGACATCAGTCAAATTGCATTTATTACTAGAGAGCTTCATTACTTGATTCCGAAAGTGTGCAACGCAAAATCGAGAAAATTGACATCGGGCCTTTTACATCTAAGGTAGAAAGAAATATAAGGCTGTACCTATTTCCCTTGCGCGTAGTGTTGTATAGGTGCTACGATTTATCATACATGTTTATTGATTTGCTAACTAATGAAGTACATATTGTCAAATTAAATCTATCCACAGTATAATAATGAACCCCTTTTCAAATCAGAAGGTTGGCTTGCTAATCCCGGCTTGTTCCCGCAGCTGTGATGATTCCGCCCACTCCCCCGAACATCACGCGGCTGACTGACACGTCGGTGATGGTGCGATGGGGCGTGCCGCTCAACGACGGCCTGCCCATCCAGTTCTTCAAGGTGCAGTACCGAGAGCTGGGCCGCAACAACGGGGGGCGGCGGCGGGGGGGAGGCAAGGCGAGGTGGATGACCAACAACGATGACATTCCGCCGCACATACGCAGCTACGAGGTGGACGGCCTCGAGACTGAGCACACTTACAGGTACTTGCCGGGTTTCACTGTCAACTTCTCTCAATCAATTTACAAAGTTGCTCATTTTAATACCTAATGTTAGGAAGTTTTAATGAGGATTGAGTGAATTTCAATCTTCATGAAAGATAGTTCAAATTCAACATATAAGGTAGTACAGTACTACCTTGTTATAGTATTCTACCTACACCATAAAATGACAAGGGATGGTATGTGAACTAATTTTCGAGATCACTGCAAATACATAGTTTTTCCTGCACTAGGTATTCCTGCATTGTGACTGTAGAAAACACGACATTCAAATGTTTACTTGGCTGCTTTTCCACAGAGAGATTTCTTTGGAAAACTGATATAATATATGCTATGCTGAAACCATCTGCAGTAGTTGATGCTTTTATTTTTAGATATAGGTGTGTATATTATATTTATACATGTTTGTGTACGTTTTATCAAGCTGATAGTTTCACTGCTCTTCTTGCCTTATTTCGTAATGACAGAAGTATCTAAGTGTATTTGTGCTTACATGGTGAAACCTAAAAATCCTTAATAAATTTTTGTCATACGTTTTTTAAATCAAGGTCAACTAGTCATTTTCACTTCTAACTGAATGGTTTGACCGCAGGTTCCGGATCGCCGCCGTGTACTCGAACAACGACAACAAGCTGGGTCTCAACTCCGGCCGCTTCCACCTGCATCGAGGTCCGTCCAACAACAAGAATCCGCTTGTCCCTCCGTCGCTGACCCACGCGCAGGCGGTCAGTCCTACCGCCATACAGATTCACTGGCAGCACGTGTCGGCTCCCAACTCTCCGGTCGAGGGTAAGTCGTGCAGGGCAGGGCATTGTTTGAAATATTCATACAAAATATTCGAATTTGAAGCTATTTTGACATCCTTTCAATGAATTTTGTAATGTGTGATATCATAATATGCAATATTCTTGGGGAACCTTTAGACAAATGTACCTATCTGTACCTATTTGTCTTTTTATTTTTTTCCCCCTATGCTCCCACAGGAAATTCTTTGAATTTTTTTAAAAAAAATATCGGTTAGGAATTTTTTTTTTTTAAATTTGAAGTAGGGTGTAAAATTTAATATTTGTAAGGAAAATTTAGGCAAATTCTGTAAAATCTGTAGGTAATAGATAGGTATGTTTTTTTGGTAATAATGTAGATATTAATGTAGGTGTACACTCAAACCAATTAAAAACGGTATTTGAACGAAACGGATTGGCTGCTGGTCAGGTTCCTTGACAATCAATTCTTGTTATTATCAATGAAATCCGAGCTCACCTACTGGCGTTAGATGAGGCGTTAGCACAGACTTAATGGGATGATGCCATCAAACAAACCTTTATCAGCCAATCATTTACTTTCAAATACCATTTATTATTTGTTTGAGTGTAGGTACATTATACTATTCATGAGGATGATCAAGTTGGAAAAATGAGTCACTCTCTCATTAGATAATAATAGGTACTACCTCTTTTCAATTTGTTTTGCAGAATTTGAGAATTCAAACTCATAATGGAACAATTATGTGCATTTTTCTTTTTGCATCCCTTTTTGAAACATTTTTGTATATCTGGGAGTGATAATAATAATATAATAATAATGTAATTTATTGAGCACATAAAATAGGTACATAATTGGTCTGTATTCAACAATCGAGTCGTTGATCTTCCATACATCCATCTCTTCTCTTCAGCTGCTTCACATCTTCACCATTTACCTACTTCTTCTTAATTCATAATAGTCATTAAAATTGTGCTTCAATATCAGTGGTAATATTGGAAGAACATCCAAGCATTTGCTTTTTAGCTGAGGGAAAACCACTGAAAAAACATTCTCAGCAGGATGTAATCTTGATTCTCGTCTTCCAATATCATTACTTCACGAATTCTCTTTCTTGAATGATAGCGAGTTTATCCTTAACGAGCGTCTTGAAAGCTTTTAAACTTAGGGTCTGCTCTTCTGTTGTTGTTGTGTTGTATGCTACTGAGGCTGAATAGGAAAAACAGTTCTTGAATTTTTTACTTCGATGAGTTCCAAAGTCTAGCTTATCTTTGGACCGCGTGTCTCGTAGGTGAATATCACGACGCTTTCTCAACTTATCATTTAAATACTTTGGCTCTCCCGTTCTCAATATCTTGTGCGTTGCGCATGTTAAATGTAGGCTTCTTCTCGCTTCCATCTTTAGCCAATGAAGTTTTTGAATGTAGGGACTTATATGGTGTCTTCTCTTAATATTGAATACAAACCTAGCACAAGAATTCTGGACTTTTTGAATACGACCTACATCTTTCTTCGAAATACACGGTCCGTAAACGATGTCACAGTAATTCAAATTAGATATTATAAGTGCCTCAACAAGCTTGCTTTTTGTTGATCTTGTCAGAATTTTTTTAAATCTTTGCATTGTTCGTAGTTTGCCGTAAGCTTTGCTATTTGCTTTCTGAATATGATCTGAGTAAGTCATTTGGCTGTCCATTATCAAACCTAAATTCCTTGCATTTTCTGAAGTGGGAATAATAGAACCATTTATATGTAGTTTAAATTCACTATTAAGTATTTTGATCCGTTGACATTTGTTCCCTATAATCATTGATATGGTCTTCGAAGTGTTTAAAGAGAGTCCTTGACTTTCACTCCATGCAGCAATAGACTGAAGATCTTCGTTTATTTTCTCTTGTGCTGCAGCTAGATCTTGAGGGCGAAAGGTATATAGAAGCTGGGTATCATCTGCAAATTTGTGTATTTTGCAGTGTTTCACACTCTCATCGATATCAGTTGTGTAAACTATGAACAGTAGTGGAGCGATACTTGAACCCTGTGGTACTCCTGTTCTATTTTCCCTTGACATTGATACGTTATTAGCTGATAATTTTACCCGTTGTTGACGTCCGGTGAGGTAACTTGCAAACCATTTAATTGTCATCTCTCCCACTCCAAGATATGTGAGTTTAGCCAGTAGGAGTTCATGATTGATAGAGTCAAAGGCTTTTGTAAAATCTAATAATATAAGACTTGTAACCATTTTCTTCTCCATTCCCTTGATCGCTTCATCAGTTACATCTAGAAGTATTGATGTTGTCCCACGATTTTTCCTGAATCCTGACTGACTATTAGATAATAATTGCAGTTCTTCTAGGTATGCAGTCAGTTGCTTCACAACAATTCTTTCTAGTATTTTGGACATTGTAGTGAGAATACTAATGGGTCTAAGGTCTTTGAAATGTTTTGGATGTGAGCATTTTGGCAAGGGTGTTATTACTCCTTCTTTCCATAGATCAGGAAATATTCCAGAAACAAGAGAATGATTTACAATACTGTGTATAGCATTTAAACAGTTTGGCATGCATAGAAGTAATGTATTGATATTTATATTATCAATGCCTGTTGCTTTGGTCTTAATTTTTCTCAATTGATCAACGATTTCTTCTGTACTAACTGCTCTGAGCTCAAAGGCATTTTTTGACGTAATAGTGTGAGTGTTATTTTTGTATTGATCAATTATACTTGAAGCAATTAAAGAATGTGGTATTGAATCAACATAATAGTCATTTATCAAATCCGGCTTAGCTAGTTCTTCAGGAATTAGTTGTCTTGGCTTTTTTGAGCTGTGAATATCCCACTCTTGAAGTTTCTTCCATAAGAATGCAGAATTACCTAAATTTGCTTGTATTTCTTTCCTCATGAATGATCTTTTCTCTCTCTTCACTGCTATTGTTATGTAATTTCTAACATGACAATAATATTGCCAATTAGCTGCAGATGGCCTTCTTTTGAACTTCAAAAGTGCTTTTGACTTGAGCTTGCACATATTCTGAATGTTATCATTATACCATGGACATTTCGGTTTATTGGTTGTAAATTCCTTAATTGGTGCTAGCTTATTCTCAGTATATTGTAAATTTTCATTAAGTATTTTTAGCTTTACATTAATATCATCTTCACCTTCTGCAATATTCCAATCAATACTGTTTAAAACTTTTTTCAATTCCAGGGGATTAATTTTCTTGTAGTTTCTATAAGTAATCTTCCGAATCTCCCTTTTTGGTTTCCGGTAAACTAATGTACAAGATATTAGACAGTGATCAGTAACTGGCTTTCCACGTGAATCTATGATCTTGGATATGTCTAATACTTTGGTGCTGACTACTGAGTCCTCATCCTGAACGTAGATATGATCAATAAGAGTGGAGGTCTGGACTCGACTAACAATACTTCCATCCTGCTGCTGAACATCTTCTTCTGTTATTCTTGTGGGGGCTTTAATGATTTGATTTAATTTAAACTTTTTCATGAATTTAATGAGATACTTGCTATTTGGTTCTGCAGATTTCAAGAGATCAATGTTCATATCCCCAATTAGAATTATATTATCAACAAGTCCTTGAAGTGTCGAAAGTTGTTTCTCCAGAATGCTGATATTAGTGTAGCAATTATCAGGTGGCCGGTAGACTACACACACAGCAATCTTTTTCCGTTTTAGGCTAATCTTAATACACAAATATTCTGGTTTTCTGACCAAATCTTCATCATTTTCTTCTTCTTCAATCTCAATATCTGTTATGATGGTGTGTCTTATTGATTGCTTAATATATATACCCACACCACCTCCTCTAGAATTAGTGCGATCAGATCTTAGCAGGGGTGTCAAGATTAAAAGTGGGGATCATAATTTTCCCCCAAAACATGAAACATATGAAACTCTCTTGCCTCTTCCACCCCTCCCTCTCTTGTTATTCCAAAGAAGTGAACAAGCGCATGCGTGTTGCAGGCTTCTACGTGTACTACCGGTCGACCAGCAGCGCCGGCGACTACGTGAAGGCGACGGTGGACGGCGACCGAGCGCGGTCGTACAACATCACACACCTGCAGTCGGAGACGGCCTACGACATCAAGCTGCAGAGCTTCACTGTCGGAGCCGCGTCGGACTTCAGCTCCATCCTCACCCACAAGACGCTCAGTAAGTCACTTATGAAATTGATTTACCATGATTTAATTGCCTTCCTTTGTTTCTCATTTATGTATTTTGTTGGGCATTTATTTGGTCTGCTAACGACGTAGTGTGTTTATTAACGAGGCACACTCTTCTGCTGACAAATATTGATGTCGCTTTATATTTACGCATATTTTACTGGTGCGCATTGGTCATGTTTTACATGACGGGACCCTCTAATTATTGAAATATTTAACATTGAGATGATATACTACTTTGTTTTTGCTGTTTTTTAATTGCACATATCTGTGGATTACATTCAATTTATATCACAAGAACAATGCACGATAATACATAGTGCAATTCAAATCCTTGTGATCTTCAAACACAATTTATATCGTAGTTTAAGTGTGACTCGATGAAAGTAACAAATACCGCTTGTCTACAGATGCACCTACCGAGCCCACTCCTACTGTCATCATGATCACCAACCCAAGTCCGCACAACAACACCTCGCCTCACGGACAGCTCAAGATCGTGCTCGGGGCTGTGCTCGGCGGGCTCGGACTGCTGGTCGCTCTCTTCGTCGGGATCTTCCTCTGCAACCGGCGCCGGAACAATGCCACGCAGGCAGTGCAAGGTCAGGGCAAGCTGCGTTGTCAAATATTGCTGCTTGCAAAATATGAGACATTTACATGGCTCCACTTATAATGTAAATGATTTACGTAATTAAATACTTAGTCAGTTGAAAAGGTTAGACACAATATATAAAATTAATTAAATACTCTTCTCACTGGAAGACACAAATGAACTCTTTTGTAATGAATAATAATGTTGATAATGATGGAAATTTAGTGAACACTTAGAGATGGTGTGGAACCTGCGAAATAAAAACACGCACCCCGGCTCGGACTCACACGAGTTGTGTATGGCAACCCAATCTGCTGATTAAGAATGCACCCCGGTAGCTTAATGGTTTAAGCATAGGGCCGGTGACCCGAAGGATCTGGGTTTGATTCCCAGTCGGGGTGCGTGTTTTTATTTTGTAGGTTCCCTCTTGAATAATAATGTGTAATAAATAAACAATGTAATGTGGAAAATTGTGTCTGTATTTAAATATTATTAATAAAGAATTTTGAATTGAACAGAGTAAATTAAGTACACATTGAACTTGATGTTATGTTTGCATTGCATCGTATTGAACCAGTTACTGTTGATGTTGCAGACTCCAGCAGCCACCCCGACAAGTTCATGGACCCCGCACTGCAGCTGGAGCCCGTCAACGTGTTCGCCAAGAACCACGCCAACGGCAGACTGCCACACAACGGCTATCTGCACAACAGCAAGGTGAACATCACCAGCAACCCCCTCGCCGAGTCGGAGGAGGACAAGGTGAGCCACACTACACACCTCTCGTGGAGGGTTTCTTTATTAGTGGACAGGGGCATGTGGATGTCATCAATGTAATTCATTCAGTAGGCAGTGTTTTGATGTTGTCTGCAAATCCCAAGAGAGGAAGTTGACCCAAGAAAGGAATTTGTCGCTAATATATCTGCCGTAAGTTACATACATATTACAAATATGTTAAAAAAACAGTTTAAGAAGTTGTATTAAGGTACGTTTACAGCTCGACGCTCAGCGCTAGCGCTGAAAGATGAACATGGTTTATCTTTGACCTTGAACGCCAGCGCTCGGCGTTGGCCAATCACGAGGCTGAACGGCGAGCGCCGAGCGCTGAACGTCGAACGAGCGCCGAGCTGTAAACGTACCTTTACACTGTTCACTGAACTTGGTAATCTTTGTTTTTCTACTGCTGTTCAGACCTCAAATCTAGACACCAAACCTCTCAGAAGGCATGTAGGAAGGAGGGAATCCCCCCCCCCCCCCCCCAACGCACCATTCAATTTAAATAATTTAGTTCAGTTCCCCAGAATCACACTTGTAAATGTTTTAAATTCTAAAAAATGCCCTGCAGGCCTATAATTTGACCCCTTCAGGTGAGGAAGTCCCCCCCCCCCCCTGATGAAAACCATCCTATGCACATGCCCAGTGTTGGGTAGTAACTTAACGAAACTAGTTACTTTTTAGGTAACTTTTGGGGTAACTAGTTACTATTCATCCTCAGTAACTTTGTGAGTAACTAAGTTACAATTTTACAGGAACTTGTAACTTAATTTTCGTTACTTTTAAAGTTACTTTTAGGTGAAATAATTTGACAAAAATATAATATTTTCACAGTCTACAAACTCCCTATCTATCTCTTGAGAGAAAATCATAAACCCAGACAACAAATCACAGGAAATGAAATGTGTGTCCTTCCTTCCCATTGATCTATTTCCTTCCACAAGTCATTATAGCAGGTAGTTGGGCTGGGGGATGTTTGCAGGTGCCGCTGCAAGTTTTTCCGAGAATCATACATATCCAAATGAAAACAAGTATGATGTCATCCATACTAGCCAATAAGGGTCGCTTTTACATAAAATGTATACCCAATAAGATAGAGTTTCACAAATCAAAGTGATTGTCACATGGATGGACCATTTAAAGAAGTGAAGTGAAGAGGAAGAGGTGCGTGCATTAATATTTACCATTACCGCGAGTGCAAATTACATTTATTATTAATTTGTATTTTGACTGTGAGCACGATGACTGTGATTAAATACAAATAATAAAATTGCTTTGTCGAACAAAATCAACCCTCAGCGGAGTTCGATTACGTTTGTGTTTTGTCGAAAAAATATCCGAAAAGTAACTTTAAAGTAACTTAAATTTTTCGGTAACTACTCAGTTACTTTTCAAATCAAGTAACTTACCAAGTAACTTAGTTCCTTTTGAGACCAGGTAACTTACAGAGTAGCTAGTTCCTTTTTACAAGTAACTTACCCAACTCTGCACATGCCTCAGTACTGTTGTGTCAATGATTTACTGAGACAGTTCCTGGCAATCTTCAATTCAATTATTTATAATAATGATATTTTCCTTTTAGTGTTTACTTAAAATAATTTTCTCTGTAACTTTATTTAGTCTGCTTGAATGCTGCTACGTTCGTGCCTGCTCCAAGACATGTGAAATAATTCTGCTCATAGACACTTCAACAAATAATAATCCGCAGCAATGAATCTTGATGAATGTCGTTGCGTTTGCAGAACCAGATCGTGATGGAGATGTCGTTCATCTCGTCGCAGAACAACAACTGTTCTGCCGGCAGCGAGGCAAGCGGCAGTGGCGGGGGGTCGAGTGACGAGGCCACGCCCCCCACAGAGCCAGCCAATAAGACGTGGCGGGCGGCAGCACAGATGCCCAACATGGTGGAGAACTACGTCTAGCCACCGGAACAGAATGCAGCTCGGAGATAAGCAAATTGCTCAAGGTCAAGCTACCAATTTTGTTGTATAAATTTTCCCTCGTGCGTAAAACAAATCAAAGTCTGGAATTTCTTTGCAGAATTTTTTACCTCTAAAGTCTAATTGCACTGCTGAACTGCAGGAATGTGCAATTCATACCTAATCAGTAATCTTACATATTTGACTTAAAAAATAAGTGTAGAGTAAACTATCAATCATTTTGATAAAATATTCAAGTCATTGTGTAAAAACTAAATACAACATTGTAAACCTACAATAATTTTTCTAAGGGCTTCATGTCAACTTTGTATTCAGTGTTGGTATAATGACCCGTTTTTATTTGTAATTGACATCAAATTCTTCACCGAACTGCATTCTGGTGGGTTGTTTTGTGATTGGACGTAACTCCGTCCAATGTAAGTTCCACATTCCGTTTGTGGCCGGCCTAAACTACTACTATGTCCATCGTTCCTGTACCTATCGACTTAGTTCAAAGGCAGCTCCGGTAGGTTCGAATGATACCCAATCTCGTAACATGATCTAGCTAGTTATTTATAAGAGGTTTTAATATTCTAGGTAATATTGCAATGCAAGTAATTATTTAGGTATCGTGTGGCAGGATAAAGTAGTAAGACTTGTTCAGTTGCTGCACCCTGACAAAAATTGTATGAATAATACAAAGACTATGGTTGTGTATGGTTTTTAGACCGTAATTGTAATAGATATTGTGAATTTTTGTATCTCGACTTGACGAATGTGTAGATATCACTAATTTTAGGCAGTATGAGAGTGTATGATGTGATGAATTGTGTAAATGTAAAAAAACACCTGTGCAATGCAAATTAATGAATGTTTTATAATTTATAGACAATAGATGTTGTTGTTGTAGACCTAAAATGCTAACACATAGGGAGTGGCGTCGACAGGACTTTTGTAACATATTACAATGATATTAATATTAGGTAAATGTTTATTTAAAACTAGACAGGGAAAAAGCATCACAAAATATTGAGAGACAGACATCACACATTTTATACAAACTGTAAAGAACTGATGCATAAGTTTACGTAAAAGTCATTGTGCCTTTATCTGGTACTACTTTGGTATCATTGTATTGGAAATTTGCCTTACCTATGAAAAAAGACTTGCCACTTAGTATAAGAGTACAAAAGTACTTAATTATTAGGTATAATTATTGTGTACCTACTCAATAGTTTTGTAAACTGAAAATGCTAATTATTTCAGAATGGATGCAGGCATTTTAAAGAGCCAAGAGTTTATCTTTATCACAGCAGCACTGAACTATTATTGAAGGATGAGCAAGCAAACTAAATGACAATGAATGATGTAGCTTTAACAAAAATACGTTATTCGTATAACATTGAACTTTAATTAGTAAGTAGGTATTGAGTTTTAACAAAGTGTTACTAACAGTGCGAATACGTATTTGCACTTGCTCATCGATCAATACATATCAGTACATACTCCACTTGCTCGTAAAAATGTATTACTATTTTTCAACTAAACAGATACAACAAATATAACCAACAAAGTTAGCTATATAACATTTTCATTGATTGTAATAAATAATGAATATAAAAATGTTTTATACAAAAAATATGTCTCCAACTTCGTAAGCCTGTCAACCTCCGGTGTCCTAATTTGTAGGGGTGAGAGAGTGAGTCGTGTTAGGAATGAGAGTAGAACATTGTGATTGCGGGATCTTCCATCTCGCTGGTGATCAGAACGTCTCGGAACTTGTCAAGCAGCTGCAGCAGCTGAGAGCGTCGTACGTTCTCCAGGTACATGATCTCCTCCAGGTGGTGGCTGCCTCGGAAGTAACCCAGCCAGATGAGCTTGGCCAGGAGGTCAAGGTCGTCGGAACTCGCAGCTGCGGGGATACGCAGGATGGCTGTTCGCTCCTGGAATAAGTAATAATAATAATAATAATAATAATTCTTTATTTAGCGCAAGCGCTATCTTTCACAAATCAGTACAATACAAAGATACATAAAGATACACAATAAAGACACAAACCAAAGAATTAACACACTAAAAACATAGAATAATCTAATTAGGATGTCAACATAAATGTTTCCGTCATTATAATTTCTAAAAGTTTGCTTTTAAATATGCTAAGACTCCTCACACTTTTAACATTAAGTGGAAGAGCATTAAAAGAACGAATCCCAAGATAAAATAAAGATTTGGCCGATGATTGTTTATGAACATGGTTTAGAAAAAAATTATTATGCGCTCTCGTGTAATGCTGATGGACATTTTCAACTTTTTCAGTGTTTGTAAAATATGCAGGTAGAAGACCATTTTGAAGTTTGTAAATAAAACACATGCCTTGAAAATACACATAATCCTTAATCCTTAGCCAATTTAGAGATTTTAACATAGTATTTACAGGTGTATATCTACTACATTTCAGAATAATCCTCATGCCTCTATTTTGTAGAATCTGTAGTCTTTCAATATCTGTATTAAATGCCTGATACAATAAAATCATACAAAAGGTAAGGTGTGGTTTAATAATAGTGTTATATATACATAGTTTTGTGGCTACTGTCAGGTGCTGACCTATCCTACTAAGGTAGCTAAGTTTTTTTCTGATTTTGTTCTCTATGTACAGTATATGTTGTTTAAAACTTAGATTTACATCCAACAACATACCTAAGTATTTGAATGATTTAACACATTCCACTAACTCACCATTTAGTACAATATTAACTTCACAATTATCAGTTGTGTTCATATAATGTAGTTTCCCAGTACCAATCATCATTGCCTTACACTTACTATTGTTCAGCTTTAGCATATTAATGCTCAACCAGTCAGTCACTACCTTCAATTCTTCGTTCAATGTATTGTTCAAATCAGTCATATCATTTCCACCATAGAAGATGACTGTATCATCTGCATAGACATTTATCACACATTTATTTAAACAACAATTTATGTCATTAACATACACTGAAAATAAGAATGGTCCTAAGACTGAGCCTTGTGGTACTCCTAGATTTACATCGATAGTGTCTGAGATTTCCCCATCAAATTTAGTTCTTTGAGCTCTCTCATTGAGATAATCATCGAGCCACTGGTACACAGTACCTTGAACACCATACATATATTGCAATTTCATTAACAACCTTTTCCTATCGATGGTCTCAAAAGCCCTTTTGAAGTCCAGGAAAACTGACAATATTGATAAATTATTATCTCTTAGTTTGTTCCACTCAGAAACCATCCACTGCACCGCTGTTTCACAGGAGTGACCTTTCCGGAATCCAGATTGATTAGTCATAATAAAGTTATTTTTATAAAAATATTCCTCTAACTGAGAGTGTACAACAAGCTCCAGCAGTTTTTCATAAATTGGCAGCATATTTATCGGCCTAAATTGATCAATTAATGTAGTCCCAGCAACTTTAGGGACCGGAATTACAAGTGTTTCTTTCCAACTTTTGGGAAATACGCCTTTACTTAATGATAAATTAATTAAATGAAGTAGTCTATGCTTAATGCTAGGAAACCCATCTTTTAACAATCTGACAGAGATTCCATCCAGAGTTCCACCTCCTTTATTTTTTAAATCCATCACTAGCTTATTTAAATCCTGGATTTGAACTTGTTTGAAGTCACACATGATGATATCTTTACTCACTCGGTTGTACTGGTTAAGTTCAACCTGGTCAACTATTCTATTACTAATATTATTTATATCTATTTCCGAAATATTACTTATAATCTCTTCAACACTCTCAGAAAAATATGTATTAAAGTGATTTGCAATGTCTACCTTATCTGATATTATGCTACCATTGCATAAGACAATCTCATCTGCAGTACACTTCTGATTCTTTTCACTTACAAGTTTCTTAAGAGTTTTCCACATACCCTTACTATCTCCTCTTTGTCTGTCAATCTTTTCATAGTAATAATCATATTTTGATTTTCTGAGCATGCTAAGAACTCGATTTCGATACCTTTTAAATTCATCCCAATCACTTTGAAGTCGACTAAGTTTCGCTCTTTTAAAATAATTATTTCTCAACTGCATCTCCTTCCTTATCTCATCAGTTATCCATGGGACCCCTATATTTCCTCTCTTCTTCAAAATGCTTGTAAGATTTTTCTCTTTCGCACTTGTTAGACCTTGAACAAATATTTGAGAGGCTAGGTTTACATCAGTTTCCAACATATCATACTCTTGCTCTTCTAGATCTGCTCTAAACCTAGCTACGTCATAACCTCTCCAGTCAAACAGACTGTACAAATCTACTTCTCTTTCTCGTCTTGCTTCAGTGTTTATGTCAATCATGAACGATTCATGGTCTCCAATACCGGGACCTCCTCCCACTCCAAATGTAACCTTGTCACAATTAGTGATTATGTAGTCTATAAGAGTTTCACTCATTTTCGTTATTCTAGTTGGTTGATTTACAATTTGAGTTAGACCATACGTTTCAATACCACCAATCATGTTTCTAGTGATAGCATTGGGCTTGAGAATATCCATATTAAAGTCACCTACAATCACCGTTGTAGTACCCTTATGCTTGTTCATTATGCTTTCGCACACTACCTCCGTGAAATATTGAATAAATTCTGCATGGTTCTGCATTCTGCATAACCGCTCAAATTATTTCTCCGTGTGGGTTACAGATATAGAAATTCAAAAGGAAATCAAGTGCATCGAGTATACCCTAGCATACCCTGCATGCTAGGGTATGTGAGCCAATTCAGTTGAATAGACACACACCTCATCAGTAAGCATCGACCCTAGTTTATCCCACGAGTCGAGACTCTTGTCACTGCGGTCTGTCATCTTGGCTCCCGCTGCACTGCTAGTTGGCACGTGGATCACCGTGTCCTCGCTGGCAAGACTGACATCGCTCTGACTCAAGTCGCTCTCGCTCGATGCTCGCACCAGTTGATTGATCAGCTTGTAGACATCGATGTCGTCGTCATCGTCCTGATCGCTGAAACACTCGCCCAGTGACAGCTGCCGATGCCGTTCAATGTCCTGCACCAGCTGCGGGGAACAAATGGCTTCGTGAAGAAATCAGAATATCCTTTGACAAGGACAGCACCAGGAATTTTTACTAGGGTGGGCAGCAAGCGGCAGGCACTTTCCTTATTCCAAAGGGGCACACTCACTTTACTCTATAGAGGTAGAGTTTCGTTAAGAGGGTGACATACCCCGCAGGGCAGTTTTTCATGAAAATTCCCAACACTAGTTCAAATTCAAATTCAAATAGATTTATTTTTCAACTTAAGAGCAATACATGGTAAATTACAAGATAGTGATAGTTCAATTGTAAATTACAGAGCAGGCCTCTGGTGGTTGAAGATGATAGGATCTATTGAGAGAGATCTAGTAAAATATTTGTACAATAAAAACTTAGGTTAAATTGTAACTAGTCTTATAACTCCAGCGAGTCAATAACTCCATTCAACTGCAAATTACTTTACGGAACACAATTGTTATTTAAAGACCACTTCATATCATAACTTCAGCCAATATCACAATCAAAACTGCAGATGAGAATAAAGTTCAATGAAAATTATCTAGAAAGTGAGGAACACTTCAAACCTGTGGAGGTCCTTCCGATGACGGTGTAAAGTAAACGTAAGTGTGTAACTGGAGGAGTAATCTTTGCTGCAGCATCCACACTATCATCTGGACCAGCTGGCTCTGCTGTTGCGGGTAGTTCAATGGATTCACCGTCTGACTTATCGAGGTCGGAAGTGAGAAATCTCCAATTACCTGTAACATTCCACATTACGTAAGACCTTGAATAGAGATGCACTGAAGAGATGAAGTGATGAGAGTTTACCTGTATCAGACACATTCCTGGGAATTGCTCGGAGAATCTTTCGACGAGAGGGGAGTTGACGTTGATGGGAGCATCTGGAGCGATGACATACACATTACTCTCGCAGAGAGGATAAATCACTGTTGCTTTTGCCCAGTAGAGTAGATGGCCTGTAAGTTGGAATACCTGAAAACGAGCTATAAGTTATTTCCATCATCAATCTGTTGTCTATTAACATTTGTAAAATTAATGAAAATTATTTAACCTGGGATAAAGTGAGGTCAGCATCAGCTGAAAGTGTTTGGAGACTTTTCAAAGGACTGTAATTGCGAACAAATCGGACCAACGCTGGCGAAGAATCTGGTGATAGATTATTGAGGAGCTCATTCGGCTCCACCAATAAGAGCAGACCATGATATGGTCGTAAGGACTGAAGACATCTGAATAGAAAGTAGGTATTGTGAAATTATAAAATTTCTAACATTCAGGACTTTCTGGTAATTTTTGTGCGATTAATTAGATATTTAAAAATACGTTGCTCATTAATTCTCTAAATAATTGTACAGTAGGTAACCTACCTACGGTATTATCTTTGAATATTTGATCCTTACGAGCAAGGATTAATATTCAAAGGTATTATATCTCTACTCCCCTATCATCATTTTTAAAGCTATAAAATCATCTTACCTATACAATGTTTCAGGTTCCATTATGAAATCTTTTGTGTGAAATCTGTGAACTTTCTGAGGCAAGCAGAAACTCACTTCTATCCACCTGTTGATTCGAACATGAACTAAACCTGTTGAACAGAGATCTTCATAGACTGTTCGCAGATCTCTAGCCAGCGAACTACGTTGTAGAATCATTTCAAAAGGGGACATGGCATCTTCATTTAACTCGCCTTCAGACCTGCAGAAGGACAAATTAATTAATCATTCTGCGACCAAATCTGAGTAACATTCTCAACGAAGTTAACCAATTGTTTCAAATAATGTTTACCTAGCAGCAACTTCATCGTGAGCAGTTACCATAAGTTTCGTTTCATTGCTTAGATACCCACACCTTTTTTCTTCATGTCTCATTGCCACACCCAATCGCTTGCTCAAATCATAATAGCATTTAACGATGGAATGACTTGCAGTAGCTTGCAGAGCAAATACGATATTTATAAGAATAATTGATGGAGTGTCTTTGTTAGTTGAGCCAATAGCACTGGCTGCTGGGAGTAATGTTGGATGACCAACGAAGCGAACATCATTCACTTTCAATTCAAACTTGGATCCACAAAGGTCAGGCTTGACAGCAAATAGCGTTGATAGAACTTCGTCGGAGAAACCGATTAAGCGACCTTTACTGATGTTGGATACCTGTGGTGGTGGACTTGAGAGTAAGTCCTCAATGACTGTTAAAGCATATGGATTTCTTCGACGATTCTGTTGGTTGGACTCAGGTCGAGGGTCCGCAGCAAATGGGTAACGAAAAAGAAGTCGGTCTCCTTTGCTGTCACTCTTTACAAGGATAATGCTCAATGGATTTGGCTCCATGAAAAGATTTTGTATTAGCAAAATATACTTTAAACAATCACATGAAATTCATTTCCAAATAAACACACTGCAACTAATACCTATGAACTATGAACTTCGGAAAACTTCGATATCTGACATAAACCTAACCTCAACTTCCAAGCAAAGTACGTTTTGGCATTGGGAATTGAAGTCTGCATCAGACGATCAATAGCTCCGACGACAAAACTACGTCACTATACAACAAGCTTCCGCTCTATTGGTCCATTAATTAACTGTGTCGTCACAACCAAGGATACGAAAGTCAAAACCGTACTTTCTGAATGTGGGTGGGTGCTTCGTCAAGATATCTGGCAACACTGCATTTTATTTATGAAAATATCAGAAATGGCGCCTGTCAAATGGCAAGTGCAGTGTTCTGAAAACGTCTCGGAGAACGATTGACATTGAATTACTTGTTATTAATCTGTGTTGTTGTTATTTAGAGAGTGTTAAGTGTATTGCCTTCGGTTGCCGCTGTGTTTTATTTTGCTCTACCAGGTAAATACACGCGTAAATAGAAAAGTTACAAGTACCTATTCAATGCCTTCAGTTGCCTATGGGTAAATTTAGCATTTTGATTTGAATTAGCAAAATATTATTGCCTCCTCTAGCACCTTTCAGTCAAATACACGAATCGTCAGTTTGTCTGATGAAAGAGAATAAAGGATTGGTGTACCTATAGTATCTATACCCCTACCTAATACTCTTGGTTGTCATTTGTGCTCCGTTTCTGTGTCCCCATGCAAATTTGTATTTTTGATTATTTTGTGATGACAAGTCACTATTTACATCTTTACTTCTTTTCCACTCTTTTTTTCTTCTTTTATTGCTTGAAGTATGTACCTACCTACTTCACTTTCACGTAGGTAGGGTCAGTGTCCCAGTTCTCGATAGTCGTCACCCTTTAGCACAGTTCAGCATTAAACTAATTTTTAAATCAATTCAACTGTTTGTGAAATGTCACAACTTTGCTGCATTCCATGTGATAAAATTAGACATTGAAGATTCATTCTGATAGGTCATTGTTAGCAGGGTGAGCTCAGACAAGTTATTTTACAGTTTAAATGAGCAAAAACCCAAGTTGCCCCTAATCTCGTCCACTTGAGAAATTCAATTTTAAAGTGGTTGAGTATGGTTAATGGAGTATTAAAGTTGGTTGAGATTAGGGACGTGGACGAGAGCTTGGACGCTGACCCTAGTAATACCTACCTAGATATTACAACAAACTAAGGTACGTTCACAGCTCGCCGCTGACCGTCTGACGTTCGACTTCAGCGCTCAACGCTGAAAGATGAACATGGTTTATCTTTTGACCTTGAACACCAGCACTCGGGCGCTCGCCGTTGGGCCTCCTGATTGGCCAACGCCGAGCGCTAGCGCTCGAACATTGAGCGCGTTAACGGCAAGCTGTAAACGTACCTTTACTTTTAGGTAAATCGATCTATTCCCTTAGGTAGGTAGGTAGGTACTACTCAGGTCTGCCCTTGTCTGCCTTGACTCATGAGCATTCAAGAATGGTTTTGCTTTTCTCCTCCAAGACAACATTACTCAAATTTAATCCTATTTTTACCTCCCTAGTAGTATGGATGTGTTGAAAGCATCTGCCTTTTCCTTCTCGGCAGGGTTCATGTATTATCCCACCTGGATTGGTATTGGCCTGGTTGTCAGGATACCAGAGCAGGGTGGTTTCTAAATTTCCTTTTCGTCATTGTATCAATTGATATGGCATCACTACCATGTTAAATAGATAGGTAACACTCCATTGGGCAGTAAGCCCATATCAAGTCAAACGTGACAACAAGGAAATTCAGAAAAGCCCTCCAGAAAACCTCCAAATTTTCAATTATTGGCCAATCCAAAGTTTTGTGTGCCATGTATTTCCCTTGTTCCCCCTCCCCCCTCCCTGCACTATTTTTAATAAAACTTTTGTTCTTTTTCCAGTCATGAACATGGATTCTGATAGCGTATATGAACTCATTACTGCACTTTGTGAACAAATCTCCTTAGCGAAGTCAAGCCAACATGTTCCGGGATCAGTTGGGTCAACTAGCCAGCCCAACAGTAGCAGACATGTTGTCAAGAAGCTACGAGCTTTATCATACGAGATTCTGTTGCACAAGTCTACGACAATACCTACGTATAAGAGGGAATGGAAGAACCCAAAAGACGACGGCTTTGAATACATCAGAGACCCTGTGGGCGAACTACTGCTGTCGGCAGTTCCTGATTACGGCAAACCTTCTACACCTCGAATGGAAAAATTACAAGATAGTATAGATCGGTTAAAGAAATCAGAAATGTTGAATGATCCAAATATAGTGTCAGTTGTAACTCTCCTTCTCGATTTAAGCGATCAAGTACCAGAGAAGAACGATTATTATAATCCAGGTTTTTTCAACACCGGCCAGTTTCATGTTCCAACTTATGCAATGGATGGTTCGGTGACACCTTACCCCACCTTCAGCCGAGAAATGTTCCAACCTACGATGCTTCTAAAATCACTTGCTGGATTGCTGCCGCGGAATAATCTCGTAATTCCCTACGAGATGCCGGATAGGAGCATCTTGAAAGAACGACCTGACTTTAATCTGCAACTGACCAGATTATTCAGTCGCACATCTACGGGATCCAAGTTATCTCTTAATACACCGCGAAGTTCATATGCGAGCACTGCTATGGTAAACTTATCTCAATTATGTTTTAGTGATACCTACAAATGGGTAAATAAGTATAGGTAGCAAACACTTTAAGTAGGTATAATATCACTAGTGTAGGTCAAATTTCACCAACTTTGTTAACTTTTTTTCTCCAAGACATTGATTTAATTCAGTACCTACCCCCAGTGAAAACTCTTTCATGACTGATTTTTAGAAAATGCAAGATTAGGTACCTATGTTAAAATTAACAATATCTTGTATAATTCTTACAAGTTTAGATTTTTTTAGGAACTGTGCAATAATCTGTCCAGATTTTTCAGCAGGGTACTAAGTTCGATCATATCATAAGAATTTCATCCTCTATGTCATAGTAATTTATTAACTATGCCTACAATTAACATCGACACATTTATTTGACTGATTTATGATAGGTAGTAGTATACCTAATTTAATTTTTAATCTACTTACAGTTGGAGAGTAAGCCGTCCAGCTCCTCACTTGGCAACTTCTCCCACTTGGCTGACTTGGAATACAACATCTTGTCTCTGGAAGATGGCAACATCTGGGATTGGGTTGATCAAATCCCAAGCAATCATCTTCGGATGTGGGAATCCATTAAAGATTTAGATCCCAAGAAATTCAAGCTTCATTTAACCGAGGTGTCCGATACATCTCTGGTTCATAACCTGTTGCACGTGAATCAGATTCTGGAACAGTCTTCAACCGCGATCCCCACCACTCGCAAGTTCTGCATCATCAGCTACTCGAAATATATTGGTCACCTGAGATACATGCTGATGGGGATTCAATCTACCACATTCCTATTTGATGAGGTACGTTCATACTCGCTAGTCACTTACTATGCACTGTAAAATATGAAACCTTATGGATTATTAATAATAATAATTACAAATTTTACACCTAACCTTTTTTAATTATTCTGTCATTCTGTTAAAAAAAAAATCACTTAGCAGCAGTTGTCTTGCTATGTCTTGTAATTTTGAAGCCATTGTTTGATGTAAATGCTACCAACTCTTATGTAATTTCAGGAGAGTAATAAGTTTGTTCTGGATGGCAATACGTGCTTGGCTGACATTAGTCCCGAAGTTCTGACTGCAACGGCCGCTGATCTGATGGAGTGCGGCTCGTACTGTCGACGACTGAATTCGCTGACGAGCAAATCGGACGCAACAAACCATGGACCAATATTCAGGCAACTCTATGCCAGTGTCCAACGATACCTCTACTTCTACAAGGCTGTTATCATAAGCATTAGTGACAAAGCAACAATACTTGGCATATCAGTGAAAATTAAGAGTAAGAACTTAAAATATTGTCTCCCTAAGGGCATCTTCCTCTCTGAGTAGCCAACTTGCAAAGTCTGACGCTCTTTTTCCACGAGCCCCATACATCTACCAGTATTCTCCCCATCTCTGATCTTCCACGACTTGTCCTGTTTTTCCATAGTTGCCATAGCTCTACTTACTACTTATCCACTTAATTCTCAGTACTGAATTAAAGATTATCTTCCTTGTGTTAGAGCAAATGGACCAGATGCGGTGTCTGGCAAACCTCCTCAGGCTGGATTCTCCGCTGCCACTTCCCACTGGCGGTGAACTGCTGCCGTATCTCTACGATGAAATCATCACCGTCAACAACTGCAACATCGCCAGCATCTTCATCTCCGTGCTGCACTCGTGCGTGACCAGCTACCTCAGGTAACATCTCATAGTGTAAACAGAATGCAGCACACCATGAACTGCATCGAGTACAATTTCAAAACCCACCAGTTCGAATCCACTCAGTGGTTATAGTTTCTTACATTGGCAGTTGTGTTTTATGCAATGAACCCACACATGCACTTGATAATTAGAATAGAACTTACCTTGTGTTTGTACCTTTTGGTTTAAAAACTTATTGTAGTGAAAATTAATTTCCTTTATTGAAAGGAGATGCCTAATATAATTGTACTGACCTCATAGGTACTTGGAGCGTTGGCTTTTTGAAGGCTGTTGCGACGATGCGCACAAGGAGTTTTTCATCGAACCCAACCCTGACATGTTGGCGGAACGATCGCGGCTCTTCTGGAAGTCTGCTTTCATTTACCACAAGAAAGCCGTTCCTGGATTCATGCAGGGGCTCGAGAAAGCGGTGTACGAGACAGGCAAATCATTGCACCTCCTCAAGCTTTGTAATCCATCGGTGAGGCAATATCTCTTCTATCTAGACCAAGTTCAGACTCAGTTTGTGTTGTCATGGCCACGTAGATGAACCATGTAAATGCAAAACTTTTTCTGACTAACTTGTGCCGGATTAACAAACTTTTGGA
Organism: Leuctra nigra; assembly: GCA_934045905.1. NCBI lineage: Eukaryota > Metazoa > Arthropoda > Insecta > Plecoptera > Leuctridae > Leuctra > Leuctra nigra. The sequence continues at coordinate 13,672,725 of OW203767.1, read as the reverse complement.
TTAAATTCAACTGTTTCAATATTTTTGATGTCTTATTGGCTGTGCCGCCAATTTAGTCAATATTTAGTTAATCCGGCTCAAATTAACTTGGGTAATAACGGCCCTTAATCTAAAACAAAAAGCAAATTGGGATTACATACTGACATTCCATAAAATGTTTTGTATTTACCATGTTTTAGGACCCGCTGTTGAAAGTATTAGAAGCCGGTAAACCTAAACTGAAATTCCCGCACAAGTCCAGCGACCTAATTCAAAACCAGGCGGAATTTGAATCCTACTACCAACGCTGCACCGCAGTGACCGGCCCTCCTGTGACGGTGGATCAGTGGTTGGAGCGGTCGCACGAGCAGGAGAATGCGCTGCATAAGCGAGTGCAAGAGGTGTATGCCGCGCGACATGTGCTCCAAGAATCGAGACGCAAGTTGCGTGCCGAGCGGGAAGTGGCTGCCAAGAATCGTCGGCTGCAAGAGTGGCAGCTAGACTGCCAACGGAGAGAAGAATTCAAGGAAAAGGAGAAGCAGCGTATGAGAGAAGCAGAAGAGAAGTGGTTGCGGGAGGAATGCGAACGAGACAAGGAACTGGCTTACTTAGAAGCAGAGAGGTATTGTTTACTTTTCAATTATGAGTTTTACTGAAAAAAAATCTTCTTTATTAAATTATAAAATAAAACTTATTATTTTTTATTTAAAAAGAAACATATGAACTAACCATGTGTGTTAATTTCAGATGCATAATAGAAGAGCATAAAGCCAAGATGAACATACTTGATCAGGAGAAAGAATACTATGAAGGCCAATTGGCAGCTTACCAACCTAAAGCTAACAATGCTTTCAGTGTATCAAATTCAGAAGAACCGGCAGCTAAAGCTAGATTACTTGATGGTTCATCGACAAACGAAAAACCAGGCCCAAATAACAATGAATTGCCCACTCCTAATGGTAACACCCAAGTAGATATCAACACACTGTTGGACAACTATCCCGTTGACCAAAAGACTACAAAAAATAATTGGATTAACATTGACTCTGATGTTCAGAATAGAAATATTGAACCAAACTTAATTTCTCCAGTCAACAACAATGTAGTTGAAGTTATTCAAACTGGTCAATTGGCCTCTGACACAGCCAACAGCATAGCCAATTTGGGGGAGTTAAAGAAACCACGTACAGAACTTACTCTCGACATTACAAGAAATCTCTCTGCTTCAAACATTCGCAAGAAAGTGATGGGCACCGATGCGTGCTTGGCTCAACCGTGGCATCCAGTCGAGGGCCGTCCGTCCAAGTCTCAACTGTTAACTGTGGTTGACCAAGGCATCTCCAGAAAGGGTTCAGCAGAAAGGATCAAGCGCAAAATGTGGGGTCTTGAGGACTATTCACCACAAGCACTTAATACATCTGCAAGTGAAGCAACTTCCAGACCAACTCCGAGAACTGCCGAGGGATTAGCAGCACTTGCAAATAGAAACAAAGTATTGCAAAGTGAATATGGGCTATTAACAATGCCTGCTGAAAGCAATCCAACTTCTCATTATTCAAGACCACGTAACAAAGTTCTTATGACGAGCGAAGAAATCCGCTGCAAAGTTCTAAAGACTGAATATGATTTGCCCCAGTTGACAGTCAGCAATGCCACAGAAACGGACATAGAGAAAAATCGAAATAAAGCAATGCATGGAGAGTTTGACTTGGTAACTGGAGATCGAAAAGTGCCTTGGCTCATTCAAAATTCATCGACAATGTCTGCAGATCAGCATCCGGGAAGTATCGACTCCAAGAATTCTTCTCCAGACACGGAGCAGACAGTTATAGAACCATCTCCATCATCTACTCCTATAGCGAATAAAGTAGAATACAGCCGCAATGAATCTCTTCTGTCCAACACTTCCGCTGTTCTAACACCTTTGGACTGTCAGTCTGTCGCCAACACTGGATCCGTTATCAGCGCAGAATCTACGTCGTCAGCGAATCCGTTCTTTAACTCCATCCCATTGAAACGCATGAACTCCTATGCTACTTGTGCCATGTACGACAAGGGGTGGGAACAGTACCTCAAGAGAGAGCCAAGTGATTTCTTTCTTAAAGTTCTTGCTCCTAAAGTGGAAGCTGTTGACGCATTAGATCCCAACACCACGGATATGGAAGCCATAAACAACATGCTGAAGAAAGCTATCATCGTGCCTCTGCGTACGCAAATGAAGCTAGCCAACGATGCCATAGTCAAGTTCTTCCTAATAAATCAGGACTTGGTGTCTCATTTGCAAAGTCTGCGGAACTATTATTTCCTGTTGGACGGTGAATTTGGAAGCACCGTTACGAGTGAACTGTTTCGGGCACTGAGCCGATCAGAAGAACCGGACACTCTATTAAAACCATTCACGTTGAACAAGATTTTAGCTCATGCCATCGACTCTTCAATGAACAAAGATCACAGAAATGTCCCGCTGTTGAGTTTCACTGTGAAAGATCCCCCCACCCACTTCAACCGCTCGGCACCACAAGTTCTCTCTTGCCTGAACTTGGACTACAAGGTGAAGTGGCCGCTAAACATTATCATCACTGATGAGGTCCTCCAGAAGTACAAACAAGTGTTTGAGTTCCTGTTGAAACTGCGTCGAGCCTCGTGGGTATTGGAGGAGGATTTCATCCGACTCAAGCAACTCGGGAAGAACAAACAATTCTCACAGTCAGGTAAGTTCCCGAGTTCTCCATCTTTACTTCTAAGAATATTAGGTACCTACATCTTACATTTTCGAAGTGGATAATTTGCAAATATATAAATGTTTTGTTATTGCAAGCACTCATGCAGAGTACTGCCGTCTTAGAGAAAAGCAACATATCGAGAAGTATTTTGCGTTGATACGTTGTTCTTGCCCAACACTGCAGAGTAGTGGTCATATCTAGTTGTTTGTTGCAATTATATTTGAAGGTGGGTACCTACTTCAGATGCAGAAGGCCCAAAGTCCATTTTCACAATTTTTTGCTCGATTATTGCAAATGGACACAAAGAATTCTCTCTCAATATTACTGGTGTCACAAATAAGATTAGAACGCAAAATCCTGACTTTTAAGCAGTCCTCAAGTAGGTAGGTATCATTGAAAATTACTTCTGGCCTTCTTCGCCTATATATTTTGCAAAATGTACCTATATGTATTATGTACACTCGGCACATTTAAATATGATCGTCGATTTTTCTTCAGAGTCCCACGTTGTATACTCCTAATACCTACCGACCGGTTAGATCACGTGACTTCCTTATCAGTTCTCTCGCGGAACAAAACAAGGGGAAGGGGTAGTTCGTCGTCAATAGGAAACAAGTAATATTCTCTTTCAATGTCTGAATCTGATCGACATTGCATTACGAGGTCTTCATTCGAATCCCACTTCAGTGTGTCGGATCGTGGTTTCACGTGATTTTGACGCAAAGTTGCCCATTAACTTACTAGTTCTGTGGATATTTCTCGATAAGTTTACTCATTGTCATATGCCAGATGAAAAATTTGTTTCAAACTTTTACTCAATTAATTTAGAGGTGCTAACGCCATCCACAAAAGAAATAAATTTACATTCTAGAGATCCGATTATGTGGTTTTAAAAACTTGACAACTTCGTTTTTGGAATTGGAAATTTCGCGTTTTGAATGAAGAGGAAGGGTCAATTATATTACTCAAAAATTTAAACCCTAGTAAGCCCAGTGCAGCATGTGACTGTCCACCTTGGTTTTTCACTATGCAAAATCAAAAATCAAATTATTAAAAGCAGTTTCCTGCTGTTTGTTTATGTATTGTGACTGTAAAAGACATTATGTCAACTTTATTTTCACGTGATAATGCGAGGTCACTGCCCCTCGCACTAAGCAACCCCAAGTTGTTTTCTACAAGGTCAGGGCTCTTCTGTCTTTTACGCGAATAGGGGAGGATCACTGACTGGACTTTAGAAATAAGAAAGGTTGAATATTGGGGGTTACCTTGGTGATCATTAGAAAAAAGCAAAAAACGCAAAGCTCTAAAAAAAGTATGAAATTGAAATGTAATGTAGACTTTTCAAATCATTCATCTGGCATATGGCATTGAGTAAACTTATCGAATAATGTCCCCAGAACTGGGGAGTTAATGGGCAAATTTGCGTCAAAATCACGTGAAACCACGATCCGACACACTGAAGTGGGATTCGAATGAAGACCTCGTAATGCAATGTCGATCAGATTCAGATATTGAAAGAGAAAATTACTTGTTTCCTATTGACGACGAACTACCCCTTCCTCTTGTTTTGTTCCGCGAGAGAACTGATAAGGAAGTCACGTGATCTAACCGGTCGGTAGGTATTAGGGGTATACAACGTGGGACTCTGAAGAAAAATCAACGATCATATTTAAATGTGCCGAGTGTACATAGCTTGTGACATCTTTTATTGTCGAGGCATCTTGTTTCACGATTCAGAATATTTGTCATGCGTCTTTACTCTTTGGTGATATGAGAATTCTTTAACAACCATCTAAATCACTCTTTTTACAAACATGGATAGAATAACTCTCCTTTATAACTTAAAATTCCTGTCAAACGTGCCAAGCTAATGGCTGCCAATAGAGGAAAAAATAGTTAATGCTAAAACAAAAGACGCTTGTGCAAACTATGAATTATTGTTCCGAAATTTGGAAAATATAAATTCTGAAACTATTATGTAATGAATGATGTGTCTGTAGGTCAGTACATCCGAGTGACCCTGATGAGGCAGGAGATGATGGTGTTGATCACAGCGCTGCACTACTACGTAACGTCAGCCGTACTGCAAGCAAGCTGGAGCGAGTTCATACACGACTTCCAGCACGCGAATACGATCGAACACATCTATCATGCGCACGTGCTCTACATCAAGACTGTACACTTAAGGTGAGTTATTTCTCAAGCTATTGGACAGAGATGCAACACAAGATGTAATTCTGGTAAAAAGTGGATCACTTAAGTGTTTATGTGTGTTAGTGATACATACACTTTTCAGAATCTGTCAAGCTGAGACAGATTTTGTGTTTTTTTCTTCTTCATACGACCAATCACTCACAAGTCCAGAAACCGCTCACGAGATTAATAGAAAATAAACACATAAACGTCTGTGGAATCGGATTAAATGTTGTTGCGCACAATGGATGGGTAGGATTATGTAGTGTAATATATAGGTATACTAGAAAAATATGTCCATCGTGTAGTAATAATTGTACGTACGTATGTCATTAACCTAGGCTAGAATCACCTTTGCCTCTGTTGACTTGGATCCTTTTTACAAAATCCTCCGCATGATTGAAAGTGTAAAACAAAATCCTCTATAGGCCATTTCAGAAAGTAAAGAGCCATCTGTTATCTTTATCTTTTCAGACTTTAACGCATGCGCAGTGCGCACTTCAAACGACTTGGCGTGACGTCACCCCACCCACAGCCTTCTCGAACACACGTACATTTATGACAGACACCAAACAGACACTAGTCACTACACACTAGACAGTTGTGGACCTGGCAGGCTTTATAGCATGCGCACTGACTTTCTTCAATGGCCTATTCGTTGTAGCCAAGTTAAAACATTTCAAGGTCATTTAAACTGCACTAGATTAAATCATATTTAACACAAACCCAAACTAAACTGTTGATGTCAATAAATTCTTCGAATGTTAACAAATCGATTAACAATTACTGTTGGCGTGTTCAATTCATGAATCATGACATGATACCATCTGAACTAAAATCAGAATCACGTCATTTTTGCTCAGGCGCGTAGGAATAGGGGGAAAGGGGAGACCGGACACCCCCCCCCCCCTGACTGGATTATGACCCCCCCTGCTAGAGATCCTGAACACCCCCAGATATCACCTTCCAGATATACACAAATATTGATTAGGAGATGCAAAAATGCACTAATTTGCTTCATTATGAGGTTGAATTCTCAAAATTTTCTCAAGTTTTGAAAAATTAATAGAACTGAGGTATTATCCAATAAGACAACTCATTTACTCATTTGTCCAACTCCAACATCCTCATGAATATAATTAATAATTTCCAGTTAAGCTATTTGATACCAAAGCACATACAGATTTTTCTTCCCTATTGCTTATTGCTACCTTTTTCAAAGGTTTTACACAATCGATTCATAATCGATTCTCTTTTATCAAATACAAAAATTTACAGATTATATTGCATTTTGTCTAAAGTTTCCCCACGAATAACACATTTTAAATTTCTTGAAAAGGATGCCAAAATAGCATCAAATTCGATACTTTTTTTTTAATCAAAACCTAATGGTGCGGGGCCATTAGCGATTCTTTGAAAACAATTTGTCTTAAGTTACCACAGAATATTGCATAATACACATTTTAAATTTCTTTGAAAAAGAATGATAAAATAGCATCAAATTCGATTCTTTTGTATCAAAAATTTAAAAAAGACCCTGCGAGGCTGACTGAGAGGCGAGCCCCCCAGACCCCCTTGTAGCGGCACACGACCTTTTCCTGACATCCATCGATCGCCGATGATTTTGACCCCCCCCCCCCCCCCACTCAAAATAAAGTTCCTACGCGCCTGTTTTGCTCTACCTTTCTTTATAATTTCAATCATCCATTCTTCGACTGCAGATGCTTGCTGGGACTGCATGGGAGAGCCGACAACTTCCACAAATACATCAACAACATCTTCGTGCTCGTCCTCAAATTCCACGAGAAACTCAACCTAGCTTCGTGGACCCTCGACACCGAGACCAAGCAGTACCAACATCCACACTTCATTGTACTTGCCAAAATCGTCAAGTGCTTCCAAGAGCAAGCAGGGTCTCTCGTGCAAATGTCAAAAAAGTTGGCCACTAAGAAGTATTACTCGCATCTTATTGAACTAATGCAAAAGCTCAGTATGAACAACTATTACGAGAAGCACAAATCTCATTAATGACATTAGGTGAATGGTCTTGAGTCACTAGATAATATTTGTTTTTAACTTCATTATTCATTATACCTACCTATTAACTATTTATATTATCACATATTACGAACATTCGAGTGTTTTCATGTTTAATACAATACCTCTCGTCTCAAATGTATTCTTGAATTAATTAAGCCTTATTACTTAAAAGTTAAAAGTGAACATGGATTTGCAATGTTGGAAACTCGTAACGATATTAATCATTCAGTATTTTATTGTAGATAATGTGAAATATTTCTAGTATTTTTACATAAATTGTTTTAAAAGAATATATACATCTCCAATGTTGACATTTCATATAGAAATGTGTTTTAAGTTGTCTGAAAAATACAAACAAGCTTTAAAATGTACGTCCTGATTTTTAAGTGATCTCCAATCTTCCAAGTCATTTTTTCTTTTCACTTACCTCCAACAATTTGAACAATATGTGCCAATTCTGCTTTTGTGTTGAGGTCGGCTCTAGCTCCTGGTGATATGTCCAACTCAAAATATGGACCATACGATTCCCAATCCTGAACAAGAAATTATTATTTAGTATTTACCTAAGATAAACTATTGTGGAGTTTTTTTGTTTATTCAAAAATATTTTTACCTGATCGCTTGGAATTTCCGCTGGTATTTCTTGTCCAACTATGACGGATGTAAGATATGTCCAGCAACGTGCCACATTTGGTGCATTGTAGCCTCCTGTAGAAATAACTCAAATAATTGCTTGGTACTAGTACCTACCTGTCTAGTGTCTATTGATATTTTTTAAAGACAATTTTCATTGAGAGGCACTTTGTCTTTTATTCACAATGCACGCCTTTATGCTATTACTTACCTCCTCCCAAAAACATGGTAGGTAAATTCCAAGATAGAATTTTATGAACACATTTGCCAAGTCCCTTTGGTGTAAGATTGAAACCACCCAATGGATCTCCAGTTAACGAGTCTGCCCCACACTGCACTACAATAGCCTTGGGATCAAAGGCTTGCTGCACTAAACTGGCAACACTGAAAATGAAATACAATTGTTAAAAATATGTACCTACCAGGCACTTTTTTCACATGTGCATCAACACTATCAAAATAACTATTTTCCACTGACTTTACCTGTCAAATAATGAGAAATACGGACTATCTCGTATTCCGTCTTTGAGTGGGACATTGACTGTATAGAATTTTCCTTTAAAATATCCTACGTCAGTCAATGCACCACTGTTTGGATAGAAGCCAGGCTCATGTTTGTGGAATGATAACGTTAATACTTTGTCCGTATGCGAAAATGCATTCTCGACTCCATTGCCTAAGAAGAAAGTTCAAATAATAGTAAAAAGAATAACGAGAAGATTATTTAAAAAATAGTGATAAAACAATTTGGCTGTTAACACTTACCATGGTGTACATCTAAATCAATGTATAACACACGCGAATATTTTTCAAGCAATTTGTGTATCGCAATGACAATGTCATTTACATAACAAAATCCATCAGCACTGTCTCTAGAAAAGAACACAAACCAAAAGATATTAATTAGGTACCTAGTTGCACAACTCAGCTTAACGGAATAATATATACGGAAACTATCAAACCTTTGGGCATGATGCCAGCCTCCAAACCAGTTGATGCTTACTTTTGAGATGCCATTGATCAAAGCTAAGGCTGCTGTTAACGAACTACCAGCAACAAGTTGGGCAAATTCATAAATACTTTGAAATAAAGGGCAGTCATATCCTGAAAAAAATATTTTCAAAGTAAGCAAAGTGCCTCTATTTTGAATAATGTTACCAAACCGCAAAGCTGCAGGATAAAAATAATCCGGTCGCCTCTCAACAAAAGTACCTACAATTGTGTAATTTTTGTTGTGAGACGTTGTAGGTACATTGTCACATCTAATCAACAGCAGAGAATGCCGAGTAGCGCCTGCCTTTCACCTTTTAATGCTTATGCTAATGGCTTAGTAGTTACCAGTAAAATATGTAGGGTCCTACGTCTCAGCAACTACAGTTTCACAATTGCATCGAAGAACTAGTTTTGGGACCTACGGTGCGTTCGGACAGGACCTTTCAGCGCCTGGGGGCAAATGTCTAAATACAACCGCCAATAAAATGCTGTATACACCTCAGAAATATCGATTTTCTTTGCTCCTCTATTGTTGTAGAGAGACTTGGAGGTAGTGCCAGAAAAATATCCAAAATTAGCGTGTAAAATAGTAATTCCCAGCAGAAATTAGTTTTTCCGCTGCTGCAAATTCCTGTCTAGGTGGATGTTCCACCAAACTGAGGGCCGGGTCTATTCCCACGGTGTTTTGAAGCCGCACGGCTTTTCTTAACCGTGCGTATAGAATACAGTACTATCCACACGGTTGTTTAAAACGCCGTGTGACGTCATAGCACCGTCTTTTTTAGCCGTGTGAATAAGATGGAGTTCTATTCCCCCGGTGTTTTTGAAACGACAGCAAGACATGAAATGATATCAAATATTTAAAATGTGATATTTTGAATTAACATCATATATATTTGATGAAAATTATTTGTAAATGAAGAATTATGAATGGAACCTTAGTTTTGTAGTTTATTTCAGTAGTAGTAGTGTTTTATTTAGCTATCAATAAAATTTAAATTGAAATAATTCAAATAAAATTATAGTATTGGCTGGTCATCATTAATTAAAATCATTACTAATCATTTAAAAAAATATATATATATATATATATATTGTAAAAACATTATTAGATATTATTTGTAGGTAATTACATTATTATATAATATTGTTGATTGTTGCCATATCAGTAATTATCTAAAACACCGTGGGGATAAAAAGCCGTGTGACGTCACGGACGTCACAAGTCATTTGAAGAAACACCGTGGGAATAGAACTGGGTTCTTTTGGCACGGCATAAAAAGCCGTGTGACGTCACGACTACCGTGTGGATAGACACTTCCCTTCCTTCTTCCTTCGGCCGGGTCTATTCCCACGGTGTTTTGAAGCCGCACGGCTTTTCTTAACCGTGCGTATAGAATACAGTACTATCCACACGGTTGTTTAAAACGCCGTGTGACGTCATTGCACGGTCTTTTTTAGCCGTGTGAATAAGATGGAGTTCTGTTCCCCCGGTGTTTTTGAAACGACAGCAAGACATGAAATGATATCAAATATTTAAAATGTGATATTTTGAATTAACATCATATATATTTGATGAAAATTATTTGTAAATGAAGAATTATGAATGGAACCTTAGTTTTGTAGTTTATTTCAGTAGTAGTAGTGTTTTATTTAGCTATCAATAAAATTTAAATTGAAATAATTCAAATAAAATTATAGTATTGGCTGGTCATCATTAATTAAAATCATTAATCATTTAAAAAAATATATATATATATATATTGTAAAAACATTATTAGATATTATTTGTAGGTAATTACATTATTATATAATATTGTTGATTGTTGCCATATCAGTAATTATCTAAAACACCGTGGGGATAAAAAGCCGTGTGACGTCACGGACGTCACAAGTCATTTGAAGAAACACCGTGGGAATAGAACTGGGTTCTTTTGGCACGGCATAAAAAGCCGTGTGACGTCACGACTACCGTGTGGATAGACACTTCCCAAACTGAGGGCATCTTCTAGAGGGTGTGACTACGATCCCGACAGCCGGGACTTTCAGGTTAAAAAAATAGTCCCGACCGTAGGTTTTACTGGGCAGCCTAAGGAATAAAACTCTCTATGGGTAGACAAATTCGAACTGGGCAACTTAAAAAAAATAACTCTATGGTTAGGCAGAATTAAAACTTGTGAAAATTACAAATAAAAAAAAATGTGCTCCCGGCCGGATTCGAACCGACGACCTCTTGCACCGTGGTCCAGCACGCTATCCATAGCGCCATCTGGACGGTCATACTGAAAGTTGTTCTTAACCAGTATATAAATAAACAAGGCCAGTCGGGACTATTTTTTTAACCTGAAAATCCCGGCTGTCGGGATTTTAGTCACTACCTCTTCTAGACCTAAACATTGCTTACCTAAACCAAAATCTTCTTGCTCCTCTTCAAACTTTTCTATGTCATTGCTCTCACTAACCATTTCTAGGAAATGTATATATTCCTTGGAGTGAAATGACTCGAGATCTTCTTTAGAAGCTATTCTGTTGGTAATAACTGTTGTGTTTTGCAGTAATCCATATGAGTGAATGAGGTTATGTACCAATCTTGCCTTTAAATAAAGTACACATCTGATATTAAACACTTAATTTTTACCCAAGAATATTAGTGCAACAGTTATTTATTAGTTTTACTTACTCTTCCTGAAATATCGCTTTGAGGATGTATGTCACATATATCAACAAGAGATTTGTGGTAGATGTAAGAAACTGACATTTGTTCACTTACAGCCATTTTAGATTTGAGATTGGCGCGTAAAAATTGCTGTGTTGCCAAATTTCCCACCGCCTTCTACACTTTTTACCGCGTAAAATATCGATCGACAGTAGAAAAGAAAGAAGGCACTTGCTGTCAAAACAGGTGTTTTGATTTTAAACCACGAATATCTAAATTGTGATCTAATCGTTGTTATCAGCGCAAAACAGTTCATGAAATGCCTGCCATTAAAATTGGGCACGTTGTTAGTTTCAGTAGTGAAGATTCTGTAAGTGTCATACATTACTTGTTCGATATTTACAAATTATTTTCTATAACTGTCCTACTTAACCTACAACTTATTTTTATTTTAAATTTCCTTGCAGAGTTTCCCAGCAGAAAACCTTCTTGTCGGTGACACTTATAAAAAGTGGAAATGTAAAACGCCTGGTGAAGCTAGTGCCTCAGTTATACTTCAATTGGATAAAGCTTCCGTCATCAACAGCATTGACATTGGGAATGAATTGTCAGCATTTGTGGAGGTGTCAGTTGGTCGCTCTGGAGCAGCCACAAGTGAATTTCAGGTATCAATTTGTCTACATTCATAATATCTCAGAAATATCTCTGGGTATGAAGATAATAGCAAATTCTTTAATCAAATAACAGATTTCTATTCCATTTCCTTCATGTAATTAATGAATAGTGATATTTCGGTTCCAAACACGCATAAAATAGATTAAACCCGAAAACCCGCAATTATTGCACCCACAAGGCACAGCAGGTGTTGGTTCTCGACACCACGACCTTATGGAATCACAATCTTCTGTCCTTTTCCAAAGATATTGTATTGTATAATCCAGTTGGCTCAGCTGACTTGTGTCGATATGTTTGATATTTTACAAGTGACCTCTGTTGACTTGACATTTGTTAAATGTGCAATGTTTATTTGGCAACTCTGTCCTTTCAGACCCTTGTTGTTGGTTCATCTTTCATGAGCCCATTGGAATCTAAACAAGGAAATCCAGGACAAAGAGTTCGGATATTTGGGCCAGACAATCTTACAAAACCAGCTTGCTTCGAAAAGTGGGATCGAATAAAAGTTACCTGCACGCAGCCATTTAATAAGAATGTCCAATTCGGTCTCTCCTTCATTACTCTACATGCACCTGAGCAAATATCAGAAGAAACAGTTGGAAATCTGGGTCGCTTTGCATTACGAGATGAGGACGAGGAAGTCATACCTGTTGGCAGCTTGTTTGCTAAGCGGAAAGAGAAAGTAGAGACTACTCTTAAAGGTGAGCACATTTTGCCATTGGTACAGTAGTGTATGACAGTTCATTTTAACTCTAACTATCACTTTATTAAGTTGCAGCATTTCTAACACTTGCTGGTATGCTTCTACACTAGGGAAACGCTCAGTATAACGCATTGATATAAGCGAGCCTTCGTACTGCATGCGATTTAATATGTCACATATGTTCATCTACAGACCTTGAAAAGCCTTTTGAAGATAATCTTACTCAAGGCCCACTTAATTTTCTCCTACAGCCTCATGCTCAAAACTAGTTGCTTCCGCAAGTCCATATTTGCCGACGCAACTCCTGCTATCGGTATGATGCTCAAAGCATTTGTGGATGCAAGTCGCCCTAGTTGCGTCGGTAACTCTTTCAGCATGAGGCTGCTAGCGGGCTGTGCTAGTAGTAGCAGAGATTTAGTGGACCTTGATCTTACTTGCATTCATCCAAGAGGCAGTGATCAAAATTGAATGTTTAAACTTTTAATATACATTTTGAATTCCAAATTAAGCATAAAAATACCAGTAAAATGTTTATTACTCTTCAAGTTCATTACCTACAGATTTGTCAAAAAACACTTATTAACCGTAGTCAAGTGAACGTATACCTAAACATGTAAATATCAATATAATAATCAAAAAATGTGTATAATACGGCTGTAGATAAAAATAAATCAATTTTATTGAATTTTTATAATATTTACTACTATTAAAAATTGTGTATTTCAGTATTTGACATAATTTATACAATTTCAATAATACAAAGAAGAAAGTCTTGCCATTGACAGGCCAGTGTTCAAGTGACTGACCAATGAACGACGTGATCGACTAAAACGTCAGTGATATTCTTATCGTGAACGAACTTTACCAATGACCATGCAAAATTTGGTGATGATCGGTCAAACGATTCCAGTTTTATTGCACTTAGAGTTGAGTGAGTTTCTTTGATAGTACCTACCTACCTACTAATTAAAGTCTTTCCATCATTATTCTAAAAGTTCAAAAAATCCTTGAAATTTTGTCAAGGTATTCACTGAACATGGACAAATGCATATGTGAAGTCAAAAAACCACCTTGCGATACTCTCTTTTGAGATATGACATCTTTTATATGATGGCATTTCTCATAAGATAACATGGTAATCATGATTACTAACACACTCAAATCATGATTTTAAAAAAGTTACACCATACAAGTCTTTTTTTATTCAATTAATTTGAGGTCGACATATTTCTCAATCGAATCAACGTTTTAAAAATATGTGTCACCATACTAATTACCGAGATATCTTCGTTTAAAGCCAATGGAATCCTGTATTTTTTAATTAGTACAAGCCTTACATCTGGCAACAGAGATCTTTGCAAAGATGAGATATCAAGGTGATTAGAAGCGAGCCGTTTTCAAACATGGATTTGAACAACATACTTTCACGATTCTTTTAATAATAATTAACAGTATGTCTTCATTTATAGAATGCTTTATTCGATTCATAGCAGCAATAATCTTCTGTTTAAGCAAGTTTAATCCACAATGTTCTCGATATTTGGTTTTTGAGGGTTAGTGGTTGGATTACACTCAGTACGTGTCATTTGCTAACAAATAAAAATCAATGTATTCCTCGGGCACTGTTTTCGCGACATTCTTCAGACTATGTTGAACTTTTGGTCACTTCACATTACATTTGTACAATCATCTCGCATCATCTTTCTTTTTAATAAAATGCCTCTGTCAACTGGAATTCCACACTTTTGACAGAAGCAATTATCTTTCTATACATTAGGTCTGTTCGTTTACCCTGCCAAAAGCTACAGCAAACTGCCACAAACACACATCATCCAATCAGATCGCTCCTCTGTAGTTTGTGGCAGTTTGCTGTAGCTTTTGGCAGGGTAAACGAACATACTTTTTATTGATAAGCAACTGTCTCCCTAGCAACGAAAGAGCAATGTTGCAAACAACTCTCTGCAGTTTGTATGTTGGCAATAATACACAAAATATGCTTATAAAACGGTAATTCGCGACTAAATCAAATTGTTTCACATTTATGTGACCACAAGCATGTCATCTAAACATCAATAAATTACTCTAAGGTCAAAATAATGTAATTGTATGTGATATAAGTTTTATAAATTGTATGGTTAATTTTTAATTGTAATGTTGGCTAGCTTTTTCCAAATCACAACTTTTTTCTTTTCATTCAAAATAAATATAAAATCCTCTACAATGGACCACTAGTCATTATCTTGCTATGTGACATCACGAATAAATAAAACAGATGACAGAAGGATGTGGGCTGTGGCCGTCAAGAAGGCTGTGACAGCACAGTAATCAATAGTAATCAAATAGCAAAGAAATTCAACTGTCTTTCCCACACACATTTGATTGGCTGTTTCTCCCACTATATGGACAGTGCTGCTCTAGTGTGAGTAAATAGAACTATTATTCTACATTGACTCCTCCCATCACCATTGGTCCATTAAATTATTTTTCGGTTATAAACATTAACAAGAACTCACTGTTAAATAAATATAAGTACACAATATTTATATTAGAATATAATAATTATTTGAATCCTACTCTATTGTCCACAAGTATCTCACTTGAGCTTGAATTAATAATGATGGCAAGACATTAAACTACAAATCACGTTTCCGATGAAATGAATAAACGAATTTGAAAACAGAGATTGAGCCTGTTTTAAGTAAAGACGCCCGCTTGAAAGTTAACTTCGAAGCTTTTCTACTTTAAAATCGACAATCGTGGACCAAACAACAGAACAACAATGACAAAAATTCAGCACAACAATGGCTTGCTCATCACCAGAGATGGGCACTATCAAAGATACAAGTATCTTTGATAGTATCTTTGATACTTGATACTATCAGTATCTATATCTTGATACTTTTCTTGGAGTCAGTATCAAATATCAATTATCAATTAATATTCAAAATAGTATCAAGTATCTTTTTACCGAAAAGATGCTTTTGATACTTTGGAATTTTGGACTAAAATGTTTCAGTTTAGAACCTCAGGTATTTTTTTCTATGAATCTCTTCCGCCCATACATACCCTTTTTTCACCCAACCCCTAAGAACACTTCGTCAATGATCTCCCCTCCCTCACCTTGACCAAATTCTTCCTCAGCAGCGGTATCAAAGTATCTCTGATAAAATATCTTTGATACAATTTTTGATACTTGATACTTTGATACTATCAAAGTATCTTTTGATATTTTGATACTATCAAAGTATCTTTTGATATTTTGATACTATCAAAGTATCTTTTGATATTTTGATACTATCAAAGTATCTTTTGATATTTTGATACTATCAAAGTATCTTTTGATACTTTGATACTATTATCAATTGATACTCAAATTTAATGAAGTATCAAGTATCAAGTATCTATTTGAAAATTTTAAGAGTATCAGTATCTTGTATCTTGATACTTTTTCCAAGTATCTTTGCCCATCTCTGCTCATCACCACATTATTTATTGAGCATTTTAAAGTTATACACAATTTCAACGCGTCTATTAGTGTATCAGTCACATCATGTACCTGCTTACGATCTAAGTTACCCGAACTCTATGCACACACCACTTGTAATTGGTAAGCTACTCTTTTCTCTTTGGTCCAAGAAACATTAATTATACAGTGGAACCTCTTTAGTACGTTTTTCAAGGAACTGAAGAAAAAAGTACTAAAGAAACAATTTAACATGTGTTCTAATGGGTAATGGACCTTTTTAAAAAACATACTAGAAGGAGAAAAACGTATTATTAGGAGAAACGTACTAATGAGTATTTATACTGTAATTTATATATACCTACTGTAATACTGTGTATACTATACTGTGTATACTGTGTGTATACTGTATTCACTGTGTTTATATTCAGGTGCAGCTTCTGTGCGGGATGCATCTCTTCCGGCTGCCGCTGCACGAAATCACACGGACTCCCCAAAACCAACGCAAAAGGTGAAAACATCTATTGAGAGTACAAATTCAACTGCAAGTTCTAGCCGTGACCCTCATTCAAAAGGAGTAGAGAAACGTGTGCGTCCAGCCAACAACAAGCATTCTCCGAAAGAGAAACCGAAACAGAAAGTTGCAGATACAAAAGAAAGTAGCAAAGAGAAGGCTAAGAACGATACAAAGCCAGTTAAAAGATCTACTGCTGACACACCACCGGGGCCTTCCAAGAGAACAAAGCGAAATGACCAAAAGCAGAGAAAACCTTTCAACAAACTGCTTGATGGCGTTGTATTTGTCTTGAGTGGCTACGTAAACCCGGCTCGACAAATAATACGGGACAAGGCTATGGATATGGGAGCCAAATATAAACCTGATTGGTGTGCTGGGTGTACTCACTTGATTTGTGCTTTTCCAAACACTCCCAAGTTCCAGCAAGTCCGAGGAAAGGGACATATTGTTTCCAAACAATGGATCGAAGACTGTCATTCTGACCGCAAGAGATTACCATGGCGCCGTTATGCACTTGATCGCAAGGACCAAGGAAAAGATGAAAGTGAAGAGGAAATTTCAGAAGAAATTCCCACCCACACACTTGTTCCCAAGACAAATAATAACGATGATGATGATTTCGGACAGGTGACAAGTTACCACCGAGCAGATAATTCTGGATCTGACACTGAAGACGAAATCGAAAGAGTTAAGATGATCAGCTTACAAGAAGCAGAAGCCAAGAAGAAACTTGATACAGAAATGGCAACTACTCCGAAAGCAGCTCCAAAGAGACACGCAGAGGAAGATGAATATGGAGGAGATACTGATGAAGATGGTGATGAAGATAAGCGTCCAGATACAAGCGACTTGCCGATGCCATTTCTGCCAGATTTTTTCCAAGGAAAGAAGTTTTACCTTCACAATGAACTCGATTCAGAACTTAAGACACAGCTAAACAGATACATCATTGCATTTAAAGGGTAAGAGAAATTATTGTATTTATAGAACAAGAATGTCTCTTAAATTTGCCTAATCATTTTACTGACATAAACTGAAAGCTGTTGTATGTTCCTTGATCCACAATGGATTGTTCTTCTAGGATCGTATCCACAGGAGCTCTCTCCAGTCACATTAATTATCTCCTTGCAACACAGGACGACGACATCAAAGAGGTATAGTAGACGAATATGTAAATGTAAATCAATGCTATCTGCTAGATAAATTAGAAAATGTTAACGTTTTCTTTTCAAAAAGATGACATTGCTTCCAGTGTTAGAGCATAGGTTAGAGCAAAAAATCATTGTTCTTTAAATATATTAGGAGGAAGGCTACCAAACAAAATACTGTTTTAAACAATACTCGGTCCTATCTTCTATATGAAATATTTCACAGTGATTTGTCTAATGTGTAGGACCTAGTAACAATATTATGTAGTGTCTGCAGGATTTCAACAAAAAATCCCTCTGACTGATTTTTCTTTTCTTCCCTCAGATATTGCAAGAACATAGAGATATCGTGGCTGTAACACCGGAGTGGGTTTGGGCATGCAATGATTCAAAGCAGTTCCTACCAACAGCTCCGTACGAGATAAAACAATAGCCCAATGTTTTCAGACTACCTCAGACATTCTGTAACGTTACGTACCTAATGATAATTGTTCCGTCATCCATCACTGGACCAAATTGGTCCACAAGAAAAGAACTCCGACCGACCATACTATTTTTAGAATATTTATTTTGTACTTTTTTCTGTTTTATCTATTTAAGAGTCTTAATATTTTTAACATATTGTTGCCTGCCCAAATCAATATGATATTTTTACATGCCACAATTATTTAGAAAGTTTCAAATATGGACAGACTCTCTACGAACCTTTAGGTACTAACATAAAATGTTACTAATTAGTACCAACAATAGGTCTCTACGTATTATTACGGTATGTATAATTTTCATCTGGTCTTCACGATTTTCTTCCAGTTGACGACTAACAGATCACAATAAACAGAGTTGAATACATCATTTTGGATCAGAAAGCTACAGAATGAATATATTTCCTGACTTACACATCCTTCAAGGAAATCTGAGAATAAATGTGGGGCCAGGCAGTGACAACTGCCACATAAATCACCTTTCGACACAAAACAATATTACAGCCAACAGGTTTATTTTGACAAACCTATTTATACATTATACATATTATACTCAACACTTGATTACCGATCAGTGATCACATCCAAGTAAGCAGTGCAATCAAAGTTTCAAACCATACCTCACTAGTCATTGCGAACAAATCCTATGAAATCTATGCTGACCACTACTCGACACGATCAACAAATCTGAACTTGAGGGGCTTGTTGGGCAATGAGATGAACCTTGATACAGCTTTGAAGTCCCCGTAGTGGTACTCAATGCGGAAGTTGCGCACAAGCTGAGGAAAGAAAATCATTTAAGCCTCTTCTTTAGCACAGAGTTAGTTTTTCTTCCTATGTTTGAAAAGCTCACTACAGACGTAACAGGATGAGCTGGAAGAATATTTCAAGCATTCGAAAACAATCTGTCGTTTTCGTTATTGTCTTTTAAATTAAAACTTACCTTTGCAGCGAGCATTCCAAGTTGCATCTCAGCCAGACCTCGACCGATGCACGAACGAGGGCCGTGACCGAACGGAATAGCAGCAAACGGATGAATGTCACTGTCATTAGACAACCATCTCTCAGGCTTGAAGCGAAGAGCGTCTTCGAAGTTCTCTTCCCTTAGCGATGCCACGTGGCTGGTCATCAGCATGAAGGTCTGCATACAGAAATAAATCAATACAATGTTTTTAGAAAAGAAAGTATTGTTTTGAGATACTACAAATAATACAAACTTTTTGTAATCCAAATTGGCAAGACTGAGAATCTGACTAGACACTAGAGTAACTTACAAATTATTCTATGCTTTAAATGGGTCATGCTTTACATTCTTTAGGATGGTCTGGAACTTGATTCATTAAAAATAATGTATTTAATTTTCATATTATCTTACCCCTTTGGGGATTCGGTAGCTGTGCAGAGCAATATCTTTCGGTAGAATACGAGTCGTTACTGGCATCGGAGGATTCAATCTAAATAATGAAGAAAAATAGAATTATAAAATAATAAGTTACTATAGGTACTTCACAAAATAAGTTGAGCAAAGCACAAAACTACCTAGATATCACTTTCTCCTGATTTCATTATGGTGATAAGGGTACTACTTGGGTCTTCTACTTATTTGAATAAGCATGACTGTTGAAAACAAACTAAGATAATTATATTTAAAAATAGAGCAGTTGCACTGTCGAGTGTTTTACGCAATATTTAGTTTTCCGTTAACATCACCTAAGGCTCTCTTTGATGCAAGCCTGCAACAGCGGAAGTTGCTGAAGATGTTCGGTAGTAATCTGAGAGTTCTTGTGCGGAGCCACTGCAATTAACTCATCCAGCAGTTCTCGTTGAATGCGGGGTGACTTTGACAGGTGGAACAGCAGGAAGGTTATGGCGTGGCACGTCTACAGGACATACAACTTGTCATGAGGAAGAACGCCCAAGAGCTGCTACCACTTGTAGCTGTGGGGGCCAATTCTTGAGATTTACGTTTTGAAACCGTTTTACATTTACATGTTATGAAACTGGAAACAGTTGACAACTATCGGTTAGCCTTCAACTTTTTTACTTTTTAAACAATGAAACCGTGACACGGTTTCAAAACGTAAATCTCGAGAATTGGCCCCGTGGCATTTACAAACTGTTTCACCACATCTTGGGATATTTATTAAATCTTCAAAAAGACTGATTGTTTCAGCTTCCCAACAAAGAGAGTTTGTTGTGTGGATACATGCCCCTTCTTGTGTTGTGCATTTGCTTGGCTCATCCAAAGAAATATTTCCCACAGGAAATATCTATGACACAATTAACTTACAGCATTAACTCCAATAAGCAGCATGTCGAGGACTACAGTAAGAAGATCCTCGGGCAGCAGGTTCTGAATGAGTAGTAATGTCTCCATCAAAGAAACTGTTTCTTCCTCGCCCAGCTTCACCCCAGCTGTTTGCTTCTTCTCTTTCAGCCGCTTCTGAGCCATGGAAATGTGCTTTGACGTTATGCTAGAAGAGCAACAGAGCAGTAGAATATTAGTCATTATTCCTTAGTAGTTGCTATCTAGTACGAATTAATTAGGCAGCTTACCTGTCGATGGTATCGCACGAGGTAGTAAGGTTTCGCCAGGACGGCGTCTCAAAGAATCTCCACCACTGGAATCCAGATTCGCACTTGCCCACTGCTCGGCTGGCGGTGCGCAGAGCATCGAGCAGCCGATTTGCCTCGGACATTGCGGACATTGTCGGCTGGAGGCAGCCCAGGCGCTTGTTGAACGCAACCACACCAACAGCTGTCAAAACATGTTTCAACCATTAGACACACCACAAACATTGAACTTAGAAAAGTGTCTAGTTTTGTTTGGCTTACATTCGAGACTCCACTTGTACAATTCTGAATCAAAGGTCTTGGGCACTTCCTCTTGAAGATTACGAAGCGACTTGATCCTAAAACAAAAATTTTACTTATATCATCATGACAATATTAGGTATGAGAGAAGGGCTGTGAAGTTACCTGTCCACTAACTCCTGTGCTATTTCGCCCATTGAGTCATGATATTGTTGAACGCTTCCCTGCAATGGTGCTTCAATCTTACAACGAAGGTCCTCCCAATCAGGACCAGACCTACAATTAAGCAGGCCAAGACATTAAATAGGAAATGATAATGAAGTGAGTCTTAAAATTTCACATGGACTCTTAACATACATGATGAACAGTCCTGCCATACGCAGATTGCGATTATTGAGACGATATTCCTCAATTGAATCGAGACAGGAACGTACAGGATATTGACCTTCTTGGCGATACACGGCCTCAACATGTTCAGGTCGCGATACTATGACAATTTCGTTACCCATCGGACAGGGAAGACGAATCACGGGGCCAAAGTGATCGAACAGCTTGTTCAAGTGCCAAACTTCCCGGTTCCACAGAATACTGGAGCCTTCGAAAGTTGAAAAACTAATTTTACAAAACAACTCCGGGGCCCTATTCTATATCTGTTTTTGATCTTGTCGCGGCCGCCTTCATTTCGGTGTAATGCTATCTTAATGGCAGTGAAATGAAGGTGGCCGCGACGAGATCAAAAAGAGATATAGAATGGGTACCCAGAGTATATCAAGGTTTAAAAGAGTTAATTATTTCTACAGTAAGATGATGTACTACACCTACAAACCCTGGGGAATCATAATGGAATTCCACCAGATGTAAATTACCTAGTTAGTGAAGTATGTAGTAGTACCAGGTAGGACCTAGGTTAAGATCTATAAAAGTTATACTATATTGCTTTACCCAACATATTCATTGTAGTAAACACAAACGAAGCAGTCAGCTGTGTTCCAATAGCTGGCAGAACTTTCCATGCCTTGGCAATCCATGTTAATATCTTAGGTCCAGGCATGGTTTCAAAGGGCATTGCCAGTTTCAAGAGATCTTCTTGCTGCTTTTCTACATCCACCAATGCTCCATGAGTTACCGAATAAATTGGAATTTCCATAGGTTTGAGATGTCCCAAGTTTGGCTGCTCTTCTGCTTGCTTTTGTTGCTGGTAGCTTCCATAGGATTTCTGCTTCAATGGAGTCAAATAGGTCTTTTTGACACTTCGAGCATGATCAATAGTGATTTCATTAATGTTGGATTGACCGGTTTTGACTAGAATATCGGAGTCCCTCTCCGGTTCCGGCCTGGCTTCCGAGTTGGATGCTAGACGCTGAAGTCTGGTCCCTGCTCTAGCAAGCACTCTTGCTTTCGACAAACACCACATTGTAGAACAAATCTAAAACATTTTGCATTGTTACAAGTTATTAAAGCACAAAATCATAATTTACTATCTAGGTACCTACCAAGCATTTAGCTAAATAGTATGGTTACAATTTATTTGAGAACTAACTTTACCTACCTAGCTAGAAAATAATATTAAATCCAACACCTCAACTTACCTCAAGATATTTTTGTCTTGGATGACTGTATGAAAACAAAAGTTAAATAAAATAATTCTGATTGTTGGCACCCATTTTGAATTATTCATTAGAAAATATGTCCCATTGTTGCCATATTACCCCATTAAATAAAGAGTAGGTACCTACCAGAAAATATTACAATTCAGTTCACATAATTTTATTGAAATTGCGAATGTTGTAAAGTGATAATGTAATGATACAGAAACATGGAGAAACATAATTACTATTCAGATTAAATTTAAAGTACTATGGTAATTAGCCGCATTCCAGTATTGCAGAAATCTTGCGTATTGTTAACGGAGAAAGTTGTAAATGTTGAAGTTTTGAGAGCAGAGCTAGAGGATTTGTTTCACCTAAAAATATCGGACATAATATAATAAGTGACACTCCTGAATTTTATACTCAAAGTTTTTGACCAATTAATAAAATAAACAGCAAAAAAATTAAATATAAATAAAATACCTTGCAGTGTTGAAGATAACTTGCATTGAGAAGGAATGTCGTAAAATGTCAAGTATGTTGACAATCTCTTTGATCTCACATCCATGTCGGCATCGGGTAATCCAGACAGTAGATATTGCTTTAGGAGTGGTCCCATATCTGTCAACAAATTGTCAGTAAAAGAGTTTTAAAATAGTTTTTATAGTGAACTGCACCCGATCTCCGGATTGGGATTTTCTTGAAAAACCGGTATTTTACGAACCCCTTAAGGCCGATGCACAATTGACGCAGACGGACGACGGAGACGGATACGATGTTTAGGTATGATAAATTCACTCTGCTGTTCACAATTTGGACGCGGAGGGACGACGCAGACATCATAAACATTGTATCCACCTCCGTCGTCCTTCCGCGTCGTCCGTCTGCGTCAATTGTGCATCGGCCTTGAGCGAGCTCAACCCAAGAGAAGGCTCGGCATAACAATGGGGCAGGAGGGAAAGTAAAATGAGCCTTTTCCAATCCACAGATCGGATGCGGACGACTTTAGATGTGCACACTGCCTGGCATGGAAAGTCAACCTCCAATTTAGTGACAGAAAGTAGCAGAGATAAAGTTCATTCACGATTAGAATTGCAAGCCGTAATGGCGGCCGTGAAGATACTACTGTAGTCAAATGAACAATTATATACCTGCATATGAAAATATCAATAGAATAATCCAAAACTATGTATAATACGACTGTAGATGGAAATAAATCAATTCGATTGAATTTTTCTAATATTTTCTAATAATAAAAATAGTGTATTTGACATAATTTATACAATTTCAATAATACAAAGAAGAAAGTCTTGCCATTGACAGGGCAGTGTTCAAGTGACTGACCAATGAACGACGTGATCGACTAAAACGTCAGTGAAATTCTTATCGTGAACGAACTTTATCAAGTTACCTGTTTCCCATGAATCGAGCGTTCGCCTGACATGTTGTTCAATCGAGAGCGCCAAATCCGGAGCCACAAGCGGAGGAGTGTCTCGCGTTGTGTCCGTCCAAGCCAGTACTTGAGTCCCTAACAACTTGAGTTGCCAAGTGAGATACAGACTAGGGGCCGTGCGGAGGCTCTGCAGTGCCTGGCGGAAGAAAACCATTTCACACATAATGAGATGGAACTTTTATTCAACGTGTTCCTGCAATATTAAATAGACAATAGTTGTTTTTTTACTGTCATGGTCAAAAAACAAAGAAATCATTTTTACAGTAGGAACTGTTGGTTTTTACTTCAACAAATCAGGTCTTTCCTAGGTTTCTACCGGTGCGAATGTATGTAGTGTGAAAGTAAAATTTAGAAATTTAAGTTTCATTGTATGAAGTTGGATGGCAACCAGTAAAATTTACCGGTAAATTAAGGTAAATTTACCAATTATTAATTTACCGGTAAAAAAAAAGGTAAATTTTGTTTTTTAGATCCTCTCCAATGTATGAATGGACTATGGAGATATCAAATTTTAAGTAAAAACTATAAGTAAACATCAGTGTGACAACATTAGCAGTTAGGCATATTTTACGTTGATTTTTGGTTGTCCTCAATCATTCAGAATGATAACTCCATCCATATACGATTACTTCCAATGTCGGAATCTCTCTTCAGGTTTGCTTGTTTAGCAGACGCAGATTGTAACTTGATCAAATTGGTGGTCGACAATTCCTCTTATCAAAGAATAGCACAGGCATGGCATAGCCTACACTAGATTGGTCTAATATGGTCTAATCAATGCTATTCGGCTATATGGAGTATTGTCTTTTAGTCCAGTCAAATGAGAGATTTACCCAAAACAAATTGCAACATTTGGTTTTTTGGTGTCATTCTCTTCAGAAAAATGCCCTCTACAACATATCCAAAATCCGCCAAAATCCGAGCACCGGAAGTACTTTTTAATCACTGTTTAATTTAATTTTCCATGTTAATATCATCTTGCAAAAAAAACTTTTTTTCATGTAACTCCGATTTTGACTAAACTTGGCAGAATTGTTCACCATCCTAAATGAACACAAAACGCTCTCTGAGCGTTTTTCTCTAAATCTTATCGTTTGGGAAATATGGCCCATCGAAAAGTCATATTTTAGTCCGTTTTCGACGATTTCGGTCACTTTGAGTGTAATTTGACGTTTTGCGAGGTCCATATTTCCCAAACGATAAGATTTAGAGAAAAACGCTCAGAAAGCTATTTGTTTCATTTATGATGGTGAACAATTCTGCCAAGTTTCGTCAAAATCGGAGTAACATGAAAAAAAGTTTTTTTTGCAAGATGATATTAACATGGAAAATTAAATTAAACAGTGATTAAAAAGTACTTCCGGTGCGCGGATTTTGGATAGGTTGTAGAGGGCATTTTTCTGAAGAGAATGACACCAAAAAACCAAATGTTGCAATTTGTTTTGGGTTTGGCCATTTTTAAGCTTGATTTGACTGGACTATTTATTAACATTGATTATAGATGTATTGTTATTGTCCTGACTGCGGTAATCTTTGTAAATGGGTCAAATAATAAAGTAGGGTCATTTTTGTACTTGGTATAGTCATGATTTGGTATCTGCCATCATTTTTCAAAATTTACCGCTGACCGGTAAATTTTACCGGTAAAATTTACCGATTTTTTCAGAACCGGTCAAAGTGCCATTCCTTAAGGGGTGGTGCCGACGAGAAAGTGCTAGTGCAAACCTAATTATTTGAGGCACTTCTAAATGATAGATCATCGCCAAAACTGCAGTGTAGATAGAGAAGGAATCAATCTTTCACCTGATAAAATTTTCATCTCAATTAAATATCCACGGATTAAGATCGCCTTTAATTAAGGACATTTTCAAGGCGTTCTTTCAAAGTGTTGATCGGAATTTCTTCATTTTTTCACACACTTTGCATCCATTCATGATGAAGCGATGTTAATGTTTTCAAAGTGATCTAATAAATACTTTTGCGTGTACATTTAATTATGTAATTTTTATTTGAATTGAGCGGGTTTAGAAACCCAAGAGTTTTCTGACAAAATGTAGAAGTTTTGCTCGAAAATATGCCTCAATCTTAGCTGGGGGAAGAGAAGGCCGAGTGACGAGGGTGAACAATAGGCAGAGGGCAGAGGGTGAACAATAGGCAGAGATTGTTATCTCAATCCTGTGCAACCCTAACTAACCGAGGATACCTGACCACAATACAACTGGAGTTTCAAAAGAACGTTTTTCCAGAAGGTGAATACGAAGTTCGTCTGGACCGTAAGGATTAAATATTCAAAGGTCTGGTATGACATGCTAATTTTGAAAAATTGATTTGTTTATTTCGTTGTTGTAAAGATTATAAGTATAATCAATCGTATTACTTGTAAACGATTACAAATGGTATAAACTTTAATATTTAGCCCACTTTCAGCAAACATTTTATAATATTTATTAGGAAAAATATAATAATTTGATTATTTAATTAGGTACTCTCTTTACGTTATAATAAAAAAATAAGGCAAATAAATTAAATATGTAGTATAGAAAATGATTACTTTTCATTTAAGCTCTCGTTAATAATATAATTTAAAACTGCATATATATTTTTGAAGTAATTTGTGCAATTGCATTAATTTAAAAAATAGAAACATGTATTTGGGATGGGTGGGGGACGGACATTACTTAGAAATCTAAAATCTAGAACTGCAGTCCAAAACGGGTTATTACTTATTTCGTATCGAAAATTGGTCAGAAAATAGTTTAAAAAAATGAAATCAATTCATAACTTTTTATTGATGTTTAGTATTGATAATTATTTACAAATAAATTTTTTATCAAAAACCGTTTAGGTCAATTTGAAATTAATTTTTATTAGCATGCATGACACAATAAAGAAAATTGGTATTGGGAAGTTTTAAATAATTTTTTATTTACAAGATATTTATTTAACAATGGAAATTTGAAAAACAAATAATACTAAAAACTTATATAGAAGCCAAATAATATAATGGCCAAATAATAAAGATATCTTTAGTTCATTGAAGAACACTCTAAAAATGTCGCATGGAAATCTAAAAAAAAATTCCGAGAATTTATGATTTTATAATCTTATACGCTTTGAGCTTACCTATAATTATTTAGTAAAATACAGTAGGTTGTAGACAGGTTCAAAAGTGTCAGCAGCACATTAGTTTTCTTCAAAATGTCAATCTAAAATATTTTTTTATACATAATATTTAATATTTCAATTTTTACATTAATTCTTCTGCTTCTTTCCCTCCTGCGGCGTTGCATTCTCCAGCGGCGTTTTCTTCTTACGTTTGTAAAATAATTCATACGAAAGTAAATATCCTACACAGACTTTTCGGGAATTTGTTTTGAAGAGCTGCATTAGCACATAGTTCATATCTACATTTATTTACTTTTAGCTACTAGGTAATGGTAATGAATAAAAAAAATCGATGGGTTTGAAAAAAAAGATTTTCAGTGGCAACCTCGTAAAATACAAACACGACATGTACCTACGCTTTTATTTCTTGTTTTGAACGGATATGAAAACAAAAGACCCGAAAGAAGCTCTTCCCGAAGTCTAATGGCGTTTTTCACTGGACTGCACTAGTGCTGCACTCAGTTTCAAATTTGCATTGAGTTTTGTATGGTGACGTCATTTCAGTGCAGCCCCAGTGCAGCCAGTGGAAAACGCCATAAAGTAAAGATGAGTTGTAACAAGTTGTATTTACTACAATAATAATAAACGAAGAAGTTGATGTACCGGGAATGCATATTATAGAAACCCTACTCTGGACAACGCCCGGTACTAAATATAAAACCATAAAACTAAATATTTGTTATATTTAGTACCGCGGCGTTGTCTAGTGTAGGGTTTCTATAATAATTGTATATACTAGAATCGTTGCTTGATGTCGTCGGTTATTCGGTTGAAGCTCCACTGTTTGTTTGTGGTTTTGGGCCTAAAAAGGGCCGTTTGCCACGACGTTTCGGCGGACATGGTTCCGTCATCCTAGGTGTCGGAGGTCGAATGGTGAAGTTTTGAACAATGGAGCTTCAACCGAAGCACCGACATCAAGTATCTGCAACGGCTCCCAGACCCTCAGTCAATCAATCTAGAATCGTTTGTTGTAACTAAACAATTTTCACTGTCATGTGGAGCCAGCGGAAATAATTGCAATATGATGCACAGAGAGCTGTACTCTAATAACAACAAGAACGTGTAATATTGTCTAGTAGACGGTAAAGGAGGGTCGTAGACTTCTTGTCTGGAAGTACACCTGCGTATTATAATAGGCAGGATGAAAGCGGCCCATAGTCTCTCAATGTCTCCGAGTTCTTCAAAGAGCTGTGAAATTCCTGACTTTTTGTGTGTTTTTTTGCAAATCTTTTATTTATGGCAATAGTTTAAGTAAAATCAGACACGAAATTAAATTACAGTGCTTTTTTAAAATTCAAATATCGATGATAATATATCATCAAAATAAGCGAAGCACTTTTTGTTTCGTTTTCATCTTCAAATATTGGCGAAAAACAAATTTTAAAAAAGCTATTGCATTCAAATTCAAAGTGGAATAATTATCTGGGGTTATAATAATTATATTACGAAAAACTACAATCAAAGTATGTTTGCATATGAGGGGGGCAATTAGGCAGGTATCAGTGGTGCTGAATGGTCAAATCAGACAATGGAATCTACCTGGGATCAAGTCAGGTGGATTTTGCCATGACAGGTGTGGGTAAGTTTCGCATGGGGAGGGGGATATGAATCGACTGCTCTGAGGAGCGACGTGAACCTGCTTCCACAAGGGTCCAACCTCGACTGACTCAATACTACCTGTGTCAAATCGGGGAACTGAGCTGCCCCCCTTAACATGGCGCGATCACTCGATATAGCACATTTTGATTTATTTTTGAAATTACCATTTCAAAATACCTTTTACAACAGTTCAACTATATTTAAGCATAAAATATTCATTTAATGTCCTGAAGTTTGCAACTCCCGCCCAATAATGAGTTTTCAATTCTATGTCTTTTGAGAATGTACAAAACTTTAACATGGGAGGTATAGGAAAATCATTTCGAATATGGTTAATAACTTTTAAAATAGCACACGTTGGTATCGTTTTCAATTTTTTCCCTCATAGTATGTCCGTATGTCTACCAGAAAAAAAGTTTTTTGTTAAAATCTGACGGTACAAAATAATTAGAACTTCATTTTAGCTTAAAAATGACACGATTTTACTTGGCTGCCATAAGATAACATAGGGGAGAAAACTCAAATTATCTTAGAATCTAGACACGAGAAGTGTTTAATTTTTTCAGGGATTGTGTATGTCATAAATATCAATAAGTACACAAAAATTTATGAAGATCTGAGACTATGCCTCGAGTGATTGCGCCACCTTAAAATCCCATGTTTAATTTGTTAGAAGCATAAAAATTTCAATTTTTACTTTTCAATAGAGTACTAGAGTGCCACGCCCACTAGGTACTTCCGGAGTCTTTTTCAAAACCCTCTTATGGAAAATAACATGGGGACTTACTTTGATTGCTGGTCATTTGTAAACGAAACAGAGTTAAGAAAATTCCAATACACCACCATTAACTTCAATCTTTCATTTATAATATTATGTCGACACATCTCTTCAAATATATACCAAATTAAAACTGTTTAAGTTATTATACCGCTCCAAAGTGCGACGTTGCAATCTACATCAATAATATATTGTCACACGAAGCAGCGCGATGTCCTGGGAAGCGAGTTGGCAACTGCGACTTTACAAAAATGAAAAACAAATTAAACAATTTTCAACAATGATGCCAGACCTTGCACGTCAATTTTCGATTGTTGACGAAAAGTAAACAAAACTGAAGTATTTCTGTGCTCCTCGAGTTTATACTGAATCAAGTTCATATTATAGTTATTTTAATTTCAGGATACCATAATACGAGATTTGATTGATGATTGATTGATTTATTAAGTTACAAATTGTATTAATACAGGTGGTAACACTTAATTTTAATTTAATAATAATAATAATACCTATAATAATTATTATAATAATAGTGTTGATATTATTAACCAAAAAATATCTTGATAATGTAATTAATCTAATAGTAATTATGATATGGTCATAATTAATAATTTATGTACCTAAAATATATTTGTAACTAGTAGGTCATTACAAACTAAAAATCTTCTTACTATGACTAACGTATTTCAGGAAAATTCATCCATGCCTCTTCTATAATCTATCATTCTGGCCTCAGTTGGTTTATCAATCTCTCTTTAAACTCCCCTACACTCCCTGGCATTGGTTTTATTACACCTTCCTTAAGTTTATTCCATTCTTCTACTGTTCTCCTCACAAATGAATACTTTCCTATGTTAGTTCTTGATTCTATTATCTTCACCTTCTCTTCATGATCCCTTCTCCCACGGTAATCTGCTTTCCTGAGTCTTTGCCTGATCTCATCCCAAGCACTACTCCCAGAGTAAGCTCTGAACATATTGCAGAGTCTCATCTCTCTTCTCCTTTCCTGCAACGATTTCCATCCGAGTCCATTAATTATCTCAGTCACACTCTCTGGCACTCTCTTCAGTCTTATATTTATCCCTGCCCTTTTATTTTCCAGTATGATCCATTTTCTTCTCCTTAGTTTCCCGGTTACCCTCCTTGCTGCTCATCTTTGAATACTTTCTACGTTCTTGATCTGTCCCACCTTGTGGGGATCCCACACCGCTCCTGCATATTCCGCTACCGGTCTCACGAGTGACAAGTAAGCCTTTTCCTTCACTTCTTGCGCTGCCCCATCTAAACTTCTCATAACAAAATTTAAATTTTTTGTAGCCTTTGTGGTCACTGCTTCCACCTGATCCTTCCACTTTAATCTCCTGTCCAACACTACGCCTAGGTATTTGTATTTCTCTCCCGATTCAAGAATATTTCCTCCCATGTCGTAATTTGGTACTTCCACAATGTTTCTGTTTGTGAAGCTAACTATCTGACATTTCTTGACATTGAATTTCATGTCATTTTTTCTGGCCCATTCCCACACAGCATTCAGATCATTCTGTAATGAGACCTCATCGGTTTTACATTCCACCTGCCTATAAACAACCGCATCATCAGCAAACAATCTAAATTTATTTTCTAGTGAATTTCCTATGTCGTTAATATATATAATAAATAAAAGTGGTCCCAAAACACTACCTTGTGGCACCCCTGACGTTACTTCTATTTCACTCGAGTATTCATTTCCCACTCTTACTTTCTGTTTTCTATTCGTGAGAAAATCTCTAACCCAATGTACTACTTTCCTATCTACACCTATGCCCTCTAGCTTCTTTATTAGCTTCCCATGTGGAACCTTATCGAACGCCTTTTCGAAGTCGAGAAAGACCGCATCCACTCTCTTTCCGTTATCCACTACATCCACTAGGTCTTGAGTCAGCCCTGCGAGTTGCGACTCACAGGAGAAGCCCGCTCTGAAACCGTGTTGCTCATGCACTAGCCATCTTTTCCTTTCCATCACTTTCCTAATATATTTTCCCATAAGCCCTTCCATCAACTTACATCCGCAGTTAGTTAAACTAACGGGCCTATAGTTGCTCACTCTACATCTTTCCCCATTTTTGTAAATCGGTACAACAGTGGCCTCCTTCCATTGTTTTGGCAGTTTGCCACTCTCCAATGAAGATGAAAAAATGTACTGTAAATATTGCTGAACTGCTCCTATTGCTAGTTTTAGTATCTCGCTAGTAATACCATCGGGTCCTGGTGCTTTTCCCGCCTTCATTCCCTGGACAGCCTTTCTTACGTCACTCCTTGATATTTTCATTTCCTCTCCTTCCTCTAGCTCTATTATTTCACTAATGTCTTCCTTTGCCTGAAACACTTCTGCATAAAACCTATTTAGTTCGTTTGCTTTCTCCTTATCAGTCGTCACCAATCTATTATCTATTTCTAATGTGGGTAGGTTTCTGGTGCTTCCCATCTGCCCTCTAATGTGCGCATATAGTTTTCTCCAACTTCCCCTCTTATCCTGTTCATTGAACATACCCATCATATACTTATCTAGTGCCCTCTTTTTAGCTTCGTTTAATTGACTCTGCAGCTCCTTCCGAGCCATTTTCCAGTCTTCAGTTACCCCTTTTTTTCTATTTGCTAATCTAGCTCTCCTCTTTAGTCTTCTAACCTCCTTATCATAGTATGGCGGGTCACTATTATTTTTAAATGTTTTCTCTGGGACATACCTTTTCCTACCTTCTTCTAGTAATGTAACAAAACTGTTCCACATATCATCTATCCCTATGTTGTCTGTTTTCCACTTGTCAAAGTTTTCCCATAAGAACATCTCCAATCCCGCTCGGTCTGCCGTTTTGTAACACCATATCTTCTTGCCAGCCTCAGTTGTCGCTATTTCACTACCTATACTAGTTTCTAGGATAGGGATGAGATGATCACTAATTCCCTCAACAACTTCACTTCTGATCCAGATCTCTGGTGGTTTGACTAGGAATACGTCCAGTAGATTGGCTCTATCGCTATTAGTATTACACATCCTAGTACCTGTTAAAACTGTTTGTACAAATCCCAGGTTAATTAGCTTATGCACCCATCCTTGTTTAGTAAAGCACCCTTCATGATCACCCTCCTCCCATCGGACATGTGGTAAGTTCAAATCACCTCCTATCACTACATTTCCAGGCCACTCTTCCGCCTTCTCACACAATCGCTCCAGCTCTTCAGTTCCACTCTCTGGCGATCTGTAAACCGCCACCACTTTCACACTTGTTTTCTTAACCTTAATATCTACACACATTATTTCTACTTCATTGTCTCTCCAATGTTCCTTACAGTCCAGTCCATCTTTAACACAAATGAAGATTCCTCCCCTCCTCCTGGATTTGTCCTTCCGGAATACCTGGAATCCACTTCCGAATACCTCACTATCATACACACTACTATTTAAGAAGGATTCTACACCAATAATCACATCTGGATTCTGTATTTCTATGGCAGTTCTAAATTCTATATTATTCGCTAATACACTCCTACAATTCACTTCCAAAAAGATCAGTCCTTTATCTGCGAAGTGCCTTATGTTCCTATTTAGCACCAACACTCCTCCTTCTTCTGTTTTCTCCTCTTCTCCTTGTCTCCTTTTCTCCTCTAACTTGTTTGCCACAACACTTCTACAGTTCACTTTCGAAAAACACTCCCTTGTCATAGTTTCTACACTTAATCTCTGTCCATTATTCTCCATTTCTTCTTCCCACTCACTTCCCTTCCCCCCAGTGTTCATCAGTTTTCCGTCATATCTTCATTTTCCTTGTTTATCTCCGCCTCCACTATCTCCAGTATCGCCTTCCCTAGCTTCAATCCTCCGTTCACGTTCAAGTGCACCCCGTCATGGGCAGCATCTTCATCACTGATAACCGTGTTTGGGTTCCAGTATGTTATGTGCATCTCCTCACATAGCCATTCTAGGCTCTCATTTAGTTTATCGATTGTCGAATGGTAGACATCATCTCGGTAGATCAACCCATTTACAATCCACTTCGCATCTTTGTATTTTCTTCTTCCCTCTTCAATCAGTTCCTCCATCTCATTCATTAAATGCTTCTCTCTTCTGGCCTTGATGTTGTTCGTTCCCACATTTATTACTACTACCTCCGGGTCCATTACTACTACCTCCGGATCCACTTCTCCTCTCGGAGTATTTGCCATAACATTTTTTAGCTCATGCACCCTTATACCCGGGTAAACATTCACTAAACACCCTTCTTTTCTGCACACCGCGCCCGCCTTCCTAATCATAGAGTCTCCTAATATCAGTACTTTGTTCTCATATTTCTTGCTCACCTCTTCTCTTTCTTCGTTTCCTTGCTGGTGCTCGCCTTTCATCTTCCCGCGCTCCAATATGGCCCTGTACTTCTCTCTCTTTTTCCGCGCCACTTCTTCATTTTCCCGTCTTGTCAGTTCCTCCTGCTCCGCTAGATGGTGTTGGCTGCTCGATTCCTCGGAAACCCTCGTTGTGTTGAAAACCTGGCTGTAGAGGGCTCTGCGATCGCCGGCACCTCGTTCCTCTTCACCCGCGTTTGCCTGACACCTGGCGGCCGTGCTTTCTACTACTTGCTTTGACACCCCTTCCATTATATTGCAATTTTTCATTTTTACTTCGTAATCATTTACCTTCTCCCTCAGAAGTTTGTTTATTTCTTCCAATGCATGCAGCCTTTTGTCTTTTTCGTCTAATAGCCTTCTCAGCAACATATTTTCTCCTCTACCTTCCCTACTTGCATCCAGGCCGCACGTGTCTATGTTGAGTCCACTACCAAAGATACTACCACTACCAACGCCAAAATCACTTGTTTCTTCCATACCTTTCATCATTCCAAGCATGCTTATGTAGTGTTCTCTTAAGAATTCTTACTCTTCTTTCACCATGTTTCAGTAAGCACTTCTAAGACACTACACAACAAATATTTGATAAAATAAACCACGCGTAACAGAAACACACTTTAACACTGCGCCGCCATCCAGAAGCAATGCATTACAGGTTACAGAACTTGGTTGTAGGTACCTAACTAATCTACCAAGTTATTAGTTAGCTCACGACTCGGTGTTAACTTAAAATGTGTTAGTAAAGGATCACTACACACAGACTTTCGTTAACTCGTTAGTCGTTATCATGGAATCACTTCGAGCAAATGTTCGAGAATTTGGACGTCAAGAACGAATCAAGCATCGCGAATTGTAATGAGCTGTTGAAATGAAGACTGACAGTTCATTGAATTTACATCTTGCACCGGTGTACACTTTCGTGACGTCATACGCTGTGTAGTGTGTTGTTTAACTTGTAACAGTTTATATTTTGTATATATTTGAAGAGATGTGTCGACATAATATTATAAATGAAAGATTGAAGTTAATGGTGGTGTATTGGGATTTTCTTAACTCTGTTTCGTTTACAAATGACCAGCAATCAAAGTAAGTCCCCATGTTATTTTCCATAAGAGGGTTTTGAAAAAGACTCCGGAAGTACCTAGTGGGCGTGGCACTCTAGTACTCTATATTAAAGTTTAAGTAAGTTTTTAAAGTAAAAGGGAAATAAACTTGAAGTAGAATATGTAATCAGAATTTTGTTCAGATATCTCTCTAAATTCTTTAATATTATGTTGATTATTCGCGCAAATACCTACGCAATACGCGATGGAGCCACTTTTGGCAAGATGGCTACTGTCAGTCTACAGATTAATTTAGGTATTTGTTTTTATAGTTTGTGTTTCCATAGTGCAGTGGAAAAGGGGAAACAATTGAAATTGGAATTTAGTTACAAAATGTCTTTTTCAGAGAACAAACAACTAAAGCAAATATTTATATTTATGCAAATGTGCCCTCGTCATCTGCCATTTACCTAGTATCACAAATGCCACCAGAGTGCAGTCGTGTTCCTTATTTTCTCGAATACAATAATGATGTCATATGAGAGAACCTTGCATTTTCTGCAGTACAAATAAGCGTACCTTGGTGAGAGTGATCCATATCGGCAGTATTGTGAGCTTGTCTTGTGTGACACACTCGTAAGCAAGAAGAGTGAGCGATTGCATTAGTTCCAGCTCAGTTACACTCTTCTCCGGTACTTGTCCGCGGTCCAGGAAATAGCGAGCGAAGTTCACCACGGACGGATCCGATGAGAACGAGCATATTGACTCAGCCTGTGGGAGGGAGGAAACAGTCAGTTTTCAACTTGCATACACAAAATTGGGTTATATTTAAATTGAAGTAATAACTTACCGAAACTGACCAAGAGATGGCAGTGTCGCAAGTGAGAGTTTTAGCCAACAAACTTCTGAATCCTTGCGGATCTTCCAAGTAGGACAAACACCCAGCTTTCTGCTTCACGTCCAAGCATCCAGAGTTGTTCAGCAAATTCCTGGATTGCAAAGAAGAATATATTCAGAATTTCGCTCTTCTTTGGAAATTTTACAAACTTCAAGACATAATTTTGTTTTTATAGAAGTGATCAATGATCATACTATGGTGAGAACTACATTCACAATTCACATTAGTATCTTATGGCAATGAACTGCTAAATAAAGATTGATATTCCATGTGTGAATTAACTACAACAGTGCAACCACAGCAGATAAGTTCATTCATGCCAATATTTTATGGCAGATATTTT
This sequence comes from Leuctra nigra, assembly GCA_934045905.1. Classification (NCBI taxonomy): domain Eukaryota; kingdom Metazoa; phylum Arthropoda; class Insecta; order Plecoptera; family Leuctridae; genus Leuctra; species Leuctra nigra. The sequence goes on along the minus strand of OW203767.1, from coordinate 13,636,461 downwards.
GTTTAATACATTATAAATAATAGATAGTACTTAAATAGTAATGACTATTTCATTAGTGGATGTTATGAGGTCAGTGTGGTGTGACTGCATTTACAGCTTTCTCCATCATCTCTTCTTACGGTACTCATGCTTAGGATTAAGGATTGTGCCAACTTGTTAGCTTGAAAATTGAAAAACTTACTCTCAAACATGGTTTATATGGCTACCTGTTAAAGAATCCCTGATGTCCCTCCTTTTTGGAGCAAAAGTTCATTTACTAGGCTGTTCTTTAATAGAGATTGTAGTTTTTTCTATGATAGTAAACAGTTCAAAAACCATTTACCTATGTACAAAAATGTTTGTGAAAAATGAAAATTACTAGTATGTCCACAAGTATTATGTATAATATGTGACTTAGATTTGGGAAGCTGAATGATTTGGAACTAGTAATATTAATGATTGAAGGCTATCTACAGAAAAACAATATTTAACAACAATAAAATGTTCTAGAGAAATCACTATGTGATGAATCCCTTGGGAGGACAGTCTTCAATTATTATATTTAATTTCCAAAATAGGTACATACAAAGGCATCTTTTCCATAATACAAATTTAAAACCCGGAAAATAAGTTATAAAATGTCACAATTCACATCTGAAAATATATTCTCGTAAATAGCTTGCTAAAATTAAGATATTTGCTCCTTCCAAAGAATAATATTATTTCACCATACCTACATACGTACAAAGAGTTCCTTTCCACATAGGATGATTGATGATAAGGAATATATTGAAGGTCATTCTTGCATTTCCAGTATTAGTTTTGCCTTAAAAGATTAAAAGTTAAAACTCAAGTTAACCACGATTAATTTATATTTTGCATAGGTATGAAAGGCATCTGCCAGAAAAACATTTGCTTGCAGACGACATCCCATCTGCTAAAGGCAACGTCTAGCAGCATGGCTGCGGTATGCGACATATTCTTGGATTGCTCCACCAATCATGGATATCTTCGTACACTTTTGGAGGCTGTGAGTCATCATTCAACATCGCACACAGCGAGCACATCACAGTCTTATCCCTTGTGAAGTACGACTTATAGTAAGACTTCCACCAGAAGTACTTGCGATATTCCTCGGGATTCTCAATCAGAAATTGAAGATAGACAGCAAGTTCTTTAGGACTTGTGAAGTTGGAAACGTCAATGTATGACATTGGCGGGGCATGAGTTGTGTAATCAACATCGCCATAGACTATTGGAACGATATCGTATGAAATGTATCGAAACAACTTCTCAGTCACGTAATCTTTACACAAAGAATTCTCAAACGAGAGGTAAAACATGTACTCGTTTTTTAGCATTTGAAAGCAGACCTCTTCTTGCCATCTTTCGCACTTTAATTTCCCACATTTTCCGTACACATCTACTTGGATGAACTGGGAGAGTTTTTCAACATAATCTTCTCGTTGGCTTGAAGATTTACACCTAGATACCATCCAAGCAACCGGTTTTGTTTTACTGGGCTTTAGATCTATTGACACGTTTTCAAAGTTGACTTCTAACCATTTAATCGGGATTTTATTTGTAGTAGAAACATTGCTTATGAAGCCATATGGTGCATATATATCGGAATCTCTGCGATACGTTATTGTCCAGTTGAAGAAATTTGCAAGAGGGCTTAAGTCTGCTACATAACCATCAGGAGATTCGTAGAGATAGAAAATGTAACGTTGGTGTGCAGATCTTTTCCACGGTTTCTTATTTTTGAAATCAATTGGATGGAACATAACTGCATCGAACATCTCTACTGGAAGAGGAAGGTTTCCATCCATTTTGTCAAATATGTGACAGTTGTTCACTGCACAACCAATGAACGGAGCTTTGCCGGCTCCAATTTCAAAGTGCTTAATGTCGAAAAAGTTAGTCCAGTATACGATTGTCTTTATTATTTTTTCGTTCCCTTGTATCAAATTTAGTCTCGCGACTTTAGTCTCTTTGGTCTCATATGTTGAGAATATGAAAGTGCCAAACAACGTAAATAATGCTAGTAATGTTACCACTGCTGAACACAAGTTGATAGATACACGATGTCGATGTGTAAGTGGCATCGTTTAGCTTGTTTTCACAAAAGTGGATAAACAAACGCATGTTATGTAGGTAGTAGTTACCTTGATTATTAGAGATAATTTAGAAGGCTCTGGTTGCTACGGCAACTATGAGGGTGATTTGCACTGACATGTAATAAGTGGACGGAAATTTACGAAAATACGAAAAACGAAAATTTTGCCAACACGGAGGATCAAGATTGGCATCACAAAACCATTTGATTGGTCAATTCAAGTCACGTGACTATTAAGCCCCTCCCACTTTGCAAATGAAATATAATTAAAATAATTGAGCATAGACCACTTTAAAAATTATCAGTGTGGCTCTGCTTTTAAAAAAAATCATATGCAGTTTGATTTCCAGGTCCCCTTGTAATGTGTCACCGATTGTTGAAACCCATTGGCCATTACAAGGGGACCTGGAAATCCAACTGCATTTGATTTTTGTCAAAAAGCAGAGCCACATTGATAATTTTTAAAGTGGTCTATTCGAGAAAATAAGGAACACAACTGACCTCTGGTGGATTTTGTGGTACTAGGTAAATGGCAGCTATCAAGGCTATTCTCTGCTACTTTCCAATCTCCATATAAATACTCTGGATAACAGATTCATTGTGTTGTGACTTACCTACATACTTCTTCCAGAAATATCTCTTTTGACAACCCATACTAAACTCGTAAAATGACAATTAATACTTGACTGGGGTTTACAATGTGTAAAATTTTAGATAATGTTGGTCTTGATCACCATGCAAAATTTGAACTTTATCGGAACATTTTGATTGTCCACCAATCAGAAGATATTATTTAAACTCAAACTAATTGTTGGATTTGGCCTTCATACTGCATCCGATTTGATATGCGCTAGCTCAAAAATGCTTTCATTTTACTGTAAATTGTGGGCTGCTTGGCTGCTCTACAGGCCTTGGTTGGAGCAGAAGCTTAAAGAAGGCAGGGATGAAAATTTAGTATACATTTTTCAAATATTTCAAGATTATAAATGACAAAAAAAAATTAAAATAATGACAGATTAGACTTAAAACTGGCAAAAATACCTAAAATGTTGGTACCAATGGCCATGCAAAGTTTTAAGTTGATGGGTCAATCGGTTCTAGTTTAAATTTCAAAAATCACATGAAAGATGGTTTTAAATTTTAACCAATGGAGGATTTGGCTGAAACTTTGTAAGATTGAGGACAATGTTGGTCGTAATGACTTGTCAAAATTGCAAATTGATCGGACCAACCAATCGAAAGATAATTTTTGTAAAATTTGAACCAATCAGCAGATTTCAAAAAAATTACGACCTGCAACGCCCAGAAATAGTCCGTACACGTGTGCAAAATTTCAACTGGATCGAAGATAAACTGCGACCTGTATTGCGTCAGAACCAGAAAAAAACAAAAGAAAACAGGGGTCCATGCCAAAAGAGCCAAAAGGAGTTGCTCGCTCAATAAATATTTGCTATAGTTGTTTGATATGGCTAAAAAAGTCAATTTATTACTAAATAGTAAATTTCATTTTCAATTGTTTATCCTTTTTCACTGCACTATGTAAACACGAAATGTAAAAACAAATAAATTAATCTGTAGACTGATGATAGATCATCTTGCCAGAAGTGGCTCCGTCATGTATCGCTTATTAGTTATTATACAAATATTTATTGTTTCAAGGTTTCCTATACCTTACTACTTATGTAAAGAAAAAATTCAAACAAACAAAATTCATATTTTTTCTTAAGATGAGTAATATCTTAAATTATGTGTCTTATCTTTAAATAAGATGTATTTTCATTGTTTGAAAATTTCCTATAGAGTAGTAAGGCATAGGAAACCTTCAAAAAATAAAGAGCATCTTATTTCCTAATTCCAAGCATTTGAAATGTTACTGTCCACGCACTGGTACCGGCACCCTACTGTACTCCATCTCATCGAAGTGTAAGATATTGTGAAACATGACTCACTGCAACTGCTCCCAGTTCCTGTCCTTGTGAAAGACGATGGACCAGTATCTCTCGTCCTCCACGGTCACTCGCTTCAGCTTGCTGAGCTCGGGCAGGACGCAGGGGGCCTTGAGTCGGACCTCCTGCTCGCGGTACGCCGAGGAGTCCAGGTAGATCACGGTGAGGTGCGCGTAGCAGAGGTAGCCGTTGTCGATGTCACGCGGTATCACGAGACGCGGCTCGGCGGCCAGCACGTACAGGTGACGGAACGCCTGCAGGTGGTAGCTGGAGCAGACATGTTGCAACACTGTAGCACCTTCGGACAATACCTCTCTCAGGAACTAAATAGTACCTCTCTTCAGATCAAAATGGAAGTTATAAAATAATTTTTTTAGTATAATTACAAAGTTTCTGCGCGTTATCACTTTGCATAATGTGTTGTTATTATTAATACAAGGTAAATTTGTAGATACCTACCAACAGAATAAATTAATATTACCTACCTTTTGGAAGTGTGTTTGAACTTTGATTTTGTGAAGTAGTACCTACTCTTAACTAGTATCCCCATTATCTCATGTGCAGAATAATAATGGCACTAATAATGATACCCTAGCTAAAAATACGTCTGTCGGGCACATTTGGTTGTATTTCGAACGTACCTCATACGAGCGTATAAAGAGTAAGTGGTAGTTAAAAATTGGTGTTCATATTGTTAATTCATTACACCAATGATATAATTGAAATGTAAAATTACTATTCATGATTAACGGATATGAAATAATGGATAAAAAACAGATATTTTCATCTTCTAGTTTCCTCAAATACCTACCAACAAACAAAAATCAAGTCAGAAAATTTTGTTACTGAATCAAACCCAAACCTTAGTGAGTTATCCAACTCGTTCAGTAGGATGACGATCCACATCAAAGAGGATGTAATCTCGTTTTCTTACCGATTGTCGTTGCTGTGAGTGGGGAACTTGGGGAAGAAAGCGCAGATCATTGCCGCGACCGCCGGAGGTGATGTGCCGAGAGTGTACCTGCCTCCGCCGAGGAACAGGAGCCCGAGAGCCATGTGTGTGGCTAGGTGCGACCCGTACGTCACCACGCTCACCGTCGTGCCCACGCGCGAGCGCAGGTAGCGGCACAGGCGAACCACTTCCAGCTCCCCGGTGCCGGACATCACCTGTGAAACACATTCTTGACATTGAGATACACGGGTTTGGGATTTAAAACACCACACTAATTAGCTTTGCAAACAATGGTTTTATGATACAAACTCCAAATGTTGTTTGTGATGTTGACCCTTATCAGGGACATTCGTCCAAACATTTCGACAGTTGTTGAACTGCCAACTTCAGGTAAAGACTCCACATGGTTAGTTTGATTAGTACACCTGAAGATGGAAGCGCAACGACTGCCGAAATGTTGTAGAGATGGTCCTTACCGGGGCCAGCATCACAAAACAATATTTGAGGCAGAGTCATTTGCAGAGAATGATAGCACTCAGACTTTCAGGCGTATTTCACTGACCGTACTAGGGCTGCACTGAAATGACGTCACCATACAAAACTCATTGTAAATTTATAACTGAGTGCAGAACTAGTGCGGCTCAGTGCGGCCAGTGGGAAACGCCATCAGTCAACTCACAATCAAACTACATATTATGAGTAACTCATTCATTGTGGAAAAGAACAGAGACACAGACTAAAGACTGAACTGCAGAGTTCCAGACTGAACTTATTGAAGAATGTTCTTAAGAATATCGAACTTACCATTTTTACCGAACTACCGAACTACCGAACTTACCATGGCTAGAGCCAGCACGATAACATTCAGACAAGTCTCAATGGTGGACTTCCCTGCCAGCTCCGCAATGGACTTTCCAGACAGCGAAGTGAACATCTTGGCGTAGAAGAGGAGAGTCTTGAACGCTATCTGATTGGCCGAGCCAGCGTAGCGCAGTCCGATGGCCATGCATGCTCCGCCCAAAATGTTGCAGTACGCTTGACTGAGAAAGAGAATAAGTTCTTACTTAACAAATATTACTTTTAAGGCAGGCACTATATTATTAGGTACATAATTTGAATGAATTAAAAATGGTAATTAATTGATTATTTATTTTATAATGTATAAAGCACAAATAATTACTTCATAGTTTCGTAGTCGACATTCTCAGGCATGCCAGGCCTCGGCTTCACCAGACAATACGGTCGTATCGCTTCTGGCACATTGGACTCCACCCACTCCTTGACCGGCCGTATGGCGTCCCAGAGGATGAGCGAGCGCGCCACGATGCGCAGGAGGAGGAAGTCGGGGCGCACGAAGTCGAGGAGGTACTGCGTGTCTGGTGCGCGCATCCAGTCCGCCACCGCGCGGTTGCCCGTGTTGAAGTACATGAGTCCGAGGGCCAAGGTCGCGCCGGGGCTCGTCACGTCGATGTTCACCGAGTCGCCCTCGCGGATCTGGTAGCTCGGGGTCTTGTACTTCTCTTTCTGAGAACCTGCCAGACATTTCATAAGCGTCAACATTAAGTGATAACAGAGAAGACATCACTGAAATCTATACTCAATTCTCTGCCATAAAAGACTGTGAACAATAGAAAGGAATTTAAGATATTCAGACCAAATAATCCGTTTAAACAAAAACAAACCTCCAAAGTCATAGGAACCTACATTACGTATTTTCTACACTGGAGAGGATAGAACATAAAAAGGTACCACTACTTGGGATAGATTACGTACACTTGTTAAATGTACAATTTGAAGTTGGTTAACCTAAGTAAGTGGTTGCTTTTTTGCTTCTTAGTGGACTTTTAACAACGTAGGTAAAAGCTGTTAAAAATAAACATTCCACTAAATGACCCACTTTATGTAGTTTCTATTCCCTTTTCCCTCATGATATGGGTCTGTCTGGTGTCATTAAACAATGTTATTGAAATGTATTGATTGATTATCAACAGTTGAGAGTGGCTCACCTGTGAGAGGTCTGCGATGGCCGCCGACCATGTAATAGTGCAGCGTGTCCGAGATGGCCAGATCTCCGAGGCCACACAGCTTCGAGCCCTTCCCGAGCACGACCAGTCCGAGTGCCAGCCCCGCAGCCAGCGAGTAACTCTCTCGGTCCACGCTGTTCTCCATCTCGGGGCCCGGCGGTCGTCCTGACAACAAGTCATTCACGTTACACTTCAAGTAACTGCGTTCACTAAATAACTAAGTACAAAAATAAATGCATAACTCGAGAAAAAAACTGCTGAGACATAGTTCCAGTTTAGTTTGTCTTACCTATCTCCGTGAGCAGCACCTCTGCTATATGGCGATGCGCCGTGCCCTCGTACACCAAGCCGACGCCCAGCAGTGCCGCCACCTGGATGTTCTGCGGCATGTCCATCTCGATGGATGTCGGCGGAAGCAGCGCCTCGATGTGGATGCTCATCAGCTTCGTGGATGCCACATCCATAGTTCCTGAAAGCAACGGAACAATCAGGAATGTTTCTTTTAGAGTTTTCATTAAATTTTTGTATGGATATTTTTTTTTAATTGATTTAACATTTCTTAATTGGTATTTGATGCTTGTTGATGGACATGAGTGACTCATCGTACCTCGCTTGCACGCGGCTACTCCCAGCAGCAGCCCCACGCTGGTCATCTCGTGGCATTTGATGAGGTACTCGAACTTCTTCAGCTTGGCCAGGTTGGTGAGATGACCGTTCAGTCCCAGGGCCATGAGGAACCCGGCGTGCTCCGTGGGAACTTCACTGGCTCCCTGAAGCACGGTCAAAAACATTCAAAAAAAGAAAACACATCTTATCAAGCAGGTACAATTAGAAGAGAATTCATATTAAGTAACGAAAAGCCAGAACAATAAAAATATTTAAAAAGAAATAATGTGTCCAAGAAAAGACATCTGATATTATGTAACACAAATCCCACCAGTCAATTAAATAATTGATAAATGGTTACCCCTATCACGCACCCACCCACCCACCCATTTCTTTCTCCACAAATTAAATCCATTAGTACGACTAAATATGACTTGTGTCAACTATTTTGTGGATTCGTAATTGATAACATGCTACCTATCAATATTAATTAGTCAAAAATAGAATGCTACTCAAAGTAAATTCCTGCTCGAAGAACCATCATACATTTCCCGGCACGACCACCCGATGAAGATCAGACTGCTGAACCCGAGGACTGACATTGTGAAGCACTGCCTCATTGCAGAGGGAATAAAACTGTGGAATAACTTGCCAAGACCTGGCAGCAGCAAAGAACTTAGGGCAAGGCTAAATAATAATTCTCAAAGCCAATTCAAAATGTAAACATATGTAACATTTATTTGTATTAAGACTTCACATTTGTATTAAGACTACATGAATGTATATCAAAGTTGTGCAATAAACAATAATAATAATAATAATAAAGTGGAATGTCTACCTTGGGTTTGTTGAACACGATCCACGTTGAGTCAATATCAAGCGCGTTGGGAGCGATGCGCAGACCAGCTGCCACCCCGTTGTGGAACAGCGGCCAGAGATTCATGTTCGGCACGACTTCGATGTGCGTGAGGTCGACAGTAGTGTCGCGAGGCGGGACGCGACCCGTGAGGCACAGACGTGGAATCGGCAGCGTTTCGGTGATGACAGGCGCAGACGTGCGCAGTGTGAACATTCCTCTGGAACATCGTAATCATTTCAAAACTTGGTTTAACAAGACACTCATGCATAGCACAGTTTATTTAATCCTACTTCAACCATCATTTTCATGAGCAAACCATTACCATTTTTAGTCTGCATCACTCTAGAAAAAAACTTAAGATTGTATAGTTTGCTTTTCTATGTATTCATTTCATACCAAATCATTACATTTGATGATCGTGTATTTGAACATGCAACTTCAAAGTACAAGCATGCTATTGTTTGTGCAATAACCAGTACAATTACCTGCCGAGTGGGAGTGCCATGGTGCGAGTACAGATGGCGTAGAGATGCTTCTCCTGCTCTTCGATGAACTCGTGATCAGAGACCTCGGGTCGCTGCGTGATGGCGATGGCGACCGGCGCCGACGACTGCAGCAGGCGACGTACCTCGGACACTCGGTGGTCGTCGCTGAACCGAAGCTTTAACAGCTGCAAGAATCCGGTAATGTTAGTATGGCACACATCTAAGGTCTAATTTTCAATAAAGATTGGTTTCAATACGATTCATCACTTGTTACCTCCATATCCATAGCTTCCATGCCATCGTCCTGGTCGCAGTCGGCGACCCGCGGCGTGGCTGAAGTCTTCCGGTTCTCTCCGTTGCCACCGGCCGACGGAGATGTCGGCAGGGAGGAGTTGAGGGCATTGGTTCGACCCTCGCCGGCGTTGCCCGGGTGCTTCAGTTGGCGACACTGTGCAGCCAAGTCTACAGAACACGAGAAACTGCTTGATCCATTGCTCTCGAATAAAAGACTTATGCCCTGACTTCTGAAGACTAGAAGTCAGGATACTCGGGTACAAACCGGGTACCTGGGTATGCCATTACAGCTGCCAGGTTTACCTATGCCAGGTTTACCTATAGCTAGGTAAAATTAAGCTACCACTTAATCACCAGCTGCATTGTTTATAGTTGGGTAAACTGAATTTTATTTCGCAAATCTCAGCAATCCCAACCAACTATTGGTCCATAAATTTGTTTGTAATTTCATCAGAAATACAAGTGCTGGTGAGTGGATAGATATTGATGGGGAGGTAGGTGCAGGACTGATGGAGAGGATAGGCAAGATATACCTTGTTTTCAACTTACCAATGTATGGACGTATTGTATATATATATGGACACGGATAGTGCGGCAGGTTGAGTGCAAACAATTTCAAAGCTTTTTTTATGTATTTTTTATCAATAAAAGCGGGTACCCGGGTACAAAAAATGACCCGAATCCGACCTCTACTGAAGACAGATGACAGAAGACAGACGCTGGCACTCACCCTGGCGGAAGATGAGCTTGTATGCAGCTTCTGGCCAGTCCACCGGTGGCGAAGCACGACATCGGTAGAGCACGGTGTTGAGCAGCAGAGCAATACCAGCCGGCAGCGTGTTGAGCAAGCGACGAGTCAAACCTAGACATCATCATGACATTTAAGAGATTAAATCCAAAGAAAAAGGCTCCATGTCTTGCCGTATTTATACATTTTAATAGCTTTTAATACAAGTTGTTCAAGTCCTCTTAAGGCAAAAAGTTCAACCAATTAGTTTTAGGTAGTGTATTTGACAACACAACTTGTAAAAGGCATATTTTTCCCAAGAAATTGGACTTTTTGTATGAATTTTCTTCTACAGATATTCGGAGATAGAAAACCAACAACTCATTCTTTAAATCCAACTCCAATTAGTTCTCCATAGAATTACCCAAGAAAAAGTATAAAATTAGTACTTAGCTTGAAACTATTTTAAAATAAAAATATAATTGCCCGAATAATGTTGAACAATGTTGCACTAATCGTCGAGAGAGAATTGAACACACCCATCTCGGTCATCAGAAGCACCGCTCTCTCCGGCATGGGATAGGAGGCGCTCTTGTCCATGTCTCTCGCGCTCGACGCTTCCCGAGGCTCCACCCGGCTGCCCGGTGGCACCACCTGTCGCACCCAGCCGCCCAGCTGCATTTGCGGCTCCGCGGCGCCGTGCACAATCAGCGCGACCAGTTGGACCACGTCGCGACACATCTGTGAGGTGACAACAGATGAGAACATTCAACATCGGGAGAAGTAGACTATAGACTGTACTAGTCGGATTCTGATTCAGCTCACCAGGTTGACTTGACTGATGTACGGATATGGCTGGACCGGTTGATTCTTGATCATGGCGTTGACGTGAGCAAAGATGTTTGGAGGCTCCGGCGGCATGAACGAAGGCGGCGTCAACTTTTTCAGAACCATGTCTGTCACCTGGCTTGGCTGAAAGTCAAGGTCATCGTCATACCGACATTAACATGCCAAATAAGTAGCTATGGTTTAAATATGCCAAATAAATAGTAAATATTATATACACCACAATTTTTTAATCAAAGGATTTGAGCATTTATAAGAAATTTTAATTTATATTTTAAATCAGATTGTTGTCCGGAGAAAATTGAGTTTTGTTGGCTGCAATAAAAATGGTGTAAATTGAAAGACTCTATTTCACAAACAAGAGAATGCCCACATTCGCTTCTTACTTGTGTGGAGTGAAGCGAGCAGTGAGCCGGGAAGTCCTTCCAGTAATGGTCGACGTACTCCGTGAGCCGTAGGTCGCAGGCAAGTTGGTGGAGCAGTTGCGCCAACAGAGGCATGCTCTCAGATAACAGCATGTCCAACTTCAGCTCCTGACAAACAGATCGCAAACAGATGCTGCCAAACAAATGTATGATAAATGATAATAGATTGTGCATAGGTACATAGAGTCTCAGTCACACAGTTTTGGAGGGAGACCAGCAAAAATCATATGAACAGAAAATAGTCTTACCGAAATATTCATACCTACTTCTCAAATTACTATGTACACTCCCCCAAATAATAAACGGTACTCGAAAGAAAATGAATTGACTGATTAAGGTTTGATAGCATCATCCCATGAAGTCAGTGCTAACGCATTATCTAACTCTTTTAGGTGAGCTCTGATTTCATTGATAATAACAAGGATTGATTGTCAAGGAACCGGCCCAGCAGCCAATACGTTTTGTACCAAGTACCGTTTATTATTTGGGGGAGTGTACCTATTCCAAAATTATTTTTAGTGAATTTTAGGAACCAAGTAGATACCTATGTATAGCCTAGGCTGTATGCCCTTATATTCCTAACTACTTTGCATATTAATGCCCTGTGTACCACCAGTCTATTTATGCAGGAAAATTCTTGTTTCCCTTCATGTGCCATCTCCTTTTTTTTACTAGTTAAGTAAAAGTACCTAATGCATTTTAAGTCAGAACATTCTTTTCTAAATTAACACATGGATGACTGACCTCATACAGCAGATGCAGAGTGTAGAGCACAAGCGGGATGCACGTGAAGATGCTGGCCGCACAGTTGACCTCCGCTACTCCGACGCTCTGCATGGAGGGGACATGCGCCCCGACCGGAGTCAGTCCAAGCAGGCTGGAGATCCCGGTGGCAAGCGACTGGTGGTGAGATGATCGCAGCAAGTAGCCCCAGTCTTGTTCCGACCCGGCGTCCGACGCTCGCTTCTTCTTGCTGGCGACAACCGGGCTGGCGGAACCGCCCTCACAACCGGACAGACACAGTTTGTCCACGGTGTAGCCGAGCATGTCTGTAGAAGAACGAGTGTTAGAAATACAAAAATACACTCATGCTTAACAGAGTTGTGACACTTGGATGTCAATCCAAAACACAACAATAGATTGTGTGCTAATCATCTTAGGAATGGAATTAAACTCTGTGTACTCAAGTTAATAAATCTTTAACTATTTTTGAGAACAAGGGGAAAGCAATGAGAAAAAAAATTCAACAGTAAGCAGTTAGACAGTTTTGTAACTGAAGTGACGAGGTGTCCATTTGACTTGATATTGAATTTGAATATCCAATGACACTATGTATGATTTATTCATTAAACAAAAGTCACACAAAATCTTAAAAGTGGAACGAACCGAGTAAAACTCCGATGAAAAGCTGCCACTCGCTGTGCGGCGCGATGTCTTGAGTCCCCGGCGCGTTCCTCACTCCGTACCACTTGACCACGAGTTGCAGCGCCTTGTCGCGCGGTAACACTTGCCTCAGTGCACTCAGACACTTGCACACTGCGCACAGTCAACAAACATTAAGGTCACTTGATTAGTCTCTATAGGTCACTTTACCTAATACAATGAAATGTTCTACAATAACATGTAACATGATAAGTAGTTTCATACACTCAACTTACAATCCAGATATAATATCAAATTGTATCTTGTTACCAGAGCAGGGCATAAACTTGAAATATGTATTATTGAAATTTACTAATCATGAGTGGGAACTTACCTAAAGGAGAGGAACTAAGTTCTGGTAATGATATTCGGTAGAGAGATTCGTCTGAGTAAACCTGAAATAAATAAACACAAGATTCAGAAGTGGAGTAATTCAAAAAAGATCATATTGCTGAGATTTTGGGGCCATTAGACATTCTCTGAGCATCAGTTTTTTCAAGAAAATTATAAATGTGCTTTGCAATAAACAAACATCTATAAAAAGATCAGTGCCTACTGCTCTTTAAATAATTTAAGAAGTGGAGCTCGACAGTAGGATGATGACAAATTTAGAAAATTGTAATACACATTCAACTACAAATTAGTAGGGTTGTGCGAACCTTGATTTTTCAAGTCGAACCGAACCTCGAACCGAACCTTGAAGTGTTCAAACCTTTTCGAACCTTTTCGAACCTTTACAGGTGTATAATCGATTTTTGCTCTCAGTGCTACCAAACAACTTTCAATGAAATCCAAAGGATGAAAGTGAATGGATACGTAACACACATGAATGGATTTATCATACATACTATTTGCATTTCATTTTCAATAGGATGCTGGACAAAATCTTAAAGAAAGTTATGTGTTTAACACATTCTAGCTGTTTTCAAAATGCTTCCAGATACCTATTGCTGCTGACAGAGACAGGTGTTGTTTAAAATTGTAATGAAGTGTTTTTTTATACTATCAATTGTTGTGTTGCAATCTTGTAAGCTTGCACCTTGCCTAAAAACGGTTCTTTGTTCCATCAACTAATTAGGGAGGAAGGTAACGAAAATGATGTCAATAATTTTATGCAAAATGGGCTAATAGTACTCATCATGACGCGAGACAGAAAATAAATATAACTTATTTAGGATCATCAACATCACTAATATTTACATGTATTTATGATATAATAATGTAAATTTCGTGAATAACAAACATTTGAACTGAAACATAGTTAACTAAAGATTGATTACTATTTACTACAGAAGAATATACGCGATTTTGCTTGAAAAATGACGCCATTTGAGGTTAAAATCTCGAATTCAGAAGGCTGTGGTGACGCGCGGGAAAAAGGGCGGGAAGGTTCGAAATGGTTCTATTTCGAACTTCTCTTAATAATTTTCGAACCTTAAAAACCGGTTCGGTTCGGCTCGGTTTTCGAACCGGTTCGCACACCCCTACAAATTAGTTATCTTCAAAGAATGAATTCTGAAAAGTTCATCTGGAAACCGGTTATTTCAAAAGGTAGGCGGCTGCACTCACAAGTGTAACACGGTTGGCAACAGCATCGCGTAAAGCCAGCAGTTTTCCTGTTCGAGGCGTGTAATTGAATCGCGATTGATCTTCGGCGGCCGAGAAGTTGAACGAAGATCGGCTGGCTGCTGCAGCATTCTCGTTGCCTGTCAGAACCGGAGACAACAGGTGAACGTCCTCGTCAAACCTTGCCGGTTCCATGGCCGACGCTGGACGAGACGAGGACAGAATGCTGTTGCGTCTAAACAGAAACATCATATCAGATACAGACAACACTAAGGTTCTGTTATCTAATCTTATGTCCCTGTTACGGTTGCAGTTTCACAGAATTTCTAACTTCATTTAAATTACGTTATTTTAAATAATAATAACTACTATAATCCAATTTGAGCTTTTCTTGTTCTCATCTCCAACAGCAAAGATTTTAGGTATCCAATCAAACATTCAACTTTATTAGCACCTCTAAGCATTCTAAAACAAACAAACACTGCAACATAATTTAACTGCAATAATATGTGCAGATGTGCAGATATGTAGACTACACAAATACCTGATAAACGGAGTGCCGAAGGTGGATCCCATGTTGAGGGAGAGATATGATGAAGTGGTGAGTGCGGACGATATCCCAGACACTTGTACCTTGCCCACGAGAGTGGTGCCAGTGTAAAGAGCAATGCCTCCAGTCAGGTCCACCAGTGCTATCATGTTCAGAGCCTAAACACAAAAACAGTCACGTTGCATTTGCAGCTCTAGTCATTCTTTTATGTAAAACTCTCACATGCACGGTATTTAAATTTCTATTTAATCTATTCCAACCTTTAACAAATTTTGGTTGTTTGTTTGATAATTATCTGTACAAGAGAAGGTGACTAAATGGATCAATTTTAAGATCACAAAGAGTGGCCCAAAAGTAACTTTTCTATTTGCTTTCTTAATTACCTACTTCTGAAGAAAATGATATGCTTACAGTAAAAGTGGTTGGTCTGCTCCTCAGTTATTAGGCATTTACGGTATGTTGAGTGCGTGTGAGTGTACGGTACGACTTGGCTGGGTGGAGCGACCGCTCCACTAGATAAACTAAATGTTTTAACGGTAATATATTCCTAAGGCTAAAAACTTAATTTGATTACGTGTGGAAAATCAAATCGTTTAATTGAGATAAGATACTAACCGGCAATGAAACGGCGTCTTTCGCAACAAGCGGCGACACGCTACCGAAGATGAGTTTCTGCTCGTCATTGGTCTTGTCGAGTTTGGCGCAGTGCAGGATGTTGCGCGATGCAACCAGGTAGTGCAAGTACTGCTGGCCAGCCAGATCCGTGCTCAAGAATGCATGCGACGCAGCACAGTTGTCTCTGAGCATTCATTCAAGTTAGTTCTTGCAAGTAATCAGATGCAATATATCGTCAGTGAAACTACAAAACCTCGTATGTGACATTTTCAGAATTGTTCAGGAGAGACATAAAACTGCAGTCAGCATATAGGGCTATACGTGTTACGAGCTTTTGAAATTTATTTTTATAAAAAAAAGTTGACATCAGATATTTACAAGGTTACTCTATATCATAGATATAACTGCATTCTATACACATTTCAAAAAACATCGATTTTCAAAAATGTGTCACATACGAGGTTTTGTAGTTTCACTGACGATATGAGTTAGATAAATTTAATGCATTAGTCAAAGGAGAATTGAACTTTTCAAAGAACGTACACATGAAATTGCCAAATTTCAAATTTTTAAATATTATTACCTAAGAATAATATGAAGGGATGTGAAGTAAGAAAAATACCCGGACAAACCGGGACTCGAACCCGGGATCTCTCACTTTCTGGGCAAGATCTCCACCAACTAAGCTACAGAGACACATAAACATTACACATAGCACTGGTAAGGATTTCAGACCTCCGAGGAAAATGGAATGAAGATAGTAAGTGTGAATGGTCACCATCAACTAACATAATCTTAAATTCAAGATTATCAACTTGGACTACCAATGAGCAATGACTTTGTGTGGATGTCAATACACCACATGAAACAATAAGAGCAATAATTTACTGATCAGAAATCTTTAGGTACACACTACTCACTATCAGCTGTGTGGAGTGAAGGAATCTACATGTAATATGTTCTCGGAGAAGTCTCACCTGAGTGGCACTCCGATGTTCTCGGTCCACATGTGTTCGAGACATAGCTCAGGGAAAAGCGGCTTGGCCTCGGCCTCATTCGGATTGTCATAGAAGCTGGCCATGAGTCGGGCATCTCGAGGCGGAGTTCCTTCTTGCTGCGAGCTGTTCCTCTGCGGTGAGCCACAGGGCGACTGAAACCGGCTACACACACACGGAACTTGGGACATTGGACCAATTTACAACTTACAAGTATTGGAAATAGCTCATCAAAAAATTACTTCTTGTTACTAAAAACAAAATGTTAATTCAGTGAACTCTGCATACAAAACGTCCAGAGCACAGGGTAGAGATTTAACAGTTGCAACTTTGCAATGTAAACGACTTACTTCGAGAACGAGTGCTAAATGGATAATGGTAGAGAATTTTGCTACTTTCTTTGTTTTGAAAATTTAAAAAAAAATACACTGTTTTAGATGAATTAAAGACGAAGTGTTTTAACCTTTTGAGTGCTACTGACGTGTACATACACATCATAGAACTGGGATCAAATTTCACAAAATTTTCAAATTTCATCATTCCTCAAATTTTTATAATGTGAATAGTACTTGAAATGATTGTTTGAACCCTAAATCCAATTCTTAAAAAAAAAATAGACAAATCTATTAAATATGCAAATAAGGTATGATTTTTCAAAGAAAGTATGAACTTTATCTAAAATTAACCCCGCACAAGAGGCTAAGTCACAGAATATTTACTCAGCACACAAAAGGGTAGCAAAAACAATAACTGTTGTTTTCCTCATCCTAAGTTTGCCTGTGCTGGGTCTCACTGACCTGATGTGGGTCTTGGGACTGTGTGCCGTGGAGTTGTGTATCGACTGAAACGAGCTGGTCTTGAAGTTATCGCTGCCTCGCCGCGAGTGATACAGCGACCTCGTGAACATCGACATTGACGACAGAGAGTTGCTGGAGCTGCCGACGGTCAGCGAGTTGGACGTCGTCGCAGACCGTTGAGTACTGTTGTTCAACGTGGTGTTCTGCGCACACATGTTGCGACATTCCTGCGGGGACAAGTGACATGGGTAGTTATTCTTCAGGGGCGTATTCAGAAAGCACCGTCACACAGTGGCATAGGTGCTGTGACCGTATCCCGGAGCCGTTTCGCTTGCAAGTCCAACTTACATTTTACTAGAATTTTCATATTATGCGAGCATTTTCAAACATTTTCCCTGCATTTGTTTCTTTCTGTACCTACCGACATTGGTTTACGGGCTCTTTGCCTCTGCACCCCGGGCCTGTTCCTAGTCTGCAACTTAATGTCACTGTCGTATTTTACAAATGTTCAGCGAATTGGTCAAGTACTTGAAGAGTTATAGTTCGTTTTTCCTATGTTTGAACTCTCAACAGAATGCGCTGATAGTCAGTTTTTCTGCTAGGCCGAGAAAGACTACATTGCAAGGTGAGCACGGCGCAATGAAGTCTTTCTCTGCTTAACATAACAACTGACGGTGGCTCCATCTGGTGAGAGTTCAAACATAGGAAAAACAAACTGTATGATAGGTAAAATCCAAGACTCACTTTTCAAGGAATTACAAAGAGTGTTTCTTAATACGGCCTTCTTTATTTTTCTCTGTTGTTTTGTGTGCTTTAAGAGCGCAATGCATGAGCCTCACCTCCCCCGTTGCCTTCCTGATCTTCCACACGCTGTGCAGTCCCGTGCCGGCGTCGTAGAGCACCGCAATGGATGGCTCCTCGCAAGTGAACACTACGCTGACCGCGGGGTTGCTCATGTAGCCAAGCGAGGAGCGCCGAGACAGAACAGGCGATATCTCGTCGAGCGGATGCAGCAGCGAGAACATGGTCGGCAGGTGGGCCTGAGTGTCGAACTCGGTGCGGTCGAGGCCGTCCAGTGCAGGTGGAGAGCGCTCGAGGAGAAGACCAAACTTTGTCGACCACACATTGCCAACCTGACAGACAAGACAACAAACCCTTCATAACATACCTACTCAGTGATGATGTCAAACACGTTAATACCTACCAACAAATAATTTACAATCTAACCGATAAACCTTAAAGATACAAAATTGCTTTTTGTAATTTGACTGCAAGGGTGAGGGCAGAGTTTGGACAAACGGTAGACGTAGGTTTGTATTTGACTGAAATCATTCAAACTTGGCTTCAGGAGGACCACAACCTGGAATCGAACATGCGTATCTCAAGTCCCGCATGTAGTGTTGGCGCGCCTGCGCTAGGTCTTTAGAAGGCGCTGGAGTTCTATCATCAAGATGGCGACCAGCCTCGTTACTATGTATTTACCGTCATAATAAACACGCTATAAAAGTATATTGTTGTACGTGTATTCCTTACCAGTGTTCACGTTGAGGAGTAACACCACATGGTAGCAGCCAGGAGTAAAACTCGCGTCAAGATTTCAATCGGTTCACGTATATTTTGTCTAAAATAAGTGACGATGGCTGGCGGAAAAGACGGAAGGGAGCAACAAGCATCTACGCACCAGAGTTCAGCGGGATCGCAAAGCAGCAGTGGTACCAACTCAGATATGACAGCGCGTGAAAGTCACTATGGTTCTTACCAACTTCAACCTCCGTCACATTTCGATTTCTCGGAACCAATGTCATGGCCAAAATGGATTCGTCGTTACGACAGGTTTCGAATTTCGACAGGATTGGATACAGAACCACAAGTAAAGCAAGTTCACAGTTTAATTTATTGCATGGGTGATGATGCAGAAGACATTCTAGCATCACTGCAATTATCAACAGATGAGGGAAATTGTTATGCAACTGTTGTAGACAGATTGCAGTCACACTTCATCAAGAGACGCAACGTGATTTTTGAAAGGGCCAAATTTCACCAACGTGTGCAAGAGCCTGAAGAATCAGCTGTAATGTTTATTACTGCGTTATATTCACTAGTGAAACACTGTGGATATGGTGAGCTACAAGAAGAGATGATCCGTGACAGGTTAGTGGTCGGATTAAGAGACGTCAAGCTGTCAGAATCATTGCAAATGGATTCAGAGCTGACTTTACAAAAAGCTATTGACCGAATTCGTGTCAACGAAGACATCAAGGGGCAGCAGAAGGTTCTCCGAGGCTTCCAGTCAGACGGTCAAGCTAATGTCGATGCATTCAAGGGTGCAGTGAAGAAGAAAGAGTCATCAGCTGCTAAGAATGATCAAGGTCAGAAGTTTAATTATTCAAAGCATGCAAGTCAAGAGAAATGTGGTCGATGCGGTCGCGCGAGACATCCACTCAAGGATTGTCCGGCCAGGAATGTAAAATGCCGATCGTGCAACATTCAAGGACACTTCCAACAGCATTGTCGAAGCAGGAAGTCAGGTCAGTCAAATCTTCGAGAAGTTCAAGTCAATGCAAACCCAGATGAAGTCTTTCTAGGGGTAGTTGATACTTCAGAATACAATGAAGCATGGCACGTCACAGTGGCTGTTAACCACAAGCCTGTAAAGTTTAAAATTGACACAGGTGCGGACGTCACCGTAATTTCAGAAAGAGAATACAATGCTAAATTCTCTACGCAGAAGCTGTTTCCTGCCACGAAGCGATTAATAGGACCAGGTCGAGCTGAGTTGCAGGTCAAAGGTCAGTTCCGAGCATCGATGAAATTCAGAGAGAAGACGTCGGTCCAGGATGTTTTCGTCGTGAGCAAGATGGATGACGCTTTGCTGGGTAGACCGGCAATTTGCAGTCTTAATCTCGTCAGCAAGGTCGCAGCTGTGCAGCTGACCGGGACAGCAAGTACACAAGATGTCAAGAGGACATTTCCTTCACTTTTTCAAGGGTTGGGGGAAATGCAAGGTGAATACAAGATAAGTTTACGTCCAGGTGCTGAGCCGTTTGCTATAGCAACGCCTCGTCGTGTAGCAATTCCTCTACTGCCGAAAGTTCGTGAAGAGCTGCAGAAGATGGAGAATTCAGGGGTCATCTCGAAAGTTGAAGAGCCTACTGAATGGTGTGCAGGTATGGTTGTAGTGCTCAAGAAGAGTGGCAATGTAAGGATTTGCGTTGACCTTACTCAGCTGAACCGAAGTGTCAAGCGAGAACAGCACATAATGCCTGCAATAGACGAGACTCTCGGACACTTGGGAGGTGCAAAAGTGTTTAGTAAACTAGATGCCAACAGTGGTTTCTGGCAAATAAAACTTGCAGAAGAGTCGCGTAAGCTTACTACGTTCATCACACCAGATGGGAGGTATTGTTTCAACCGTCTTCCGTTTGGTATCACGTCTGCACCGGAAGTCTATCAAAAGAAGATGTCCGAGTTACTCGCAGGATTACCAGGAGTTATCTGCCAGATGGATGATGTACTCATTTTCGGCAAGAACAAAAGTGAACATGACGTACGTCTTGCGTCAGTCCTGAAGAAAATCAGTGAAGCAGGAATCACTTTGAATGAATCGAAATGTACTTTCGGGGTAAATTCAGTAAAATTCCTAGGATACATTATCAGCGAGTCAGGAGTAAAAGTGGATCCAAAGAAGACATCCGCGATTGAAGAAATGAAAAATCCGCATGATGTTTCTGGTGTAAGAAGGTTGTTGGGGATGGCAAATCAGTTACTCAAGTTTGTGCCAAACCTGGCAGAAATCACGAAGCCAATTCGCGAACTGCTGAATAAATCCAATGAGTTCCAGTGGGGAGCCCAGCAAGACGCAGCCTTCAAGAAGATTAAGGAAAGTTTGTCCACAGCTCCTACATTGATGTTTTATGATGTAAATCAACCTGTTCGAATCACTAGCGACGCCTCGTCGTTTGGGCTAGGTGCAGTGATGGAGCAAACTGATCAAGAAGGTGAGTGGCATCCGGTTGCATACGCATCACGAGCACTTACTACAACTGAAACTAGATACGCACAGATTGAGAAAGAAGCTCTGGGGATCGTCTGGTCTTGTGAGAAGTTTCAGAACTTTCTGTTGGGTAAAGAGTTCCATGTCCAAACCGATCACTTACCACTTGTACCGATTTTCCAGCAGAAACCGCTGAGTGACTTGTCACCTAGACTGCTTCGTATGCGGCTTAGGTTAATGAAGTTTTCATTCACCATCTCACACGTTCCAGGCAAGTTTTTGTTCACAGCCGATACTTTGTCTAGAGAGCCAGTCGGCATGGCTTCCGTTGAGTGTGTTGCGCTCCAGGAAGAGATTGAGGAGTGTGTGAATCAAGTCATCAGCGAGCTTCCAGCGTCGGACGAGCGTTTAAAGGAGATTCAGTGTGAACAACAAGCCGATCACACCTGTGTTCAGGTGATTCAATATGTCAAGAATGGTTGGCCAAACAAGAACGATCTAGTACCAGCGTGCATGCCTTTCTACCAAGAACGAGGGGACATGACTGTTCAGCATGGACTTCTCATGAGAGGTAAAAGATTAGTAATACCTGTTTCTCTGCGAAGGTCTATTTTGCAGAAGATCCACGAGGGACACCTCGGCATAAACAAATGCAGGGAGCGCGCCAGAGAGTCTGTCTGGTGGCCGCAGATTGGACAACATATTCAAGATCTGGTTTCCAATTGCCAGAGCTGTATGCAGTTCCGAGAGAATCATGCCGAACCGTTGATGTCAACACCTCTGCCGGATCGACAGTGGCAGAAGGTCGATATGGATCTTTTTGAGATAAGTGGAGTTCACTATCTGTTGATTGTTGACTACTACTCAAGGTTTCCAGAAGTTCTGTTGTTAAACCAGACAACCAGTAGTTTCGTAATTCAGCGAATCAAGTCTGTATTCGCAAGATTTGGTATTCCTGAGGTCGTCATGTCGGATAACGGTCCTCAATTCAGTTCAGAACTTTTTCGGGAGTTTGCACAGTCATGGGGTTTCCGTCATGTCACAAGCAGCCCGAAATTTCCCCAATCGAATGGTATGTCGGAGAGAATGGTGAAAACCATCAAGTCCATACTTCAGAAAGCAGGAGATCCGTACCTTGGTATTCTTGCCTATCGTACGACACCACTAGCTTCAGGCCGCAGTCCAGCTAAGCTTTTGATGGGACACGAGTTGCGTACAACTTTACCGTCAACGCCGGAGCGACTTCATTCACCAACCAAGGAAGAGGAGAAGTGGAGGCAGATTGAGTGCAACCTTAAGCGAAAGCAAAAAGTCAACTACGATCGTCGTCACCGTTCAACTGATCTTCCACCACTAGAAGTAGGTGACTCTGTTTTTATAACAGATCAGAAGAAGAATGGACAGGTGGTAAAAATAGAAGATTCGCCTAGATCGTATTGCATTTCCACTCCGCAAGGTATGGTCAGACGAAACCGTATGCATCTTCTAGCCAATCCAAACGTTGAGCAAGAAGCGAATGAACCGATGCCTGAAGATCATATCGTGAACAGCCCCGTTCCCAAGTCACCCGAGAAGACTACGTCAACTCTGTTTACAAGGAGCGGTAGGAACATTTGCAAGCCCAAGAGATATTTGGAGTAATGTAGTGTAATACTTTGTAGTTTTATTTTCAGCATACATAGCATGTTTTTGCAGTTATCATGACATTCATATATCAATACTAGTTATGTTCAAGAAACATGTTCTGATTAATTCCATTAATGTTCTTATCAAGTGTATCAACCAAATGCTATGTAATATCATAAGGAATGGTCTCTACCCGGAAAAAGGGGATGTAGTGTTGGCGCGCCTGCGCTAGGTCTTTAGAAGGCGCTGGAGTTCTATCATCAAGATGGCGACCAGCCTCGTTACTATGTATTTACCGTCATAATAAACACGCTATAAAAGTATATTGTTGTACGTGTATTCCTTACCAGTGTTCACGTTGAGGAGTAACACCACACCGCATATCAGTGAATGCTTATTTTACCTGGAATTGAAGCGATGCAACGAAATCTTCTCCATCGGTTGTAAAGACATTGATGTTATCCGAGTCAATAACACAAACACTAGGCATCGATACACCTGAAAGAATAAATTAATGTTCGTCTAAGCCAAATCAATTTTGTGTGAACCGGCAGGAAATAAGAGTTGTTTATTAGTTTCTTTAGAGATCTGAATGCATTAGTTCTGTAGTGTGTCAAAACTATATTAAGTAAGTTCATGAATTTAGAATTACGTTGTAGAGAAAAAGCTTCTCACCTTTTGGTTCCTCGCTAGTAGTTGTGATTTCTGGGTTAAACTCAAAAGCAGCTTTGTCTGAAGAACAAGCGTGAAACGTGCACCAGAGGGCATATTTCACCAAACTCTCACTAGTGTAAGAGCACAAGACTATGCGGCTGTCGTTCGTTGAGCCATTTGTCACAGCACCACGACTCCAAACTGCCGTCTTTCCCTTGACGTAGAGCTCCTCCTCGCATTGAGATTCCCCTGTAGAGCTGGCACGTATACTCCACAACTCCGGCGTGGACTGGTCGTCGTCGATAGCCACTTGACTAAGACGATGCAAGAGGAACGTCTCGCATTGCAAGTGAGTTTGAGTGGATGGCAGGACCACCTCCCCAGGATGTCTGGTCATGTGCTGTCGTCCACATGGCACAAACTCCTACAAGCAAAGGGAGCATCATAAATGTAATGTGGATGCAAAACCGAATGACATACCTCAGTAGTGTGTACACTGCTTTTAGACTTTTGAATGATATTTACTTGTCCCGAATACAAGTTAATGTAGGACCTTAATTGAAACTCATTGTTCTGCTTAGAAGCAAAATGTAACTTTGTCCCTTACTATTTTTTGTAGACATGAATAATTCCTTTCCAAGCAACTTAAGGGTTGTCCCCAAAAACATGCATTGACTAGGTACCTACTTACTTAGTTGGTACCTAGGTACACTCCCCCAAATAATAATCGGTACTTGGTACAAAACGTATTGGCTGCTGGGCCGGTTCCTTGACAAATCAATCCTTGTTATTATCAATGAAATCAGAGCTCACCTAAAAGAGTTAGATAATGCGTTAGCACTGACTTCATGGGATGATGCCATCAAACCTTAATCAGTCAATTCATTTTCTTTCGAGTGCCGTTTATTATTTGGGGGAGTGTAGGTACCTACTAGACCTACAAACAATCCACCTAGGTGTGTGTAAGACCAACCTGTTGACATCACTTCATTTTACTGTTAATTAACTATACCTGTGGTTCGGAGGCAGCAATCATAATGTCCTGGATAACATCCAGATTTACAATAGAATGTTGTTAGGTTTATATAAATAAATCATTGGTTTTTAATGACCGGTAATTTACATGAAACAAGAAACAAGACACGAAACCATAACCACACTTCTACACTTATTTCAAATAATTTTACGAGAGACATTCGACGCGCGGCGGACACTACAAGGCGGTGAAGATCAGCACCGCCATCTTGAATGTAGTTGAGTGATATAAAGTGAGGGAAATATTTAAACTTAATAAAATGTAATTAATGCCAAAAAGATTGTATACTCATAGAGATATATACTGAACTCAAAGTATAATCAATAATCATGTTAGAGAAACAAGAAACTAGGCAACATAAACGGCTATCTCCATTGAACATCTATGTTCAATGGTGTTCAATACCTATAGGTCAAAAGATCTCTAATCATTAATATCCCAATTGATATTGAAAAATTTATAACTAGTAAAATCTTGAGAGCCTAGTAAAGTCTAATCATGATGTAGAAAGAGAATAGAAGAAAGAGATTAGAAAGAGGAAATTAAACAAGTATTAACGATGACGAAAGGATGACACATAAAATTTAGCGATCGATGTCTGTATCAACCTTTTACCCTAGCTAACTCCTTTCTTACGTAACTGAGCGAATGAAAAAAAAGTGATAAGGATTTTAGTTTTCAGTTTTCAGTTTTATTTTTCCTTCACACAAGGTAATACAATACAACAGTACGTACATACACAAGCATGTGACCCATAGGCTTTATGCCTTGTTTGGGTATTTGGAAACCTTAACAATTGTCAATTACAAATAATAAAAATAAAAATACTAAAAAATAACTAATAAATAATACTAAATAATACTAAGTGTTACGGAAATAATAATTTTCAAAGAATAAAGTTAAATGTTTGGGGGGTCATGATGTACTGTTACTATAATTCAAAAACTCATCTATTGAGTAGAACACATTATTTGTAAGTGTAAGGTGTAGCTTTAGTTGTTTCTTAAATGTATAATATTTAAATATAATCATCTTTAATTATGAATTAGGAGTATGATGGGACTGGGAAGTATAAATTAGTAAATTACGAACTCTTTGGTCTGCACCGTCACACCCCAAATTAAATTATTTTAGGTTTCCAAACAATCATTTAATTTTTATAATAGAATTACTGTGTTTCAAGGTTGATGGGGAAGCCGTAAAAGCGGCACTGAACTCTATGAAATAATACGTCGTTACAATCAAAACTACCACACAGTGGCGGCTATTTGGCTTTACAACAGGTGTTCAATTACATAGAAGGACGTAGAAGTAAGACTCTAAGAGGAGAGCCCCCAGCAGATGCGGGGCCGGGGCGCATAACCCCGGATTTTTTTGTATCTTTAGTTTGAAATTGATGCATTTTTACGTCTTTTGGAGAGCAAAATGATTAGACAAAATATTTAACTTCCTACTTCCTGGATTAGGGAGCACTTCTAAATAATTTTCTTGGATGATCAGGTGTGCAATTGTCACACCTTGCACACTGTAATAGCCGCCACTGCTACCACATTAAAACATTCTATCCTCCTTCCATTATGGCACGTATGTTTACATTCCAGTGCATTGCATTGCATTCACAAGTGCAACAATATAAAAAGAAACAGTTGCATTGGTATAGACAGGTTCACTGGAACGTCGCGTCTGCCGTGGCGTAACTAACGTTCCATTTACTACGTCACACGGCGCGCGCTTTTGCCCGCCGACCAATCAGAAGCGCGCATCGATCTGCTGGCACGCTGCCATAATACGGTTCTACTGAATGTATATAAGTGATTGGCAAAGCTGCGCGCCGCATTGAGTTTCCAGACGTCAAACTAGGTACACGTACTCTGCTGTCACCGAACCACGATAAATAATACAAGCGTTCAAGAGTGATCATCAGTGACATTGATTATTTCCGAGCAGGAAATTATTATTTTGTGATTTTTGAATAAGTAACGACATTCCATATTTTCGCGATGGCTTTTATGATGCCTGTTGTGAAGAATGATTATAACATCTACAAGTCGAACCGTTCCCGACGTACGTCGGAATGTTCAAACCCGACGTCGTGCCGGAGTCGCAAAGTGTCCGAGTGCTCGAAGTCGGAGTGTCCGAGTTTGTCGACATCGCCAGGGAGTGACTTCATCGTCGGCAGCCCGGCGCACCGCTCCATCCCCGTGGCAATGTCCAACTCCGGCAAGTACTCCCGCGCCTCGTCGAGGACGTCGAACTGCAGCCTACAGTCGCCGACCAAGAGCGCCTCCTCGTCACCGCCGAAAGTCGGCTCGACGTCGTCCCTCAACAAGTTCCACACGAGACTCGTCGACAAGTTGAAGAAGTCGTTGTGGAGCAAGGACTCCACCGACTCTGGGACCGACACGAGGACGTCGACATGAGGGACGGTGTCGACGGTAGCCGTCACGACGCCGGTGGCAGTGCCGATGCGGGGTAGACAGAACGAGAGGGTCGCCAGTTCGTGTCCCGTCACGAGCACGTGGAGGAGGTGATGATGACTGTGACAGTTCGCATTGTGACATTTCTGTGATTGTTTGTTTTTAAGCTACAAGATTATAGCTTTGAAGGACTCGAGTAAGTTTAAATGAATCTAAATATATTTAATTTAAATTACATCTGACGATGACATTAATTATAACATGCGCTAATTAGATATAATTATCGATATAGTTACGGCAGCAATCTATTTGGGGAAGACTGTGATAGATAAACAGATATTATATAAGAAAATAGTAAAATCTTTGTTGAAGTTTTCATGTGTCTATGGGAAGGAAAATGCAAAGTGAGAAATGGTAGGTACTATCTTAGAATGAAATAGCAAGTTACAGAGAAAAGAGTAATATATTATTCATAGAGTAAGGCACATCAATAAAATAAATGTCTAAATTAAACAATAATGTCAACAGTTTGACACCAACTCGATGGTATAGGTATTCATAAATCAATACATAAAATTGTGATTTGTTAAATTTGTTAAAAGTAACGTCTAAAATAACTACACTACTTCTCCGCCCCCACATTCCGATCGCTTTGCTTATGAGAATAATCACATCATTTGAGTCATTGGTAGCTTCACATCATGAATGATAGACGCTCTAGATTGCCATTAAATCTGTCTAGCGATATAAACTGCTTGCACTTTTAGAATTGGACAATGTGACATGCTGATTATTATATACATATACAACCAGGTTCCTGATAACTTAGCTCTCATTGATTAGACTAGAGATAGAGAAATGACGATATTTTTTCAATTTTCATAGATTTCTTTCTATTGAAAATGAAATTAGAAATATTTTAGAAATGTTTCCTGCACGAAAGTATAATTAAAAGTTAATTACTTTTAACTAAACAAAATTTATTAGTATTGAGAAAATTGAAAAATACAATACCTCTATAATTAGGCATATTTATATTTATTAAATTATTATTCATTATTATATAAAATTATTTGACGACAAATAAGTATTTGTTTTGTACTGTCACATGATGATGTAATCAAGTACAACATTACTTGAACAATAAAACCACAATTGAAATATATTTACTGACTTTTAACATAATTACTACCAATCCTTCGTCTGTTTCCTTTAAAGAATAAGGTTATTTTACATAATAACTACATTTTCAATAATTCTGGATGTCAATAAAAGTACCCACATAAATAAATAATATTATTATAAAATAATAATCCATTTCTGTCACCACAGAGTATGCAGTGGCACAGAACAAACCTAGCTTGAAACTTATATAACAATAATTCTTCTGGAATATTCTAGAGAAAATTATGATAACCCGATCATATGCGATGGGCTCGTCAATGTCCTCGGCATTCTTTGGCATCATTCAACTATCTTTCATACGTAATGTGTGAAAGTCCAGCATTATTCATGATAATGAATGATATTCAGCCTTGCCATTGCCTCTGCCACACCCATTTTATTCCTCTCTCCCTCTCTCCTAGTAGACATATATGATTTATTTCTGTCTCTCCGTCTATAAATACTTCACTGATAATTAAACCAGTGTATGAAAACGGCAAGGCGGCAATGCCCTGCCTTGACTATTAAACAAAATAAAAAAAAGTACACGATTAAAAAGCTAGTTGAACAGGTCTGGTTTAGTATAGTACTGTTGCGCGCGCAAGGAATTGACCCGGTTTCGCTCGTGGAAATTTCCACGATGTTTGAACCAATGAGCGACCAGTATGAGGAGGCTTGTGATTTCCCTCCTCTCTTCAGACGCCGTGCCTCGGCTTGACGCAATA
This sequence comes from Leuctra nigra, assembly GCA_934045905.1. Classification (NCBI taxonomy): domain Eukaryota; kingdom Metazoa; phylum Arthropoda; class Insecta; order Plecoptera; family Leuctridae; genus Leuctra; species Leuctra nigra. The sequence continues at coordinate 13,607,638 of OW203767.1, read as the reverse complement.
GTCTCCGCGTCATTGATCGCTGGAATGACAGACGAAATTGTGAATATCATTCTTCAGAGATGAAATAATAGCTTGACGTTCATGAGGAATGTCGAATATTGCCAGAAGCGATCCCTGAATAAGTATTATTATCCACCGAATAACTGTGTAAACGTTATGTTGTTCTTGACTCTGAAATATTTTGAAAGTCAAAAAAGTATCATTTTTTTGTTGATATTTTCAGTGTCGTCTGTCGGCTTATCCATGTTCATTGACTTTGGAATGTTTCCAAATTTTTGATGAGGAGAATTAAACATTTTTTGTTTTACTTTTTAGCTGAATGTTATATTCATATGAAGGAGCTACGAAACTATTAATAAATAAATAATATTCCTATTCTTGTTGAGTTAGAAATTGAAATGTCAATCAAATCCTCCGATTGACATTGATCTGAATATCTACAAAGTCGAGTCAAGGTCTGATTTATTTTGACTGACAACAACAAGAACAACAAATACAATCCAGTCAGTATTATGAGTGAACAACATTGATTGATAATATAGACAACCTCGAACATGAAGAAGGCAAAAGACTTGTTGCTAGTGGCACTGATAAAGCAATCAATAGTCATATTGTTTGAAGAACCTCAAAAGAAACGACGTTTGTTTCAAAATCGAATTCGATCAACACTCTACGTGAGTGAATCAATATTAGCTCTTTGGTGTTCATAATTCAAGAATTCCTTGATTCACTCGTTGAGAAATGGAATGATATTCGGAATAGTAGTCTAGAAATGTTACAAAAAAACACAATCAAATATTCAACCCTTCGACCAGTGTACTTTCTTCAAAATATCATTCAACGAATGTGTTACGTACTTGCCGGAAGTAAGAACAAAATGTCAAACTCAAATCTAATCTCTTCTCTGGTGCCGATAAGTACGATAAGTACCGCGAATAAAGTGTGTAGTAAAGTTCTTGTCAATTATCTCACTGATTACGTTCACTAATCACTTGATCGCATTTCCAAGGAATTCTGTGCATTCTATGGCGTTATCTGGGTTAAACCGATCAGCACAATGCAATAATCAATCAGATCGGAAGCATTGCCACATTTCTTTCTCGTTAGGATCGTAATCACAATTTCATTAACTACTTGATGCTAATTAATTTGAAAATTAATTGAATGGTCTATGGGAGTATTAAAATTACCAGAATACACGCTTAAACATTAATTTATTCAGCGTCTATTTATAGTTTCTCATACATTATGCACGTTAGGAGACTGTGGTTATTTTTACGAGTCACTTCGCAATTGTGTATTCATATTTTATGTGACATCAGCACTGTTCTGCACCAGACATTGATGATGAAAAATGGTTTGTTCGGTTAATCAAGAAGCCATTGAAAATTATGCTTTTGACTCGAATTTCGAAGATTCTTGTTCGATTCCCATTACCGACGCACCGAAGATATTTGGTGAATTTCCTCAGTCAGAAATATCAGGAAGACCATGGAAGACCATAATAACTCAAACACAAAATAACTAAATGCCAAGCGGGCATTCCTGAACCAGGGCCGTAACAAGGGGCGGTGCGGGCGGTGCGGCAGCACAGGGCGCCGCCGAAAAGGGGGCGCCAGGAAGCCAAATTTTTATGTAATGACTTGTTTGCATCCCTAAATTAATTTATGCGTATTAAAAAAACAAAAACCGCCCTGCGGGGCATGGTTGATGTCGGTGATGATTTCAGTATAACCCGAGGTCTAAACCCCCCACCCCCTCTTCACAAATTAATGCGCCCTTTAAAGAATTTTGAAATAAAGTTTTGAAATAAAAATTATTCTGCTGAACAAAATTTCAGTGAAATTGAACGTCAGAAATTATTAAAAACCATTAAAATCCTATCAAAAAAAACTAAATTTTCCGTTTCAGGGCCCTGGATCCGCAGATGGTTAGGAGGTCCTCCCCCCCCCCCCCCCCCCCCCCAAGGCCCCTCATTGCTGTCATTGTCAAGGGCCGAGGAAATGTTTGACCACTGTTTTGCATAATTATTTGTTTTGTGCATAACCAAAGTTTTAGTTTGCCCTAGTCTGAAATCATCACTGGTTGGCTATAGCGTTTTCTGGGGAGATGTGGTTGGGGGGGGGGGGGGGGGGGGGCAAAAATTTAGATTTGCACCGGGCGCCGAAATCCCTAGTTATGGCACTACCTGAAACTATTTAATAATTACCTTGGGAGTTACAATCCTAGCTTTAATTTGAAGTTCGATTTATTTCTCAAGGATTATGGATTAACAATTCTAGATCAAGTGTGAAATAAAACAAGATTACTGTAATCTACTCAGATTAAATCATTATATGTCACTCATAAGTCACTTTGGATATCTATTGGATAAAAATTTACATTTGACGATTATAAATCCTTTCCTTCGTTCCTATCATGATTGTAAGTCATGTGCGTATATTTTTTAATAACAATAGTGTAATGTCACTGTTTGTCGTATACCTTTAGAAATTATATAAATGAGTGAAGAACAAAATGTACCTCGGCAAAAAGAGAAAGTAAAAATCTTGTCACCAGCCAACAGGACTTTGCTATCTTGAAGTGTTTACAGTGAACATGGTTTGTAAAAATCTGTGATTTATTTTTGACAAGAGTTACATTCTTAATAGGTAGTAAATATTCTTGTGTAACGAAGTCAAGTCTTCGATTTATCGACTTTGGTTGCATGTAAAGTCGGTTCAGTCAACGATTGGCCAGAGGAAAATAAGATGTATTGCAGTTTGGAGGACAATAAAACAATGACTCGCATTTGTATGAAGGTTATGACATTTGTTGTAAGACACACAACACTGTAAACAAACCCTAGCGGTCAGACGCGTAGGAACTACTTCACAATTGAGGGGAATGCGACACCTGGAAGGGGGGTCTGGGGGTGAAGCCTACCAGTTTTAACCCCGCATGGCGTTTTTAGAATTTAAACCAGTTAAAAGTGATCCTGGGGCTTTAAAATTCACAAACTGAAGCAAAAAATACTCCAATTGTTGCCCCGCAGGGCATTTTTTCGAATATAAACATTTTAAAATCGATTCTGGAACTGCTAAAATAACAACAAAAAACTTCCTATTTTTGCCCCGCATGGCGTTTTTTTAGAATTTAAACAATTTTGAAGTGATCTTGAACATTTAATTTTGTGTGGTGAATGGGGGGTCAGCCTGCTCGAGTGGGGGGGGGGGTAGTCCCCCCAACCCCCCCCCCCCCCTTCCTACGCGCCTGCTAGCGGTTACTCATCAATACGTTTCCAATGCCAATTCCTCACGAGCCAACGACACAACGAACCGACTATGCAGAAGAGGTGAATGCAGGTACTGGAGAAACTCGCCAATAAGTACAAAGCGTGATTGCGCTTATAATTGCAGTAATACATCACGCTTGGCTTGACATTCTTTATCAGAACCAGGTAGGTAATGCGCAGTTCGTTTGCGTTTACTCGTCTTTGGAACCTTTACATACACAACGGTTTCATAACACGTGGGGAATCGAACATTACTTTTGTGAGTTGAATTTGTTTAAACATTTTGTGAAGTTAATTTTTTCTACTTTGATAACAGAGGACATAACATGAAATCATTATATTTTGCAAATATAAATACAAGTTTATTTTAGAAATTATCTAATGTTTACTTGATAAATCTGCTAGATTGAAAATTTGGTAGGTACGCGAATTTTCGTTAGAAAGATATAAATCGATCAAGATGTGAAAATATCTGGACGAATCAGGGCTCTAATTCACTACTTCTTATTAGTATTCAACGTTTGCAGATCTCATAAAAAAATCAATCTAAGTTTTCTACACAATGAATTTTGATTGCAAAATATTTTGTTATTTTCGAACCAATATTTATTTACTGAATCGATGAGAATGCCCTAGTCGGGAAGCGATCAAGAATCTCCCACCCAATTATCCTACTCCCGCCAAACCCCTGCCAAATCTAAAACCAGTCTCAAGAGAAACTGCAAGTTCCGACGCCCACCGGCAGCGCCGCGGCGCCCTACGCCTCCATGCACGGCGCTAGCTGCGACGAACATCTTGTCTATTTCCATCGCATCTCTGCCCGGAGAACTCATGCTAATTCTAGGCGTCGGGACGCTCTCTCTGACGTCAGGCGACACGTCGTCACGTGCTCATGGTGTAATTAGAATGTGTTTGCACAAGATGGCAATACAGCAGATGAGGTAAATGGACTGAAAACGTACTTAGGACGGTTATAATTATCTACGTCGAATTTACGACGTGTTAAAACGTGCGTCTTTATTCAGATTCTTGGTCATTTGACTTTTCAGTCATATAATGCAACCAATGATGTAATACAGTGGCGTATACAGCTTCCCCCCTCTCCCCCAACCCCCAACCCTTACAAAATCACAACAACGCACTAAATATACAGATTTTCTGTGATATTTTGTTTATTTCCTAAAAAGTGTGAAATCCAGAAAAAAAAATACATGCCTATTGAAATGTTAGATTAAAACAATTCTGAAACCGCTATTATCAAATATGATTTTAAAATTACAAACAGAAAAGTATTCCTGGGTGCATTGCTGATGTAACATAATATAGTTACAATGCTACTTGTATAAATATATCTAGAAGAGTGGCCATCTTCAAAAAAATTAAAAATTGAGTTAGATAATTACATCTTGTTTTTATTGCTCCATATTCAACATACAATATAAAGTAAAAGAAGAATATGTCTGAAAACTGATTGTGCCGGCTATTTGTTTAGCAAATACGAATGTTTTTTACTGATTTTCTCTAAACTATTTATGCAAAACGGAGATGGTTTGGTTTTGCATCCAACTCATGGTAGAAGAATACGATACTGTATTTTATTCGATAATGAAGAAATGGTTGATCGTAGTTTGAAGAAATTGTCTTTCAAAGTCACTACAATCACAAACCAGAATGTCATCATTCACTGCGCTCAAACCAGAAACCTCTGGACCAAGCTACCTCATCAAGTAGGTAGATTAATTAACCTTGCAGCAGGTAAAACTGGATAATTCCAGTACACTTACAATCCTCTACATCTATGCCGTGGGGCGTGTGGGCGTTATAAAACTTCTGGCGCCTTGTTTGCGGACCAATTGATTCCCCCACCTCCTGTCATGTCATATTTGCACTTCTATCAGCCACTGGCGAGGTCGAAATCTACGTCGTACTTTCGTCCTAGCAAAAAACGTCATATAAAAAGTTGGTGCAGATTAATTGTATGTATGATGATAGATTACTTGGGTATTTGCACGAAGCACTTGCAATGAGGTCTTCGTCTAAGCCCGAGACATCCTAAATGAAGCAATAAAAGTATAGTTGTAATTGGCAATTACGCTGGCGCCTTGTTTACCGTGTGGGTAACGCCTCCGTAGTACAAATTCGTTCCAAAGTTTCCTTCTATTATTCGACTTGTTTACATCAATGGGAGAAGATCTTTCCCGCCATCATCAATCACATAATACACATCTGATTACAACATCCAATGTGGAGCGTAGTAAACAGTCAACAAGAGAGGAACCGGCTTTATTTACCATTCCGTTATTTACCAACATTTTGTTTTTTGAGAAGGTCGTGGGTCATTATGGCACACTTCCATGTTGACTCATTTTTATAACCTACCGCAACTGATTTCATATTTGCGGAGAATTAATTAAGGAACTTGAAAACAAATTGATTTGCCATACAACCTTGCACCGTGTAATATAAATAGAAGGAACCTTGGTTGGAAATGGTATTCAAGGAAGTATGCAATTTCAGAACAAAGGCAGGTGGGGTCTGGTGTAAAAGAGGAAGGTAAAAAACTAGTCCAATACCTGACAGAGCGCAGTTTGACGTCATATGAAAATAATAATGAAGTCGTTATTACAATCTAAAGTACAATCACAGCTCATACAAAATTTAAACGTTTAATTATAAGTAACACGATTTATCGGAAATTTTTATTTTCATTCCTTAAAATTTACACGGAGTAACTTCTTGTTCAACTTCTGTGCCACACTTCTGTGTCACATTTCTTGGTAGAAATTAGAACATGTTCTAAATGATATATAAAAGTTGAGCTCAATAGTTCTGTGACAAGAAGTTGCATCGTGTAAATACAAAATTGTATGAAAAGTGCGAATGTGACACAGAAGTTGTCCAAGAAATTGTACCGTGTAAATCAGGCTTTATATTATTAAATATTTTTAATTTATGAAGGAAGGATGTTCCTTGTAATAAATAAACGGAATGTTTAATTTTAAGCGCTTCGAAATTATTCACTATAGAGTAAAGCATTTCATTCTATCTCCCCTTTATTAATTATTTGTGAACATCTTTGAATAATGGAATATTTCATTTTCACAAGCTGCTATAGAATAGTTTTTTTATATTTTTCAATCTGAATCTGCGTCTGAACTTTTCGATCAGGATGAGAGTTCAGGAAATTCATGTTTTGTTTTTGCGCCATCACGTGAATTTAAGACTAACCTTAATTAATACAGTTTCGCCCTGGATTACACTGTATACCCTGTCAGTGTCAATTTGAAAGCAGAGAGCCACTGCTATTCGGTCATGATCGAAGATCGAAAAAGCAGAGAGTAAAGTTGATAGTGTGAACCGTGTAAATTCATTTTGGTCCAGTTTTTCAATACTCCCGTTGGCTAAAACCAGTAATTAAGTTAACACAGTCATTCTATGAATTGGTTGTTGTCATGACAACAGTCATAATAAACCGTATAAAAGTTAGCAGAGTATTGAAAGACTGACACTTAATTATCTTACACATTCCAGCATCAAACATCGTATAGGTGAGTGAGTAATTGCACTGCCTTCACATTAGTTTCTGAATTGCGTTCTAGACATAGCATGACCCCAACATCTCTTCTTATAGCCTCCAGCCTCTCTACATGCCAATGAGGTAATGCGTCTTACACGCTTAATTCACACTTTGCTCCGAATAAATATTTAAACTTAGAAGATAATACTCGGCGCACGTAGACCAAACCAAATATTACATATCTTTAATACAGATCTAATCGGGATTTAACAAACCGTTAACCTGCCATGCACGCAAAGTAAAACATTTTAACTATATTTTGACTTATAGTTGACATATTTTCTGTTCTTTGATGTTTGAAGGTCGGTTCTAATTGCGAAGTTGACTGTTGACGTTTTCAATCAATTTAAGACTAGAATGACAGTAGTTGAAAAATAGAGTTTGTGTAGGTAATTAGGGGCATGGCACTATAATTAGCTAAATGTCGTCGATTAGGTCTCAGGGCGCGTTTACGTCGTGCAAATAGTCAACATGTTTGTGGAAGGAGCTAAAAACCAATTCTCCTAGAAGGGGTTTTATAATAAGGAGTTAATTGACAAGTGGCATATATATTAGCCTGGATAATTATTATTTTGAGCCAGGAAAAGCGTTTATTTCTGCTCTCTCGTGATTGGTCGAGATAAAACGTATTTTCACAGAAAATATTTTAAATAACATGGCAGTGTGAAACCAAAGTTCCTGTATCAATGTGAAATTTAAAATAATTTTATTAATGTGTCCATGTCCCCATGATCCTTGTAGCCCCTTCAGTGAGTATAGAAGAAAATTGTGTAAAATTAAATATTGGAAAGGGAAACAGATAACTTCTAATGTACTAAGATGACTGGTGAGTTTGGAAGTTTTATCTGACGTCAGCTGACCAGAATCATATTGAAGGGCGGATTTTTTACATATATAATAACTTTAATAAGTAATTATTTCAACCAACCAAACTTACGAAATTCTGTCTGCCCTTTAGTGAGATAAGCAAGATAGCTGTTACCTAGCAACAGTGTGATGAAACTACCCTACTCAGTCACAGGGGTGCAGTCCTAGTAGAGTGCCAGGGCGCCAAAAAATAACAGAATCCGTAGTGTTTACGACCCACAAGGGTGTTTGGGAGGGCAAGATCCCCAACTTTTGAATTTTTTGAAACATTAACTATTTTAGTGATAATTTTACGCATTTGGGACCGAGTTTTAAAATAGATTTTAAAATTCTCTATTTTAACAAAAGATAAAGTGCTTATTTGCATTTTTTAAGAATAAAATCGTATAAACCGTGGATGAATTTAATGGATTTTGAAAAAGATGGCAGAGGGCACTCTGCCCGCTTCCTAAAAAGAAGCCAGGGCGCCGCCCTGACCCGCCCTGGCCTGCCCTGGCCTGCCCTGGCCTGCCCTGGCCTGCCCTGGCCTGCCCTGGCCTGCCCTGGCCTGCCCTGGCCTGCCCTGGCCTGCCCTGACCCGCCCTGGCCCCACTGCATCCCTGCTCAGTCCCTCATAACTCACAAGACTTGAAAACACTCTTGACTACATAAGTATAATTACCATCCTATCTTTTGACATGCCCTAAAGAATGAGATGTCAAACAAGAACATAACAAAACTATCAGGATTACATAACAAATATTATTCCAAGCCCATGGATGTAATTATAAACGCATTATCCCATCCCCCGAGCATACCACGTGACTTGTGTTACGTCACACATCAATCATCCCACGGCTCATTAGTTGACCTCCAAAGGTCGTCTCGTGACCTTGATAAGAGTGATTCAAGTTCACTATTTATAGTCGCCGGTCTGTATCGCTGGCTCCAGCATCTGATGACCTTGATAGCGTGTCATGATGAAACCTGGCGTAATACTTAGTGACTTAGGTCGCTATGCAAGAGGCTGGAGGCGATGGAGTCATAGGGGAGTCATAGGGGAGTCATAGGGGAGTCATAGGGGGCAGCAGTGGCGTGCCGACCTATCTAAATTTGGTGCTCGAGCACAGTCATTTTTTGGGGGTGGGTGGTCCCCGCCAGGGGACCTACCCACCTTGCGACACATTTTATAATGTAACAGTGATACATTCTCCACTAATACAACTTAATGTATTCCCACAAACATGGTGATGAGGGTGTATACGTCGTATTGCTGCACAGCAAACAGTAACATTGTAAATATCAATAATGGAAAGGGAACAAAAGATTTTTTATCAATAAATGTATGCATGTAAACATGATTAGTGCTAATGCAATTGATACATTTTAGGGGTTGAGTAGGTCTAGGTGAGTGGATGGTTGCAAAAACTGCAGGTTGATGGTTCGGTGGGTGGATGGATGATAAAATATTTATGAAATAATATTGAATTGACCCATTTACAGTACTTATTGAAAGGATTTGATGAATCATAAAAACAGCATAACGGTTAGAGAATCATCTTCTGTAGGTATTTTCTTTCATGCTCCTGCATGCTGGATCGAAAATAGTATTTATTATCAGAAAAGAAGCATAGAAAATTTAAATATCGCTGAGATACAGTTTGTCTGTGTATAATTTATGATGGATGTAAATTAACGAACATGAATCCATTGAATCCAATGAATTAATTGCACCAAAATCATTTTAAACCCGTCCTTGGGTAGCCTCAAGGGCGTATTCAGGGGTGGGCCGAGGGGGCCATGCCCCCCCCCCGAAATCAGGATTTCATCTAAGAAAATAAGCACATTTAAAATAATATGTGGAAAAAAACTTAAAGATAGATCATGTCAAAAACGTTCCAAATTGTTTAGAATTGAGTTTAAATTCACACACATTTCTTTAACCTCTTAGTCTAATTTTTTGATATTTTGTAATTTATAATTTCCCAAAATAGCTATACATTGCGATTCAAAATTGCACCTAAATGAATGACCTTGATCCAAAATTTTCTCGGGGGCTGCGCCCCCGAACCCCCTCTTTTACACTGTCATTTTTCAAAATATTAGTAATGTCGGCCCCCCCACCCTCCCGAAATTTCATCCTGGATACGCCCTTGGGTAGCCTAATACAAAAAATAATCATTCACAATTATTGTACCTACCTGAAAAACCATTTTAAACGTGTGCTAATGTACAGTTGAAAACCAAAAAATAGCTGCGCCGCATTTTTTGTTTTAATGACTTTTTTGTTTTCTATCAAAAATACAGTATACCTTGTAAAATTATTTAAAACCCGTTTTAATGTAGCCAAAACCAAAAAGTTTCACTGCGCGGCTATTTTATTTATAATTTTATTACTTACCTGCGCGGATTTTTTATGTGTGATTTTTATACATTAAAGAATTTTCTGTTTTCTTTCAAAATCGTCGTACCTGTAAAATCATTTAAAACTCGTTCTAATGTAGTCAAAATCCCAAAATTTCGCTGAGCGGCATTTTTAGTTTGATTTTATTTCGAATATAAATTATACTGACTGTTCTGTTTTCCTTCAAAAATATCGTACCTGCCTGTAAACTTATTGTAAACCCGTCTATAATCAAAAGAGAAAAAATCGATGCGCGGCATTTGTGTGGGTGCAAACCGTTTAATAATTAAATTAATTACTTCCCAGAGCTAAAACTAAAATAATTCACTTCACTTTATTTGTTTCTCTGTAGTTTTAAGAGGTGCTTCATCAAACATTAACAATGATACATTATTTTCAAGTCTAAAATGCACCAAAAACCTTCAAAGCTGGTATTGAAATTGATTTTTTTCCGAGGCTATGCTCGCACCCCGGACCTGAATGTACCTACTGGGGGGTCCTCTCCCCAGACCCCATTGCGATCGCTGCCAATTTTATGTTCTTGACCATTGGGGGTGGGTGGGTATACCCATCAATGAATAAGCACTGGTCCTCAAGATAGGCTCGGCACGCCACTGGGGGGCAGGTGACAGCAGGTGTGCTCTTGTCATAGGAAGGAAAAGAGAAATGAATACGGAGAAATAGTAAATAACTGTATAATTTATAATATTGTACTACGTATCATTCTGAAGAAAATCTGTGTACCTAGACAATCTTTGTTCAAACTTTCATATTGTTCGAATTTTATGAAAATTTATTCTACGTAGGTAGGTATAATAGTTTTTAAATTTGTATGATTGACGATATAATTTACATGTTCATTGGGATATTTATTTGCTACAATTTTGATTCAGATGTCAAAATCTTCTACAAAGTTTTTTTTTTGTTTGAGTTGCGCAAGCTTTTATAGTGAAATTTGTATTGAATAAGATTCTGCTGTCACTAGAATCAAACTGTAGATAATTTTGATATATAAAAAAAACATGACGCAATACCCCAATGAGTGAGATGTAAATAAATGTACGTAGTTTTGTTTTGAGCAGAAAAACTACATCTTGGGGACTTCAACCCAACACAAATTATTCAGGCCTCCTCCATAAGAATAAGAATTCCAGAAGACATTTTTTTTTATTTCAACTTGCAAATGAGATGCCAAGATTATGTGTCGTTATCTTTATGTTTCCTGAGTGTTACATCAGAAGTGCAATACTTGGTTCGAATCCCATACGTGACGGCGATAACCACTCTTCACGTGTGGATGATTCAACGGTGTTTCATGATCAAACCCACTTGATTCATTAGCAGTTGCACATTCAACAAGATGCAACACGTCAAGGAAACAGAAACAGTTCAATCCAGAATATTGCGTGTTGCGGGGGAGGGGCCTAAAACCCCATTGCTTTTTCAATTTTAACATAAAATGAAACTCAATATTCTGACCTCTACAATGTATACTTTTTTAGTAAAATGATTTAGAAAATCGGACAAAATTAGTGTCTGACCATTACTATCTTGTGCTGAAGGCATGAAATTGCTAATTTTCTGAAGAAAACTTATTAAAAAATTGCCTTTATAAAATCCTGGATTCTAGAAGGGGGTCAAGTGCCCCTTGACACTCTCAAACCTCACCCCCTGCCACCTGCAACTTGCAGGTTGTAGGTTTTGCAGGGTTTGTCGGTCGATAACCAAGTGCATTTCTCGTGAAATGCTATAATAATATAGCGGTTTGGTCAATTCGTCACTAAACGATAATTTTGCTGCTATTAAAATGTATTTTGTTTTATTAAAATATTTATTTATTGCTTAATCTTTTTTCGGTTTTTATGGACAGCTACTCTCGTGTAAATTAGTACCGATAACTGTGAAGTGAAGACTGAAAAATCTGTTTACTTCTATTTATTTCAGTTTCACTAAATGTCCTAAATTGACGCAACATAAATTACATTATTATTTTTATTTGAAAGTCATTGTATAATTATAATCTGGCCAGTGACCATAGACAGTCTAAAAATACCCAATCAATTTAGTTCAAACAACTTCGATCCAGTTTAAACGAAACAAAGTGAGTATGATTAGTGTCTATGAGTTGTCAGTCAGTCAATACTCAATACGTCAATACCAATCACATAGAAAGTGAAACACGTACGAAGACCTTTGTCCTAAATTCGATCACTCATCTCCGCCTCAGCCCGACTACAATGTCGTTCAAGTTCAAACCATGTGACGTCGTACATCGACGCCGACGCCGCCGTATCGATCAAGCCGCCGTCGGGACGCTCGCACAGGCGTCGATATTGTGCGTGCGACGTAGTAACACGGAAATCATTAAGATAATCAAATCTTATTATAACACGAATCACTGGGTTGTTTGGGTTTGTGTATTCTTTTTAGCTACCGTCTTCTACTTTTACGACCTTCAGGGTCCAAATTGGTTACAGTGAAGAGTTAGTCCTATGGTTATAGTCCCTTCTTTTCGCATTGCACGTCAAATGAAATAAAAGATCATACCTAGTTTTTTTTACAAAACATGCATTACTGTACTGTTCTTCTGCGCATTGATTTCTAGCAAGGTTCTTCTCTTGGTTTCACTGGCAAATTGATTTATATAATTCATACTCCGCTTTACTGATGGAAAATCTGAAAGAGTCTTCCACGTATCTCGAAGTCTTACTTCTCAACGCGTTCACTGATCGTTTTCCTAGTGGGAAACTCATGTGAAATCATGGAAATGAAGACAAAACATGATGTTTTCATGTTTTTACTGCGACGTCTATTGCGTTTCGACGCTCCCAAAGGCGTCGATATTGTGCGTGGCGCACTGACACGGAAATCATATGAAACATGTGATAACATTGAACACACGCGAAACATGTTTTCAGGACTTTGACAGCGTTGTCTGATTTCCTGGCGTCGGGACGAGCGTGACGGCGTCGCGACGCCCTGTTGCATGCGACTAATGACGCACAAGGAGACGCCTCCAGCTATAATGAGCTGCTTTCATTGCCAATGTTAAGGGTACTATTCGAGGAACTAAACTAGGAAGGGGTTGGGATGATTTTATTTCATAGTCTGGAAGATGTCTAGTTGTACATTATTTTTTTTTTAAATCCGCAGAAAATAAAATGCAGCTAAGACGCAGTGCAAACTCATATGTGAAACTGTTTTAACTTTATTAAATAAATAATTGTCTTGAATTCTTTTGAGTCACACAAATTTGGAGAGTTATAAATATAAAATATTCTTTTTTAACATGAGTTGGAATTTCATTTCAGAAAATAAAGTTTATTAAAAGATAAATTCTCGTACGGAACAGGTATGACATTGACTGAGTGGTAACGCTCTGAACTTGTATTCCGGAGGCCGGGTTCGATTCCCGCGGCCGTCCTTCCTGATTGTTTTTTTTCGTGGTATTCCGTCAGTCGACAGGCAAATGCTGGGAAGGTACCCTACTAAAATAGGCCACGACCGCCTCCTTCCCACCTTCCATCCTTACCTACTCTTCACCATCATCTCCCAATCATCGCCATAATCATTCATCCGTCGCCATTAGCCACGCTGCAGAACAGTGCGACGTTAAGCCCCAGACAAAAAAAATCCCCCCCCCCCCCCCCCCCCCCCCCAATAACGACGAACTACAGAGAGGACTACAGAAATGAATGCGAGAATGAATGTAGCGAAATGTACTTTTTACGAGTGTACTTTGGTACTTTTTATGAATATTTATGAAAGTCCAATGATTTTCACCACAACGGTGAGTTGGTTATAGATGATGTACACTTGCTTCCAACATATTTTTAAACACCACCTGCTATGAATAAGCATGGCCACAACCACGTGTATGCGAATGATTGGAAGTAATCAAGCAACTCGTGCATAATGCATGGGATATTCGTGATAGTCGGCTTGAAACGTGACTGAAAACACGTCCACCCACAGCAAGCAACCACGTGCTTCGCCCACACTAGCGGCAGAAATACAAGTGCAGACGTACCGTGGAGGATGGGCTATGTAAAGACAAGCCGGAAGATTACCTATGTTTATTTCAAGATGTCTGTGTTTGCTTGGATGGTTCTCTGGAGATGAATTGACGTTGAAAGGAAGGGATGAATCGATGGATTGAAAGATGAGGATGTTAGGATGAAATATTTGCTTTACATGTAAAGCCAGTTTTTCAGTATACCTATCCTAACAAATTGCACCTCTATCTCTACTATGATTATATGTAAGATATTGTTTTAATATCACGTTCACTTATTACATTAGGTATATAAAATACCTACAAACAAAAATATACATTTTATTTCTAACTAAAGCCTGATTTACACGGTTCAAAAGTTTCCTTGAAGGGGTTGAATTTAACCCTTGATTTCAAGGAAACTTGAAAGAGAATTTAGACGATTTAATGTTTATTGTTGATTGAAGTTGCGGTGAAATTAACAATTGGTTGAAGTATTTCTAGACTTAAAGGAAAATAGGACATGTTCTAATTGAAAAGGCTGAATGTCTTGAATTCAATACTTGGAAACGTGTTAAATGCTTCAATGTTTTCATTTAGATGATCCAAGTCTTGATTTCAACCCCCTTGAAAGGGTTGAATTCAAGGAAACTTGAATCGTGTAATTTTGCCATTTTTCAATATTCGACTAAAACCATAGTTACGTTTATACGGTCATTCAAGGAATGCCATTGGTTATTACCATGACAATATAGTCCTAATGAAAAGTTTATAATTTAGAAGTAATTAAAATATTGACCCTCAGTAGAGCTTACAACATTATTACGATATCATACAATCTTACAATCTTCTTTTATCTTCTTTCTATGGCGCACTTTTTTTCGATTTGTTGGTTCCTTTCATGCAACCCACCATGATGCAACCTATACATCAACTTGATTATGAAATGAATTATAAATGTACTTGTAAAATATTGAGTAGAATGCGGTGCTGTTCTGTATGATAATGGACAATTACGTCTCCAGAGTAGAGACTATCGCAGTCGCACCTTACTAACTAGGTAGAGTGCTTCTTGTGCAAGTTTATGCATTGTGACGTCAAATCTATGAGAACGACGTTAAATAAAACTTTTCGCTGCTGCATCTGGAAATGAAATTTTGTAATTTTTCAATCAACTTTTTGAATAAAATATGTAGTACCTATACGTTTTAACTTTAGAATTATTCCAAATCAAGACAAGGTATCAAGACTATCGACCTTTTTGCTGAAGACGAACAATGCTTCTTTTCTTCTATGTTTTCTGGCCTTGTGGACATTTTCCAAATTTCTAATTATCCAATTAACCTTCATACCGAAATTAACAAAAAAAAGTGCGAATTACAGAAGAAAAAAAGATTTGTTTCATTTCATAACACTGCCAACTGTTCATAAATTAAGTCCACCAATGTCACTTGTTTTTAAAAAAGCTTTTGGCACAATCTTCTTAGCTCTGATTTATCCTTTAAACACACAAATAAGAAACACAATCACTGTTAGCTACACGTGTATTAGAATCTACCTGCTAATGTTTCTAGTTTTGTCACACCTTCCACATACATTCATTCGATACGAGGAACTGCATTTGCATGTAAATTGCATCGTTAAATGCTTTTTAACACGTCAAGTTAATTCTACTTTCAACCTCGAGGTATTGGAAATGTATCGATCAAAACGTGATTTAATATGCATATGTCATGATTAATTGCATCATTATTACCTTGCATCTTCAATTATTCATCAATGGGAAGCTAAAGTTCATTATTTACACACTTACTACAGAATGTCATCATGACTGTTTAGTAAGCTCAAAAACAATGAGACTTATCTTTTGTCTTATCAGTTAATACGAATATCAACAAAGATTCTACGTACAATACAAAATATACAATATATAAATCAATGGCATTTGTAATGAAAACGATAAGGCGAGGTTATACGTAGGTAGAGCGTAATACGTAACGGAAGTGGTGGGGACGTGTGGTATGTATGTACAGACAGTTCAACGAATTCTGTTGAGAAACTGATGAAATAAAGTTACCTACTTGAACGGTATTGCAGGAAAGAGATTCTGAATATGTGTATGTTGTAAGATTTTGTATAAGTACTAATTCGAAATTCGAATTCTAATGGTATACCTAACTGGAATCAAAAGCACGTACGAAATCAAATCTTGTACAATTTTGAATTCTAAAGGAAATCGAATCTTATACCATTTTGAATTCTATTATTCTAACCGAAATCGAATGTTGTACAATTTTGAATTCAAAACGAAATCGAATCTTGTTCAATTTTGAATTCTAAACGATTCGATCAGGAACGATTGCTCATGAAGAATACGACAATGCGCAGAATGTGAAAATAATATCGTAAAGAATAGTATAAGTAGAAGTGAAGTAGGTTGTAAATATCAAGTGGGAGAAACAGTAGGTCTAGTATAGTAAAGTAGTGACAGTATGACATTGTTTGATAATAAATAAAGGGAAAGAGGCGGATATTTTCCACGCCTTTCATGCTGGCCAAAGTCAATGTTTCTCGTTCCTTCTGGAACGCTCTACGCACATCTGGACGCATGGATTGATTGGGCCTACGTGCGTAACTCCACGCACATTGCGACGCCGCAGCCATGGCACTGACCCGCATTCTGTGCGACCGTGGCGCCCCTTGCGGCAGACTGCATGCGTATTGCGTCACATTGATCGGGATACAGTCCAAGTGTGTCGCATTCCATGTTGATATCAGGTTATGTTTTATACCATACATCGGGGTTGATTGAATAACCTATTTAATCATTCCTAGCAGTATCTAGATAGTAACTCTAATTTTTACGAAAACAATTTTTGTACAAAATTGTAACCCGTTGTAGTATCATAACATATATATAATATCAATTTTGGTAGCTGTTGATGAAATTCAGATATAAAAACGATCACAAGATACTTGCAGGGTTTGTATTGAGAAAGCATTTATTTCTAATCGCGTTTCTAATTCAATTCGAGTCAACAAAAGATTTCGGAAAAAAACACAAAACATTATTGGCAAACAATAGTTGTTTGGCCTCCGGAGCACAGAGATAAAAAAGCAGCTCATTTGTGACCAAGAAAAAAAGTAAGAATTATGATTCTTTTCCTTTGGTACAGTTCAAAATAATTATGTCCAATTATCCAAGACTATTTATACAAATATACCTTAGAATCCAGTAAGTACTAGGTACTAAACCACTCCGTGGCGCCATGGCTCGACGTATTCTCGTGTCCCTAGGCATTATCCAGTGATATCGTGCCGACTTCCAAATGGAACTAAGAATTACACTAATTCATTGCATGACAGTGGGTTGTATAAACTGAAGCCATGTTTACAATCCCAGCACGAGGTAGAGAGTTCATGCAGATGTCTTACTGGCTCATCGGTGACAGGAGACAGTAGATGTCATAAAGTTCATGTCAAGGTTTCTGTTGGGTGCACTATTTCCTGGTTCATGGACAGACTAATGATATTACGTCACGATGTCTAATAACTTTGTAAGGAAACTTTGAAAGAGATATTTTGATAAATTGCGCAGTTGAATTATTTCGAATTATAGAAGAACATGAAAATATTAGGAAAAAATTAATCTCACTTTCGTTTGACAATAGGGAAGTCTCATGAAATTTTATTCTAGTTAATTTGTAAATATCAATACAAATAACAATGACAAACACACTTATCACCAGCAAAATTTAAAATTTTCATTCATAAAAATCAAAATCAAATGTCATTGAATATTTTGGCGGGAAAAACGGCCTGTATCAAGAATCAGGAATGTGATGTCATTTCCAAGCATCCAACAATGTGTTACCATGGTGATTCCTTTGTTGCCATGGCAATATAGCTAATTGTGATGTAATTGTCAATTTTCCTGTTTTAAAATTGTAAGAAATATTTCAAACTTTGTTAATTAATTCCTTGAAAACTATTAATCTGACAACAAAAATAATATCAAATCTGTATTCAGCAACATCTTAAAACAAATATTATTTTGAAATCTAATTTTAAGGTGACTTCCCTATTGTTGGCAATGAGACAGTCGGACTTGTCAACTAAAATTAAATGTCTTAATTCAGACATTACCTTATGCATTTTTTATTATGAAAAACAGATCAATCCCATGTTTTATTTGATACAAACGTGTATCTGGAATTGCATTGACATGAAAGTGCTTCAGAGTTTCAATCACTGCCATTATGTAATGCAACAAAGCACGTAATTAGCTCTTGTTATTCATCCTGATGTTCAATCGTCTCTCATCTGTCCTCGCCAATTGATCTATTATTGATCTGATCTACACTGATCACTGATAGATCACGCCTTCAGTACGTGATCAGTTGAGACCTTAATTCCATCGCAAAAAACTACTCGGTAAAAGATGACCTCCAGTTTGATTTCCGAGAATATCTTTCTGGAGCATATGGAGCTTACAAAACCTGGATCTTGGAATATTTATATTATTATGTTTATGCTCAGCGCTGACCTGGATACTAAATTATGCTAATTTGATGATTATGTCTCAGAAACGTGTCAATGGAATAGACTTGGAGTAATTTCTATCAAGTAATCTGTTAACACCATTTTATTTATTTGCTTAGGTTTTATTTACCTTCTTTTAAATTACTTTTGAGTTTATCTTATAAAGCTCCTACCGATAACACGATTTAGATCTAATAGGACTTAGATATTTTCAAGAATGTTACGTCTTATGTTCTGCTAATGCCGGTGAGGATGGACGGTGGGAAAGAGGCGGTCGTGGTCTATTTGATGTAACATTTGTAAATCACATAAAACCTCAGTCAGGAATGACGACCTCTGGAATCGAATCCTGGATCTCCGGAGAGAATTAATCCAGAGCGAAATTCTGACCAAGCTTGCTCTGTGCGATATTATTTGAGTTGAGTTTGTGTTTTGGTTTGGCAAATAGCGAGTAACTTCTACAGACACTTTTCCTCTCTCCAGGGAATTAATTCCATACTTCTAAATTGCGAGTTAAACAGGATGTGATATAAGTGATGAACATGGGAGTAACTCCTTCACATAGCAATATCTGGCTGATTTACCTCAACTTCGTAAATTACAGTTATCACAGAAGTCTGTTATTACCGTGTGATAACAACCCGTCAACTGTCAAAGATAACTAGCTAATTACAAAATATCAGTGGCTTTAGTTTAAAACATTAGTTTGTTTCGTTACTTACTAGTTATTACCGGACAGTCCCACCACTTCATTGAATACACAATACGAAACTTTGAAATGCAAAGCGATTAGCGAAAACCTTCACAATGACCACTACGTATCCTTGACAAGGTTCAAGTTTCATTTAATTACATTCGTATGCAGATTTAAACTTACGTTTGTAAAAGGAAAAGAAAAAATACGTTATCTTTCAACATTTCTATTTCCAGGCCATACAAATTCTCTTCTGGAAGTAAATTCCATAGACATTTTCTTTCCATTAACAAGTTTGAATGTAGAAATTCGCAAAGGAATTCAGCGTGGCAAAATCAGTATCCGTAAACTGGACACGAGCGTTCCGTTTGAGACGCTGAAATAGCCCGTAGGTGCCTTGTAAGTATACGGTGTGTACAAACCAGGTCTATTATTAATCATGTCAGTAATGTTACTTTCAGACATGCTAGGTATGTCCTTGTAAGGTCAACTGAGTCTGCTAACCAGTCCTCCACTCAATCCATCTTGCTTTTTATCACTGATCGAAACTTCCAGAAGAAACATGACTTGTTCTTTTGCATGTATAACTTTTTCAAGGAGGATTCCTTCTACCTTTCTCTGTTCACGATCATGATCACAATTAATTGAGATTATATTTAGTTTAAGTGTTTTTTAATTATTGCATGTGAAAGTGGAAGTGTAGATGACTATAGATTTGTTTAGATCAGTAGCTGGTGGGTCTCACCGGCACAAATGCATGGTTTAAATCAAATATCATAACTACGTAATAATTACGTTTCAAATATTTGAATTGAACAAATCGAATCCGGTTTTAAAAAAGATCAACAGAAATGCTAAAAAATCGTTGTTTCGAAGCAATTTTCATACGACTCGTTATAAACTGATCGAAACCAAACTGATCTACAGCAGCTCAGAATCTCATAACATATGTTGCAACAAGTGTCAATGTATTAGTGATTCGATCTGATTGTTTATCGAGCTGTTGGAATGTCGAAGAGTCACCTCAACAACGAATTACTTGGTGCTATTTTAAATAGTGTTTACTATTATTACAGCATCACACATAGTTCAGGATGAAATCTCGTGGAAATAGCTCAGTATTGTGTAAATAGCAGAATCATTAGTGTCTTTAGGTACTCGAGAGTAGGAATGTTGATGAGATTTCGTAATCCCAGGTCTTTGGACCGCGACTTTAAATAATTCCTGGCGCCAGACATTTGCCTGGGGGTGATGGAAAGTAGTTGGCAGTGCGTTTATGTGCGAAATAATAGAGATTTAATTGTAATATTAAACACAATTGGGAGTACAAGGGAACTGGCCACCATCCAGTCTAACACACATGGCGGGCGACCAAATCACGACTCAGAAATATCTTGTGATCATTGCTCGGATTTGCATGCAATCATCTCTTCAGACACGTGGAGGACAGAATGCACAGAAAAGGCTCCTCTTGGGAACTTGGGAACTTCTCTCAGAAATTGATTGACCGTATAAACTGTCCAGGCGCGGTTGCAGGTGTCCTTTTCTCTTTATGCTTAAAATTCGTAATATTCTGTGTTAAAAAACCAATTTACAACAAAATTAAATATAAATATGGCTAAAAATACAAATTAAATTTTCATGTAAAATTAAAGTTGGGTATTTTACCCCATATAAGCTCTAGATTCGGTGGCTGTTTTAAATTTATTGTGAAGGTGTCCCTAAATTTAGTTTCAGAGGTAGGTTAATATATTCCGAAAACACTCAAAACCGCTTCTAGGACCATCAATTTTTAAAAAAAAACCCGCGGAGCGGTTGGGGGGTCTTGCCCCCCAAACCCCCCGCGGGTCGTGTTTTTCACAAAATTTCGTCTGCCCACCCACATTTTTGGTCCTAACCGCGCCTGCAACATGCAAACATATAGCCAGAAACGGAGCCTTTTTATGTACATACTATTTTCTATTCGTGGAACAAATGATTTAGTAGTTGAGCAACAAACAAACGTTACGATCGTCAAAATTATAAAATAAGGTAAGATTGATCTATAAGGCTTGTTTTGTTTCAATTATGTATACATGTTTTATTTTACAAATTCTATTTGCGACTCCAATTAGGTAAGTAGGTATTATAATTTCGTATAGCATAGGTTCGATTATACCTTATTTATGGCTTCCATGATAACTTTATTTCAATCGATAATGTATTTGTCATTATATCGTAATTGCTTATCCCGAAATACATACTCAAGGTCACATAGAAAAAGACTTGGGTTTAGAGAAATGGTGGATCTATTTCAATTCGCCGTCTGATTGTTCTTATCATAATATTCAAAACTACAAATTGGAAATTATTAACTTGATGTCAACGAAAATGTTTGAAGATTTTATACTTATACAAGGAAATTAAATTTATCCTAATGCTTGTTTAGAGAACGGTGTCCTTCCTATTTATTTTGATTATGTTGGGATTGTTTCCAAATCATTGAACATCTTCGAAGAAAAGAACCCAAGGGTAAGATTTGTCCCAAATTAGTGGATATTTTTGGATCCTAACCAAGGGTGAACGAATCATTTGAGAAGTTTGTTTCAACTAATTTTGGATTTTTACTATATCAAGTGTCGGTTCTTTTTTAAGAATCCAAGGATTGAATTTGTCAAAAAGTTTCTCAATCCAAAAAATCATTAATTAACGTACCTACAGGATGGTCTGCATATGCAAACTCATTTCCTGTGAAAGATTTTATCTTTTCCCAGATGTCAACGAGCGGTTTATTGCAGGCGAGTGTTCGTTGTGAATTGCAATAAAAGTAGAAAACGTAGCGTGCTTGATTAATCTGGAATCGAAACCGGCACGAAAGAACACAATCATAAAATTTTTCCAGACAAACTTTCTTTTAAATCACGACCGATCGATGTGCTTAAACTGAAAATAGATCGATATCAACACAAACACATTCTTTATATAAACTAGCTTAGATCCAAAGGAATTTGCTATAAACTAGAAAAACAGTCAAAATAAAGAAGATAAATTATGTTTCGATTAAGAAGTCAGAGAGATTTTAAAACCCCAGATCAAGGAAGTAAATAGTTGAGTCATTCTTGATCTGCTCTGGAAAAACGCCAATGAAATCCGGATCAGACACAAACAAATATCCGAATGGAATGAATCATCAATCAACCCAGGAATTAATCTTGAAAATGAGGAAGAGAAAGGAGGTGGCTATCCTTGCGGAGGGCAGGGGCCCCTAAAGGTGCCCCTCGAGAGGCCCGCAGGGTGAAGGTATGCCAATAGGTAGTCACCCGCACCGCTCTGTCATTAGCAGCAAGGTTAGCACTTCATGCAAGATGTTTGCACATCGAGTTAGCACACACCATCTCGACCAGACTTATGAATAGGTCCATTACAAGATGAATGGAGATATTGCTTCATTATACAAGCTTTTATGATCACACGCTGCGTAGACACAAGAATTGAAGCTCCTTTCTCAACATATTAATTTTTTTTTGCCTTGGATAAGGATAGTAATGAATGCACACAAAAACACATTTCTGTGTCCGCGAGTGTATATTTACTTGTACTCGTTACAAAGTTGTTGATTCAAGTGTGCATACTACCACTTTGTTCGTTGTTTATTGATGCACATAAGATTCGAACCCACACTACTCATTTCTATATTTGCATGCTGACGGAGGATTGTTCAGGCACAAATATTACTTATTAGCATACTTTAGTTGCGACTGTCAAACTATTTTATAATGAAAATAAATATTGAAGAAAAATATTCCTTGACAAGATAAGAGACGTGGCCTATATTTTATTTTATTTGAAAATTTGAGAGACAAATAAATGTATGTCATCATAAAAGCCATAAAATATATTTAAAAAGGACGGAAAATGATTTGAAAACGTCCGTCGGTTGCGTATCCCGTCATTTCTAACCGATACTTCCCTTCAGTTTGGCATATGAAATCTTCGTCGACCAACAAAATGTGGTTTATTTTATACAAATTAAGATAAAAATAAAAACAAATATTTTTTCATGGCTAAATCTAGACAAATTGAAATACATAATAGAAATTCGAGTGTTTTCTGATGAAATATTAACGCCCTATATAAAACAGCTACTACGTCATTGGTTTTAATCAGTAAATCTGATCCGGGTCCAGCTGATTGATGCTGGACAAACACGATTTCTTGTGACATATCTGATGCTCTGATGCTCTACAATGTCACGATTTCTTGTGACATATCTGATGCTCTACAATGACAGGATTTCTTGTGACATCCGATGCTCTACAATGACAGGATTTCTTGTGACATCCGATGCTCTACAATGACAGGATTTCTTGTGACATCTGATGCTCTACAATGACAGGATTTCTTGTGACATCCGATGCTCTACAATGACAGGATTTCTTGTGACATCCGATGCTCTACAATGACAGGATTTCTTGTGACATCCGATGCTCTACAATGACAGGATTTCTTGTGACATCCGATGCTCTACAATGACAGGATTTCTTGTGACATATCTGATGCTCTACAATGACAGGATTTCTTGTGACATCCGATGCTCTACAATGACAGGATTTCTTGTGACATCCGATGCTCTACAATGTCACGATTTCTTGTGACATCTGATGCTCTACAATGACAGGATTTATTGTGACGCCATGCGACAGACTTTCTCGCTGTGCTAATTGATATTGATTGAATTACTTCGCGGATGACGCGCTTCGAGCATCCCAGTTAATTGAAGACATGGTCCAAGTGAATGCAAGTCAGAGTGGGGTAAGATTAAGAACCAGTTGTTATATGTTTCAACCAGGTACAAGCGAGGTCTAACAAACTATTGATGATTCGTCCATTATTATAGGTCAGGGGTTAATTGGTGGAGCAAAGAAATTACGTCAAATAATCTGGATTTTCCAAGATCAATTGAAGTGAATTTGAGAGCATGAAGACATTCTTAAAAAATGTCCTCAAAAATACTACAACTGTCTAATAAAATGCAGTTTCATAGAATTTCAGTTTGTAACTTGTTATATTGACAAGTTTCTAGAATATGTTCGTGTCAATATCACGATGCAGAAAAGAATCGCAAAATGACTTCGAAGAATGGAAATGTGGCAACCTTCGCTTCGATAGGATGTGAAGTGCAATAAGAGTGTAAAAACTATTCAAGAAAATGTGCAATCGTCATTCTGTTTTTCGTATGTCATGAGAGAAATGCCGCATTATAAATAAAATCTTCCGTGATCAAATTAACTACTAACATATAAAATAAACTGAATTAAACTGCAGAGAGTCACAATAACT
This sequence comes from Leuctra nigra, assembly GCA_934045905.1. Lineage (NCBI taxonomy): Eukaryota > Metazoa > Arthropoda > Insecta > Plecoptera > Leuctridae > Leuctra > Leuctra nigra. The sequence continues at coordinate 13,582,988 of OW203767.1, read as the reverse complement.
CACATTTTGCGAAAATTGAGTTAGCAAGCAAATTCAATTTTAAGTTTTCACAATTTTAAAAGTTAAAAAAATGGTCTTTAGATAAAACTAAGAATATTCTAGTGATTTTATATTTGCACTGCCTGAATTAATAAGAATGTAATTCATCTCAGAATTACAGAATTACAGTTAGTGTCTTTCTGCTGTCAGCGCACGATATAAAAATTATCCAAGGAAAAATCATCGAACTTGACTGCGCAATAGAAATATTAAAGTCTCAATGCAATCAATAAATTGGTCCTACATCAACTTCATAACCAAACCTTGATTGAAGCTCAATAGAACCAGATCAATCCAGTTCTTATTGTCCGCCAGACAGACTTTGCTTCCATTAAAAATGATTGTCATTTTAACACCGAAATTTACAAGCTTGCGCAATCAATTGTAATAATTTACTTGTGTACGTCATACAAAAGGACCAACAAAAAAAAAACAAGGAAGCTGAACCTTAATTGAACATAATATAGACATATTTTCCTTGAGCGATTATTGAATGAAATAATGAATTAATATGTGTGCGAACATGAAACAATAACAAGAATCCAAATGAGACACAAGTTTATAATGTATAATCCACTTCTTTCCTTGATGAATATGAATTGAGAAATAAATCTAGATTTTCCTTATAGTAAATGGAAAATGTTCGGTATACGTCAGTGAATGTGAATTGAAATGTAAATCATCATCATCATATGCTGTCAGATGATAAGGATGAATGTAATCCACCCACGCTTGTGGTTTTCAGTGTCACTTTTCATTCACATCAAAGAGGACGTCACAGGATAATGTTGTCGATAGGAATCCTGGAATTTGTCATCCGACTTATGGGATTTGTCAGTGAATCCATCAGTTTACATGAATATAAAAAGTAATTTGCCGAAAGTTGAGCTCCTCTACAAAACTTCGGATTCTCGTAGACGTAGGTCATGAAAAAATAATCTCAATTCTACTCTTTTTCATTATATTTTTCTTCATCGCTAAACGCACGCATTTCCTCCATATTTCATACTTACCTATCCTTACCTTTTTGTCACTTATCCTTGCCTCAATGTCCGGAACCAATCCCTTTATTTTCATTATTATATTATTTAACTGGATATAAATCGACGTTCCTCGTTGAAATCTAAACGAGCTAAGAATCCAATATTCTAACATGATCATTTAGTGAGCAGTTTTTTACTCTTTCATACTTCAGGGTATTTTCTTATAATTTTAAACGTAAACCTAAAGTTCAATTTTATTATTCGCGTAACAATGTTTCACAAGTTTCACAACATTCTCGCTAATCATGGACAAGACTGTTTTCAGATATAATTGGACACAATGTTTGGTGAATATAAAAACAAAGTACTTGGAAACAAATTGAAAATGTTGAAATTGAAAAAGAAATGATTGTATCTGCGACAAAATGTCCGCATGGCCAGATAGTATCGGGCCCACTTGTATCTGCTCTCTAACTGATATTATCAGGCATTAACTTCAGGTAGACAGACTGATAGTGATAAGATTCTCCTATCAGGAATAATGTCAAGTCTCAAATGCAAAGATGCACTTTAGTTGCATAGATTGTATATCGTCAGGGTGCAGAAATGTTGGTGGGATTATTATGTTTAATTCGCAATCTTGTCACCTTACAAGAGAGTTTAGTTATCAGAAAGCAGAGGTCATGAGTCATAAAAGCATTAGCCTGAATTCATTCTGATGATCTTATAAATTATGCATATTTTAATAACGTATCAGAACTGGCACAAATGCTCACAATTATTGCCAGATGATTTGCTTTTTCCTTTTTTGGAAAGTAAATTGGTTAATATAAAAGTTTACATCTATTAATATCGTCTTTATCTTATGCAATTCTACTTAATAGTTGCCTACAGGGCCGGACTGGCCCCTGGCGGCTAGGCGGCGATCGCCGCCGAGGCCCCTGGCTATTGAGGCCCCTTGATTATGTATAACATACATTTTTATCATCAAAAAATCCATTTAAAGATACCATAGAAGTAAAAAAGTGCTCTGCGGGGCAGGTTGGGGGCCTCTTCTATGTGTAAACCTATCTTCCATTAACTTTATGAAGAACATTTTGCAGCAAAATAAACATTTTCAATTCCCAAAAACGATGTTCAAATTACAAATATTCAAAAAGCGCTCTTCGGGGCAGGCTGGGGGCCTCTTCTATTTAAATGTTTCTCCCAATAACAGCATGTTGAGCATTTAGAAGCCATTTTAGATATACGATTTTGCAATCCCAAAATCAATTGAAAATTAACAAAAATCTAAAAAAAATCGTCCTATGCTCGCCAGTCTGGGCGCCTCTTAGTATGGACGTTCATTTAATATTAAATTTATGTTGTAAATTTTGCAGCCCAACCAATACTCAAACTACAAAATTTGAGAAGCGCTCTGCAGGCAAAATATGTCTTCATTAACTTTGTGTTAGGCATTATGCAGGAAAATACCTACAATCCCAAAAACAAATTAAAAATTATAAAAGTTCAAAAGCGGGGGCCTCTTTTATTTGGGCATTTTGAAGTAAAATACACGATTTTACTGATTTTACAATACCAAAATCGTTTGGAAATTAAAAAAATCCAAAAAGCGCCCTGCGGGGCAGGTTTGACGCGTCTTCAATTAATTTCATTTTCCATTAAGTTTATGTTTGACATTTGGTGCCAAATTCACATTTTTAGATCCCAAAATCGCTTAAATAAATACAAATAATCAAACATCGCCCTGCGGGGCAGGCTGGGTCCATTCTTTAATTTCAATTCGTTGTTAGCTTCTTCGCTCAAAATAATACACGTTTTTATAATCGCAAAATCGATTTAAAAGTGACTGAAATTGAAAATAATCCCTGCAGGGCAGAATTAGGGTACATTTACAGAATCCCAAAATCATTTTAAGAATGACAGAAAATCAAAAAGCGCCTTGCGGGGCATAATTGGCGGGCCTTTCTGTTATGTTTTTCTTGTGAAAAAATGTGCTTTTAAAATCACAAAATTATTTTTACATTCCATTTTAAAGTTATAAAAATCAAAAAATCGCCCTGCGGGGCAGGTTTGTGGGCTGCTTTCTCCCAAAAACTTTTAAATAGTAACAATAGCCGCCGAGGCCCCTGACGAGCCAGTCCGGCACTGGTTGCCTACACAAAATATTTTTTATTTCAATGAGATTACATAACATCAAATATCATTGAAATATTGTCATTTTTTATGACACTATTTGATACTTATTATTGTTGACATTCCTTCAATGTCAAAAAACACCGCACATTGTAAATAAATAATTGACAGATGATGACGATAATGATGTCATCTAATCCAAGGGTTCTGATCTCCTAGATATTGATTTACTTACCTCGATGATAAAAGAGTTTTGTTGATCACTCACTGACTAATTGTTTGACACTTTATAGAAGGTCACAACAATTAATGCGAATTCTAGATAGTAGGTACAATTATCTTTGAAAGTGACCCACTATACGGTTGACACCGCATATTTTATTTGGTATCTATGTAAAGTAGGTAATTTTCTTTCACTAAACAGTAAATTACTTTCTTGGCAAAGTTAGGTTTCAACAACCTCTAATTTATTAAGAACTGAGAGATATGGCAAGTATACACGAGTTCGTATTTTAAAAGAGTACCTTTGTAATACTTTACATTTCTGTTTGCACTTGATAGTATAATGTATACCCAGTTCATTCTTTTCTCAAGATTGTATGTATTCTACTATTGCTAGGTCATTGCTCACTTTTTGAATGTATTATCAGTAGAAGATTGTATTGTAAATGTAATGAAGTTTAAAATGTTATCACACGTAATATTCTAGGGAATTTTCAATCAATCATCGCCTGTTCTCGTGGTTTCGACGCCGGGTTTCTCGAATATTCTCAAGACGTTAATTCTTCTTATCACTTGATCACGTGATCACGTGATCAGCATTGTGATCAACATGCTTAAAAACTATACACACGTACAAGAAATACCTTGTTGGCTCTTACTGGGGGTTTGATTGACACAGCCCTCAGAAATGCACCCCAGGAAATTATTCGGTTTAGGATTTCTTCAGAACCCACGGGTTTCACGCGTTTCAAACGCAATTTCATACGTAATTATACGCAGTAATTTTTTATTCGACATTGGCGTTCGTACGTGTTTTTTTTACGAATTACAGATGCAATTTCATCCCTTTATAAGGGAAGAAAATATATATAAATAGTTACTGACCAACTTTTAAAGACATCTGTAAAGCACCAATAACTAGTTACTGCTCGTTAAAAAGTGCCCGGAATCATGTTGTTTCACACATTTATTATTTGATTTATGCAGTTTTTTTCCAATTATTAGATGTAGAGATGTTAGATGTAGGTTAGATGTATTTTAATTTGTTAAAATTATGTCGTGAGTCCTGATTCAAAACATATATCCATATATTTCAGTAGGTTTACGCTTAAAATTCTGAAAATTAAAAAAACTTTTTGTCTGGAAGGAAATATTTTCAAATTCAACCAATTTGGAACGTTTCGACAATTACAAAAACGTTCCATTTTTATATTTGCCATGTTGGTACGTCTTTATGCGCGCTAATCGGCATGTGGCGGCATCCGCAGTGTCGAGGTGATAAGGCAGTTGACACATTGATAACAAACTTCATTTCACTGGCGCCTGCATTACACCAGACCTTCGCATCAAGATGTTATCTACTTATCACACATTACAGTGGAACTTTTATAAAGATGATTAACTATTGTTTTAAGTATTTTACTATGCAAACAAACATTAAGTTGTTACTAATGATTAATTACTAATTATCTACCTACCAGAAATCAAAGTTGTAACATCTTGTTATCTATACCTGCAAACTGTAATGGATTGTAACAGATTGTAATAGTGAATCATACTTATATGTAACATAATATGCAATTATTCTAAATCCTTTTCAATTTTCAGTGAAAATAAATTACAGAATAAATCCTTCCTCATTACCATTCATTTTGTAATAAAAAGCTAATCAAAAGCTCAAAGGGAGTAATAAATTATCTAAACTTCCATTAAAATACGCAAACGAAGATTTGAAGCACTACACAAAATCAAGAAACCAAAGTATAAAATCAAAAATTTAATAAAATAAACCTAGAGAAACATGTTATATTGTTTTTAGAACTTAAAAGTTAACTTTTAACTTGATCTAGTCTTGATTTAAAAATGTCCTAATGCATCACAGAAGCAGAGAAGATAAAGAGAAGCCCTAATTGCAATAAAATGAGATAATATTTAGTATTTCTATCTCCTATTAACATTTAATTCTCGGCACAGTGTAAAGAACAGTGCTCAAAGTTGGACGAGGAAGATGAAAGAGGATGAGAGAAGAGTCTGACATTGAGATTCAGACAGACAGGATGAGCTCTGCTTGATCTTTCGCACTCCGTATTATTAGAACGCCTTGGTCATTCTCTGTAGCACATACTTGGCACGTAGCTCGAAACTCTGAATGCGAGTAATAATTATCTCTTGGCAGAGGTTAATAAGTGTTGCTGCTTGATGAATTCAGCCGAAGACATAGAAATGAGTCGTCATTCATTTGTTGGCATGCCGATGTCAAACTTATTTTCAACACTTACTGCAGCAGTTCATAGATTAGGTATTGTTCTTTGTAAAGATTAATAAAAAAGACGACTGTAGAGGCAGATTTTTCGATCTCAACTTATAGGGCAGATTTTTCGATCTCAACAATTATTATACTGTTACATTCTGTCTGTAGTTCAGTTCGATAGTTAAAAATTGTTACTTTGTGAAATATCTGACTACTCTGAGATTCGTTCCATTATGCAAGTCCCAAACCTTCCAAAATTCGAAATTTTAAACATTATGATATCTTTGCTCAACAAACACCAATAATACATATCACACCTCTATTTGGTACTCATTTTAATTTATTTTATATTTTCTAATAAATCCCCGATTTGTCAAAAATACTGAATTTTAAAATCGTACAACCTGTAAAAAGAAATGATAGAGTCTATTTTAGAACTGTATTCGGAGTCTAAATATCTAACTGTTTCAATCAATATCTACGTCTCACATTCCTAGAAGACCATCAAAGGTTCCGGTTAGCGAATAACAATAAAAAAATTGTTGACAGGGAGGGCCTCGTTTTTACTGATAGTAAACTGGTAAAGCGGATTGTTTAGAATGGAACGAACTGGAAATAACCGGCTCCAAGAGTCTTCGATCTAGTCAGGGTATTTGTGACGTAATTACATGGTAAATAATGGTAATTATATTATTATTTTAAGACGTTGAATAAGGAAGGACCGATCACTCCTTAGGCTTGTTGAATTTATACACATTATTCATTTACATAAAAGCAGACCGGAGGGAATAGTAGGTACTTAAGACGACTTGTAACAAAAAATATAAACATTTCTAAGTGTCAACAAATCGTATGAGAAACTATTGAGGATGTTTGAAAGGAATGAGGCCAGTCAGTGATTATAATGAAAAACTTCTGATAAAACAATTTAATTAAAGTTGTTCAGAATCGATGAAATCTACCGAAACTTACTGCTCTGAAGAATGTAAATGTAACTGCAATTCTCTTTTCAAACTTTTCGAATCATTGCTCTGTTATTAATAGTGTCAGATGCAAAACTAATAAAATTGTTATTTATAATTTAAGCTCTACGTTCATTTAGTCTAGACCTGTGCAATCTGCTTCCGGCTTACTTTTTATGATTCGCTCCACAAACTTCTACAAGTTTTTACACAAACGTGATAGATCGAAGATTATAGGTAAAATTATTGGTAAGTAAAAGGAATTACGACGTACGTAAAAAAGACTATTCGTGATAAGTTTCTTAGTTATTATATTAATAATGACATGTTGTAAAGCTGCTTAGCGATAACGATAAGTAAAAATACTTGTATTTCAAAACGCTTTCATATTATGTTGTTAAAGGGTCAGGGTTCTCTCAGTATGACAGCTAAAAAGTTTACTAAAATTGAGAATAAGACATTCCTGTATACTATAATTTCATTTATACATTATTTGACTATTTTTATGCCAGATACATTCGAAATTGAAAATATTCCAATTTGTAAATTGACTGTGAATCCCACAGCCTTCATACGATCTCGTTGTTTGAAGAAGGCGGTGAGACATTCATACAAAAAAACTCGATATCCTTTTAAAATAATCAAGGAAAGAGACAAGACTTGAATCAGACAACAACACCAGCCTCCATGAATGGATCTAATCTTCACGGCGTCACATGGTCCAATGTTACGATGCAGATGAGTGAAATGAGTGAATGAATAGACTTGAGACGCAATTGGAGAAGTAGTGACCTACTTTACCTGGCGAGGTGTCGCTGGCCTGGCCGATGTAATCACCGGAGATTGTCGAGCTATTTGTCATCGCCTACGTCACAGTGGAAAATTACAACCATGTGACCTGATGGACTGACACGAATTTAACAGTACTGCTCAAGAAGATTTCTTCAACACCCTTGTTTTAGAGGTTACAGAGTGGAGTTTTGATGCTTGATGCTGTTTTACTGGTTCTTCCGGACAAAACTTTTTTTATTGTTTGCGGAATCTGGAATGTTCTGGAAATTTAGACACGAGAACGAAAGAATTAATATGTTGCATAGCCAAAGTTCTTTCTAGCTTACCTACCAGATAACAATAGCTGCCTACCGAAGTTCTTGAATTTGATAGCGTTAGCTATTATAGAACTGAAATCAATAAAATGTAGGTTAGCTTCCTTTATCCGACATTACTTTGGCTTTTAGACTGGCCCTTCGGTTGTTATGTTGAAGTTTGGTTGAAGATAGTTTTATGATCCAGCATGGTTCTGAACTAAAATGTATAATTACCTAAACGTCTTAAAAAATAAACACATATTTATTTTATGTAATAATTATATTGTTTGTTATCTGCGGCATTTTATCCGGTTGCGGAAGAATTTACCTCCAAACGACGGATACAAAACATCCGGGTGTGTATTTTAACATCATAATCTTGCGGTATTTTTCCAGTTCATTCCACATTCATTAGTACTATTAGAGCACAAAAACCCCAGAAACCGCACACGATTTTCCGTTCTTAGTACAGTCGTCCTCACGCAAAATAAATCTGCTACTATTTCCTACCTAGACCGAGACCTAGACAATCTCATTCCCACAATATCTATCGCCCTCTCATTTTTCCAATAATCTGCATATTCATTCAACAACATGAACATCAACAGTGTAATAGCATTTACATTTTTCATGATGTTTGGTTGGATGTCTGTTTTATTTGTGGCGTATTTTCAATCAATTAATAACGTGTGCAAAAAACTAAATTCTATCTAACACTAGGTAAGACTTTTACCTATAAGATCAATCACAAAACAGATAATTTCCGAAATACAGAGTTTCAGTTGTGAATGGCTTGTCTGACACTCAACGGTAGAATTTAGTACCTACAAAAGTAAGAAGTAAGGGATTTGTGCATATTGAAGTATTTCAAGTAAGAAGAGCCAAGAGTAATCAGATACTTTATGTATTCTAAGGCGGTCTGGCCCGGGGTGTCGGGGTGCGATCGCATCCCGGGCCCCTGTCGTTTAAGGGCCCTTTTCCCATATTACCTGCCCCTATTTACATTTTACTGTCGTTTTTTTTTATTTAATCAGCATTTTTAATCATTTTACACAAAAAATTTTATGTCACTACTTTGTTTTTACGGGCCCTGTCACATGTTTATCCTGGCCCTTTGCCTCATTGCATCCCGGTCCCTTTCATCCCAGACTGCCCCTAGGAAGTAGAAGTATTGTTTCCGCTTGGTCCCCGGAAGATGCTGTTTGAAACATATGACGTCATGGGCTTGTATTGATCTCTTTCTTCTCGTGAATGAAAACAGACACCTGTCTCGTCTATACAACTGCACACACTTTCTGTCTGCTATAATAACTGCAGGCAAGTGCATCAGACACCGCCTCTCTAACACGTCATCGACCTCGTCAGTAGCAGTGCATTGAACTCCAGTCACAGTGGAATATTCCACTCACTCTCTCTCTCTCTCTCTCTCCTTGGTCAACTCTCTCTGTCGTGCGACGCCGAGAGAGCGCCGCCGTGACGTCGGGTCTAGACGACCCCTAGCTCGTGAACGACGCCGTGGGGCCGCAAGCTTATGGGTCAGTGTGAGCAATAGGAAGTCATTTCGATGCAGTTGTAGGGGGGAAATGATGTTAGTCATTTTGTAGCCTTTCCTGGTGTCAGGAATAAATAATTGATTTCCTTTTTAGTAAAAAGATTCTATGAAATTATACGTTTGGGTATGCATAGTTTCATTCTCTTCGTTTTTCTATACCAAAAAGGAACGAAATTTCGAAAGTGAATTATAAAAGTTCTTATTGTACCTCGAGATAATTCTACGGAAAGAAAACTTGGAGCAAAAATTGCTTGATTGAAGTACTTACTACAAATCTAAATCTGAATATTTGAGCGTTTTGGACTACCATTCCTTGAGGTACCTCAAGATATGAATCCCATTTATGTAGATTCTATTTCGTTTTACGCAGATTACAAGCTGTAGTCCTTTTCGCGCGGAAGGACCTGAAAATTTGATTTAAAGCCGGATTTTCACATTAGATTATCATTGCCAATTACATGTGAAACCGACCAAATCGACAAAATCTACTGAAAACTTTTGCCACTAAAAACCATCAACTGATTAATTAAACACGCTGACAAAAAGTAACATGCTTTTAATTCTAATGCTTTCCGGTTAGCGTGCAAAGATAGTGAACGTTTAGGAAAAATGATAAAATATGACGAAATATTCCATATAACTACGTAGTTACTATCACATGACAGTGACAAGGGAAATAAAATCGCGGTGTGTATCGCAAAAGTTGCAACTCTTTTAACGATTTCTTGGTGCTGGGAAAATTCGAACACATCATTGACTCATCATTTCGATGCCAACAACATCGATATAATCTTCCAAGCGCATTGCAACTACATTTCCTTGCCATGCGGAAAACCTGTGAAACGACATTATCATCCTCTTGAAACATTTGCCTTGCGCATCGTGCCAGCCTTGCTTGGAATCTCAGCACACATGGACCACAATGTTTGTTGATATACCTTTACTTCCTTGTTGCCATATGTGTGTTGATGTTTTCATTGGTTTGTTGTGTTGTGATGACGAACATTATGAGGGAAGCTGAACACCTTTTCAGTGGTTGTTCTATAACTTGGCTGACGAGTGAAATATATTGATAAATATCGAAGAAAATAATGCAAGAGATGGAAAAGGAAAAGAAATTTTGCCTATAATTTGCCTCTCGACTGAGTTAAATCATGTCATTTTCTCAGTCAGAAGGACGAACGCCGGAATTCAACCAGGGCAGCTTTTGCCTCACGACTGAGGGAAATCGCTAAAAACTCAGTCAGGAAGACGAATCAAACTAGGTACAAGAAACTAAATGTATCTTACTAATCCTAACTATTAACTCTGATTAGTTTTAATTTGATTATCGTATATTGTCGAGTTTCTATCGCATTCGCCTGAGAATGGATCTAACTTAATTAGTTGATCGTAAATTAAATTATCTTCGTTCCCGACTAGAAATCTCTTCCTACGAAAGAACCTCTTCCATCAAGATTACAGAGGACATCCAGACTATCTTTGATGTTATTTTTAGATACGTAATTACTTAATATTACCCCTATATAAAACGACGTCGAATGTAATTTTCTAAATGAGAGTTAATCTAGTTGATAACAGGGACCTGTGGTGTTTACATAGCATGATGTTACGACGTCGCAATTGAGTACAGTTGACCTCTGACACGGACGCTAGCGCCGAGACGCCGGTAGGCGGCGACGTCGGGAAGCAAAATACAACCGTGGATCCATACTCTCAAGTCGTCATAGCAACGAGGTAGTATAGTGCGGTCAGTGCAGAATTGTGCAGCTGGTACTGTTTTGGAACGTTTCAATTTCAAATATTTGAAATTTATTAACGGCTATTTGAAATCGTTCCATAATGAGTTGAAATTGTTTTGAAACGTTCTAATTTTCAAATATTTGAAAATTATTACGCTTATTTGAATTTGTTTCATAATAATAAAAACAACTGAAGTCAAGCTTGTTAAACACGTTTATGAAATCTATGGAATCTGGGGGAGGAACCAGAAATGGAAAATCGATGAGTAGGAGAAATTGATAAGTAGGGAGGGAGGTGGTTTCTTCTAGAGAGAACCCAACTATAAGTAGCGAAGCCATATTGCCTCTGGATCACTGATCTAGGCCAGGGGGTTGGGAGGGGAAAGGGCGTGAGTCGAAAACGAGCAAAATATCCCAGTTACGATATTCCAGGACCGGGACGCATTCCCGCCAATATCGACCTGTCTCGTTACCATAGTAACCGTGATGATTACGTCATCCTTGACTTTCAAAAAGGGGAGGGGTGGTTTGGGTTTGGGTTTATCGTAAGGGTAGGGGCGTTGTTGTGTCGCTTAATTTTAAATGAACTAAGGTCATGGGACATGTCATCAAATATACATACGTGACGCATATTGTTTAGTACATGAGAGGTTAATTTACGTCACGTTATTACCAAACAAAACTATAATTATCTAGATGCTTAGCAAAGTTCGATTTTCACGGCTGTACTCCGTCCTGACTGAGTTTTTTTTACGTGGTTTCCCTCAGTCGAGACTCGAGAGGTAAATGTTGGGAAGGTTGCTTACTAGTATGGCACACCAGCTCATCTCTTTATTTATCCATCCATCCATTCCATACATACATACCCAAGATCTTTACCTTACCATGACCATACCAAGGAGCTTGAAGTTATGGTCCATACATATTCTTAATTTCTCGCCATTAGCCTATTTGCAGAACAGTTCGACGTAAAACACAATGAAAATTAATACAATTACACTTTCTAGTTTTCCTGTATTAATTTAAATCGTTTTTAGGTGAACTTTCTTTGCCTTGAAGTGGACTTTGACAAATGAAGTCAGTAAACCAGCAAATATATCCAAAGAATGGAGCCTTTTTGTGTGGATTCAATTCCAACTTCCACTACGGTCCTTAGATCAGCAAATTAATTGTATCTATATCACCAAAATATTTGTCAAAATGAACATGAAATTGTCAATTTTTAATTCAAACCGAACTTTGACCGAACTTAAATACGTTTGACATGGAATTTACAGCAAGGAAGGAAAGAATTTTTTTGTTAGGAATTCCTATTTTGCCCGTCTTCCCTCTATTACTGAGGGGCAATACAACATTTTGTTGGCATTTTGTTCTGGCATACGTTTGACATGGAATTTACAGCAAGGAAGGAAAGAATTTTTTTGTTAGGAATTCCTATTTTGCCCGTCTTCCCTCTATTACTGAGGGGCAATACAACATTTTGTTGGCATTTTGTTCTGGCATTTGCCCTCGGGCTGTGCATAGTCCATGTCAAACGGACTATAGAATAATTTGGCAAAAATAATATTTGTCGTCATTTGGTTTCAAATGCATTTATTACCCAGCAGCTGCCATGATCATGAAATTGACAAACTCTTGATGTAGTTGGACGTGAGTAATGAACAATCTTCGAATGAATATCGCTCTCTCCGATGGACGTCTCAAATAAGCCGGCTGCAACAGTGACGTGCTGCAATTCACGCTGCTAAAATTAACTGCTAATCGGCTTTGTTGAATACAAGTATAGCTCGAGGCGGATAATTTGCATGGCAGCTGCACGCTCGTTGTCAGACGTTCATGATATGACCTTGGTGATTACATTGTTGCGCCTATTCGGTGCTTGCAGTGCCCAAATCAGTGCGACGGACGGGGACCGACAAGTTAGGTACATAATACCTATTCAATTTTACATTATTATTTTAAAGATTTGTTATTTTTTTAAATTTTAAAATTTAAACTTTAAACTTTTTTTTTTAAACTTAAAACAAGTTCTAATTTTTATTCAAGAAATGTGACACAGAAGTGTGGTACAGAAGTTGTACGAAATGTACAGTGGTAAAACGATATATGTATACAGTGATTGAAATAAATATAAAAGGAATCCATGCAGGTCCATTATTATTATTTATATCTAGTTATTATTATTATAATAAATGGTATAATAATGAAATGTGTATTGGGTATTATTTCAATCAACGGTATTATTTGTATTATTATACGAGGGAATTTTATGAGTATAAAAATACTCCACTTCTCGCATGGTTTGCAGGTCTTTAAAGTTGATTTTTTAGCTCATTTACATAGAGATGTTGAGACTATTTTATTTTTTTATTTTATTTTTGATGACACATTTTTTTGTCTGTGGTTTAACGTCGCACTGTTCTGCAGCGAGGCTAATGGTGACACAAATATTGATTGATATTGAATATTGATTGATTGAATATTGATTATTATTGATTATTGATTGATAATCAATAATCAATCAATTGACACAATTGATGACACAAATAAGGTAGTATGTAATCTTGACTTTTTCGTATTACAATGCGGGCAGCTATAGTAAATTGAAAACAGTACTAATTGTTGAAATCTGCATTGTCGTATTTATTACAGAATCCCTTGGCGTCCATAGAGGGTAAGGGTGGGGGGGGGGGGCTTTCCCCCTGGATGTCAGGTAAACATACATTTGTTGTGGTGTTTTACGTACCTGTATAGTTTCATTTTGTAAACAACAAAACTCAATAAAATTAATTTCAAAGTGTCCAAAAAAAACAAAAATGCCGTGCGGGGCAACGTGGGGGCATGCTTTCTACCACCTCAAAGTGTCAAATTTTAAAAAATATTGATTCTTTCAACAAAATACACCTCCATACGTCTCAAAACTCGTTTCAAAGTACCATAAAACCAGTGGCGGCTATTTGGCTTTACAACAGGTGTTCAATTACACAGAAGGACGTAGAAGAAAGTACTCTAAGAGGAGAGCCCCCAGCAGATGCGGGCCGGGGCGCATAACCCCGGATTTTTTTGTATCTTTAGTTTGAAATTGATGCATTTTTACGTCTTTTGGAGAGCAAAATAATTAGACAAAATATTTAACTTCCTACTTCCTGGATTAGGGAGCACTTTTAAATAATTTTCTTGGATGATCAGGTGTGCAATTGTCACACCTTGCACACTGTAATAGCCGCCACTGCATAAAACCAAAAATGCCCTGCGGGGCACTCCACCACTCCTAAGGTATCAATTTTTAAACAATATTGATTATATCAAAAAAAATACACATCATAACATGTCAAAATTGATTTCAAAATGTCCAAAAATAAAAGACCGGCCTTTTTTTAACGGGGGAGGGGCGCCACACACACCCCTGAACCCGTAAAAAATTGTTCCCCCCCCCCCCCCCCCCCCTGTCAGAAATCCTGCGGACACCCATGGACATATTCGATGGATCCTGCCTCAATATTTCTGGTATTGCTCAGTTTTGCTCATCATAACTATTTCAAAGACAACCTATTTCGGACCTCGGAATACTGACGAAATGAAACGAACATAGTGGCGCCATCTAGTGTGATTCATGATGAGCAGAATACCGACTGAGCCACTGGTGAACCCAAGTTATCGACATCACCGAACTGACGTTGACGTCATAATTACCCACCAAATTCAAAATATTTAGTCCTGACTTTTTCAACATCTTTCACACATTCCCTAATATATATTTTAATTATACTTAATTTTTATGAATAGGTACATTACCACAAAATAATATTATATATAAATGAATGTACTCTTGATAATCTGTGGAATGGGGGAAACAAATAGGTAGGTACTCCAAACCCATATCTTATTTCACTCTTGGATGTGCCCCATCCACCCAGGGGGGTTATTCTAAAACTTTAAAATTCCGGATTCGGTGCAATGTTAATCCACATGGCCGTGAATCGTATTCGGGCCGAATCCGGAATTTTAAAGTTTTAGAATAACCCCCAGGCCCCAGTTACACAACATTTTCTACCTAGATCTTGATATGATGTGATATATTTTATTTAACTTGTTGACTGGATTTTAACAGAAGAAAATATACCTACCTACCAAACAAGAGGAAATAGGAATATGAAAAGGTTTGTGATTATTGAATTTTGACAAAATAAACATTGTAAAGAAATTCAATTTAATATAATTTCAGGTCCGTAAATATGTTTAGAAAGAATTACAAAGAAGCTGCATTACTGAAAGACGAGCAAATAAAAACAACATCTGGAAGACATGACATAAATGTGGCACAGCTGAAGTAGCAAGATGAGTAAATCAACAATATCTGGAAGACGATACGACACAGCTGGATGTTCTACTGCATCGTGGGCATGCTGACAGCAGCTTTGCGGTGTGAAACGTCGCTCTCACGCCACATCTGCGTAACCGTCTTTGTCTGCGTGTAGAAGTTGAAACCCTGCGAGAAATGCAAAGTGAAGAATGAAAAACAATGAAGACCTCAGGGGAAAACAAATAGAATAGACACATCACACAATTTGGTATATTTATTTGATTTAACTGTTTTTAAGCTGTTTGGAAATAGCTGAACCATTCAGATTTACTGTGGACTTTTAAAGCTGTACTGGAACGGACTTGCTTATAAGCGAGCATCACTGCGGCACTCTCATGGCACTTTCTAGTTTCTCTGTTTGTTTGTTTGTAGGTATGTACAAAACAATGTTTTTTTGTAGGATATGCCCAGGGCACACTGTTCAACCATTACCATCATTAAACTGAAATTTTTCACACACTACATAATTGGTAATGTCAGTTCCAGGTATCGTTTTTGAATGAGATCATGTGTTTAGTTGAAAATTAAAAATTAAACCATTTGACCGGCCAGCTTAAAATTTTGCACAGTTATTAGAACCAACATTCTAGGAGTTTTTGAAAATTTTCAGAAAAATCGTGAAGAACTTCAAGCGTTATTGACATTTTACAGACATTTTAACAATTTATCACATTTATTCAAAGAAATTCCAAAGAAATTATTACTGCTCCTTAGACACATTTGGTAAGAATTTTCCCTTGCTACTTTCAAGGTTTATTAATATTATAGAGCACTAGAGAAGCAACGTTCACATGCATATTAATTCACATGCAATCACAGCCTCGCTTATCAACACGTTATACAGAGTGTCTTCCTAGCACAAGATCTAGTGACCTGGTATTTCTCAACACACGCCCGCTTACCTGCTTGCCGTAGAAGTGAGTGTCGCCGTGGAATGATCCTCGCGATCCAGTGAACGAGAACATGGGAAGCGGCACGGGGATGGGTACATTGATTCCAACCTGTATTGAAAAAAACATCATTTGTTAGTTCTAACAATTCTGAACACACACAATGATAATCATTAATAAACCCCAATCAGTGTAAGGATATTCGACCTTGAGATCCACTGTCAACCATAGTCATTTATAGGGATGTACGAGGTCAATTGACCGGTCAAATACATTGGGTCAATTGACCAAAAATATAAATATGTTTTTCGTCCCCAAATTGTATAAATTTGAATTTAAACATGTTGAAAATGGCTAACATGGCTCAAACTTGTGTTAAGAAGAAGAATAGGAAGAAGAAAATGATGACGTTTTTGATTTGGCTTCATCGGATGATACTGATATCGCACTTGCCACTCAACTTGATACAGGAAATCAATAATATTTCAATGATAATATGGATACTTAATCAAACAAAGTACCTAGGTGCTCAAAAATGTCAAAAAGCAAGTTCTCAATAAAATACTTCCCGAGTATAAAAAATTACAGTTTTTGCGATTTTTGTATTTGACCGGTCATTTGACGTCAATTGACGTCAATTGACCGGTCAATTGACCCAAAAAGTATTTGACCGCTCAATTTCCATCCCTAGTCATTTAGCACAATTTTGAATATGATTTCAATGGTGTAAAATATTGGTATTGATTATAATGTTAATAAATTGTTTTTAATAATTGGCTTGACTCTCGATTTCAAGGTCAAGTATTCCTACATGAAACGGAATTCATAAGACAATATATCATGTTTTTGAACTTCATCTGTAGCACGATGCACAGAGGTGATACGACGAAGCTCTGAGCGCGTCGAGTAATCTTCACGTTTGGACCTGTGCCAATTGGGCAGTCAGTCAGTTACCAACAAGCGCACCTGGTAGAGAACGCGGTACTAGACACTTGTCCGGCAGTACGCACACTTTCGTGAGTTGGCCGCTAGGGCGCTCTGCTGTCTGGTGACTGCAAACCTGTCCGGTTGCCGGGATAGATACTCGAACAAACTTAGCATGGGCGGTATAGGTCCGTCGTCTCACCTCTTATTCTGCATCGTGCTCTAGTCATGATTTGAAACGTAATGCATACCTGTCCTACGTCGATCTCGTGGGTGTATTTACGAGCGGTGGCGCCGTTGGTGGTGAAGATGGCGGTGCCATTGCCGTACGGGTTGCTGTTGATGAGCGCGATGGCCTCGTCGAGAGTGTCAACGGAGAGGGCCACCAACACCGGCCCGAAGATCTCCTCTGTGTAGCAGCGCATGTGAGGCTGTCGACAAACATCGGATAATCAGTACATGAAATAGGTATTATGTTTTCAATATCAATTAATAAACATAATTTTTAAGAGGCCTGGTAAGCAAATGGGAAACGCACTGTTCTTCAAAGCATTTTTTTGTAAATTTTGTCTTCCCACATTAAAAATTTTAAAAATCGGGTAGTGACCCATTACAGCCTAATTGAGCGAGCGAAGCGAGCGTCTCCTTTTGGCTCTTGTGGCACAGACTTCTGTTTTTTTTTTTTTTTTTTTTTTTTTTTTTTTTGTTTTTGTCTGTTAATAGACGATACACAGGTCGCACCGTTTCACCTATCGATCTGAAATTTTGCACACATGTAAAACCAACCTTCTCTGTTTGCAGGCCCCAAATTTTTTTTAAATCCATTCATTGGTTAAAATTTAAATAAATATCTCCCGATAGGCTGAAAAATTAAAACGGTCTTCGATAATTCTGATCAAACTCATATTTTGGCTATAGAGGTTAGAGTTTTTCTTTGATCGAGCTGAAATTTTGCACACATGTAAAGCCAGCCTACTCTGTTTGAAGACCACAATTTTTTTTAAATCCATTCATTGGTTAAAATTTAAATAAATATCTCCTGATAGGCTGAAAAATGAAAACGGTCTTCGATAATTCAGATCAAACTCATATTTTGCATGATCATTAAGACCAATATTGTCTCTTATTTTAATAATAATAATAATAATTCTTTATTTAGCGCAAGCGCTATCTTTCACAAATCAGTACAATACAAAGATACATAAAGATACACAATAAAGACACAAACCAAAGAATTAACACACTAAAAACATAGAATAATCTAATTAGGATGTCAACATAAATGTTTCCGTCATTATAATTTCTAAAAGTTTGCTTTTAAATATGCTAAGACTCCTCACACTTTTAACATTAAGTGGAAGAGCATTAAAAGAACGAATCCCAAGATAAAATAAAGATTTGGCCGATGATTGTTTATGAACATGGTTTAGAAAAAAATTATTATACAAAATTTCACCCCAATCAGTTAAGAACGTATGAACTTATTAACATTTTTATTATCTGTCAGTAATGAAGAATCAAAATGAATGTTTTCCAGTGCCAGTTGAATTGCATCTGATTTGCTATATTTACCAGGATGCTTAGATGTTATTTTCAAGTTTCAATGAAAAGCATAATATGTTGTGTTGCTTGAGTGATTATCTTTCAATTCAATATGGATGTATATGTTTTCTGTTCTTGTGTACGCATTTCCGGTTCAAGAATTTGCACGTCCCCGTGCTCGCTCACCAACGCGTTACACTGAGCGTTTTCCTAGTAGACTAAATAATACCACACATTGGAGTTCTTTATGACTGCTAGCTTAGAGGAATTATTCCTCTAAGCTGCTAGTACGACCTCAAAGTGTTAAATACAATATTTATCCACAAATAATCGTATTAAACACTTTGAGGTCGTACCAGAGGTCATAAAGAACTCCAGTTTCTGGCATTATTTAGTCTATTAGGCTGTAATGGGTTGCTCCTATCTGATTTTTTAAAATTCTGTTGGTATAAATAAAAATGTCATAAAACTGCTCTAAGCGTGCGATACCCGTTTGCTTACCCAGGCCCAACGTCTATACAATATTCTCTTCTAAAGGTTGAACCGATCGAGGGATTTCAGTACTCGGAAGTATTCGGCTTTGTCCTACTCCGTGACGTCATGGAGTAGGACAGTTTCTATTTAAATCACATGCCAGCGCATACAGACTATCAAGCAGTTGCCTGCTCTGTTGACGTCACGAAGTGGGAAAAGCCGAATACTTCCGAGTACTGAAATCCCTCGCTCGGCTCAACCTTTAGAAGAGAGTATTGTATAGTCGTTGACCCAGGCCTCTTAAGTAAACAGCTTTTCCATTTAGTGTAGGTTGTTTCTTGTATAATTTCGAATGTCGGTAGGTAAGTGTTTGTACAGTAAGGATTTGTGATTGCTTATTTGGATTTTTCTTTCTTTCCTGCTGCTTTTTAGTAGAAAAATTTCAGCAAATAAACTTTCATGATATAAGATGAGAAGTGCTGGAAGTTCAGTATGCAAATTAATAGAAATTTTTATAGACACATAGGTATTTTGGATTTATCACATTCACGAATGGACATAATAAACTCCTGCAATAGTGACAAGTGTAGGAATAATGTTTCTGTCGCCGGTAGATGGTACTGAGTCGTCGTTTCGAAACTCAATGCATACTTACTAATGATAAACATAAAAATGCTGTGCATAGATAATCACCTTAACTCCAGTAAGAATGGTCGGTCCGACGAAGTTGCCCTTCTCGAATCCGGGAACGGTGATTCCTCGTCCGTCCAGGATGCATTTGGCTCCCTCATCGATGCCAGACTGGATCAGCTCCTCGATCCTCTTCTTCGATTGTGGAGAGATCACGGGGCCTGGCAGAATCACAGGTTTCACAGTTTATAAACTAAAATCAATGCCATCAAAGTACAATGGCGTAGGAAAATGTATGTTAGTATGCTAGAAATATATAGTATGCTAGTACCTTTAGCACACACACCAATTACCCATCAAGACCAATTATCAAAATACAAAATTAAAAAAAAAAAAAAAAAAAAATTAAAAATGAATTAATGAAAATTATTTGACAAAAATGAGTTTGATATCTAAAAAAATATAAAAAACAAATACTACATTAGATGGTAAATAGCTTGAATCTCCATCTAGAATAATAAGACAGAAAACAAGGCTGCAGCATCACCTTATCTCATTTGTGAACTAACTATTTAAACAGTTTCTTTGCTCTTTTGCTCTACTGAAAAACTATGTTTTTTGAGATACAAGTGTAAATTTTCATTCATAAATATGAAATTTAAATTCAGTGGACATTTTGGTGGGGAAACAGTAGTGTTTAATGTCGTCAATTTTATTGTACCTAATCACAGCAATACAGTTTTCCCGCCAATAGTCAACTGAACTTAAATTTCATAATGAATGAAAATTGACAATTTTGATTGTCTGTTTTACCAACAAATAAGTTGTTATTTTGAAATATAGTATTTAAAAAATGCACTTATACGCATAGCATATATGTCTACGAGTGCACCAGCAGGATATTCCATTTAACTTCAACTTTCACTTTGAGATGTAGACCTGCAGTGAGAAGGCTATTGCAGTATTCACACTTCACACTATTGGCTATTAGAAAGATTATAGCTCTACATGTAAACTCGAAAGAAACTTAGCTACAGAAATCTACAGCAAGATTGTAGATTTGAATAACAAATAAATGAAGATCCAAACCTCTGGAATAGTGGGTCCAATCCCGATGACTCACCAACATCCGTGCCGGCGATGTGTCCAGCATTGACCTTGAGCTTCTGGGCACGCTCCACAAGGTCGGGCAGCCAGTCGTTCGCCTCGCCGACAAACACCGCGGTGCTGAGCGCCATACAGCGCTGACCCGCGGCGCCGAATGCAGCGCCCACCAGCTGGTTCAGCGTGTTCTCCTTGTTGGCATCGGGCATGATCACGCCGTGGTTCTTGGCGCCCATGTTGCTCTGCACGCGCTTGCCGCTGCGCGCCCCGCGCTCGTAGATGTACTTGCCCTGAAATTACAGTGGCCATTATTAAAGCGGTTTCTGATTACTGGTTAGCATCAGACCAAGGATTCAGTTTCGAGAACAAATCTAGCTCGATCAATAGTTGTCAGTATTACTTTATGATTTGATTGATCATTTGAGATTGATCAGTGACTGATCACTTTCCATTAAAAATTATTAATTAAAAAACCATAGATACCTAGCAATTAAAATTTTAATGAATTGAACTTTCTATGGTCTTTGATTGAGGTGTGCCGGTTCCAAAAAGATTACATATGTAAATAATATTAAACAATAAATACTAGGTACCTAGTTGTTTACACTTTGAATGATAAGATAAGCTCTCCTCCTAAATAATATTGAGGTAGATCTTTAACTATTTACCTATAATAATTTTTTATGTTTGATAAGATTGGAAGACGGGTGTCACATGAGGAAGATTACACCGGTCATGTGAGCTGAAGAGTAAAATAAGATGGGAATCTCAAGGTCATTGAAGAGTTAGCTTCTATACCTACCTACCTTAGCTTAGGTTAACTTATCTACCTACCTATGACATTCAAGGCAAAACTTTGAGTCATACAACCTATTATTTAACATTATTAATATATTATGAGTATTTAATTACGCTTTGAACTCCCATCTTCGTAATAAAGAATTTGTGAAAATTCAAACAAATGTTGATAGGAACTTAGGAAGGTAAATACCTGCCTACATATTTTAAAAATATACTAATAACCACAACTAAAATAAAGCCAGCTAAGATAGTACTATGTAGATCAGAACAGTCAGGATGAACAGAAGTGACAGCGAGATACTCACAGCTTGGTCTGATCCGACGAACGAGATGGCCTTGATATCCGGGTTGTCGCAGATGAAATTGACGGCGTCGTGCGCCCCGTGGATCACGTTGACGACACCGGGTGGACAACCGGCCTGGTTCAGCATGTCCAGGAGCATCATGCAAGCACCAGGGTCTCGTTCTGACGGCTTGATCACAGATGTGTTGCCTGCAAAGCCAACCCAATCACATCTCTTTACCGAGATATATTTTGGTTCTATAAATTAAATAGATTGAAAACTCTGGAAAGCAGTAGAAATTTGGATAAATATTTGTTCCTTGATTGACTCCTTTGGTATTTTCGCATTCTTTTGTCTGCATTTTTATTAATGGGGTTGTTCACTGCCATTTGCTTTCACCCGCAGCACTAGCGGCATTGGAGGTGTCTCACTCTGATTAATTGGTCTCTTAATCCAAGATCTCTGAATCAAACTCCCGCCCAGGTTTAAAAACCTTCCATTCCGCTAGATGCATTTTGATTGGCTCTCTCCCCGACGATTAGAACGGCAGCGCCATCTACAATAGTTTTGCGTGAACAACCCCATTGTTGTGTCACACAGCTTATTGTAAACAGCCTCATGCTCAAAAGAAGTTGCATCCGTAAGTAGATATTTGCGGATGTCAGTCCTCAACACCACAAGACCGTGAGCTAATAATCTTATGGGCGGAATCCAGTAGACTCTGGTCACTTGTGTCGATAAATAAGGAAATTCTTTTGAGTGAGCTAAAATACAGCATTCTTGTTCAGTTCTCTAGGAAAAAATAAAGCTCAAGGCAACAATGACACTCTGATTCTGAACTGAATGATGAACTTTGATTCTTAAAATGTATGAACTCAATATTCTTGCACATCTTCGAACATCAATTTTTATTTACACCCATCAACATGGTGATCTTATGCTCACCCATAGAGATGGCGACGGGGAACATCCAGAGAGGGATCATGGCAGGGAAGTTGAACGGTGTGATGCCGGCAGTGACTCCAAGCGGCAGACGGTATGAGTGAGTGTCCATGTCCTTGGTAATGTTCGGCAATGTCTCTCCGAGGGAGAGAGATGTCACGCTGCAGCAGTGTTCCACAACCTCTGCACGATAACAAAACATTCAACAAATTAAAATTTTCAAGTATATAAGCTGACAAAATGGTGGAACAAACAGGAAAGATTTCATGAATTTAAATCAATTTTACAATACAATACAATATTACAATACAATATTCTAAACAATATTTTCAAACATACAATATTTTCTACAATATTTTAAAGGTAGGTAGGTAGTACTACACAGATGTGGTAAATGTCAGCAATTCAATTAGTGAAATGAAATCAGGTATGAAATCAAGTATTTGTTTTCTTCCACAAAATAGGAAAGACAACTCAAATCACAGGAGGTAAAGCAGAGAGTGGGGTCAGGGCAAGGCTCCAGGGGGGCTATTTTCGAGATCGTTCGAGTAAAATATCATACGGGTACGAGCTGATATGACGTCAGACAAAACAAAACTATAAACTGATTCGGCTTATTGGATGCTATTTCCTTCGGACGGACATCACTTTGACGTCACGCTCGATTATGCGAGCGCTCGAACGATCTCGAAAATAGGTCCCCAGGGGACCTATTCTATATCTTTTTTGATCTCGTCGCGGCCGCCTTCGTTTCACTGCCATTAAGATAGGCCGCGACGAGATCAAAACGAGATATAGAATAGGGTCCCAGGGGACCTATTTTCAAGATTGTTTGAGTGCTCATATAATCGAGCATGACGTCAAAGTGATGTCGTACCCAACGAAATAGCATTCAATCTGCCATGTCAGTTTATTATTTTGTTTAGTTTGACGTCAGGCGGCCGTGAACCCGTATGAAATTTGTCTCGAACAATCTCGAAAATAGGTCCCCAGACCAATTTTTAAGGTAGGCCAGAGCACTGCTTAGTGACTAAAATACTTAATCACTAAAAGTGAATTTTCAAAAAGTTCCCTGCAAGATAAAATTGGGGGGCCCTGTGAATGGGTGGCCGGGTGGGTAATACTTTTAGTTTCATGGAACTGGGGGGCACATTTTCCAAGGATTGCATCCCTCATTGTAGGTAGGTAACAAATACATCCAGGTCAAAGTTTAATTCTACATCAATTGAATAAGATATCAATCTTCCCATTCTTCATAAAAAGTAATTTATTGTGAGATTAGGTACTGTAAATTGTGAGATATTTACTCTCCTAGAATGTAGGTAAACATTCGAAACATGAGAGTAGAGATAGTGTTGTTTGTTATCAGACTAATCATGAGCAACAGCATGTGACTTAATATCAGACATTTCAATCTAGCAGTGAAGGAATAAGCCGTGATTCAACCACATGACCATTCACATAACGCCGCCTTGTAACGTTCATGTACGACTGAAGAGTTAATTAACATGCATAAAACTCTCAATGCTTTTAACCTTGGGTACCTACGTAACACTTGCAGAGACATTTAAAGCTATTTTTACTAAGATTTGGGTTTGTTCTAATTTACTGATATTAGACCCCATTCCATTATTTCCAGATTAAGTATTGATTATTTTGTTAATCGACTTACGAAGTCCTCTGAGTACATCGCCCTCCGCATCGGCCAGTGTCTTTCCCTGCTCCAGAGTTATGTTCTGAGCTAAAATACCCTGAAACAGACATCATTCATCACATACACTACGTACATTACATAGATTTGGCAGCTAGTTGAAAATGCCTGGTGGATTAGTGATTTTTAATGTGCTACCTTCTGCTCTAGATTTAAACTGTATTATGTAACATTGTGTTGATATTCTGGGGCACCTAATGTGCAAACTTGGTTTATTTAAATGGATTCTTCTCTGAAAAAGGATTTTAAAATTAGATTTTAAAGAAACTCTTTCTAAATGCCATGTTAGGTCTTACACTTTTAGAATAAAAAGCGGAAAGATCCAAGAGTAAGACTAGGTACTTCTAGTTATTTTATAGAGAGCAAATAGTAGAACGACCTACCAATGTTTTATCACACAATTTGGGAGTCAAGTAATCAGATGAAATAAGTCGGAAGGACTTACTGCTTACAAAACACATTGACATGCCATGCTTGAGTTTCATACTGTTGTTTAAGAATAGGTATTATTCAAATTTAAGAATAAACTAATAAATGCTTGAAGAGATGCGGGCCGGTAAAAACAATAACCACAATGGGCAGAATTGGAATCGTAAAATAAAAGATTTTCTACAACGCTTTTTAGCAAAACTCTTTTTCAATTCACTACAAGGGTAATTATCAAATCGGCTCTTCGAACCAAACTTATTTTCCAGCAAACTGATTTAGCAAACCCATTCAGTTTAAGGGAACATCCATTTTAAGTCTTGTGACGTTTGGAGCATACATTTGAAAGAAAAACGCTGTTGTTTCCTTTATTATTTAATGAATAATATTTTAAAATTGATACCAATGTCTTGCATTTTTCATTTGCCATCATAATAGAACCATAACTTTACTGAAATACCTATACACAATTAATTTTAAAATTGGTGATAAATGTACCTATAGTTAGTCTTGCGACAAAAAACGCCGTTATATCAACATGATAATTACAAAACACATGTTTCTCCTCTCCAGGAGAGCTATTCTAAATATCCTTGTCGTCTCGTATCAGTTGATACGGCGTCACTACCGTGTTAAATAGATAGCACTCCAGTGTGCAGTGAGCCCGTATCACGTGAAACGAGATGACAAGGGAATTTAATGTTAGGTATGTCTTACTAGCTCCTAGAAACGCTTCCGAATTCAATGGCACCTTCAAAAATACTGTACGACATTAGTTTAGCTTTTGTAATCAATTGAAGAAAAATAACATAGAGTCTTGTGACATTACTCTTGTGACCTTTGAATTTACAATATTTTTTTAAAGTACCAGAAAAACCAGACTGAATATTTGATATTTTGAAGATTGTCCGAAGTAGCTAAAGCTAATACCTACATTTAATATAAAAAATCAACATTTTATACTTACAAACTTTTAATTTTATTTTCAAAACCATGAAAGTAGAAATGTTTTATTTTCAATGTCAAGATATGATATAGGTACATATTAAATATTTTGAGTACCTACTGTCATAAGTAGCTATAATAACTATTACACAATTAAAATTAAAAAATTAAAAATAAATAAAAAATATTTTTGAAAAAGTGAAAACAAATTGATGGACATTCTGTCGTGGACGTTCCCGTAACTAATTCAGTTTAATGTCAATGATCATTTTGCATCGAGAAATCGGTGGATTGGTTGTTTATGAATTGGTTTTTATAAAGTAACAACTGCTTTCGTTTTAACATTTCCCCTAGGCCCTCAAATACCAAAAAACCATCAAAGCTACAAAAAATATTGTTATAGCTGTTAACAGTAAATTATGGAATATGATCCAATTTTCTGTGCAATAAAGGCAGGTTGACCAGGGAACCTATTCTATATTGCCTTTTTTAATCTCGTCGCGGCCGCTTACATTTTACTGTCATTAAGAAGATAGCATTACGCCGAAATGAAGGCGGCCGCGAAAAAGCGATATAGAATAGGTACCTAGGTGGGAGGCCGTTAACAGAAAACTAATGCATTTAGATTAAGGGAAATCTTTTGCATATTCCCACCACTTTCGTAGTGCATGTTGGTCAATTATTTTTTTACGATTTTAAGCAATAGGATGAAAAAAAAATGGTATCCGTACTTACCATATTCTTACGAATGATGTCTTGATATTTGAGCATAACCTGTTGCCGTGTCAGTATTGAAGTTTGCGACCATGTCTTGTATGCCTTCTTCGCTGATTCGACAGCCGCTAACATTTCAGCATCGGTTGACTTCGGAACTCTAGTGACAATCTCATTCGTGGCCGGATTGTGCAAATCGATCCAATCTTTTGTTTTCGACTCAAGGAACTTGCCATCGAGAAAGAGTTTAGTGGTTGGTGCAGCAGTACTCTGCATTCGGAGTCCCACGACTTTTCCGACATTTCTTAGCCCCTAGAAGAAGATGAATGCAGTTGTTATTACACAGAAATATTACTGTGCCCTGACATGCAACATTAAGTGTTGTTAACGAGTTGTTAACAAGTGGTTCAAAGAAATTTGACACAGACCTCAGTTTTCAACAACCTTTGCAATGCAGGCGACATATTGGAAAGAATGAGTCCACAAAAAGGGGCTTCACGTCACAAACATTCACAAGGCCACACTTTATCAATTCATTAGATTTAAATTCCTAATCTCACCAAGTATTTCGTCCTTGGAACGGGCAAACGGGTTTGACATTAGAGGTTAGGTTAGTTAAAATCATGGCCGGCGGCCACTGTGCCTCTCTACTTCATTCGGCAGCAGGTAGCTGCTGCTCCTAGCAGCTAGTATTTGAACTGATTGAACGCTTGCCTAGTCGATAATAATGGCAACTACTATTTCGGTGTGCTGCTGGTTGCATAAGTAGTCATCGCTTGATGAAAATCATTGGTTGGTTTTCCACTTTCCAGGGATTGCAGAGTTTTCATTTCATTCATCATGGACCTCCAGACAAATTATAAGATTTATAACTTATATCACACACATTTTTAATCTTTTTTTTTAATCTGTCGACGCTATGTACATATTTATAACGTTAGGTACATTTTATTGTATTATTATGATTATATTCATAATATATTCGAATTTCGAATATGATTCTATTTTCTAGTTTCTCTGAATTTACCGAACGACTGTTAAAAACGCGAAGTGAAGTCCCAATATTATTTCGACAGCACCTGTTTGAAAACATATTTTCATTAATTGACATGGAATGTAGGTATTTAATTAGCTATTTAAATATGTTTACGTTCTGTACGTAATCATTATCTATCATTAGATGATTAGATATTGTAACCAGTCACAATTCTGTATTATTATTCGCAGTTCAGATATGAAAATAAAACAAGTTTAGTGTTTACTAGGTATTCCGATTTCTTCTTTCCTCTTTCTTAGAACCGCTTGATGATAAAGGGATCCCGGATTCTTCTCTCCTTCTTTTTTACCTGCGATTTAAATTCATGTCTTATTTGGTAAACATTTCTTAGGAATCTCCTCGGGGGAATGGATGGAGAGTATAACTATTGCGTAAAATCATAGTGAAACCAACCACGCACTACGGAAGTGGTGGGAAACTGTGCAAAAGACACGTCGCTCGGTCTGCAGTAATCTGACGCCATCACATGTAAGCGTAGCCACTGCATACGTCATAACAGTGACGTATACCGAGTATTTCAAGGTGAGGTCGCATCTACGTCACGGAACGCATGATGTGTGTGATTAATTGAGCGAGCGAAGCGAGCGTCTCCTTTTGGCTTATTTGGCACGGACCTCTGTTTTTTTTTTTTTTTGTTTTTTTTTTTGTTTTTTTGTTTTTGTTTTTTTCTGTTACTGACGATATACAGGTCAGAGTTTTTCTTCGATCGAGCTGAAATTTTGCACACGTGTTTGGACATTCTCTGGGCGTTGCAGACCCTAATTTTTTTGAAATCTACTGATTGGTTAAAATTTAAATAAACATCTCCTGATAGGTTGAAAAGTGAAAATGGTCTTCGACAAATCTGATCAAACTCATATTTTGGCTGTACATGTCTAGAGTTTTTCCTCGATCGAGCTGAAATTTTGCACACATGTAGAGACAAACTTTTCTGTTTGCAGACCCCAAATTTTTTTGAAATTTATCTATTGGCTAAAATTTAAATAAACATCTCCTGATGGTAGGTTGAAAAATGAAACTGGTCTTCGATAAATCTGATCAAAATCATATTTTGGCTATACAGCTCAGAGTTTTTCTTTGATCGAGCTGAAATTTTGCACACATGTAAAACCAACCTTCTCTGTTTGCACACCATATTTTTTTTTGAAATCCATTCATTGGTTAAAAATTAAATAAACATCTCCTGATAGGCTGAAAAATGAAAACGGTCTTCGATAATTCTGATCAAACTCATATTTTGCATGATCATTAAGACCAATATTGTCTCTTATTTTACAAAATTTCATCTCAATCAGTTAAGAACGTTTGAACTTATTGACATTTTTAATATCTGTCAGTAATGAAGTATCGAAATGAATGTTTTCCAGTGCCAATTGAATTGATTCTGATTTGCTTTATGAACCAGGTGCTTAGATGCTATTTTAAAGTTTCGATGAAAAGCATATACCTACTTTTAAGTTGATATCATAATCAGTGCTCGAAGTGGGCCGGTATGGGACGGTATGGTATACCAGTTCTTCTTTACACATTTGATTTCATATTGTTACTTCTCAGAAAAACGGAATACTTAAAATCAGATATTCTTGGACATTAACGTAATTTTATATTCTAATTTACTCGTATTTCATGGTTATCTTTTGACTGCATATTTCAAGCATAACTATGAACTATGAACATCCACTACAAGATAAAGTAAAATGCATTATTTAATTTAGTTGTTTCATCAAGGTAAAAGACTAATCTAACTAATGACATGACAATGGTTGTCAGTGTAATTCTGGAATCTGGACCCTCATCTAATATCGTACCCCCCCCCCCCCCTCACGTGGTATTCTTATGTTACCATACCGCCACTATTTAATTCCTACTTCGAGCACTGATCATAATCAATTCAATATGGTTGTATATGTTTTCTGTGCGTTGTGTACGCATTTCCGGTTCCAGAATTTGCACGTACCCGTGCTCGCTCATCAACGCGTTACACTGAGCGTTTTCCTAGTTTATTGAATTGCACGTAACAGGGAAATACATATTTGTGATTCCGAGAGATTTTTAGGTTTACACCTACACCGCCATTGACGTTGTACGTCAGTTTAGAAATGGTCTCGGATTTAGATCTATGAGGTAAATTATCATGACGTCATTTATTTACTTTTAAATTACGTCAGGTTGCTAGTTATTTACATATTTAGTGAAAATCTGACCTACAGGTGCTTATGAAATCATGTCAAAATACAGTTGTAAGGAAAGAGGACAAAAATAAAATTATATGAGGTACATACATCGCTGATGTGATATGGCATGAGGATATAACTTGCAATTTGTGTATGTGGGTGTATACAAGCATGCCATTAGATGATACAAAATATCTCACATTCCTTTGAATTTGCTTATCGTATTGTACTTGAAATGGTACAATACCCTTCATTACCCTTCCCACCCTTCATTGAAAGAAAAATGTGGTATATTTTTCGTATTTTGTCAATGGATTGGGAATGGAATGAACATGGAAGTGTTCAACGAAAATTATAAAATTTGGTTAGGATCTACAAAAAACAGACTACACGTAAAATTTTGTTATTCCTACTTGTGTTCAATTAAAAAATCATTGCATCTTATTACAGTTAGTTCTTCATAATATATTGAAAAACTCGTCCTTAGTATTAAAAAGAAATGACGAAAAGAATGTTGACAGAAAAGGCACATCACTTCATCATTTCAAAACACAATACCGTTGGAATCCACCACGTGGCCCGTCGAACTAACACAGTTACATATCCGATCCGAGCACATGTAATTGTACTTCAAGGTGGTGTAGATAGTGAAAGAGATGAAGGAAAGGCGCAGAGAAAGTACGCCGAGCTGAAGAAGGTGCAGCAGCTCCAGGGGAAAGTCTCCACAGCTCGCGCTTGACTCGATGCTAGGTGGAAAGTCAGCAGATGAATGTGTTTACAGAACACACACACGCATCTCTCAGAGCAAATACGCGAACCATGCACAGGCATTTACGTCATCCGAGATGAGATTTACTTTCGTTTGGCGGTCGTTCGCTTCATGTTGGGAATTAATTTGGTGCTTTTCATGGACGAATGAACACATATTATAGAAACTCGCTAGTTTATAGATATTGGCTGGTATAATGTTGTTGTTGGGAATTCCATTCCTCGGATTTATGACCGTAGTAAAAATTAATTAATACCTTTTTCAGTGACATTTAACATCGCACTGTTCTGAGCGTATGAATGATGATGATGATGAAGAATAGGGAACATGGACGGTGGGAAGGAGGTGGCCATGCCTATTATCAGGGAACCTTCCCAGTATTTGCCTCTCGACTAAAGGAAACCACGAAAAGATCGCAATCACGAAAGCCGACCTAGGTAATCGAACCATCGAACCCTGGACCTCCAGTCCATAGTGCAAGTCCAAAGCCAACTTGACCCAATCAATGTAAACAACTCAATTTATGTACTTACATCCAACATTTTTTTAATTTTTGACATTTTTGAAATTATTGGGTTGATGATTTTCTACCGGTTGTGGTCGACGAATGCTGTGAGGTGATACTTACGAAAGACCCCCAAAAATAATGCATTATATTTTGTGTGACGTTTTTAGAGGAAATGTAATGATTTGCTCTTCACTTCTGATATGTTCGTAATTTCTGAATGTTTCCAAAAATGGTTGAAAAATATTGCTCATTGCTCAAATCAGAAGAAAGGGGCTATGCGCTCCGGACCCGTATTTTCTGGGGGCCCTACCCCCGACCCCCCTGTCAGAAATCCTGCGGAAGTGCTTCTTGTTGGTAGGTCGAGCAGAGTAGTTGACCACTGAGGCCTCATTCACGAAGCAGGTTTAGCTCGGATTAGCTAACCTCCCATAAGAAATAACATTGGTAACATTCGCTAACACCGTCAAAATGTTTCGTGAATGACCCCCCTGGAGTGCATTCAATCCTATAGAGTTCTCTAGTACTTGGTCTGTCAACAATAATGCACTCTTCCAAAATAAGCTTATCACTCCATGGCAATATCCGCATGGTCCGAGCGCCTAAGCCGCCTCGCGGTTTCTGCTGGATGTTGTTATCACTTATCAGTGGCCCTTGCGCCCGGTGAACTCTGTCCCCATCGCACCATGCCTTATCACATCCCCACTGGCAGTGATAGCAGAGCAAACAAACAACTTACAAGCTAAGTGCTCGATACATGCGATGCGAACAGCTATTTTTAGGAACAAATACATGAAAGTAGATTTTGTTGACAGATACTAAATAGGGATTTGTTTAGCATAGATAAAAGAAGTAATTAGGAATTGATGTTGTTGAACATTTCTGTGAATTTTATTTTTGTATATTTATAGATTTGATTGGAAATTCACTAATCAAAACGTAGGTTTGTGGGGAATTGCGGAATATACGCCAGAATATACAACATCATCGTTTTTTAAAAGAAAATAATATTGAATCAAGATATATTTTTTTAAATCACATTTAAAAACAAAACGAATTATTTTAAAAATGGTTTTTGTATAATTGAAAAAAAATACTATGCCCTTACAAAATCGACTACTTCAACGAATCAAATTGATTACCTACATAAATTAGCATCCTTGATATGTAAAAATATGTCATTTTTACGGAGATTGTCAAAGTAGGTATTGAATTATTGGCATCTTGATACTTGGGTAAATGGAGCCCCCCCCTCCCCCCCCCCCCCCCCCCCCCAGCACAAAACGAACACTCCGTTGGCATCAAGTATTACTGTTTTTGAACAAAACATTTCTAAAGATGAAAATCGATTGTTTTTAACGTCACCTTATCAATTGATTCTGATAAGGCCCCATTCATCGTCTTTATTTAGCATTAAGAGTCAATTACCTGAGGCATTGTTCGATTTGCTCAATCAACTACAGATTGTTGTAATTTACTGATAAGATAGAAGTTATTGATTGCACTAAATCTTGATTATACGTCTATGTTTACTTATATGTCACCTAATACTTAGAATATCATGCCATGGAACAATCTAGAAAACATAATCGAAGATTTTAAAAAGTATATATATTTATGTAAAAGACACAATCTTTACAACATGTATGTTCTTTTTTATGAGCTTCAGAAAAAAAATCTATATTGTAATAATTGCGGAAAAGATGGGGCTTCTCTGAAACGAATTCTACACTTTTAGATTTATATTTAGTTCCGTCAATCTTATTAAAATTTTCAACAGTTCGTTCGCCTTTCATTTCTTCACCATTTACTCTAAACCAGAAAATATTCACGAATGCACCAACTCAACAAAACAATGAAATAGAGAGCATTTCTAAATTATTATTGACTCACCACTCTCATCATTTTTATTCTCTGTCATAAAAAAGCAATTCAATCCAGAAATAATATGAATGGCTCACGTTATTAAGAATTGCACATGCAGTTTAATTTTCCGCTATTGAAGTTTGGTAACACTTGTAATAATTATAAAAATACGTGTGAAATTATATGGATGGTTTTTCTAAACTCATGCTGTTTGATTTTCTTGCTAACCGTTTTTAGAACGTCCATATCTGAACAACTAAAGCATCATATAAAAATTATGATATCCATTCTCTAAATAGCTTCGAAAAATCCCGATTCTGCCAGAATACTATTCATGGCCATACTGATTTACAATGTAATGTACCAAATCGGGAATGTAGAATAGGGCCCCTGGATTGGATTATAATTATAAAGATTTAAATTTAAAAGTGTTCTAACATTTAATTACTTGCAATACATTCGAATTGAGTAAACAGTCAGCGCCAATAAATTCAAATAACATTCCAAAGGTTTATACCCACGTGATAATAAATTATCTCATTTTGACCAGTTTTGCACAATTCCGAACGT
Organism: Leuctra nigra; assembly: GCA_934045905.1. Taxonomy (NCBI): domain Eukaryota; kingdom Metazoa; phylum Arthropoda; class Insecta; order Plecoptera; family Leuctridae; genus Leuctra; species Leuctra nigra. The sequence goes on along the minus strand of OW203767.1, from coordinate 13,549,322 downwards.
CACAAAAGGTCAAGCCACAGAAAGTCTATACTCTAGACTCTTTCTTATAGTATCTGATGACGTAATACTGGTTTAAAAATGATGATTGCTCATGGTTTGGTCAAAGTGGTCAAAGGGTAAGACTGTAAAAGATAACGCGCTATGATGAACGTAACAACTAGATTGACCTGTCAAGGTGGAGGTCAATTGATAAAGTGGTACAATTGTGAATAGATTGCTTGAAGTGCAGTCGTCCAGTCAACGTAGTTTCTTTTTTGTCACTCGGCATTTTGGATGGGTTTTTTCCATGGGGGAGGGGGAGTCAAATTTAGTGCGGAAGCATTAGTTCTTATTTAGAGCTGCCAACAAAGGACTTGTTATTGAATTAATTTATTTACGGATATTGATGTGCTTCTTTGTTGAAAATGATTAGATTGAAACTATGGCAACGTAGCTACTGTTCATCAATTTAAAATCATTGCAAATATTAAAAATGTTTTTGAAAATACGAAGTTCCAAGTACAAGTGACAGTGTAAATTTGACTCTGAATTGTTGTGAGTAAATTTTAGACTAAGATATGCATTACATAATTTCTAATTTGAAAATACCTATCACATTAGGTTTATACTTATGGAGAAAATGAAATGAAATAATAAACATATGTTGTAAAGAAAGAAGAATGAGAAAGTTTTTGGTTGTTTGATTGGACTGTGGTTTGTGAATATTATATACATCATGTTATTGAACGTGAAAGAAAAAGGGCATTCACCCTTGCATGTGGTTTCACTGTTCCCTTCCATTCTTAAAAAATTTTCGATAAAAATATGCTTTTATATTTACAGTGAGTCAAGTATGATTTCTTTCTAATTCACTGAGTGAGAGAAATAATAAAATCATGAAAGGCAACATTCTCAATCCTTGATAACCGTCTGTCATTATTATTATTAGAAGAGAATATCACTAAGAAAAAGCTTAGAACTGTTGACAGAGCCAGGCATTTTATTAATTATAAGTATTTCACTATTGAATTAATTAAGTTCTTGTCAATGCCCAGCTATATGAACGAAATATGCATAATTTAGCATTCACTCTGAAATAGACAGCAATTTTCCTATGTTTCCTTGAGTTTTCTGTGTTTACAAACAATTCTGAATCAGACCGAACTTTCTGGAAAACTAGAGAGCTGGAAAACCACTCTCATGCCACAAATCTGTCAAATCGCAAAAGAAATGGTAAACTAATGGTGTATTAACTACTTCTAAGAACCAACGCCGGCGAGTATTTCTTCAGTGTATGCATCACCAACCTTCTTCCAACCAAACGAAATCAAAAGTTATTATCATCCAATCTGACCAGCGTGTACTCTCATGAGGGGAAATGCTAGTGGTGGGGGTAGACTTCCCCTCATTGATGTGTGTCACTCCATAGACGTCAGATGCAACTCGTCTACTGATTGGCTGTTTCCCCCACCACGCCACCGATGAAGAGTGAATGTTTACATGTGCTCCGCTGCTTTACCTCGGCAGTAGGCTAGCAACAGTCTAGTCGGTTACAGAACGCAAGAGGGTGAAGAAGTGATCCATGTACCAGTGACGGGAACCGTGGTAGTTTTTTAGTGATCTTTCTGTTTACCCTTGTTGAAAGGTATATTTGGAAACATTGAAAATTTACACATTCCCTTACATCATAATTTGGAACACGTTCATTTATCGACTTAAATGAGTGCAGTGAACGAAAGTGATTTTAATATTTGTGATTTTTTGAATAATCGAAAAATGTCAGCAGCAGTGATGTCTTCGGCGGTGTACGATTTTGGGGATATACTCTTCAAGGTAAATATTACTTTCTCACTAGTTATTAGGTAGTAGTTTTAACATGAAGCTTGGCGTCCCTGAATATTGCCTCGGAAACCGGTGTATTTACAACCCATTTCAACAGGTGTTTTGATCATCGTTCGAAACAACTGACAAAAATGTCAACAATATCAATATTATCTATAATGTGAAAGGTAATCGCATCGTTTCTGGGGTAATGGGGCTCCATGAACCTCTAGTTCTTATAGAGTAAGTTGTATTTCAATTCCTGAACGTAAATATAACTAATTTAATCTCACCAATAAATTCATCGTATAACCAATAACTGCTAAAATACAGCCCTCTCTGGAATGTCAACATGGAAAATCGTCTGGTGGTAAAAGAGTCTGGTTCTGATGGGGACAAGAACGACATTGTTGTTGAAGCAAAAGTCACTAGTAAACATGCCCTCTGGAGCGATGAGGTGGAAGAGGAATTTGACGAGACCAAAGCAGATAATATTGATCGGTCAGCTGGCGACGTTGTTCTTTCGGTTCGTCATTTGATTTTTACTATCGTTGTCTCTTGGTAGCTTTCACAACGGCCACAACGTTGGTGTCATTGCCTGCATCGTGTTAAAGTAGGAAACTGTGCCATACACTTGACACTGAGAAGTTTGCAGAGTGAAAAGAGAAAGTTTAGTGAAATGGAGCGAACAGAAAGAAAATTTTTATACTGGTCTCACTTGCCCTACTAATGAGTTTAAACTAGTGGATGTGAGAATAATGGACATTTAAATTGTAGTATTAAAAAGAATTAATAATCGTATCAAAACGGCTACTGTAGTTAGCGTCAATGTCATTTTTTGTTTGTTTGCTTAAGCTCTCTTTAAATCAAGTACTTAGTTCATGCTCTGCCAAACACTTTGAATGAGATTCTTATATTATTTTAAATATCATAGCGTGAACTGAACAAAATCAGAAGTGTTTTACAAGAAATTCTGTTCATGGCGTGATCATAACAAAACAATGTCTTTAGGTTCTAATTGGCAAATCTTTTCAAATAATTGATAGAGACGTACGAAAGTCCATTGTTGTCTTCAGAAAGACGAGAACGTCAACAATGTGTCTGGCGCCAGGAACGTCAGTTGTAGATGATTGAGGCAGGTAATGGCAGGTCTTCCTTCGGTTTGTTGTTATTACGCGAAAGCCCTACAGGTGGGCATTGTGCGCGCGCATATGGTCGCCGGTGAAAATAGAACTACGCTCCGGAGCGAAAATATTTGTAGCGGCACAGAACTGGCATTATTGACAAGAAACACGAATAACTGCTCACATGACTTTCGTTCTTTTATATGACTTGATAAGATAACAGAATTTAACAGAGAGCCTGTTCATTTAAACATAATAAGTCAGTAAAGAAGGTTATCTCAGATTATTTTGCACATTTTCGTCTGTATTTTTAATCATCCAGAAAGTTTCCAGTTTTCTGTTTTTTATTACTGGGGAAAATCCTACACTCCCTCCATTCTTACAAAATCTACAAACAATATTGTAGGTAGTACGTGAAATCTCGTTCAATCTCTCTTCAGTTCAGATTTCTTGTATCTCACTAAGTTACAATCATTACAATCGCCGCAATATGTCCTTATCTCATTCAATTTCGCTATAAGGTCAACGCTTAGATTATCACCCTTGCTTGGGTAATGGCTGAAGAACTAATCGGGATATTATTATTGTTGTGATCGCTTAGGTTGCACAGCGGTCAGCTTTAAATCAAAATAAGAGTTTTATTACGAACGTGATTACTAGTCAGTTGACTGCACTGCTTCAATATCTATTACGCATTAGCACTAGTTTCTAATTGCCATTGGTGTAACGCGATAGCATGTCAGTTAGTTGGGCAGAGATATCGGACTGCAACTGTTTGTTGTAGGCCTGAAACCAGATATACCTTCTTGTCAGCTGAATTGATTATCAACGTGTATTTGCACTCAATGTCAGTTCAAACAGATACCAGAAAACCTCAGATTTTATCAAGTTCACACAACAAAATAATCATTATAAAAAAGTATTTAGGTATACTTTCTTTCACATCTTGCGGTCGTCAGAACATCAAAAACTGATCTAGAAATGTTACAGAAATTGTTAAAACTTGTACCAGACATTCATAGTTTCAGTTTGTTTACTCATTTCTTTTGTGAGGCATTTTTGTTATCATTGTAAAGAATGACAGTAGGTATCATATCAGTACAGGACGATGTTGTTGCAATTTAAAACGTCTTCAGTTTTGGCTGACCGAACTTAGTGAATGGGTCGGAACTGATCGGAAGGTTCTAAGAAGTCTGGAAGTGAGCCAAGAAGTAGTTTCCAAGAAAGATTATTGTTGTATTCTATTGCATTGAGAAAGTGCTGCCGAGTGGGTTGGAATCATGAACCAGAAGCCTCCCACTTGTCCAATAACCTTGGACTTTTACAATGTCATCAGAAGCTAACCTTGCTCTCTCTGTTGTTCCAGCATCATCAGAACAACAACAACAATGCGCGAAGCATCCACAACCAGCAACAGAACAACATCAACTTGGCGAGTGTTCTTCAACAGCAACAGAAGGTGCTGCGCTGGGGCGATGAGCAGCGAGCAGTCGGAACGCCCGCGTCTCAGCACTCTGCCCTGTCGCGACGCAACTCGACCCCCGTGCAGCAAGCGACCGTCGACCTGTCCCTGGTCGCATCCGTGAACCACATGCTTCTCGACAACATCCGCGAGCAACAGTCCCCGCATCGCAAGCTAGACCGAAGTCAGAGCGAGCCTTCTCCGGCCGTGCTCCTGGCCGCGGCCGCCGCCAATGCCAAGGCTGCCAACATCAACACGTCGAGGTACAAGACGGAGCTGTGTCGTCCGTACGAGGAGTCCGGCTCGTGCAAGTACGGAGACAAGTGTCAGTTCGCGCACGGAGGACACGAGCTGAGGAACCTGGTACGACATCCCAAGTACAAGACCGAGTTGTGTCGAACCTTCCACACGATCGGGTTCTGTCCATACGGTCCGCGATGCCACTTCATCCACAACGCCGAGGAGGCACGGATCAAGTTCCCGCAGATGCAGGGAGCCAGCTCCCGACAGCCCGCCGGAATCAAGCCGCTTTACGTCGGCCTGGGATCCACGGCCGAGTCTCCCTCGCCGACCTCGAGCCTAAGTCAATCTCCGACCAACTCTGTGGGGTCGTTCTTCTCATCCGAGCCGGACATCTACCAGGGTGGACAAGTGGGATCGCCACCTCCGTCGGCAGCGTCTGCTAATACCGCATTCAGCTTCGGCGGGGACAACTTCCAGCCGCTGGTTCTGGGGGGCGGCAAGACGCCACCCACCACCCCCAGTCCCAGGGGATCCCCACCACCAAACTCCCCTGACGCGAGGCTTCCAGTATTCAACAGCTTGAGCAACAAAGTGATCTAAACGCGCAACCTCAACAACTATTTATTCAGTAATATGTGTCATTCTCAATGCAATTATTTAAAAAAAGAAAAAGTATGTAAACTTCATGGAAAGTGAGGACTGTAAATTCTGAATAATTAATTTCATCAACTTCATGATATTTTGTAATCGATAGTTAATAATTTAATTTTCTTTGTATGTATTAAACGTGTTGAGCTTGGCAACTGTGCAAAAGGTTTTTCCAAGAGCTACAAAAACGTGGAACGGTGTTGCCATTTCTTTGACCAGTTGGTAGCGATCTACAGAACTGGTCGAAACATTTGCAGCGCCGTTCCAACTGCAATGAATTGGTGTAAAGCTCGTGCGGACTGCAAATATGTTGTACATAGCTAGTGGTATTTCGTTTTAAACATCCTTTTTTATTCAATCGCTTTTAATGATGATTTCGGAAAGTGAATGATGTTTTTTGCCAGTTGACTGATATGGCATTCCAATGGGCTTAATGCAAGTGATACACAGCCCACTATGTGCCTTACCGTCTTTTAAAAAAGCAAATATGTGATTTAGTTTTTCTTTCTTTTCACGAAATGATTGGATATTATAATTTTGCATTTGTGTGGTTTTTTGACATGGCAATATATGGATAATTGGATTTTTTTCAATTGCGTAAAAATTGTGATTTTTGTAGATATATACTGTAATTACGTAATTAGATGTATACATGGGGGTCGTTTTCGTTGCGACGTTTGAGCTAATTTCCATCCTTTGGATACTTGTACTGCTGAACCATCACTGTCGAAACCTAATGCCTTCAGCTTCATTCTCAACATAGCCTTTATTGTCCACTTGTGGAAAGCATATTTCATAATATCTCTGGGAATATTCTTATGATTATTGTTTTTTTTTATTATATTTCCGATAGTCATTGTCAGGTTTCTTCAATATTATTATTTGTTTAATGACATAATATTATAATAATCCCGTTTAATGCTGGAGGTCAGAAGATTATTTAATTTTGCTAATTATTGTATTGTTTATTTAATTAATTAAGTATATTATATTATTTATGAAAATACTACTAGGTCTTGAAAAACAGATCACTATTATGCAAAAGAACACGTAATTTTTTTTAATGCGTGGTGCAAGATGCTACTACAGCAAACTTGAAAGTTATTTATTTCATTTTGTTTAGTTATTTTTCTTGTTTCCTGTTTGCTTGTCTCCAGCTTAGATTTGACTCGCATTTTCTTTTGTAGTATCATTGTATCTGCATGTTTTTATTTTGTATTTATATAACTTATTATTTATATTTTCTCATCGTGCAAATAAATAATAATCGTCATGTCTCATTGTGGCACTTTTTGTCGAAAGCAGATTGTAGTTGATTATGCGAGCGGTATTTTTTATTTACACTCACCGATTTACTGTTAAATTATTTATTTGTACTTCCATTCTGCGTGAACGATTTGGCTTTACAGTCTGAAACCAACTCTAATTGTGAAGCAACTAATACGTAATTGTAAGACTTGATCATCTTGTGTTTATGATTTTTTTTGATATCACTTGTAAAGGTAATCAACCATCGGCGGCCAGATATGCACCATTGCTTGGGTTTTCTTTCAATAGTTCTGCATTTTTAGAGTATTTTTTTGGTAGAATAATGTGTGCGGCTATTATAAAACTATTCCATAAATGCCCGATGTTAAATTTGATAAAATAGAATTCCTTAATTGTTGACCAGATTAAAATGTAATAGATATTTTTATCCATTAATATAATCATGCATAAAAAATCAAAACGAACAAAAATGATTGAAATATATGATTTTCTAGTATTTTCAAATAAAATTGTGTTATTTACTAATTTGTTTCTTATATATGGGAGAACACCTGACCACTTACCTATTCCTCACATGAATATTCTCATGGATCCTTTTGTTTTCGAGACTACGCAGGTCCATTATTATTTCTGGCTAAACTAAGTCTGTGCAGATTTGAAACCTATTCTTGCGAATCCTATTGGCTGACAGCTACCTCCAAGGTGTTCGCTGCAAAAAACTAGACCTGATTTTAATTGGTCGTGAAAATGGTCTTGGTGATAAATAAGTTGTGTTAATGCAAGCAAATGAGAAGATACAACTTGCTAAACAACTTGGGAAGAAACTTCGATTGAATGAGCATTTTTCCTGTCAAATTATGATCGTAATAAGATCCTAAGAGGAGAGCCTAGAGGGAGGCCTGGTAAGTAAACTGGTTTAGGAGAACCAGTTTTTAGAATAAAATCGTATGCAAACGAACACTTGAGCACGCTAGGGTGACTTCAAAGTGACCTTTAGTAGGATATTGTGTGCAGTTTAAAGGGAAGGTGACAAAACATTCTATTTATTTTTGTAATTGTTTTGTTGTATGTAAGACGGAGAAAAAATGTCGAGTGAAATTCTGATGTATACAGCTAGCTGCTATGAGAAGAAAGTAAATTACAAACTAATTATTATTATTAGCTTCCTCCTTACAAACAGACAAAAGATTCAAGTTCGCTTTCGTATTGGTCAAGAAGACCCAAGTTCGAGCCCAACTCAATATGATTTGATTTGCATATTCACTAACGCCACGTTTTGTTTTATTCTTTAAAACTAAACTAGTGGTATTAATTTAATTTCAAGGAAAACAGGCTGATGTTACGCTGTAAGCACGCATTTCATTTGATTATTATTGCCTGCGGTAGCGGTGGGTATGCTGTTCATGCCATGCACACATACGTGACAACCTTGGTCTGCACTGCCAGTTCAAAGTTATTCAACAAACAATGAGAAGAAAATAAATGCATCGATAAGTAAGATAAAAAAAGATGGAAACCTGATCAAGAATAGGAAAGCAATGTCATGACCATTTGAAAGTACAGTAAAATACTTGATTTAAATTTTTTTATGACCACTTAGGTAACTAATTATTTAATTTCGAAATATAAATGCAACGTTTCTACAAGAAAAAAGTTTTTAATTAATATTCATTATTATGCTGTAAGGAATACAGTTGAAAAACGAATTTTAAGAAAACGTACAAATGCGCTACAATTATGTAGTGCGGTATAACTCTTAGGTTAAAGTTTAAACTCCGAAAGGTCACTAGGACGTACTAACTAACGTGAAGAATAGTAACCTATTGAACCCTGTTTGTGTTTTCTTGGCTTCTGGTAAAGGAGTTTATCAACCTTCGTTGGTGATAAGAGAATTAAAACTGTTATCAATATAAGCCTAGCTTTGCACTACTGATAACAGATGTAAGTCTTGCTTGCTTGCCAATAAAATACAACTCTTTATGTGTTTTCACACTTTTATGAACTGAATAGTGAACTGTAAGAACAATAAGATCGACCTGTATCGTATTTTTAACAAAATCTCATCTTTGATCAGTAGTAAAACAAAATATTATTACATGACATCGAAGCTCGAAACCCATGGCTTAGACTGTTAGAATGAGAAATAAAATTAATTTTCGAATTTTAAATGATAATACCAAAGCAAGTATTGGAAGAAGGATTCCATTTTTTATCATCTGGGGAAATTATATGAAAAAGCCAACAAGTTCAAATTTATTAAGTTCGTTTTCATTTGCAAGTGAAATAATAAGAGATCTAGTAAAACATCAAGTATAGGAAAACAATTTGTAGCTATTCATAATTAATCTTTTCTTTACCTCGTTTCGGTTTTCGGCAAACTATATAATTTTCGAAAAAATCTATAATTCTATAAATGTAAATTTATAGAATTATAGCTTCTATATATATCTATATGGTCAATGTATATTGACCAACAATGTAGGTTAGCCTACAAAGGTAACAATGTAACAATTAACAATGTTCCTTAGATTTTCCTCATTTCCTAGGTTTTCATCCATTTTTTAGTCAATGTAAGTAAAAGCTTGTGATGAGTCAGCTACGCTCGCTTCGCTAACCTATATTTATCTAACTTTATTATATAATAACCTGACAGGGCAGCGTCGGGCGACTCCACGGGGCAAGGTTGGGCTCTTTTTTATAATTTTATTTTCAAGCCTATTTTTTTCGAAAAGTGTTTTATTACATTTCTCGGCATAACGTTGTGTAGGCTTCAAGAAAATTCGATAAAAACAGGGTGTGCCACTATAGAAGTAGCTCATATTGAAATAAATTAGTTTGTTTCCTACTTTGTGACGAATCTATTACTCTTAGAGAGCTGTCAACGTTACCCTATGTAGTAGATGGAGAGGGGCTTAAAAAGTGCAGAAACACTTTTTTATGTCAGACTCTCCGGTTCGCCGGAATTAACTGTTCATATTATTCAGAAGCTGACGGGTCCACTCCCGATAGATTTTTATCCATTTTTTCGTCAATGTATATTGACCAACAATGTAGGTTAGCCTACAAAGGTAACAATGTAACAATTAACAATGTTCCTTAGATTTTCCTCATTTCCTAGGTTTTCATCCATTTTTTAGTCAATGTAAGTAAAAGCTTGTGATGAGTCAGCTACGCTCGCTTCGCTAACCTATATTTATCTAACTTTATTATATAATAACCAGACAGGGCAGCGTCGGGCGACTCCACGGGGCAAGGTTGGGCTCTTTTTTATAATTTTATTTTCAAGCCTATTTTTTTCGAAAAGTGTTTTATTACATTTCTCGGCATAAATTTGTGTAGGCTTCAAGAAAATTCGATAAAAACAGGGGGGTGCCACTTTAGAAGTAGCTCATATTGAAATAAATTAGTTTGTTTCCTACTTTGTGACGAATCTATTACTCTTAGAGAGCTGTCAACGTTACCCTATGTAGTAGATGGAGAGAGGCTTAAAAACACTTTAAGCAGAAACACTTTTTTATGTCAGACTCTCCGATTCGCCGGAATTAACTGGTTCAAGTTCAACAAGTTCAAATTTATTAAGTTCGTTTTCATTTGCAAGTGAAATAATAAGAGATCTAGTAAAACATCAAGTATAGGAAAACAATTTGTAGCTATTCATAATTAATCTTTTCTTTACCTCGTTTCGGTTTTCGGCAAACTATATAATTTTCGAAAAAATCTATAATTCTATAATTTTTGCAAGTCTGTTAAAGAGAAAAGAAGTTCAATTAATTTGATTATATTGCCGTCACGTCACCAGCTCTTGATTTCAAAATTTGAATATTCTAAGACAGAAATCAAATTCACAAAAAAAGCTTTTGTTGATTATCTCGGAATGTTCATTTCATGTCTTAGGCCGTTCTTTGACTTTAGTTCACGAAACGAATAAAAAAGTTTTTTTTTTAAAATTGTAACATCAATTTTTTTAAATTAATGTAAATTTCTTCCCGACTAAAATTTAAGAGGCAAACGGAAGCGAACGGGAATCGCACGGTTCGTCAGAGCGATTTTTTGAAATTGTGTCTTCCCACTTAATAATTTTAAAAAATCAGATAGTAACGACCCATTACACCCTAATAGACTAAATAATGCCGCACACTGGAGTTCATTATGACCTCTGATACGACCTCAAAGTGTTAAATACGATTTTTTTCGTTTATTTTATTAAAAATATCGTATTTAACACTTTGAGGTCGCACCTGAGGTCATAATGAACTCCAGTTTGCGGCATTATTTAGTCTATTAGGCTGTTATGGGTCGTTACTATCTGATTTTTTAAAATTATTAAGTGGGAAGACAAAATTTCAAAAAAACGCTATGACGAACCGTGCGATTTCCGTTCGCTTCCGTTTGCCTCTTAACGAATGATTTTTTTCTTCATATTCAATCAGTAATTACGTAATATCAATTTTAATAAGCGTGGCGTATTTTGCTAATTTTTTATCTTCTAGTGTATCTTTATCTTCTTCATGGTGCAATATAAATTGTAGGAATGTCTAAATAATTATTTGAATTTGTCTTCGCCATGCCATCTGTCATTTCTAATTGCAATTGCAAGCTGTCAAGTTGTTAGAAACTCCGCATTATGTTTCTCGCTGTTGGACAGTTTCTTATCACCTCTTATCACATACAGGATGAAGAAGACGCTGTTTCATCGCTTTGTGATACTGATAGTGAGTCATGAAATTACATGATGGTTCTCATGACAGGATGACCTGGTCATACTCTGTGGTCTCAGTACGGGGGGGGGGGGGGGGTGTAAAGGGTTCGTCCAAGATAGTCACGTTTTTCAGGTACATTCATTTCTGAACTCCATTGTAGGGATGGAGAAAATATCGATATATCGATATATAAAAAAATATCGAAAAATCGATACCTGAATATATTGAATATCGATATATTGAAATATCGATATATTGAATTATTGAAATATTGAAATATCGATATGATAAAATATCGATATATTGAAGCATTACCGCATGATACAATTATGTTCTTAATTGAAGTTTATACCTACTATGGCAAATAATTCATATTTGCAGTGCAGCGTTTACCAAATTTATGGACAATTTCTCAGTTTATTCACATTTTTTTCTTATCTGGCTAGTGACCCTATATTTTGGAACTGCTGTGTTATTTCTTTTTACATTTTCTTTTGAAATTCCTAGTAGTTTTAGGAACATTCATGCGATATATCAATATTTCCATTTCTATACATATATTATTTCCATTAAATCAATATTTCAATATATCGATATTTCAATATTTCAATATATCAATTTATTTTAATATATCGATATATAAATGATATCGAAAGTCGATATCAAATCGATATATCGATATATATCGATATATAAATGATATCGAAAGTCGATATCAAAATCCAAGTTCGCTCCATCCCTACTCCATTGTCCACTTTTTTCAATAAATAATCCAGGACCAGAAATCACTTAGCTACTGCGATCTACTGTTTGTGTTATTTTTTTATTTGTGCTAACACTTAAATAGTTCGATTAAGATTTATATGCCATATTTTATATTCAATTTTTGAAGGCAAACTAGGTGGAATGCGGTATTCAAATATCAATCATTCATGATTGCGATAAATTCTTGACATCGATAATGATTTACTATTGAAAATCGATAGAATGGCATAATTTTGATCACTTCCTGCTACTTGCCTTTGTTCTAACTTGGGCAATAAAAAATAATACAAAATAAAGATAAAAATAAAAATAAGAATAAAAATAAAAACAGATAAAGAACTAATTTTCCTTTTGTGTTATGTTTTGAACGCTTTCCTATAAAAATCATACTGAAAGAGTAAAATTTTCATAAATGCTTCAATTTCTCTATCAAATGAACTAGTGAAACGAAGGAGCAAGTTGACTCAGGCACTAACAACGCTTAGTCTGAATGAGAAACCATGCACGATTTTTTTGATAATTTCTGTAAATTTTCAGTCTATCGTGCAAACTACCGATGATAAGACGAAGTTTTGATTCTAGTTTGACTTGAAGTGCTTGAGGTCGATTTACCCATGAATCTGCCTGACTACTGGGGATAATTCAAAGTGCTAACAACAGAGAAGGCAATTGAAACAAATTTAAATTGATGGGATTATTAATTCTTGGATCAATCATACAATTTACCAGCAGGACAGCTTGACTAACGGCTAGCGCAATTTCATGTCATGCTGTAGAGGTCGCTTATCTCGTTTAAATGGTGACTATATTGGCGTTTAAGGGGAGGGGAGGGGCACGAGGGGCCCTTGCTTCTCATGGAATTATACAAATACCGAATAGTTATGGAAATTACAGGAGAAAAATAGATTTCAAAAGTTTTGTCTGCCCATTTTTGGGAAGTCGGTATTTTGCCAATTTCTAACGTTTTTTAGGCTATACTTTGTGAATTTATAAAAAAAAGTGCTCAGCGAGAAAAAAAAATCTTTTTAGTGGCAAAACGTACAAAAATGATCGAATAGAGTTAAAATGTACACAAATTTATCGGCGCTGCACGTTCATGACCTGCACCTACCCCGCCTTCCCCCCCGCCCGACCCCCTGTCACCTGTGGCATAAGTCCTGCGGACGCCCATCGATTACGAGTTATTTTTTTTGTGACTTTTACTTGCTAGAAAAGAATGCAATTACAATATATTGCTTCCTTATAAAGCAAACATCAAATTTTATTTTCTTCATTTTTAATACATATTTTGAAATGTCAATGAAAACTATTACGGTATACACTTTCTGTCATAACTATATAAAATTATCTACTATAACTCTCTATTTACATTTACAATAATTTCACTGAAATAAAGTGAAATTAGGAATCTCCATGCCGTCTTGACTTTTACTTTCGCGTTCGGCTCTCGAATGTGTGTCGAGTTTTGATCGGATGAGGAGATTACTTGAGCAAGTGATAAAACAGCTCCGTGCGTGACCTCTGACCTCTCATCGGATAAACATGGATGTACAACGCAGAAACAAATGCGGGGGCGTTGCATCGCGCTGATCGATTTCATTGATTAATAATAGAACTTTATAATCACGTGTTAGTATTTGACATGGTGTTTAACGTCGTACTCTTCTGTGACTGTAGCGAGAGGATGTATGGTTCATGATGAATAGGTGCGGAGGAGGCGGTCGTGGCCTATTAGTGAGGAACCTTCCCAGCATTCGCCTCGTACCTGAGGGAAACCACGATAACACCTCAGCAGTCGAACCTGAGCCAACTTGCTCGATTGCAAATTGCAATGCCACATTTTATTACACAAATTTTTTAGAATATTTTCATTATCCGTTGAATAACTCGTATTCAAAATTTCTTATTGGCTGAATTTTACTTTTTCGAGGTCTCACTGTATGTGTCTAGAATAAAAATCACTGTTTCAAACTTATTCAACGAAAACATAAAATATTATCTGTCGCCAAATTAATTACCGTCATGAATTTCAAATAAAATCACATTGTCAATAAGAATTATAACCCAATAGTATGGTTGACAATAGTATGGTTGACAATAGTATGGTTGACATATCTATTGTAAGCATAAATAATTATGACTTTTTATTTTTTTCGCAATATCTTACATAATCTAATTTAAAGTCAAAGAACCTTCTAACCCTTCAACTACAATAATAAGTATGTTCTTATTACACTGTCATAAAATTAAGGAAGATTTGTCAACCGAAAAAAAATATATCACCCATTGTATTTGCCACGAGTACATAATGACACTAGCTCGCAAAGACTTGGAAGAGACAATGTAAGTGATTAAAACCCGCCTAGAATGTTTGTCGATCTGTAATAAGTAATAATGAATGTCACATCATTAAATTCCAGTTGTTATTCGCATTTAGAAAGGCTCTTGAACTCCGTTCTCTGCCATTCAAACAACACGAAAATAAAACAAATACACACTGTGTGAGTGTTACATTTGTGTAGTTCTAGATCTGGCTGGTATTTTTCCATTGGCTGGTGATAAGAATGAGATAAGAATGTAATGTTACGGAGATGGGTCTGAAAATACTTTGCCCGCGATTGAGGTGCGTTTCTTTTCACTTTCATTGATCACTCAGTAATTGCTTTAAAAGTAAGAATAGGTAAGAAGTGATTAGCTCTCTCATTAGCAGAAAGGTAATCTTTTCGTATAAAGATAGGTATTTTAGAAGTTGAAATATTCTAAATCTATACTTTCTTAGACTTAAAAGGCTCATTAAATATTTTATTGAGATTAATTATACAATATGAATATTTTGATTCGCGGTTTTTTATTGTTTGCGTCTCATTTCTGAGTGACAACGTTACTATGTATATATACTAATTAATTAATCAATTTTAATTTTATTATATTATGTGTCAGATTTTGGTAGCATTTATTTTTATTTGAGCCTGAGCATACTAATTTGATTGAACAAATAGAAATAAGAGTACACTTTGAATTAAATCGAACAAATCACAAAAAGTAATTGATACAATCACAAAAATAAAAATGAGTTATAGATATTATACATCCAACGGTATCCATGCAAGTTTTCATGAAAGTTTGCATCATAATCGGTTCTCATATTTTAATTTTTACGGCTCATCCGGTGGTAGGACGTTTTGCCGACGGACGTTTTGCCGACGGACATTTTGCCGAAAACTCGTCGACCGAGGACATTTTGCCGCCAGACCCGGACATCTTGCCGACAGCATTTCTCGTTTCCGGACATTTTGCCGAAAATTGAATTGTGATATGTTATGAATATCACAATGTGATTCGATGTTTTTGTAATCCGAAAATATGAAATTCGTGCGATTTGAAAGCAAATTTAATTATTTAAATGATTAATGAATTAACAAAAATACAAAATTAAAAAAGTAAAATAAGTAAAATCATTTTAAAAAATAAGAAAAAAAAGTATTAGAAAAACCATTAGAAAAACCATTAGAAAAACCATACAACAAGGGACACACTATCAAGGTTAGTTGACAAATGACAGCAGGAGGAAAGAATACTCTCCCATTGGCTGACAGCTGTCACGTGACCTTACTTGCCTCT
This sequence comes from Leuctra nigra, assembly GCA_934045905.1. Taxonomy (NCBI): domain Eukaryota; kingdom Metazoa; phylum Arthropoda; class Insecta; order Plecoptera; family Leuctridae; genus Leuctra; species Leuctra nigra. The sequence goes on along the minus strand of OW203767.1, from coordinate 13,533,690 downwards.
CTGCTATTCGGTCATGATCGAAAAAGCAGAGAGTAATTTGATACAATCAAACAATTAAAACATCCACGGAAGACTCAATCCAGAGTTAAACACCGATAATATTAATTCTCAAACTCCAATCAAGTAGCTACATTCAATCATCAACGGACACTATTAATCAGATTCAGTTGAAGGCCTGGTTGCTATAGTAACAAGAAGCCAGCCTCCTCATCCTCTTCAGAGGCAGCACACAATGACAGTGAAAGCGGAGAAAGTGCAGAAGAATTGTGATTTCCTAGCAACTATCCGGCACATGACGAGTACCAACTGTCAAACTCAGAATCTGATAGAATATACAACACGTTGTTAGATTGTGATTGGCAGCATTGCTAATTAATTTATTTACAAACTGAGTATTGCTATTATGTTGGTTGGTGAAGGGAAATAGTTGAAATGTATTAGAATAGACGGATAATGTTTTGAATTTGAATCAAGATCAAGTCAAGTTGAAGAATATACTTATAGGAGTGAAGACACATTTTTACTTGAAGAATTTTGGTTTCATTTACAACTTGTTATTTTTGTAGGTAAAAAATTGGCTCTAGACCAGATTTTGATTGCCAAACTTGTATTGATTTGATTACAAATACAAATCCTATAATAGAAATAACAGATTTTTCGCAACAAAATATGGGCAGTTCATATAGAAGTTTCTAAATGTTTGATTTTGTGTAAGCACGCGATGGCTTTGAAAGGTGCGAGGGGACCAAATGCACAAAACTCACAACTAAAAAAGTAGACAAAATTCGTGCACTCGATTATGTGCATAATAAGTCGTTGAGGTCATTGCTCCTAGCTCTTTCGGACGTTTTTATCAAAAGAATTTTCATTTTTTTCTTCTCGTAAACAATTAAATGAAACCAAGTTATGGGCCACGAGCGTTGTAAAATAAGTAGCACAGCCGAAAACAAAGCTCAGCAGTCCAGAACAAATCTTGGAGAGAAATAAAAATTTAATTGTGCGTCCCTTTTCCATGTGTCTGAGTTAAAAACTAAAATTATGTCTTGAACATGTGTGTTTGTCCCAGCCCAGGTGTTGTCTGGATCATAGTTCAAAAGTGGCAATAAATTTTAAAAAAATTAGTCATAGTTAATACCTGTCAATTTCGTCTCACGATTTTTTCGATTCTTGACGCCCACATTAATTGTAAAAAGCAAGTAATTTTGAATAATAAACTAGGAAAACGCACTTTGTAACGCGTTGCCGTGACGGCCTTGTATTTTACGCAAACTAATGTCATGATTTATAGTTGCTGCTCTATAGGCCTTGGAACGAGCTACCTAAAGATTGGCAATTTAACAAATTTTATAAATATTAAAAAAAATCACTAAAATTTTGTAAAATCTGAAAAAATCTAATCTGATTTTAACGACATTACAAAATTGTTAATATGTAAATAATTAATGTTCAATCAGAAGATTTTTTCACAAAACTATGTGAACCCTTGTGGCGATAATGATTATAGTGTGACCAAAATTGGTTGATGTGTGACCTGGCCATGTCTACAAAAACACACAAAAGAAGAGCCATGGATAGTGTCATAGGAACACTCTCTACGCTAGCTTTTTCATTTATATCATAAAAAATAACTATCTATTTCATTATCAATATATTTCACATCCTCTTCCTTAGATGTACTTACATTTCCTTATTGATTATCATTCTCAATGTTATTGAAGAATCTCTGCAACAATTTTTACATTTCATGTGAAGGGCATTGTTCCTCTAGCTTGATCCAAGTCTAAGGTTCACAATGATCAAGGAAGCAACAAGTGCTTCGTTATTGCTGACTTTAGAGACTATGGCCTAGACTAGAGACAGAAGTCACGCTTTTGACAAAGTTGATGTCTAAGGTCAAGCAATGCAAGCCTCATTGTTACTAATATTAGTGCCAGAAGTGGCAACAACGTGACAAATGTGGAAGTCTAAGGTCCTCACTGTTACTGACACTAGTGCCAGAAGATGGCAAGTCTAAGGTCCTCACTCTTGCTGATATTAGGACATATTAGTGCCAGAAGATGGCAACAACGTGCCAAAGTGGAAGTCTAAGGTCCTCACTGTTACTGACACTAGTGCCAGAAGATGGCAAGTCTAAGGTCCTCACTCTTGCTGATATTAGGACATATTAGTGCCAGAAGATGGCAACAACTTTGACAAAGATGATGTCTAAGGTCTAGCATCCTCACTGTTACTGACACTAGTGCCAGAAGATGGCAACAACTTGGACAAAGATGATGTCTAGAGTCTAGCATCCTCACTGTTACTGATATTAGTGCCAGAATATGGCAACAACTTTGACAAAGATGATGTCTAAGGTCTAGTATCTTCACTGTTACTGATATTAGTGCCAGAAGATGGCAACAACGTGACGAAGTGGAAGTCTAAGGTCTAGCATCCTCACTGTTACTGACACTTGCCAGAAGATGGCAACAACGTGACACAGTGGAAGTCGAAGGTCCTCACTGTTACTGACACTAGTGCCAGAAGGAGAAGATGGCAACAACGCGACAACGATCCAATGTCTAAGGTCTAGCCGTGATCAGCGAAGCAGCAAGCAACAAGTGCGTGTACAGTTACGTCACGGCTGGGGCAACGAGTAGAACTATGAGATAGCCCAGTGACTGAGAGAACCATCGTCTGACCTACTCACTCTCTCAACAGTCACGAGCACTCTCGCTCACTCTCACTCTCGATTAGTCGGTGTTACAATGATACACTGACCGGAGGAGAGCTTTGTACTGCAGATTTCACGTACTGCGACGAAGATAGAGCTCGACAGATTGCGTCGAAATATCAGGCCTTTTTCACGGGCGTATCCAGGAATAAATTTCGGGGTGGGGGGTCGAACATTACTAATATTTTGAAAAAATCACAGAGAAAAACAAGGGGTTTGGGGGCGCAGCCCTCGAGAAAATTTTGGATCAAAGTCATTCATTTAGGTACAATTTTGAATCGCAGTGTATAGCTATTTTGGGAAATTATAACTTACAAAATATCCACAAGTTGGAAAATTTTTGGAAATTTAACTCAATTTTAACAATTGTGGAACGTTTTTGACATGAGCTGTCTATTTATAAGTGATTTTTTTCACATATTATTTTAAATGTGCTTATTTTCTTAGATGAACCCTGATTTTTTTTGGGGGGGGGGGGTTCATGGCCCCCTCGGCGCCCCCTGAATACGCCCTGGGCCTTTTTCATTTTTGAACCAATCAGAGGGCAGCGCTCAAAAACAACCCCAGACTAAGTTAGAATGATTAGTATGTGATCAAAATTTTAGCTCGATTAATAAAACAATGTGACCTGTAGCGTCGGGGGAAAAAAAGTGTCAAAAAGTGCCGAATTGAGGCGTTCGCGAAATTAAATATTTTACGAATACGTGTTTGAAATTATAGATAATTGTAGTGATTTCCAAATAGAACATACCAAAAGACATCAAAATAAATGTTTTACTTCTCGATCATCAATCTTGCGGTGGTATATTAGTTTATTCTTTGAATTCATATACTGTGTAAATATAACTGTGAGAATTATTAATGGATAATTGCGAATTGACAAAAAAAATGACTGGAGGCGAGGCTATCGTGTACTAATAGTAAGAAACAATTTCAGTACTTGTAGATGGCCTAGACTTACAAAAACTATTATAAACCTGAGTAAGGTCATTCGCGGGAATCGAACCCGGACCTCCGTAAGCGAACTCTCTCGGTCACTTATAAACTCATTATTTTCTCACTATGGGCATTCATTTTAGCGCCATTGCCGTCTGTAATTGATGATGATGTGTGGTAGGTATAGAAAGTGATGTGGCTGTGGCATAATGGTTATTGGAACTATCACGACATTTACGAGTCACGATTTACCTGGTAACTGGAATCGAACGCGTTTGTTTGTACCGACTATATTTCTTACTATAAAACAAGTGAAGAATGCAGCTGCTTTCACAACTCTGGCAAAATAATAAGGAACATATAGGCGGCAGAAAAAGAAAACGTTTTTTACCAACATTTAAAAGTGTTTACTCAAGAGGGTAAATTTTGATTTCTCGACGACGATATACCAAATCTTTTACCTCAATAATGATAGTGACTTTGTTCAAATAAAATTTGATAAAAAATATATTTTGCTAATATTTAGGATGTGTGGTAGGCAGTACAATGTTAATCAGTACATGAATGTTGTACACGCTATATAAAGGAGAATTATAATAGTGGTTGGGGGACTGGAATGAAGTAATTGAAAATTAAAAGCCAGGGCATATTCTTTTCTTTCGTTTTATTTGGATTTATACTTGCCTTTAGGTCTGGAGGCAACAGGCCGAATAGAGCCGGAATTGCCGTCGTCGTTATTCTAGGTACAAATAAAATATGAAATAACATAGTTTGAAAATGAAACTAAATAATGGAGCAGATGTGAATTTTACGTAAGTATCTTCTTCAACATCCTCACCATCATAAAAATGAGTATCACATATTTTTAATTCTGAAGAAACTATATTAATTGTGTGGATTGTTTGAGACATCGAACAGGGGTTGGGAAGCAGAACCATTGAACTGGCAGAACCTCCAGAAATGTTTGAATCATGGTATTAACTAAAAAGTTAGTACCTAATAATTCCTCTTTAAAAGGAAATACTTGTATATTTTTTGTTTTCAATTGAGACAAATCAAAACTTTTTTACTTTCGATGTTGATTTGCTTTAGATTGTGTTTTCGTATTGATTGGGGTCTGAAAAGTGCCTCAGTCCACAAACAATGACTTTACAGTTACACTTTGGAAACACCTGCGATTAAAGAATAGCTCCTAATGTATTGTTAGGTGACAATTTCATAAAACCATTAAAATGTAGTTTATAATTTTAGACCAACTAATCACATCTCTATCTATTAGTAAGAAAATGTCAATTGACCGACAACAATCTATCTTCTCTCCAACTTTCGCTTTGCACTGTCCAGCAAACAACACAACATGTGTGAGTGATTCAGCCAAGTGTTAATGATGTCCATGATGACTGTATCATCAACCACATGTGGCAAGTAAACACCACTTGTGTCCACACTCCAAGAGTTCATTCATCTCATTTTCACTTTACAATCCTTCCAAGAACCATCTCGGCAAATAGATGATTATTAGTTTGCCCTTTTCACTGGAACGTCAATTATTAGCATCTTCGTAATTGATTGGTTCAACTGATGATGTAATTGAGCCATGAATATGAGCATATTGATAATGCTAACGTGGTGGGCGTATTTGGAATATTATTTTTGGCTGTGTAAATAGGACTGAAAATGTATTTGCAATATGACCTAAATTTCATGATGATTTGTGGTCTCTGTACAAAGTTTATGGTGCTATTATGTGTTATATTTGGGCATACTTAATTATTTTTTAAAATCTTCCGCCTTGTTATATGGCAGATATTTTTATGCGAAGTGTTTATTGTAGGCTATAAAATTGTAGACGTAGTGACAAGATATTTTTTTTTAGCAAGAGAGATGAGTAAATGGGACGAATTTGAAACTAAGAAGCGACATACTTTTTGGTTATGACGACAATAAATTATAAGTAAATACTGTTGAAGCGTTATTATTTGTCGATGTTGCGCAACCAAAGACCTCTCCCATAAAACCGTGGCCCAGTAAGAAATATTTGCCAACTGAAAACAGACCTCGCGAGCGCTTCTGATGTAATTGCATTTTAAAACACATTCAAGGTCCAAGATGCGTCTTCCTAGGCTTGATGGTTCGGCGGTCTTTGTACTAAATTATAAGTACAGAGTGGATTGTTACGATTACATTTTTTAGCAGAATGTATGACAATTTGATAATGCCAATGAAAAATAATTTTCCAATATTTAGTCTGAGGTAATTCCTTGATTGATATCTATTTTTGGGTGAAAAGTGTAGGAAACTTCTGTAGGATTTCATTTGTTCCCGTCCTGTCACAAACACAACTTGTGCCTTGAATATATATGTAAAGAGTGAGGATCTCGTCGAAGAGGAAGGCGTTGTCAGGAGTCCAGTGTCTGTTCTGAAATGAACGCCGTCCAAGGAGGTGGCGATAGTCGAAAAGGGTCGCCGCCAGTATAACGATGGCACTTTCGAAGAGGATGCTAAATTATAAATGGGGTGCAATTAGGGTCGGCGCCAGAAGAGATGTCAATTGAGAGCGAGATTGAGATGCCAGAAGAGAGCGAGGAAGTCGTCGAAGAGTCGAAGAGGGCAGTGAGTGTATGGGGTGCAATCGATGACGGCGACGACGAGGGTGATGGTGTACAAGCAAGGAGGATAGCGACGGAGAGGGGGATGGTGTACAAGCAAGGAGGATAGCGACGGAGAGGGTGATGGTGTACAAGCAAGGACGGCGACAAAAGGGTGTTGGGGTGCAAGCGAGGACGGCTACGAGGAGGGTGATGTTGTGCAAGCGAGGAGGACGGCGACGAAGAGGGTGACAGGGTGCAAGCGAGGACGGCGACGACGAGGGTGATGGGGCGCTAGTGAGGTCGCCGCCAGCAGAGAGCGAGGACGGCGACGGAGGAAGCGGCGATCGCGATGGGAAGTCGCGTGGGGCGACGTGGAAGTCTGAAGGTTTCAAGTCGGAGTCGGAGGAGGAAGTCCGCTGCGATAATGCGAGACTCAGACAGGAAGGGACTTCTCTTTCTCCCGCTCTCCTCTCTCTTCTCTTGTCGCCAATTCACCCTTGGCCTGGAATTGGTCGAGGTTCACATTCATTCAGTGTCACTTACTCCCTTGCTGCTTTCAGTCCAGTCATTTGTTTGTACCAGTCCATACTAAAATCATGCAAATTCATTTGTGCCATTATTTCCCAGACTAAAATAAATTATAATTAATCTGTGTAATTTTTCCAGATAAAAAAAATAATTTGTGTACTTAGTTCAGACTAATAAAAAACTTCACATTTTTATTCATGAGCAATATGTTACGAGGCAAACGGAAGCGAACGGGAATCGCACGGTTCGTCAGAGCGTTTTTTTGAAATTTTGTTAATCTTCACACTTAATATATGTAAAAAATCAGATAGTAACGACCCATTACAAAATAATCGTATTTAACACTTTGAGGTCGCACCAGAGGTCATAATGAACTCCAGTGTATGGCATTATTTAGTCATTTAGGCTGTAATGGGTCGTTACTATCCGAGTTACTATCTGATTTTTACAATTATTTAGTGGGAAGACAAAATTTCAAATAACGCTCTGACGAACCGTGCGATTCCCGTTCGCTTCCGTTTATTCTTTCTTCTGTCGTCTACTTCAACAGAACAGTGAATAGTGATTGATGTCTTCGCCTCAACTTTTCTGTAACAGGAGAGGTGAAAAGAAACAATTCAATTAGAAATCATTTGCACACATATATAAAAAGTTATAAGAAGGGAAAATGCAGTATTAAAAAATCTAGCACGCACCCTGAGTAGACGATGAAATCATGAAATGCGTCATCGAAAGCAAGTTACTGAATAATGTCGTACATAAAGAAAACTAAAAGTGGAAAACATATTTTATTCTGCCTGCTCGCCAAATGTTTTAATGATTCATGATCTATATACAGTGTATATATCAATGAATCATGTTGGATTATAATGATAATTAGTCGTGCATTGTTGAACTTGACAACAACGAATAGCGTAATTTGGTGTGAAATATGTAGTGGGATCTATTTCCAGACAGCTCCCCGTTGTGTTACAATAATGACTTTGAACAAACAACAATCGACGGAGAGTAATAGTCGAAAATGTGCAACTCTGACACCCTTCAAGAAGACGAAGAAACGACGCAAAAAAGTTGAAAGAAAACAATCTGACAAAACAAGTGGTTGATGTTTATTTTCGAGATTGTGTAGTGGAAGGGCGGGGGGGGGGGGGGGGGGGGGGGGGGGACAAGTTGCACACACATGTGTTGCGCTGATGTGCAAGGGGAGTCGAAGAAACCGGGGCTGACGCAGCAGATGACAAGTGGCAAAGCCAAGAGGGCGTGGGAAACCATTCTCAAAGACGCGCAAAGAAAGAATGAGACGCCAAGCATTTAAACTCAGCCCCCCCCCCCCCCCAGCAAGACTGACGTTTTGGGACGCTACCTACGTCTTGGTTGAGCAAGAGGGTGATTTCTCTTGAATTGGTCAAGATAATGTAAAAAAAAACCTGTACCTACTGCCTACTGTACTTCTTCAAAGAATACGAAAACTGCAAAAGTGCAAAAACCTGGTACTAAAATCTTGAATTACAGTTGAATAAAAATACAACCACACAGAAAGAGCGGAAATGTAGATTTCTGACAGCACGAAAAGGTTTCCAGCTGTGATTGAGAAAAACTATTTGTTTTTTATTTGGGTTAAAGAAATATGTTGTCACTTTCCCAATCTAAAATAACTTAATAAACATCATCTCTCTGAATAACAAGAACATTGATTTTAATCACATTTTTTTTACTTCCTAGGTAACACAAATAAAAAATAATAAACAGCATAAGAACTAAAAGAATCGGTCGTTAATAAAATGTCTAATAAACACAACAAAAATATCAGTCAGTAAGTCGGAACTTCAAAAGCAATTTGACAAAAGTTAGAAAGCGAAAACTTTAAAAAGTCCAATTTTTAAATGAAAGTTCACTAAAATTAAAAGTGATCTACTCCAAGTCCCTTGGCACGTATCCATATTTTTATTCAAAACATTAAAACAATGTGCGTTACAGAAAAGAATTCCGTGACTGATAACAATTTCAAAATCATTATTCACAATGTACTCCCCATTGTTAAACGGTCAATTACAGTCATCTGAATTCAAAATGTACTAACAATTCCATGACAAACATTATAATACATTCATGTTGAAATATTCAAGCGCTATTGCAACTACCTATTAACTATTGGCCTATAGTCTGTCGCACAACACTTTCATGTCAAGGATGGCCAAAAGAGCACACACACTTATAATTAGCATAGATTTATTGAATTATTATGCATGTCTTTGGAACGATGGGACACCAGTTCGTACTTTTTCCTCTTGACGAAATGCACAGGTCAAGGTCTGTATCTTGATTGTCTAATTGTCGTCTGTCATTGATCCCAAAATGACAGATGAATGACAGATAATTTTGAACTGAGGCGAAGTAAATTGTGAAATTAATTCTGCGCCTATTGTGTTCTCTTATTGATATGATACACAACCTTTTCAAATAAATGTATAATAGTAATGAACTTTATCAGGTTTTGTAAAATATCGACTGGTAGGCAGAAATTTAATTAGAAATACACATTATGAAGAGAAAATAGAAGTAAGAATTGCAGCAGAGTCTATATGACCTTTATGGATATCTTTTATAAGAAGCGTAGATTATAGGAAAAAGATAATATGCGGTTGAAATGTCATGGGTTCAGTAAAAACTTGGTGCATATGTGTAATCATTTTGTTGCATTGCATTTTATTTATGTATCGAATCTGAAATTATCTTGGCCACTAATAAAAATGTTTATGCTGGCCAGGCCACTAAGCTAGACTTTTGTCTAGTGTTTTTGTGATATAATTTAAATGAAATTCCCTAAATCACGATGAACCACAATCATGACAGGTAAGCCTGGAATCGAATCGACTGGGTAATTGATAGCCAAGTCTCATTGTAAAAACCTACTACGGTTCGATTCCCACCTGATGCAAATATATTTTTTAAAACAATTGAACATATGTAAATTTCACATATTCCCACAAGGTATACGATCGCAAGTCTTTATGCATGTTTGGTTCAAAGGTTGTAAGAGTCACTTTCCAATGGCGAAACCATGGAAACGCGAATCAATATTTTTCCATGCGAGTTGTTCACATTCTTCTGGCATGAGCAAAGTCTCTAACCAGGGTCTTTAGAATGACAGTCAGTGTTACCAACTTCACCACCTGTCCGGAAAAGATATTGATTTATGACATTGCGAAATGTTCAACAAGAACTTGGATTTTTCCTCTGATTTATTATCATATTAATGTCGCGATATTTCCAAAAGAACACATTACTGAATTACTAGATTTTTTTTTTGTTATTTCGTTTTCGTTGTAGGTCAAAAGCGAGGTCAAAAGATCGATTAGTACTTGCAAGATAAAATCTGTGATAACATTATTTTATCTCGCAGAACAATAAATAGAGAGTTTGAAACCTTTGAAACAACCCGATGGTTCAAATCGATTGATTGTCACTTTTTCCAGTTTTCATATCTCATTTCTAAATTAGTATAATAACTACAATCTTTACGTTATCAAAGTAGGAAATGTTGAATTCCACAATATCCCATATAGAAATATCACGGAGGTCATTATTGCGATGACCTCAACTCTAAAAACTATAAATATCTAAAAGATTAATCTTGACTACTTTTCAGTGTGCAGGGTTTTGTGGCAAAATACCAAAGGTCAATACGAATGTGATTATATTTTATTGACTGCGGCATCATCAAGAAGAATGTGTTGTTGGCGTTTTAATGTCAAAAAATTAAAAGTGGCAATCGTGGGAAAATATCTACAATCAGTAGGTTTATTATATTTATAATCCTAGCTACAATTCCTGACTCATTGCTGTATAAAATATAAACAATATAAAACAATTACAGTTTTTTTCTACGTGATATAAGGAAATGGGTCAATATATTTTCCTAATAAAATATTTGTACGATTGTATTTTTTACTTCGACTATGAGCCAAAAAGTCGTAGAAATTATGTAATTTCAGTTTGAATTTTCAAGGAAAAAATATTTATATTTCATATATTTCATGAAAAGTAATACTTTTTCTCCTTTAAATATCAAAACTACTTCCCAAAGTTGCATTATAGCGTTATTATAGTGAAAATTTTACGTGCCGTCATTTTCAACAGCGGTCCCGTAATATTACGTAGCAAGTTGGCTCAGGCTGGGCTTGAACACAGGATACCCGGGTTCGATTTACTCGACCGTCCTTCCTGACTAAAGTTTTTCGATCCCCATCCTTACCCAATCTTCCATCACCATTTGAGCTGTTACAGAACACGAGATTTGTCGTTGATGTCCAAGATGGATCGTGATGTTGATTAAAGTGGCCAGCAGCCAATGGGCTCGCATCTTGAGCTGTATCAACAATGCGCAGGACGGCCTTTATCGAACCCTCATTCAACAAAACAGACGCCTATTGGCCCAGTAGCGTCGTGACGCCTGTTTCAAAATGGCGCTGTCATTCCAAACAATCATTTGAACAACTTCCTTTTGCAACCTGGAAGTCGTGACTAAGAAGGAAAATAATTTGCTGTCAGTGTTTTGTCTATTTGTCACTATCTCTTCTTCTTACATTCTAAGCTAAAGATAACAATATAATAATCTAGCGTCCGTCTAAAAAGAAGCTATGAGCCAGATGCATTAGATCAATGAACCCCAACCGGTGGGGAATTTTGGATTTTTAGGGTCGGGGGGGAGTTGTTCACTGAAAAAGTATTTTTAATAAAATTTTCATAATTGTGAAGAAATTCTTTAAAGAAACAAATCGACGAAAATTATTGTCCAAAACGTAGGTATTGGTCTAAATTCATTTTTGAATTTCTAAATTTTTGGACTAGCATATCGCTGGAGAATTATATTTTGAACAACGTTGAAAGGGGGGATGGAGCAAAAAAGGTTGAGAACAAACAACTGAATTAGATGTTTTTCATAATGAACTCTTACTTACCATCTGATAATTGAATATCCAACATAATTCGTCAATCAATCATATTTCTTGATCGTGACTATAATATACTCATCCAAAACATTGAAGCAAAAGCACAATCGCCATTTTAACTCAATTCAGCACTCGTATGGTTTTTCACTCTGATCTCTAACTTGCTAATGGCGATGGATGAATGATTGTCATAATGATAGGAGGGTGATGAAGAATATGTAAGGTTAAGGGGGAGGTCATGGCCTATTAGTAAGATCCTTCCCAGAATTTTGTGTCTAGATTGAGGAAAACCATGAAAAACCCTAGTCAAGCAGAACGGAGCTGGAATGAAACCTGGGTCGTCCGATGCACTGCTTCATGACTTTGAAAATACCAGTTTTTACATTGCACAAAACTCAGATGTGTTTTACATAAATAAAAATTCTGGATGTATGTTATTAATACTTTCCGTTTCATTAATTAGTATGTTCTTTAGCTCTATTGTATGATATTTTCTATCTTCGTGACTTACACGACTGCATTTTTCATCATACCATTCATCATTCATACAAATCATAATTAGTATAAATCAAGTTTAATTGTCTCCATCAACAAGACCGAGGTTCGATATATGACGTTGACAGGATATTTCTACAGCTCCTTTCAACCATGTCTTTGAAAGCCATATTTAAAACCCATTTCCTTCGTCAAACATTCAATATAAGCCATCTCAATACATTCATCAACACACACTCCTATACTTTACCATGTAGTTAGAGAAGGTAAATTAATTTATTTTGTTACCGCACATCCGGTAAATGATAATATAGTACCTAGACCATTGTTGCAACTTGGTTCGAGTTGGCTGTTCAAGGGCGCTTGGTTCGAGTCCTGTGCACGAATGTTTATCTCAATTGTTGGATCAGTTAATGTGAGCAGGATGGGAAGCATTCAAGCAATCAGAAACTACTTTTTGCTCGCCGTAATCTCTACACACATCTTACACCATATAATTCAAGTGAGTCTTATATACAAGCATTTACATTTGCCATGTTTAATAGCAACTTCTTGCAGTTCATGTCATAAAATAAGTGCAAGGAGAAACGTCAATAAAATGTTAATTTATTTTTTCCTTGTTTTTCTTGCGTTTCTGAGCTTCAGTTATAAATTTTGTACCTACTTCAAAGGTAGAAAGTACGATGTAAATTTTTTTCGATTTTGCGTCGCCCACTTTTGGATGATTGTAATTTGACTGAAGTCAACAAAATTACAGTTATTATTGAAATATTTACACTGGGGTCACTATAACAAATATGATAGGGATGGATAGAATAAGTGGTTTTTAAAGCTACCTCATAAATCATTGAAATGGATATCGGTCCTTCTACCTCTGAGGTTCTGAGGTACAGTACAAATCAACGTTTGAAAGATGTCTCAATTATAATTATTATAAACGGCTAAAAAATTTGCAAAAATCCTCTTTCTGAATTCAGAAGCCTTTTACAACACTCGAGACTTTATAAATAGAAAATTCTACCTCCTCGAAGCAATTTAAGCATGACTTCTTTAATATTATGTAATTTAGTTGTAATTGGCCACTATCATCATTTCAAGATGATTGGGGGGGCTATACACAATTAAATTTCACAGCCTTGGAGAGAAAAAAATAACTAAATAAAAAGTAAGCTGTGAGAGATCAAGGTTTCAGGAAGGCATAATTTTCGTATGCTAATATTTCAATGTCAATCGTGTATTCAATCCATAGTATACGTGTGTGGGTAAAAGATAGAAACACTACTGATCTTATAGGGGCAGTCCACGGCCATGATAGAACTGCATTTCATGGTAGATAAAAAAACACACACAACAACTTGACATGGCGTCAGAAGGACATAACATCCGGGTTAATAAGTGGGGGGAAGGGGGGAACAAAGTGAGGTGGTTTTCGTTAATTTCCTTGGAGAAAACGTGAGATAATAATGTGTGAATTGATGATGATCTTCTCTCTTCTCTAGGCGGAATCTACGGAACAATTCAAGGAGGTGATGGGACCGTTGACGGAAGAGTGTAGGAAGGAAGGGGCATATTCATTCGGTAAATTATTCTGTGATCCTTGATAATGTGTTTTCATTGATTACGTAATTGGAATAAGTGCGGTCTAGCCAAATTGACTATTTTGGCTAACCGTTCCAAATTGATATTTCAAGTTGAAACTCCGCATCTGGTATTAGAAAAATATTATTTAGACAGATGTTTGTATCAAGGTTGTAGTTAATTTGTTGGTAATTTGCTATTGTTAGCATTTTTAGTGATAACGTCGCACTGTTCTACAACTGGGCAACTGCACTGTATTAATGATTTTATTGATGATAATAGGCGATGATGATGTTGAAGAATAGGTAAGGATGAGGAAGTAGATGACAGAGGGAACTTCTGTCAAGATTTCAAAACAGATTGATTTGGACAATCGTTCGCAAATTTGTTTTCTCCCCACATTAATAATGGAATAATTTTGATCGATATTTTGCCTTCCAGAGGATGTGGACAGCGTGCTCCACAGAAACATGGCTGAGACGCGTAGTGCAATGGTAAGTGCAGCTCAGCAGCTCAGCAGGGCAGCAAGATGCTGTCGCCCCTCATTAATCACTTGATGTTGCCTAGTGTCTGCTGCGCTGCGTCTACCAGCGTCTCGGAGGCATGCAGGGGGAGAAGCTCAGCAGTGCTCAGCAAGTGCTCAGCAGCTACAAGAAGGTCTACGGCGATGACAAGGCGATGATGGTCGACGCTGAGCACAAGCTGGCGAGGTGCAGGCAACACGGTATGACATGATATTGCATATCACTTTTTGCACACTTTTTGAATGATTATACAAGGTCTAAAATTGCAATTTGACTGATTATAAACATGATTTTATGAAGGCAGAATTACTGGTTTTTGAACTCCCCTCAAGAATTATTGATATGGACTTCCGGCCTTCTACCTCTGATGTAATTATCTATCCATCGAATATCTTGAATTGCAGCTTATTGGCTATAGTCATCTAATTTGCAACTTATTTTACAATGCCTTCTATAACGATTCTATATTCTCTCCAAAATGTGTTACTCTATTCGACTCTATTTTCCAGACAACTATATAGATTGTCTTATTCTAAGTTTATTTTTACAAATAAGTATTTGTAGAACAAACGTTTGTAATACCTATCCTAACTCAAAAAAAATTGTCCTTCGAATAACTCGAGTTTCCGGTCCTCTCATTGGCTGTCATCATCCTATTTGATAGCGATTTCTATGCTTTGTTTTGTTTTGTTGGTTGCAGTTGTGGAGACGCCGGGCGACGGTTGCGACGTCGCTCATGAGCTGCTTCTGTGTCTCAAACAGTTCGATTGATTGAGCATTGATTAGAATTAGAGCCAGGTTTACACTTGCTAGGGTAAACTTCCGCCAGCAGATAGTTGTGAATACTCTCACCAGAGTATTGGAATTGATTGATTAATTGCAGTCATTCAATAAATTAGATGATTTACTAAACACTGGAGTGTAGGAATGATTACTTCAGATAGAAAGAAATATTTGCATTGATCTCTAGTTATAGAATAAAGTTATATAGTCACTTCAGCACTTTCAGTATTTTGTTGATCGAAAGGACATGCAGAAAAAAGTAATAACTTTTTAAATTGGTATAAAATGTGAAAAATATCCTGTAATCTAGCTGTAATGCACTTGGATCTATCTGTGTAACCTGATTAGTCTCCTACTACTGGAAGTCTCCATCCATAAAAGAAACAGAAATTAAATTTCCTCGTACCCAGACTCCTAAATGTCTAAACTTTTGAACCATTACAAATTATTTACAATATAAAAATATGTATTGCTTATTTGTATCATGATTTCTATTATTTATGAGTGTATTTTTTTTATTTTCGCGGTTATTTTTTGCGATGATTACTTTTTTATTTAATTTTTTTTAGTTGTTTGCCCCTCGTCAAAGTTCTGCTTATGTCAGAAAAATATCTCCATAATCACTTCGCGTAGATCCGACCCTCATAAATACAGCAAAAAATATTCGGCTCCAATTTGAATTCCGACCTTCTTACTAACAAGACCATCAATGACCAGATCACATGACCGCCATTGACTAGAACGTTCATATCTTCGAACACAACAGTTTCTTTGACTCTCGGATCTAACAGACGCCCAACTGTCTCGCTTATCACGCTGCCCTCTAAACTCTCACCCGCATGTTCATCTCGCTGTTATTCATCTTCTAGGCAGAAGAAAGAAGCTTCATTCATCAGACATCTGCGTTGACTCCAACATATAGCAGAAGATCAATGCAGACATGAGCTGGTTGAGATATGCAAGGAGAGGGGAAATAGACATTTTCATTGATGCTTACATACAAATATTTACACAGTTTGGTTGATAAAAGATAACGTTCAATAAGTGTCACAAACGTCAACTTGACTGGGTATTGAAAAGGGAAAATAGTTCATGCATTTTTCACTGAATAACAAGTTTATAATTTATAAAAATACACAGCAATCATAGTTAACAGCAATACTCTTCGACACTAATTAGTAGATGGTATCTACAATAAACATAAATATACTGATAAAATACTTAACAAAACACTTAAAAAATAATATACGAAAATATTCGATGAAATTTTGAGGAAATTCACAAGCACTGTCAAAGAAGAATATGGAGGATGGAGGTCCAGTGGAAGTTTGGAAGCTTGTTCTTGGAATAAAACAGATTGAAGGACATGTAAATCATGGATATATATTCGGAAGACCCTCCATTCGACAACTTTCCAGTGATACGGGTCGACTGTCGAGGGGGAGAGGCCTAAACAAGGGTGTATGAGGCCTAAACTGACGTAAATGTATGGACATGTGAAAGGATGGTTTACCGAACATATTCCCATGACTGAATACAAAATAACTAATAAAATTTTGCTGACGCACATTGTAGTTATATTTAATAGCTACAGCACAACAAAGAGCAAATGATCACATGAATAACAAAGATAATAGCTAATTGTATCATATTATCATTATCACTGTTAATTATTCCATTTTTATTAATATAATAAAGAAATGAGAAGATCATCTTGGAGTTTGAAGGTCATGCGTGCAGATAATACAGGTACGAGTCGCTTCACATAAACATAATAAACATAGGGGGCCCTATAAAAGTAGGCCATAGAGCATGATGTTCATATAGGTGTCCAGTACAGGTGTACGGAAGGAAGTTAGGAACTTCCGTTGAGTGGACATCACCCCTCGCCCCTGCATTCATGCAATTACCAGACCATGCAATTGTCGACCAACTAGGTCAGGAGTGGATGAGTCAAGGAGGGGGGAGGGATGATTAGTGTGACATCACCAGCTGTCTGGCCTTATCAACCAGCAACCCTTCTCGCTTAGAAGTTTTTATCGCTAATTGATTGTATGTTAGTGAATGGTTAAATATAGAAACCATTTTTTATCCACAAAAAGTGAACTGGCGTGTAACTACTTCAGGGGAATGCCAAGGGGGTTCCGAGTCTAAAGAAACAGAATATATTAATTATTGTATCTTAGTTTTAAGCCACTGGCAATGAGTAGGTAATTGTTATTGCGTCATAGGTTGTTACCTCTGCTTTTTCATGTGCACAAGTTTCATAAAGTATATGTTACATTCTGCACATATTATTAAAATGTGGGTACTCACATGAACGAGAAAACATTGGTCATCAAACCATAGCAAAGAAAAAATTAAAAATATAATATATTTTTACTACGCCTAATGCTCATTTATTCGAATAAATGCTGCGTAAAATATTTAACAACACCAATTAAGTTTAAAATAACTAGCATTGAGTGATTGCAAGAGCTCACATAAAATCGCTGATTTATCAGATTAACGTCGCACTGTTGTGTGACGTAATGGCTAGAATAATGGTGACGGATGAATGATGATGAAGAATAGGTAAGAATGAACGGTAGGAAGGTGGCGGTCGTCGTCTATTAGTAGGAAAAATTAAAATTTTTTCCTGTATGTCGACTGAGGGAAACCTCGACAATACCTCAGTCAGGAAAGACTGATGCGTTTCGAAACCAGGGCCTCGAAGTGCAAGTGCAAGGTGCCTGGTCGTCTCACAAAAACATTTATACAATTGATTGAAAATTCCAAGTTCGGGTAAACATTACAATAATACATGGCCTTAGTAATTTTATTGGATTCAAGTTAATCACGACGTATACAAAAAGGACCCCTGGGGCCCTATTCTATAACTTCAAAATGCCCGATTCTGCTCCACATGGCCGTGAAACGGATTCCAGCAGAAATGAGTAATTTAGTTATAGAATAGGACCCCATAGCACATCTGAGTCCTCAAGAAAATACATTGTATGTTGGCTTCTGTCAACCGCATCAAATTCAAAGATGACAACAAAACTACAACCGGAGGAGTTACAATTAATTCCTCGCTCATCAACTCATTAAAAGAAAGAGAAAAACACCGTTATCTTTGTGACTGTGTAATTTAGAATTATACATAATTGCGTCAATTGTTTTAAATAAATTGAAAGGAAATGTTACTCCAAGTGTACATGACTGATAAATTATCAGGTTGGAAACAGTTTTCATGCATTATTACGTCGAGTGCATCACTTTCAAAAATATTCGTGATTGTGTAAATCGTTTCTGTTCCACGTCGGCCTCCGTACGGTCCAATTTGCCGCCTAAATGTTCGACCCAAAACATTCCTAATCGACGTTTTAAATCGCTTTTTAAAGGATCCGGTTGCTTTTGTTTCGCAGTTTATTATAAAAGTGCACAATTGTATCCGGAAAATAATGCTGAAGAAACAATAAGATTATAAAATAAAGAAATAGGAGTTGCTATAAATTAAAGTCAACTACAATTCAATTTCCACAATGTTATTCTACTTTTGAAATAAAAATGTTAAAAAAATCTTAATTCTCAAAATTTTTATGGCAAGGTTATAAAATGAGAGACAGAAAGAGAATTTATCAACATTTTTAAATCTAGTAAAAACCTACCTCAGTCTACCAAAAGAGAATGAGAAAAGAATCCACACAAAAGGCTCCATTTCTCGGAGTGTTATGCGATTTTACAGATTTGTAATTTGTCAAATGTCTATTGAAAGGCGATACATTTCAACCAATCGTGTTTATCTAACTTTGTGAGTGAACTTTTAAAAATTACACGTTGGAAACGCATTATTTGCTGAAAGAAATACAACTTTTATGTGGATTCTACTCTCGATTCTACTCCCATCCATCCCATCCCATATATCGCTGGTTTGGAGGAAAAATTGACTATCTCCATAAATGTCGAACTGAGATAATGGCGATGTTATTATTGGAAGTACTCAAGAGTACCAAAACAAATAGAAAAATTTTGTACACACAAAAAATATTGTAAATATTGTAGCTTAGTATTTATTAAATTACTCGTCTCATGTTCCTAACATTATCTAGTACATTTTGAATAAAGTTTGAGCATAATTTAGTTATTTGAGTTTAATTGATCATCATATTATTTTCTCCTTTACTATAAATTAACTGGTATTCCTGAACTAACCCGTGACTTGAAAATGTATCTCTTATAAAGCGTTTTTTCTCTCCAATTTTTGATATAAAAAACACGTTTTTGAAAAAAAAGTGGACGTAGACAGTTTCTCCTCCAAGCCCACGAAACATTTCACATTTTAAAAGGAAATGCACAGATTTGTATAAAACATTCCCAGTTTCATAGATTTTGTCTCACATGAAAATGTTCCCGGAGCCGGACAAAGCCCATGCTGCAGGAGGGTCGTGATCATGCTAAATGTTGCGATCCAACTGGCCTTGACTGCCGGCTAATAAACAAGAACCTGTCGGACGTGTTTGGTTCGGGTTAGCCTTGAACAAGATCACAGCATCCACCAGATCCTGCGAGCGCGCGGTTCAGGGACATAACAACAAGATGATAAAAGAGATGGGCCATTAGGTCTTCACGTATCGTAGTTAATGAATAGGTGTGATTTCGACCAATACAAGTTTCTGCATAATCATGTTCACTCGCTGGCACCAAAACAAAAAGTAAGAAGTGAAATAAAAAGGAAAAAGAAATACAGCAACGCTGCGCAGCTGTGGTGAAGCTTTCTTGAAGCAACGAGTCAAAATGCAGAATAGTAGATTTTTTTAATATTGGAAGGAGGTGGTTTTGGCTTATTAGTATCACCTTCCCAGTATGTGCCTCTTGACTGAGGGAAACCACGAAAAGCCTCAGTCAGGGCGACGAGTTTCATTTCCAAAATAGAATCCTCAGAAAAATACCGATTTTCTATTAATAGCAGTCTTTTGAGAGATGTGAATCACGTGAAACCATGGTCAGGATAGCGTTCACTTATCTCGAACCTGGGACATTTTCCTGCATCCAGCCAACCACAAACCAATTTCATCGTTGATCCATAGTTGATCGTACCAGATTATATCAACAATATTATGCAATTACATATGATGGGACTTGCAGGTACTTCCAAACAAAAAAAACGAACGAACCTCAATTAAAAAGACCGCTCTCACATATTTATGTCGATCAAGGTGTAATTTAGATGCGGTAGAAAATGAAAACAACACTAATCAGATCTGTTGTCAGTCGCTAACGACCAAGAGACCAAAATCATGCTTGGACTTTATAAATATCTTTGTTTATTTATAATCTTCAAGTTTTAGTTTTAGCATTGGGAAGATTTCAAGGTTTTCAACTATTTTTTTTTTTCGAAAGAAAGATATATTGAAGTGAGTAGGCCACTATAAATGCCCTTTGGGCGAAGATAGAAATGGAAGCGAAGCGTATTTTTAAAAGCGGAACGAAAAAAATATGCGCATTCCTTTACGAAACGCGATTGTAAATTGCATATAAACAATAATTATGACGTGTAGAAAACACCACGTCTACTACCTGTACAATAAAATTCCCCACAAAAAGTTTAAGTTTTAGAGAAAAGTGTGCGATTTACAACTCTTAAATTGTTAGACTTCCATTTCAATACAGGTAAACCTGAAGGGTGAGGTTTTTTTCCTCTAAGTGGATTTTATCTCGGATTTTATAAAACATAAAATCTGTAAAAAGACATTTACACCGAGAAAGTGATGCTTTAGTATGGATTCTATACCCCTTCTCTCAACACACAGAAAGTAGTTTGAACTTACTTTAAAACTCAAACTCCAATATTTATTGTCTAAACTAAACTCTATTGTCTTCAAGGAACCAACAAAATAGTAGCTGCTATTATCATTACATTTTGGAAGTCGCTTCAAAATCCAGTTTCTCCAATAGAATTTATTGACCAAATCTCTTCGTGTTGCAGAGCCAAGAAATATTATAATACAAATCTTATTCTATGCTATGAAAGATGGCTTGATTTCTTGTTCAATATAAAAACATATTTTCTTCGACAGCTGGTTAATGAGCTACACGATTCTAAGTTATAAATCAATGTTAGAATCAATTAGACAGGCCATCAAGAGAACCTCGGCTTCGTTGATGTTGTTAGTGTCCTATTGGATATTATCACTGCCATTCAATTGATAAGAACAGGAGAGTGTTTGAAGTGATAACATAGAGTAGAATGTTTGTTGATATTCAACCCTCTTGAGAATCCTTTGCACTTAGCGTCAAGTCTTTAGAGGGGCAAAAGAACCTCAAGTGGAAATGAAGTGAAAAAAGGAAAGATTGTGCTGGGATGTTGAGAAGAGACACATGAAATTACACATTTGTCTTCGATTTATTTGCTTGTTGTAAGATGAGATATTCACTGATCTGATACTAGCTTGTCTAGATTTTCAAAGTTTATATGCACACGATCTCATTTCTTTCTGGAGTTACTATCGTGCCCGCTTATTTATAGGACTCATTCCATCTGTGTTCAAGATAACGAGCTAAAAATCACCAATCTTAGGAAAAACTTGATATCTTAGAGTATTCATAACTTGTAAGATATTAAATGATCACTTAAAATTTAAATTAAAAAGCTAAATTATTGAGACTGCAACAAATATCTGACTGCATGTAAAGATCACATGAAGTGCAGTTATTTCAAACGATTTTTGATACAAACATAACAGAAAAACAAATCGTTTTATATATCGGACTTGTCTATTTCCTTCATCTACCAAATCTTTCGTCACACAACTCTGTATTTTTGTGTTTTGTTTTGGTTTGTCCTTCCCACGATCTCTTGGATTTGATTGGCTGTTGGATTGCGTGAGCGATGCGTTGATTGGCAGACATCTGGCATGGTCTAGGATATGCGAAGAATTATTGTCTGAGGTTGCAATCAATTCAGACGGAAATCTGGGTCCGCGATCAGAAGAAAAACAACAACAGGCCCAACAGACCGGGCAAAATCTGACCAATTTCTTGCGCTGCCTCAAGCGAATCTGAATACAAACCAAACTCAACGTCAAAGGAAGGATTTTTTTGTCTATAGGACGCCAAATAGAAACGAATTTGCACGTCTATAATAATATCTTACAGCTATAGCTCTAAATTTTATACAGCTAAATTTTCACAGCTTCACTAAAAAAATCACACATAAATAGCAAATAAAAAATCAAACAAATCTCATCGAATTCAAAACATAGAAAACACCAGCACACGAAATAGAAAAAACTATCGCAATAGAAAAGCACACCACTATCAAGACAGAAATCAAAAATCAAAACAAATTTCAACATTTCTTTTTATGTATTTTTATAAGCTCTCCTCCCCTTTATGAAAACATAAATTCAATGCTGAATTGAGAAAAAAAGATTTTGAAATTATATAATTAAACTAAACAACACTAAACATATTATACTAAAAAAAACTCCTGGAATTAAAAAAAATAAAATAAAAAAAACTCCACGATCATAAAAAGTCAAAAAGTATAAAGTCACAGCTGAGATTTAAAACACAAAAAAGTTGAAAGTCCTGAAAAAACAATACAAACATAAAATCGGGTGTGAAGTAAAATGACTTCTGGAACTATCAAGGTGTTCGAATCGGATCGGTTTTGAGCGGAATAGAGTAGTCACGTGGTTAGCCCACTAATCATCATCTCAGAGTAATAATTAAGAAAGGGCAAACAAAAACCTCCACATAATGATCACTACAAGTGAAAAACCTTTTTCCAGTCTCGGAGTCGAGATTTTTTTTGGTTGCATTTGAAAGCGAGTAAGTGGAGATTCTTGCCTTCAGGCATGTGGTATAATGTGTTGTGATGGTCTTGTCTCGCTAGAGGGGTGCAATCCAGGGGTCCACCCTCTTGTAGTATACGATGTGGAGGTGGGGGTGAGACGTTGGGGTAGGTTGGAGGTCGGGATGGGGTGGCCTAGATCAGGGGTGACACAAAAAGAAGAACAAGGAAGTTGGCATAAATGTTTTTATTCTTCCTCCTTTTGTCTACTTTAATTTGTTCTATTAACGATGATAAGTACTTTACCTTCATATGCATTCATAAAATATTTGCATTTGTGGGGATAACCAAAGAGGAAAATAATGTCAAGAGCAATGAATTGACAATGTACTACTTGGGAGAGGGAATTGAACATGATCAAAAAGGCTCCATTTATAATGGAAATGTGTAACCAAAAGTCAGCTTTAAAGTCATAAGACCGATTCATAGAACTTTTTTTTTTATCTTCCCGTGGACTTTTAAAAAGCATAATGGCCTGAAGAAATTGAGATATTTTTTAGTTTACTTCATCTTATTTCTTTTACTATACCTAGTAGAGTATTGCCGAATAACTTTCGAGAGCGCCACACGTACCTACACTTGGCACAACTAAAATTGATCGTTCAATAAATCTGATTAACTGAAAAATGTTAGATCACACCATCAGAAGTCAGTCTAAGCGATCTCTTTGTCTCACTCTAGTAGGTGACTTCACATTTCAACGATAATAACAAGCTTTGATTGGTATGGGACATGACCAGCAGTCATTCAAATTTGTTCACCGATCAATTTTTGTTGTGCCAAGTGTACATGAATCCGAAAGACCCAAAGTGGTGAAAAAAGGCCAATAAGTGATGAATCTAACTACGAGCTTGTGTATTTTTCCACCCCTGTGCCGGCGTGGAGGGAGACACTTGTCCAGAACATTGTCTCGCTTTAGAAGACTGTGACTTGCCTGAAACTGGCATGTAGAAGCAGCAAGTTGTAAAGAGAAAGAGAGAGAAGCCATGGCATGACTTGACGCTGGAAAGAGAGAGAGAAATGCACTTGCGCTTCAGAGTTACTACACACCAGTCCATGCAGAGTTAACTTGAGACTAAAGGACACAAAGTGATAATAAGAACTAAGAGGTACTGCGAGAAAAGGGGAACATAAAAAACCTCAATTGTATTTTAAAAACTGTTCAGTTGTTAAAAGTAAACTTGAGTCGGTTACGTCCTTAGTTGATGGCGTAGAATAAGGTCTGGTCTAATCAAATGGTTGAAGAGAGAATCGAGAAGTACTGACCCTTAAAAGTAAAAAAGATCACCCATTCAGATTAATCAGACTTCATATTGAGCTCGACAGCTTGAATGCTGTTAAAACTGATAAATATTACGCGAAATGGATCTCGTTTACATAGATATTAGATATGAAGTTGCGTGCGCATGGACGTTAGAACCATGATTTGCAGCAGGGGTGTTCAACGTCAATGATGCAGCATCATGAATCTCTGCATACAAGTGGCAGTGGCGTCCCATGGTGAGGGGCGGACCGGGGGGGGGAGGGGGTCAGTTGATAACAGTGCAGTGAAATTCACTCGGTAATGCGAGAGGAAAATGACGCAGTAAATCTGGGTCATTTGTTGGATTGTGCAACAGGTGGCTGGTGGGTTTCTGCGAGTTTGTGGAATGAGGGGATGAGAAGTTGCTCTTGTGACTTTGAGTCAGCCAAGTGGAACGAAAAGAAGCAAGTACTGAAGAACAGTTTGTAAGTATCGACCCCCATGTCTATGAATGTCATCAAAAGCCAGTTTTGAGCTTATTTTTAAGGAGTTGGAGGGACGAACTTGCCCTTCCTCCAAGTGAATGTCTGCCAAGTGGAACGAAAAAATGCAAGTATACCCGAGTACGATAATAAAGCTGAAGAATTATTGCCCGCCTTCCCACAACACTGAATGACATATAGAATATTCCTGCAGCAGTTTGGAACTTATTTTTTAGCAGTTCATTGGAGGGGAGAATTTGTCCTTGGCCTTAGCAGTAAATCTCTGTCTGGGAAGGTGAATAATGTAAGAAGCAGCTTTTCAGCTCATTTTTTGAGAAGTTGTATTGACGTTTGACCCTACGTTTCAAGCTCCTTGTTTTCTGGAAAATTTAGCTCAAATAAGCGAGGAGTTAGATTTTTTATTAGATCTATAATCTAAGAAAATCAAATCACTACCACTCAACATTCCCAGGAGAGATTTGACCGAAAAAAATAACAAAATCATAACGAAAAATAACAAAAATCATTACAAACAATCATAAAAAATATTAACGCGTAAATTGCTGAAGATGAAAACAGCTGAAATTACTGCCAATTTTGGTGATGGTCCGAGCTATATTGGTGGGGGAATGTCAAGTTTATATGGAGCTACGACAGAATGCAGTGGCGTGCCGAACCTCCAAAACATTTGGCGCATTTCGGTTCACAGGGACCCACCCACCCCTTCCAGGCGTTAGGCTTGAACCTGTCAAGCGATTGTGCTAGAAAATGAGTATTGCCCCGGGAAGTAAGTGCGCAGCGAAATTTTTGAATTTCAGGCCAGAGGTTGTGTACAAAATAAATGGAAACAGACATGCCAAAATTAATTTTAGTTGAAAAAAGTCATAAAAATATAGCCGCGCAGCGAAATTTTTGAATTTTAGACCTTTAAGAGAGGTACCTAATTGTAGTGTTTATAAAATACTCGTTAGTAGGAAACAGACCAGAAAAATTAATTTTATTTAGAAAAAGTCGAAATGCCGCGCAGCGAAATTTTTGAATTTTGGCCCTCTTAGGAGAGGTTAAAAATTATTTTAATATGTATAAAATAACGGGAAAAAGACAAGAAAACATTTATTTAAGTTAGAAAATGTCATGAAAACAATGCCGCGCAGAGAAATTTTTGAATTTAGACCTTTAAGAGAGTTGGATGTTAAAAATAACGAGAAACAGACCAGAAAAATTTATTTTATTTGGAAAAAGACATGAAAATAATGGCGCGCAGCGAAATTTTTGAATTTTGGCCCTCTTAGGAGAGGTTAAAAATTATTTTAATATGTATAAAATAACGGGAAAAAGACAAGAAAACATTTATTTCAGTTAGAAAATGTCATGAAAACAATGCCGCGCAGAGAAATTTTTGAATTTAGACCTTTAAGAGAGTTAGAAGTGTTAAAAATAACGAGAAACAGACCCAAAAAAATATTTTATTTGGAAAAAGACATGAAAATAATGCCGCGCAGCGAAATTTTTGAATTTTAGCCGTCTTAGGAGAGATAAAAAATTATTTTAATATGTATAAAATAACGGGAAAAGGACAACAAAAAAATTATTTCAGTTGAAAAATGTCATGAAAACAATGCCGCGCTGCTAACATTTAAGTGGTTGATTAGGACTGTATTGTCATGGCAACAACCAATGAATGACAGAGTTTTGTACTAACTAACTGGTAACAGCTAATTGAGTCTTTAGCAAAGTATTGAAAGACCGGCCCTAAGAGAGGTTAAAAATAATTTTAGTGTGCATAAAATAACAAGAAACAGACCAGAAAAATTAATTTTATTTGGAAAAGGACATGAAAATAATGCCGCGCAAGGAAAAGTTTTAAATTTTAACCCTCTTAAGAGATATTAACATTATTTTGGTGTGTTTAAAATAACGGGAAACATACCATAAAGCATTAATTTTATATACAAAAATGTCATGACAATAATGCCGCGCAGCGAATTTTTTTGAATTTTAGACCTTTAAGAGAGGTTAAAAATAATTTTAGTGTGCATAAAATAACAAGAAACAGACCAGAAAAATTAATTTTATTTGGAAAAGGACATGAAAATAATGCCGCGCAAGGAAAAGTTTTAAATTTTAACCCTCTTAAGAGATATTAACATTATTTTGGTGTGTTTAAAATAACGGGAAACATACCATAAAGCATTAATTTTATATACAAAAATGTCATGACAATAATGCCGCGCAGCGAATTTTTTTGAATTTTAGACCTTTAAGAGAGGTTAAAAATAATTTTAGTGTGTATAAAATAACGGGAAACAGACCAGAAAAAAATAAT
The DNA here is from genome assembly GCA_934045905.1 of Leuctra nigra. NCBI lineage: Eukaryota > Metazoa > Arthropoda > Insecta > Plecoptera > Leuctridae > Leuctra > Leuctra nigra. The sequence continues at coordinate 13,506,702 of OW203767.1, read as the reverse complement.
TTTATTTGGCAAATGCCATGAAAATAATGCCGCGCAGCGAAATTTTTAAATTCCAGACCCCTTTGAAGAGGTTACAAATTATTTTGGTGCATATTAAATAAAAATCAATGTTCATTATCTTTAAATATATTGAAAGAAATGAAAAAACGTAGTCAAAAATTATTTTTTGTGAGAAAATGTCTACCATAATAATGCCGCTCAGCGATATTTTTTAAAAGTATAATTTGATTTTGATGTATGAATTGACGGACGTGTGAGAAATTTGCAATATAGATAAATAAGCACATGCATTTTTTAATTTCGCCCAGCAAATAGCATTTTGTTCATCAATTTAGGTGACAACGTGTTATACGTATTACAATAACTGTATCTATTTACTTTCACATGACTAAACCTCAACAGTTGGAGCAGGGAGCTGCTTCATCCATCACCCAGACATGGGCAAAATACTCTGTTTCAATGTATTTGGAATACAAGATACTGATACTTTTAATTTGGGTATCTAAAATACAAGATACAAGATACATTTTAGAGATGTATTTAAAATACAAGATACAAGATAGTATCTTTAGATACTTAAAAAAAGATACATTTAAAGATCCTTTTTTTATTCTCATACATATCATCCAACAGTAAAAAATGTAGGGACTTACTTTCTAAATTAAATTTTAATTTGTTCTATTTGTAAGGCAACATACTTAACATTTTCTTGATCGATTCAATACGGCAACGTGTATTATTTGATGCTTGTTTGAAATCAAGCACGAGATCAAGCTATCTTTGAAATTCTAGGCGCATAAAAATGTATCTTGTATTTTAAATCTTCAAAAAAGATACAAAATACTTTAGAAATGGGTATTTAAAATACAAGATACAGATACATTTGGCTCATGTATTTAAAATACTAGATACAAGATACAAATGTATCTAAGATACGTATCTTAAGATACAAGTATCTAGATACTGCCCATGTCTGCCATCACCTGAACATTCCTAGATTGCTGGACACTCCAGTGTTTAGGGGATATACACCTTTGTAATAAGTACTTCTAGGCCGTATTCTTTCTGATCCAAACATCTTCATTAACATTAATTGAACGCATTTCATGTTGGTTCCTTTGCGATCCTCCAAACTACCTTCAGCACCACCACCCCGGTCAGGTACCCACCCACCCACCCCCAAAAATTCCGGCGCATTTGCGCCAAATTTACATAGGTCGGCACGCCACTGACAGAATGCTTTAGTTGAGGTTATTTACAAGATGAGTTATAAAACTTGAGACATTTGTTCAGCTCTTTCAAAACAAGCGACCGTTTTTAAAACTGCCTGATATTTTTTTTACAGAGGACATTTATTTGATCTTTAGAAATGTCAAAATGGAATTGGTTTTTTAATATTCAGTTCCAGAGCGATGAATTTTGGCTCGTGATTCGTGAACAAACTTGGCGTCGGCAAATCTGCTGGACCGAGAGTTAAAACTCGTCTAAAAAGCAACGAGTTGTGTGCTGATGTGGGAGGGGGAGGGGGGGGGGGTGAAGGGGAAGCTGTTTTGGCGGTTTTTGTTTCAGAGATCAAGGCCTGACTGCATCTTGGATTTCGCTTCGTGTCACTTCTGAAGCCTCATCTCGCTGTTAGTTGAAACCAGATGGAGGCAATTTCAACTCCTCTTCTTGCTTCATAGACAATAAACCACGCTTGGATCCATGCAGTTTTTACATGACGTGATATGACGCATCTGACAGTGATCATATTCAGAGATGTAATTGAATTTCATGAACATGTATCTGCATCGAATTCGAATCTGCTTTGCAGAGCTGACAAAAGAGTATTGGTTTTAGACAAAACTTTGCGTCCAGGGAGCAATTTGTCTTAGATATCAATCATTCCAGAATTGATTCCTCCTGACAAAACGTGTTTCCTGGTTTCCTTCAGACAAGAGGCAAATGATGTGAAGGTTCCCTACTGTTAGGCCACGACCACCTTCTTCCCAGCTTCCATCCTTATACCTATTCTTCGTCATTATTTACCATCAAAACCATATCACCAATATAGAGTTGCGTACATTTGTCGACTTTTTATCTGATATTTTGAAAGTTCAGAACGCCGATTTTGATTTTAATGCAAGTCTCAGTTTGCTTTTATTTTCGATTCTTCACTCTTATTAGCAAACTAAAGAACGGAATATATGAAAAGTCATTTAATTTAGTTCGATTGTGAGATTTGCACCCGGCACCTCCACCCACTATACTTTTATAAGAAATGTATAGTCACTTACAGCAAATGTCGGCCATGTGTCCCCCTCTCCATGAACTATTCCCCGCGAAGATTCACCACAATGTCATGGTTTTACAGAACCAACTATACCTGGTTCTTTATACTCTCTGCAACCTGATATTTCGTAACCACGCCATAGAAAACCATTTTAAAAAACCTTTCTTCTCAGTTTTCTTTTGTAAACTTCTCATGTTGTGTTCCTTTTAGTTCTCTGACCCCAAAATCCCCCTAAAAACCTCTCAAGGGTTGACCGAGTAATGGAGGGGTGGGTTTTAGACCTTACACCTGTTTTCACTAACGCACCCCAAACGGTTTGGGTAGAAACGAACAAAAAGAGACCCTTTCTAGGGTCTTGGTTTCGTGAAAAATTAGTACGAATTTATTGACAAAGGGTGGGTTTATAGGGAAGATATTTTTCAATTCATCCGATGATATTTTCGAATGACAAACACCTGCTATGTTTGAGGTTCACCTGCAAAAATATACATAACCAGTTGAAGTTTGGCCCAAGATCCGGGTTTTGCGACTGTCAAAGGAGACAAGACCGAGGACGTTTTTACACCGACATTGACTTCCAACTTGTTCGAATCTTATCCTGCCTTATTTGATGTGTACAAAACAAAGATTCGATCAAATCCGTTCGAATCCACATTACGTCGGTAAATTATTTGTATTTTGTGTTTATTTGAATATATTACTGTTTGTGGCAATACACAAATCGATGTTGCGATTTTGTGTGTTGTTATAGTGTCAAAAACAAGGAATTTCATGATAATTTTATGTTTCAAAACACAATACAGCGAATCTTACATAATAAATTTAATCAAAATACGAATTCATTTCTCCTCACTTGCGTATAACAGGTCACAAATGTACAAAATACGTATTCTACATGTAATATTCTTGTTCTCTTTTATGTTCTCTATTTCTCAATCACAAGAAAAACAAAACCCCAAATCGGAGAATCGCTTATTTCTTCTCCTTATATTTAAATCACATCCCAAGGATATCCAGCCCCTCGTCGGTCGAAGGTGGGAGAGGGGGGGGGATGGACAAGTGGTACTGTTGTGATCAAAAAAGCGAAGCTCTTCAGGAAAAGCCGGTTAGTCCAGATATTAAATAGTTTTTACTGCTTGGACCCCCTCCCCCCCCCACACTCTATCTTCCACTCTATCTTCTTTGTAGCCCACCCTTTTGGCTTTACCAAAAAGATGTATTTTTTTTATGGAAGAGTGTAGAAATGATTATTTTGTATAAGGACCTATGTACGCTACTGCAATACAAGCTGCGGTTCTTAGAAGTAAGATTCGAACATTCAGCGGGATCACGATCACGATATCACGATCGTCTATGCAGCGATAACGATCGTAATCAAGTTTCAAGACCATAATGATCGTATGGAGGGTAAATAGAAGAATATTCAAGTGTGAAACATCTAGAAATTGATGTGAAAATGTATTATTGCTTCCTTCTCTAATGAAATGTGTACTCTGCAGTTTCACGCTCTTTGCTTGTTGACATTTTATTTCGTTGCAGTGCCAAGTAAAATTCTAATAATGACGTGGAGTAAAATGAAATTGTCTAATTAAATACTAATTACACGGATTTTGAATCAAGACCCAGCATCAAGACATAAATGCAACTAATTGAAAACGATAATTGTAAAACATGCCTAAGAAATAATGAAAACAGTATACTTGAAAAATTTCTGTTAAAACATGTTATTTTAATGAGTAAAGTTTGGCTAAAAAATGGAACGTTTATTAGTTTATACTTTTTAGAGCAAAATAATACCAAGAAATTGATTTATTTACGTACTACACCATTACTAAGTCAAGTGTTTTTGTGAGATGTTAACATAATGACACCTTTATCATAGACTTATCATATCATTTGTCAATGAGTAATTCCACTTAATGTAACATTACTCATTTCTTAGAAGAAAAAGTAAAACCACGCAGAAATGAAATCTCAGTCTTTTGGATCAAACAGGAAAATCATCCAAACGGAAATAACTCACATGAAACCATCAACATCATCGGAAACCTGTTGACATTGGAAAACTTAATTAGAAAACTGCGACAGTAAATACGACGCTCCAAATCCGAATCCTCAGTTATCATTCAAGATTAAAATATGATCTTGCAACATCCGGAATAGTAACAAAAATTAAATTAGAATAAATATATAATCAATCCAATGCCTCAGGGGATAGTATTTATAATAATCTAATTTCAATTTATTCGATATGACGTTGTCATCTGAAGTAAGCAGCGTGCCCTTGAATTCTGTTATGTGATTGAGGGGGGTGGAGGGGGGTAGGGGGATATGCTGTGTGTAGTTCCTCAAGGACGACCACAAAAAACTCGGTACATCCACTACCAAAAGCTACTTTACATACCTCTTGAGTTGTTTACAATATTTATCTGATTTATAAATATTTATATTCGATTGAGGATAGTTTGTATGATAGATAGATTTATATTTCCAATGAGAAGTTCTGGGCGTAGCTGTTGTTGATGAAGAGAGAGAACAAAGGCCAAGGACAAATGAACAACAATCTTGCAGAGTTGATTGTTGCAATTTTGTCTTCTTAGAATCATCTTTAGAATCATCTAGATTGTAGGATCAATTGCAATCGACAGTGTTTGTTTACCTCCATCATAATGCGGTTTAGTTTGATGAAGACTGGTTTTCTTGACCAGTCGAGATATTTGTCGAGATAGTTCCAAATGGATGAGAAAGTCGAGGCCACACCGCCCATTCTACTGACTAAGCTAAAAAGTATTTAAAAATGTAAGTTTTAGAAAAATCGTGAATCCTAATTAATAATTTTAAAAATCCATAATCTATGTGAAACACTTTTTTAAATGTAAAAGATGTAAAAGTGACATTTGAAAATCTCAGAAGCAAAGTAAGTATTTAAGTCACTACAGAGAAACATTTGATTTATCAAGGATTAGATTTTGTACAAAATCCAGAAATGTTTCAAAGATAATGAAACCTTTGTTGATCAAGTTCGGGCTCTGTACTGTGACGATGGAGGGGAAAAATAAATCACACAAAACGGCCCAATTTCTATGTTTTTACTACCAAAAAGCACTACCGACAGCCAACAGGGTTCACCTTTCTCAAGAAATGGAGCATTTTACATGGATTCTATTCCCCCCTTTCTTGTGGTACTACAGATAGCTAAGTAAATGCGTTTGTGAGATAAGAAACCTGCTATCAGTAACTTCATTCCAATACGACACTTCGAGCTATGCAATGCAAGAATCATCACCCCACAGTCATCACTCACCCCATCATCAACATCGCATCACTAAGTCAGTTGACCTATGCTGATGACCCAACTGGAAATAGACTCCAACCAATCGACTCAATTGAATCATAATGAATGGTGACGTTTGATTGTATGCATTTATGCCAGTTCTAGGGTCAACTGGACGTAATAGTAGCGATCGATACGGTGATCAATAATATATTGTCAAACACGAGCGTACAATCCGATCATTTGAATTGGAAAACTCGATTTTAATACAAATCTTATACATTGATTGAGTAGCTGAAAAATAGAACGATTCATCAATTTCCATTGATCAGAATTAAAGTATCTGCTACATATTTTTATGATGTCAACACACGCGAAAAAGAGCTCATTTGAATTGGAGATCTGGATTTTAAAACGAATCTTACACATTGATTGAGTAGATGAATGATGGTTGTCAATTCCCATTGACCAAAACTAGGATATATAATCGTGTTTAAATCTTTAAATATGAATTATTTATGTGGCTATACTTATTCAAAACGGTTTGAACACTTTTTCACAATAACTATTGTAAATATTTTTTATACAACACATTTTCCCGCGACAGACTTTGCCTACGTGGGTGTATTTTTTATTCTATTTTGTAGGATTTGTTTGTTCCATTGTTTTTGTTAGGTAGAAGAAATGTTCCATATAATTTTGAGAAATAAATAAAATCATTGAAAAAAAAATCTTTGTAAAGAAAGTAAACTAAAAATATAATATTATGAGGTTGTTTCTCTGAATATTATTTTTAACAGTGCGTCGTTAAAATAATTAAAGTCGACTTTCTGGCTACTACTCGAGGCGCAAGAATTTAATAAATTTGTTAAATGGACCGAACTCAAAGATTTAAATCTCTCTAAATCTTGAGAACCAAGGAACCACTTTTGCACGTGTTGCTTGAGGGGGTAAAAATACGCCCTTTCTTTGAAGGGTCGTGAATGATGATCGACGTAAGGGTCGAAGAAGGGATGCTTTACGACGTGACTCCCTGCTGTGAAGTGGAGGGGGAAGGAGGGGGTTGTTAAAGAGACTTGGGCTGGGAAGGAATAGGGGAAGTGGAAATAGTGGTTGGTGTAGATCTTTTATTTTTTTTTCTCTTCATTTTGACAAAGAAGAAGCGCAATGATCGTGTTTACATATTTTGAAATCCTTAATTTGATAATATTTCTGGAGCGAGATGCCACAAAAAGGATTTGCTTCAAAACAAAAATGGAGTTAATGAAAATACAAATATTTCATTCAAATTATGCAGGTGTTAATTTATATTATTCGTTAATTTTCGGTATTTAAAAATATTCTGTAATTTCCACACTGAATTTCTAGGAGAATTTTGTAATAATGTTTCGTTAGAAGATACGTCACATTGTCTTTGTCATGTGGGTGGACGTGTCCATTTAATTTGACTACCCACTTTAATAAATCTCAATAAACATGACTAAAATGCGTAATCAGGAGCACATTCTCTCCACAATTGCGAGGCCGTCCGCGAGCATCCCGAGCCCCACCACCAATGTCATACTAAGGACATGTTATCAATGAATATACTCAGCGTACATGACGCTTTCGAAGGGGTAATAGGAGAGGGGGGAGTTGTTTTAACACGGTAGGGGCACTCTACCATGCAGATTATTTCTCTCTCTCCTTCCCTTGTTTGTTCTCCACAGACTTCTAATTCTTAGAGTCAGCATTAAAACTGCTGGCAGTACGTGCTAACTGCTGGTTTTGGATCATGATCGCTGAAAAAATGTTCCTTCAGCTAGCGTTTCGAAGCCATGTTGTGTTTACAAAAAGAAACAACAACTAAGAACCTTGGCGATGTAATCTAGTTTTCAGGCTTCGTCTCAGGTGTTCGGTATTATTTGTTTGGTTGGTTATATAATTGCGACTCGATGCGGTTCCCGCCAGTTTATGAGACGACTTTTCAGTTTTTAGTTGCAGCTTACGAAGCACTTGCTATAATCAATGACGTTAGATATTATTGCTTTTAAAAATAATTATAAGAAAATGGCGCACCGAAGAAAAAGTGATATTTTATTGATGTAGATTCCAAAATTAAAAAGTCGTAGGCCCTACAATGGTTTTCCTCAGGCAAATGATGGGAAGGTTCCCTATTTAGTACTTACAGTACTTACTAACTGTACAGTACCTACTTTCAGACTGCCTCCTTCCAATCTTTCATCTGTATCTATTCTAAACATATAAAAGAAAATAACATTTATTTCAAGATGTCGCCCACTGAACCCAAATCCATTATTAAAAAAATGATTTCTATTGAGAAATTACCGGAAATTACACATTAGACTATCCGAAGCAGTTTAGAAAGGTTTTACACACATTTCTGATAAATATTCGAACAGACGAGACGGCACCTCATCTCTTGGGCTCTGACTGATAACAAAATATTATAAAATGATGGTTTATTTACCGATGAAGTAATGCTCGAAGTTGAACTGCCATGTTGTCTGATGTGACTTGTTATCTCTGTGTTGTTATCAGCTGCTAATAGCGAGAATACTCTTCAATGACAGCTACTATGACAACAATCAACACTATCAATGAATTCATAAGGGTCACGTGACCTCTGAACTAATCGCTTCGAATGCGATTTCTAACGAGGAGAAAGATGGTGTTTTGGAAGTCTCATACATTATTTATAATTCAAATGTGTTGTTGGGCATAATGGAATTCTGTCACTTCGTAAGTGATTATGCAGTACTTTCGAGTAAGAATAGAAATTGGTCCATTTGCTTACTGCATGAGATTTTCTCCACTTGCTAGTATAGGCATAGCAGTGTCTTTCAAATATCATGTTTTCCAGTTTTATACAGTGTTCAGGAAATATAATAAAATTACTCAATCCTTTATCATGGAATAAAATTGGTTTTGCGAGAGAGGACGAAAAAAATTATTATGCGTATAAAAATGTGTATCTTTATTTTTTATTGAAGCAGTTATTTAGATTTTATCAAATCTATGTGCAGTTAATTTTAATTTTTGTAACCATACACAAAGTTTAGGAAGTTTAGGAGGTTTAGGACACTAATGCCCTGTCCTTGAATACGCCCCTGAATTTCGACAAAGTTATGGGACAATTTTTAAAAGAAATAACTTACGTTGCAAGCGAGTTGCAAGTCTTGTGTAACCCCAATTCCTTCCTTCTTTGTCATGCTCATAAGTCATTATTCAACCACAAACTTCTGCACACATCGGTTCCAAGAAGAATAAAGCAGAACTGAGCACAAGGAAACATAAATTGTCGTAATTTGCTTCAACATGGGGACAGGGGCGTAACAGGACACGAGATCAAAGAATCTCTCTCTTCATATTTCCAAACGAAAAAATGATTTAGGCCTCATCTTGCCACACTTCTCGTTGTCATATACTCGAAGTGTGGATGACAGTCTAAGAACATGATTATGCATGGTTAATTTAGTTCCAACTTTTATAGCACCTATTTGTTGAGGTCATGATTTTTGACACGGGGGGAGAGGCAATTGTCAAAATATGTAAATGTAGATCGTGTTGAAACAGAAATGGGAATGGGAATTGGTACTGCCCAAGATCTCTAGATTCACTACCTATCTTGGGTGCTGACCTAGAAAACACGATTGGTGAAGGGGGGTTTTAGGGGATTTGAACGCCCCGGCCCCAGGTCGATTTTTGGATTTTTACCACAACAAAAGAAGCGAAAATTGTTTCCAGAAAATACATTTTTTTTTTTATAAATCTGGTTTCCAGAGAAAGGAGCGCCCCCCCCCCCCCCCCCCCCCCCGACACCCATAGATTTTTCAGCAGATATTTCGATTGTCTTTGGTGCAAAATATTCTGAGAAGAACGAACTCTGGGGAAGAACGTCTTCCCAAGAACACAAAATATTTCGAACATTCAAATGTAGCTCTTTTCCCAAAATCTAATAGAGCAGAAAAACGATTGGCGAGTCTTTTGTAAAAATAACAAAGAGTTTTGTCATTTCCTGGCTGCGTAATGCCCTAGATATGGGGGGGGGGGGGGCGCCTCAAGGGACGCGGGTGACATGGCGCCTGGCAACAGGTAAACAGGATGAGCTGGTCACATGACGCGTCACGTGACACCGAACACGTGATCAACAGGTGTGGGATGAATATCACTTGTCTGTGTTGTGTGCTGAACCATCAGTATTTGCAGAGATAGGGGGGGATGGAGGTGTGAGAGGGGGGGAGGGGCAATTGAACCACTACATTTCAGGGAAGAGAGAGAAATTACTAAAATTACAATATCTTTTAGGAAGGATTGATCTGTGAAACAGAAAAAAAATACAAATATTGGAACTTAATTTTGTTTATGTTTGAAAAATACATCGATTCCTGATTTAATTTGTGTTTTTAGGGTTCTGCATTTAGCTCTACGTTTTTTTTTTCATAAAGTGGGTATAGGAAGTGGGTCTTTACAGCGTCTTTACAAGTATGTTTTTATTTACGCCATAAGATAAAATGTAAAAGTATGAAATTGAGTCTTATCTTAGTCTTATCTCATCTCATCCCAAGTCTAACTCCTCGAGACTGCATCTGTATCCAGACATTAGACACTAGACAGCAAACACTTGAAAACAAGTTATTAAAATACACCGGCTATTTAAAACCGGCTAATTCTCCAGTCTTGATGCATGAAGCTCCAAGAGCAGGTGAAGTGAAGACCCATGCATGGAATGAGTTTGCATTTTTATGGCGCAATCTGTAATCAAAAGCAGATAGCACCGGTCTGCCAAAATCTCATGGCCATGTTTATGAAAGAAAGCAATCTGTCCCCCCCCCCTCCCCCTTTCCATTATTGTGTCTAATCCGAAGTAACTTTCGATGATTTAGATGAAGCCTCCACGTGAATCTAAAATGATTTTGTGTGTGCGGTTTACTAATTTATATGGATTAGAGAAGTTCTGGCATGTCCATGGGTTATATTATGTGGGAAAATATTCGCGAGTTTTGAAAGATTTTCTAAAATGCACCAGTGAAATTAGATAGTTTGGGGATCATGCCCGAGGAAAATTACTAAAAATAATTATGTTTCGGTACAATTTTGAAGAATACACTTTGGAAATAATAAAAATATGCAACAAATACACACACAAAATTACAGACAGCAAAATAAAAAATAAAAAAGTGAACAATCAAAAATCACAGCAGTTTTAAAACTATAACGAAGGAAAAAACTATAAAGGGTCAGTGTAATCTCAAATGGTCACATTACTTCAATATTATTACACAAAAATTAACTTAGATTTTGATGACACTTGTGCCATATTTGTTGTTTGCTTTCACCACAAAATGCACCCTAACACTTGACACAAATTCAATTTTGTGCGTCTCACCTCCTCTTCTGATTTGTAATGGTACATGCATCTGAAGGAAGATGATATGAGATGGAATCTGAGAAGCGAGTAACTTGAGTTAGCGAAACAACAGGTATGACGCGTTCAGTGCGTGAGATTCGAACTCCGGACTCTGAGCAAGCAGCCAATCACAGACGAGCTTCGGTCAACATCAGTTTCAAGCATTACACCTCGGTTCAGGATTTATCCTGGGAATCACTTGCAGGATTCCCCCATCAATCACATTGTTATTATTACACAACAAGGAAGAAAACGAACAAATACGTCAGTTGCAGTTCTAGTATGTGTTCATTGTAGTAAAAATTATTTTTTATTGACATATTACATAGCCAAATTTCTTTTTTAACTTCATTAAAATAATTTTTACTATATATATGGTTCTTTTAATGATAAAAAAATCTCGTGAAAAATAATGGTATTAGGTATTGTCGAGGGTATTGTTATAGTGTTCTCATATTATTTTTTCATTGTAAGGTATAGGTATATTAATTTATTATGATTGTAAACACGTGTATTGTTGTGCCAATTCTGAATTTATGTTCTATAGATGAGCTTCCCAGGGTGTTTTCTTCGTAATCGAAATATTTCTCCATAGTAACAATTACGTGCAAATAAAAAAAAGTAATTAGAGACATCATTTTTCCGGGGCACCTCTGTTTCAGCGACAAATGTTTTAAATATCTGATTATTATTTGCCTTCGGCCCAGTCGAAATATTTACAGAATCAAATCGAGCGTCTCCTTTTGTCTCCTTTTGTTCGGGCGTATCTGTTTTGGTTGTTGGTGCCGGCACACCGACATTTTGCATACATGTAAAGATCATTCCTTACAAAAATGTACTAATGTAATCTAAATAAAATACCTAGTTTTTAAAAGTCTAAAATTGAAACACCCATTTGTCCTTTCAAGTTGACATTTTGCAAGGTAACATATTGTGACGTGTCAGGTTGGGTGAGTGGTTAACGCTCTGAACTTGTATTCCGGAGGCCCGGGTTCGTTTCCCGCGGTCGTCCTTCCTGACTGGGTTTTTTTCGTGGTATTCCCTTAGTCTCAGACTAAGTAACTGTCCTTAGTCGACACTCGACAGGCAAATGCTGGGAAGATACCCTACTAATAGGCCACGACCGCCTCCTTCCCACCTTCCATCCTGGCATCCTTACCTACTCTTCACCATCATATCCCAATCATCATCATAATCATTCATCCGTCGCCATTAGCCTCGCTGCAGAACAGTTCGACGTTAAGCTTCAGACAAAAAAGGTAACATGTGTAATAATGACACATTATAGACCACAAATAATTACATAATTATATTTATAACCGCATTATATTTTTTTACAAATTTTTTAAATGCTGAATATATTACCCTCAAATCTCCGATTCATCTCAAGAGTATTCATATAGAAATGTTGCACGTACTATTGCTCGCTTATCAACACGTTACATCTGTATGCAAGTTGAATATAGACAAACTCATATTCAAGTCTGCACCAGATAAAGAACTTTGTATCAGCAAAACCCCCCCGACAAAAAGCTCCAAGACACTGGATGAAAGTGAAACTGATTGCCCAAGAGTGTCTGGACACTAAGTCACGTGCAGACACGGACATTGTAAGCCACAACGCCTGAGGGTGTCCCTGAACTTGACGGCCTTGGTGTAGCACTACTACATACATTACATCACCCAGAGCCTTTACAATTAACGTTATTAATAAAACTCCCCCTCTCCCCCTGTCCATCCTAAAGCCAAGGTCGATAGAAATAAGCTCCGGCAGACGGCTACATAGGGGCTGCATTGCAAGGAGATATGGGTAGGTAGAACAATGATGCAGCTGCATTTATGGAAATGCAGGAGGAATCAATAGGAATTAAGTGGAATGGAAGATAGGCGCCGGTAGGATCTTTGCTAGAGCGGTATCCAAAATATGTAATTTTAGAGAATGACATGTAAATTTTATGACAGGATAAAGATCTAGGGTTCTGAAACCCGAGGGTCCGTTTTGTCTTTTGTTTTTAACACACACATTTTAGATGCTGAAATGGCAACTTTTGGGGTGTAAAACACTTGTTATACCTATACTAGTTTGCAAAGTTCCCCCAATCAATGTCAATTAGATTTATCGATTGATTTTATGTAACGTCTGGTCAACTGACTTCAACAAAAAGAGTCATTACATCATCCACCTGCATTTCATTTTAAGAGTCAATAAAAAATTCAAAACACACTATTAAAACACAAACAAATTCCCTACCACACAGTCTGATACATCATTCATCCACCATTTCTACGATTCAACTTGGAATAAATAACCCCCTGCACTGACGTCGAGTCCTGTGAAACAAGCTCTACTGATGAATATTCATCACATAGAGGCGACAATCCGACGAAACTACATTACCATTGAATCGCAGCGCATTCCAAACACGCCCTTATGTCACTTCACATCACAATACAATCATAATAATAGAATATGCAAGCGGCTTTCAAAAACGCAGTGCAGAAGTTACTAGTTAGTTTTGTAAGGAGTTGAGCTTAAAATTGTCGACACATCGCTATTGCTTAGTGGAATCACTGAGTATGGAATATGGTGGAAGGTGGTATTCTAGATAATACACCCACAGGTATTCAAATGGTTTCCAATAGTGGAATAGCAGACAGATTGTCATTTGCATGGCGTAGGCGTGTGTGAATATGAATGATTGTCATGGCGATTGGAAGTGACAGAGAGTATAGAAGATGTAAGGGGGAGAAGGAGGAGATTCTTTGTTCTTGATTTTGAACTGTACTGTCACGTATTTTTATCACAAATAAATGTGTAGTGAATCGATAACAGTTAGCCTTATCGTTTTTCGATTGCTTTAGAATTTAGGATAATTTTAGAGATGGAAAGGTAAGCCTGTTGAAAATATATGAAATATATTAGTTACAGATATAATGTAATTTCGTTGTTAAAAGTACACTGAAAGGGGCATCGTTCATTGTGAAGGTTTACAGCCGTCATTGCTCGATTATGATGATGATGATGGACAGAAGGAGGCGGCCGTATAGCTTTTTAGTCGGGCAAACCTTCCCATCATTTGCCTATCGACTGCGAAGAAAACCACGAAAAAAATCGTATTTGGGTCAAAAATAAAAATAATGAGACTGATTCTATAAAAATAATCAGTTTAATCATAAATCAAAACGTATACAAATTTTAGTTCTTGCTGTTCCCAAGATTTCTCAGCAACATAAAATCTCTACGAGAGAAAATGTAGGTCGCTGAATGTTCGGAGTCGTATGAGCTTTGACGAAGTAGAATAATTGATATTCTTCTTATCATCAAATATGTATTTCAAATCGAATGTTCAAATCCGGGTTAGCTTTGCCGGTAGAATCCTAGTTGGAAAGTAGGAAGATAAGAAGAGATCAGTGACAATGGGCGCGACACAAATAAATTATCATCGAAAAAAGTTTCACCAGGTTCGATTTAATATTATCCACATCTGACGTCATCCCATTGTTGTCAATTGGCCCTTTTCCTTCAACAATAGCTCGCAATCAACCAATGGCAACAATGGGGATTACCATTAAGTTTCTTTACGCCTTGGAATAATTCTCCAACTATTTTTACATTGCACGTGTGATTCACACGTTCTTGTTTGCGCACTAAGGAGTTTTAAAACTATGATTAACTCTAACCTTCACATTTTAATCGGCTTATTTATGTGTGTATAGTGAAACAGAATTGTCTGCTAAATATATGCGGGTTGCCCGCCCTGCTTCAATGAGCAAGCCGGATGACTAATATAGAAATAATTATTAGTCAGAAAGAGATTAAAACGCCATCTTCGTTTTTTCATCAAGAAAAAAATCTCACTTTATCAAATAATTATCACTAATATTCTGTATCTTCTCAGAAGAGAGCAATAAAACGTGAAATAACAAGATCCAACAGAAAATGGAACATACTTCAGGATGTCAAGATAATTGGTTCCAACAATATGAAGCATGAAAGTAAGGTCCTTCCAGAAATCTGCAAACAAGAACGTTTCTTCATAATTTTCTCAGATAAAAATATGAACTAAATCCTAAACGATGTACTGGCCCAATTATATGCTTACAAATTGTGAAATAACTACCGAAATAATGAGAACCTTTTTGCAGTCCCTTCAGTATAACTTTTAGCTAATTGTGCTGAGCAAACCCAGTGCTAATAGAAATCTCTCTACCACAATATTAGGAGAATATATACACATAAATAGGCTCCATTTCTTGGAATAATTATGAGTCAACAAGTAGATTTCGGAGTTCTTTGATGTAAAAACCCATGCATCCTAAGTGGACCTGTAGTACTACACTAAACTACACTTTACTCTCTGATAGTAAAGTGATTTTCAGGTAATTTCACCCGTTCAACAGTACCATACAAATCAATACCTCAAAATTATTGACATTACTCAAAATGACAACAAAAAAACAATCAATAACTATCAAAAAACTATCAGGATATTTGCCAGGGGGTGGGGGCAAAACAACAAAGCATGACAAAACAACAAGTAATTACATTCTCCAAAACATGTGATTTCATATAGCTCCAAAACGAACACGAAAATTCAGTGAAGACGATACTTCCAAAAAACACGATATGTTGTTTATAATGGGGGTCTTTTAGCATGAGCGCAGGTTGCTTTGATTTTCAACACAATAAAAACAAATTTTTGCGTTGAATATCCACTCTTTGAGTTAAAAAAGAGCAATACAGTAACTGATCTGTATGTAAGTTTGCAGTGACATGTGATACGTTTTCCAAAAAATGATTGTAAGACTGTTTAATTTTCATTTTTAATCAGGTGTTCAGAAAAGTCCACATCTCCCCCCACTCCTCGTTCATCGATGTCCATGCAAAGCTGAGCAACTTCAATGCAACCCAGAGTCAAATCCCGAGTACTTATCACCAAACCCCACCCAAGTTGCGCAATCGGCGTCTCAACAAATCAACGCTAAATATTTGCTTGTGGACTTTTCGCCATGGACTTATTAACACGCTTGTATTGTGTACTTGCGAGAAAACATGGGCACAGTGTCAATATTATCTCCTCTCCCTTTCTCTCTCTCTAGGATGTGGTTTCAGCCATGGGATGGTGAAGACTGGTAGTTTGTTTATTGTCATTGAGATTATGAAGTCGATGCTAAAATATGTTTCAGTTTGAGTTACCTAGTTCAAAGATAAAAAGCAATCCAGAATGAAATTTAGTTTAGCAACAAAGTTTGGTTTTATGGTGTAACTTGGTAATTTTGCAACGAAACCTCATCTAAGGTACCTACTTACGTAATTTTTAAAATGATATTTTTAAACTTTTTATTTCAAATCTTCACTTTTTGAATATTGTATAAGTATTCTCTGTAAATTTTGAGCCATTACATACAGGTAAATAAATCGAAATTTCAAAACATGTATTACCTATATTTAAACACTTTTTTCAAATCTTCACTTTTTGAATATTTTAATTATTCTCTGTAAATTTTGAGCTATTACATACAGGATAAATAAATCGAAATTTCAAAACATAAATTACCTATATTATTATTTAAACACTTTTTTTCAAATCTTCACTTTTTGAATATTTTATGTATTCTCTGTAAATTTTAAGCTATATTACAGGTAAATAAATCGAAATTTGAAAATATATGTTACCTACATAGAACTAGAAGGAATAAAAATATAAAAAATATAGAAGAAAGAATATTGAAAAAATAATTCATTAAAATTCCTCTAAATATCTGTTTTATACAAAATTCTTAATGCAGGTATAGCTTTAGACGTATAGAAAGCGTATTGCAATTTCAACCTATGGACTCTTAAGGAGGGGGCGAGGGGGGCGGGGGGGGGGAGGGGGTATTCAGCATAGAAGCCAATCGTTTTGGCTAAAGCCTTAGACACCTACTGCAGGTGAAACATACTATAGGTAAGGTTGCTAGTTTTCTTGACTTCTCTAAGGTATTCAACACCTATATGATAATTGATTCTCAAAATAAAAATCATTTTCAAAACGAGTTGTAAACGAGCCCAAAGTCGAGAGTTACTATACAAGGTTCTTACAAACTCTGACTTTCATCATCATCATAATTATATTTTAAAGCTGGAAAATTATTATTGGAAAGTGAAGTTAATTGTCTTGTCTATCAGAAGACGAGTGAGTGTTGATGTATTTACGAGCCAATAGTATTGATCCGTTGTAAACAACTGATACCGCTGATAACGTATTACAGGATGCATAATAGATTGATGCATTAGATTATTTAATTGATATCAATTAAATACAGCGCATTACGGTAGTAAATGTAATTAAAGACGTAGTAATAAAATTCATATGCAATCATATGAGATATAAGAATTATGTTAAATCGATTAAAAACATAATATAAACATTAATTGCTAGTTCTTCTTTCTTGAGGTATTTAAATATAATAAGCACAATGTAAATATTTTAATATTTTTTTAATATTTCATTAAAAAATACATTAATCTTGAGTGTAAGTCTTTACATTGTGCTTATTATATAATATAAACAGTACGCATTTTGTGATATTTTCCCTTTGTGTTGCGATCATGAAAATCAAAAGGTTTTTTTCTTTTGAGCTTCTTTCTTTCTTTCTTTCTTTCTTTCTTTCTTTCTTTCTTTCTTTCTTTTCTTTTTTACCGCGGAGCACAAAGTATTGATTGATTCTTCGTTTAAAAATGCACACGTTATTTATAGCAACTATAACTATAACTGCAGATAATAGAAATAAACAAATTAAATAAGATAAAATAAAAATCACAAAAATTACAATATTAAAAAAATGAAACAAAAATATCAGTTGTATCAATATTACTACATCTTTTGTAAACGTGTATCGTTTTGTAATTAGGTACTTACGATTTTTTAAAACTTTTCTGAAAATATAAATCTCTATTTTGGCATGCCAGGAGGCCCTAGACTCTAGAGAATGGCCACCTCCACCTTAACCCGACATCGTTTTATGAGGAAATAGATATTATTATTTTATTATCCAAGAAATGCCAATACATTACACATTATCTGGGAGTCATGTCGAATAAAGCCGCTAACCTTTAGCGCCGCTCATTTACAGGCGCGTAGGAACTTGATTTTGACAGGGGGGGTCAAAATTATAGGGGATCGAAGGATGTCAGGAAAATGTAGTTTACTGCTATACGAGGGGTCTGGGGGACTCACCCCCAGTTAGCCCCGCAGGGCCTTCTTTGAATTTTTGATACAAAATAATCGAATTTTAAGCTATTCTTCTCAAAGAAATGTAAAATGTGTGATATGCAATATTCTGTGGGAACTTATGAAAACTTGTTTTTATAGAATTCCCAATGGCCCCGCAGGGCATTTTTTTACATCTTGATAAAAAAAAGAATCGAATTCTACGCTTTTTTGGCATCTTTTTTAAAGAAATTTAAAATGTATGTCCTATGCAAGGGTCCTATGCAATATTCTTGGGGATACAATAGACACAATAAAATTTTGTTATTTGACAAAATCCTAAATGGCCCCGCAGGGAAATACTTAATTCTAGTGAAAGAGAATCGATTATGAATTGATTTTGGAATCGCCATTTGAAAAAGGTTGCAAGAGCAACAGCAATATAAGCAATCAATAAGAAAAATCTGTATGTTTTGGAATCTATTGTTAAACGTGTAATTATTTAATTTGATTCATAAGGATGATGATGTTGGACAAATTAGTAAATGAGTTTTCTCATTGGATCATTGGATTGGACCTCTGTTCAATTAGTTTTGCAAACTTGAGAAAATTTTGAGAATTCAACCTAATAGGTAATGGAGCAAATCTGTGCATTCTGTGCAACACTTATAATCAACATTTGTGAATATCTGTATGTGTTAGGCTATCTAGCAGGGGGGGGGGGGGTCAGAGTCACTAGCAGGGGGGGTCAGGATCTCTGGCAGGGGGGGTCAGGCTCCAGACAGGGGGGGTCATTTCCCCCCTTTCCCCCCTATTCCTACGCGCCTGCTCATTTACTTCGAGAGAATCATCCGTTTGCTTTGTAAAAACATCGAAAGTCTCTTTCTACATGATAACCGATGCTGTATGCATGTCATTCGTGTATTATGCAGCAACGTCGTGTTTGATGCAATGTTCTCTCTAGATGATTTAGCCTGAATCTTTGTGTACTTTATTGCATTTGCCGATGCCACGTGAGAGAAATATGCAAGTAATTGAACAAATGCCAAGAGAAGACTTATCGAAAGGCAAATAGACACACAGAACAGATTTCGTCAAGGCCGATGCAAAGAGACTATGTGACTCTCCCGTAATGCATTGTCCTTATGGCTTGTTGGAATATTTCGAATATTCATGTAATGCTAATGTCGATAACTTGTCTTGATGTCATACAATGATTTTCATTTCAATATGCATAATTGAGGTAATGGAGCTAGTTGGCTCAGACAGTCTGGAGGTCCCGGGTTCGATTCCTGTGACGTGTTTTCCATGTTTTTTCTCAGTCGAGAGGCAAATGATGGGAAGGTTCCCTACTAATATGTCATATACACTCCCCTTCCGACCGTCAATCCTTATTCCTTATTTATTAATTCTTCATCATCATAAAATCCAATGTTTTCGAAAATATATTCCTTCTGGTTTGAAAATTGGAGAAATAAAATCTAGAATTCAAGCTATTTACGTAATAATATGCAGTTCTATTTTCTACGTTAATTAACTTGCTATTAAGAATTTTTATTACTCTCTCTTAATATTTTCAAGACTGTTGATAATTGGAATTCGTAAGAAAAACAAGAATTATCGATTCGTTTATAAGTAGCAATATTATAGCTACATGCATAACTGATAATGTTAATTGGGTAATAAATCATAATGCAGATTGCAGATTGTGTTTTATTCTTGGCATTGGCAAGAAGTTCCTCGAGCAGATCTCCTCTTCAGTTCATCTAGCAAGGATCCAGCTAATTATTCAACAAATAAAACTTATTGATTTGTATTGCAGATGTATTCTCGAGACAAACACCCCGACGAGAGACGATCTTGCCAAACAGGATTCGAACTCGGATTCCCTTTCTTAGCTCTGCAAATAGTCATTTATTATTAAGCCTTTATTTGTATCGGACAACTAATGTCCACAAGTACAAATATAATATAAAAATAATATAATATAATATATTTGTTCGAACCTCGGCTAAGACACATGCGTTTATAAAGAACCCGGGTTTGATTCCTGTGCAGGGACGGGGCCAGGGTTGAGCGCGGCCCTCTGCCCACTGCCCACCCTAAAATAATCCAAGATACTTTTAAAACTTACTGTCTATGCATTTGAATTTTTAGTTATAATTTAATGAAATAATTAATCAAATAACACAGATTGAATAATTTTCTGAAATTATTTGGTAACTTTACAAACCAACCCTATTTTATGTGATATTCCAATCATATTTTACACCAGAAGTATTTTCAGTGTCCCAAATTCGTCTGTTGATTTAAATATTCGAAAAACGCCCTCAGGTGGGGTATATGGCTCCCTACTTTTAGTGGAAATTATAATTGTCCCCCGCTCACTGCCCACCCTATCAAAAATTCCTGGTGCCGTCCCTTTTTCTGTGGACGTCCTTCTGGACTGAGGGATTTTCGTGGATTCTCTCAGTCGAAAGGTAAATGATGGGAAGGTTACGTAGGCTATATGACACATCCTTCCCACCGTCCTATCGTCATATCTATGACTCATAATGATCATCATATTATCCGTAGCCATTAGCGAAAGTAACACAAAAATAAAAAAAATGAAAAACATCAAGTGAAGATATTGGCACAATTAATTCAACCTGAAATGACACGTAATTTTGGTTATAGAACCGATGATGTAATCAATTGACTGATGGAATCTTCCACAGCAACTAAATTGCAGCGAATTTCTAATTTATCGACATCCATTAGCCATTTGAAATTGATGAATCTTCATTATAGTAGACGATCAGTCAGTGTCCTAAAAAATGTATGTCTTCTTTTTGCTAATGTTGTAATTAAAAAGCAAAATTATCTTCCACTTCTCTCATTGGTCCTTGGGATGTAATGTAAGGCATGCATTATTTTTTTCTCGAAAACAAAATGGCGTTTTACAAATTGTAAAAATAACTTTGTGATTTTTATATTAATTTAAAACTAGACTTTGTTATTTGCAACTACGGTAGTTACGGCTCTTTACTGAAGGCTCAACAAGGTAATTTACTAGTCTGTGATATTACCTTTAATTGTCATTATGACTTCATAAAAAGTCATAATATGTAAATGCAGCAACAACTTCCTATATAGTTGATAAAAGAGATAATAAATCTGCTGATCTGATTGACTGCATCATGCATGACTGTCATCACGTAGCCAAAACATCAAGTTGCTATAATAAACAAAGATATGTGATTGCGATAGAATCTTCGTCATCATTAACATATTATAATTAATTCAGTTCAGAGATCGACAAAACATAATAAGAGCAGAGAATCAACTTGGCTTGACAAACATGTTTTATATATAAAATTATAAAGGAGAAAAGGTTAAAAGTTAAAAGTTATTCGAAAACCAGTTTATGTGAAATCCTATATATTATAAACGTTTCATAAAAAATGCATCATCTGAGTTGGGTATAAGATGTAAAATGGTATCCATTATGCATATTATGGCTGTGTAAATGTGAAGTTGTGTAGGCATGTCACGTACTCTGGTGTCAGGTCTCTGAAGCTACGCACAATGCACGCACATTCTAGCTGGAATACTAAAAGAGTGGCTACAAACCAGGGGTAAAACCATCGATATACAGGTGCTCTGTCTATACCGGCAATAACAGAATGTAGGGTGTTATTAGTTAGTTACAACAGGTTGGGAGATTATTTTAATCGATTTTAATTATTGATTATTGTGACTCATTTCTGCTATCTTTAGAAGTGCCTATTCCAGTTCTGAGACATATTTATTTGTAGGAAATGCACTAACGTCATTCAATCCATGTAATTATTGGAAATTAAATTGTCAATGTGCCAACTTTTCAACTTCAAACACTTTGATTTAAATGTTATTTCAATTAAAGAAAACTAGACTAGCTGTATACCACAAGGTGGTGAGTGTTTCTTAGGGATTTATGTGTTTTGAAAGTTTTTTGTGAATTATACTGAGTCCGGTAGTAAGCCTGGATTAGTGATTGGCTGTGCATTTTTTGTGATGTCCATTGCCAAGTGAAATTTTGGCAGCTTTTGGTTATCAATAGTAAATCCAATGTGGATGAAACACTTCAAAGTAAATATTTATTCTTATCGTAAGAACATTTTACAAATATTGCCAATGACGATCTTCAGTAACTTGATACAAGGACGTTACAAAACATTTTTTTGGGATTTTCAACAAAACATAATCAAATTTAGAAAGCTGAATTGACATTTTTGGGGGTAAAAATGTGGTAACCGTTCACATGGATATAATCATAATGTAAATAGTGTTATACTTAGTATAAAGTGTGATAGGTACTCATATTCTAAAATTTGGTAATGTAGTTAATTTAGTTAGTAAATTTACTAAGTTTAGTAAAGTAAATTTAGTTTAGTAAATTTAGTGTATGTCCTACTTTGATTTAAATCTAGTATCCAGGGGTTGGGGGGGGGGGGGCAAGTGCCCCTATGATGGCGTCATGGCCACTCTTGACATATTCCAAATCTCCTCCACTAGTGACATTAGTAATGTTTCAGACCATGAAGTGTCTATTATCTATTGCCACGCCACGTGTTGCTGGCTCTCATGCAGTCGGAAGTGATTCGAATGTTTTACAGGAAGTCAAGATCGCCTCGGAAGTGAATAATAACATAATACATCACGCTGTGTACAACCAGACAATGTGGCCATCAGGTGAGACTGCATTTCATGGGGTCATTTCGACTCAATTGATCGTCAAAAAATGAGTGACATTATCTCTACTCTTTTATCATTTTTTTTGTATGGAAACTAAAAAAACTTCAAATCAGATGTTATGTTGTTTTTTATTTGCAAACCATCCTTATCGATACGTTTTTAGAATTACAACATGGTCTATCGAGCCTATGCCTACATTCATCAATATATGCCTATGCCTACTATTTCTTCTTCGGTTTCTGTATTTCTATTTAATTTTATTATTAACGTTTATTTTATTAATTTATACATCCACCTCAGCCTGAAAAGACCGTTGCTCTGATCAAGCTTAATTTTGTAATTGAAAGTATATGAACTCAGTCATTAAAATGTTTCCATGGTGAAATATGAAAATGGGCTGGCATACCTAATAGTGAAATTGCCCACAGTGTTACCTTTATTTAATTTTTTATCAAACTCTATTAACTTTTCAATTATATAAAATTTCCCGTCAACAGCATGTAGATTGAAGATTGATCGAGCTTTGCTATCCAACTTCTCAAGATCAGAAACATTTTACAGTTCCTGCACCACAAAATCTCGCTGACAAAATCATTTGTAGTAAAGGTTTTCCTAGTTTTATTGGATGGTAATAAAATTCACATCTATAAAACACTGTGTGAAAAGACACATAATCAACTTGAACCTATCAAAGGGATTCACACTGTGATGGGGTCATGCACCCTTGAAGTGTCTTATTTTTATAATAAATACAAATAGATATGTATAACCAAAGCAAGCAAAGTCTTGTAATCTAATCTCTCCATGCATGTCGAGTGGTGTTGCCTGTGACATGACTATGTCTATCTAAATTGACTCAATTGAAGCTTAGCCTACTATTGGCAGAGTTTCATAGTTTCTTTATTTCGTTCATTAAAATTCATTAGAGAAGAAAAATAATAAATTAGTTGATAAAACATCAAACTAAGGCGGCATGTGCGATAATTTTTTTAAGTAAGCAAATAAAAGGTTCTATTACTGGAATAGATGATAATCTAGGATGTCGAGAAATTCTAACGTTTGAATTCTAATGATTCTACCACCACACATGTAGGTAAATAGGGTTTTATGGAACTAAATCAAATACATTGAGGAGGATAGTTTAGAATCGCATGAGTAAATTCTTTTTGTTGATTCTTCGATGTTGCATGGACATAATGGAATTTGAAATTATGCTCCTCATTTCAAAAAATTTTCGAGTCATTTTTATTTCATAGTGAAGGACGCAAGTTGATTTTGCGTCTAGTGTAAATTGGCATTACAAAGTCTCTCTGTTCCAATATTTAAAATTATAAATATAATAAAGTAGTGAAACAGTCGTCGAAAGCCACAAAACGACCCACGTGGAGAAAGCGATAAGTCTCGAACCAAGGACTGCAGCGTGGGTAACCAGTTAGTCTGGATGACATTCATAATGATGAGACGAAGTGGATGCTGTGCCTCTCAGATGACGTCTGCAGATGAACCACGAGCATCGAACCAAAGACTTGCGTCGTGGGTGGACCAGTTTGGAAGCTGCGACTACCAGTGACGTCTAGAGTCTTGTTGACGTCAGAGAAATGGTCAAAGACGACATAGAAGTTGTTTTAGAGACGTCAGGGATGAACATAAAGTGTCAAACAGATTTCTGTCGACCTTTCTTACTTTACAGGATTATCTTTTAAACAAACATGAGATTCTGCACGAATGATCTTTGGAAAGGGACTTGTTGTTTACCTCGGCTTTATCTTTGCTCACAGCTTGCAGGATTATCTTTTAAAAGGTAACGAAGATGTAGATTGTGCTATTTTATTCCGAAAACAAAGATTTTGGCCTGGGGACCTGTTTCCAAAAATTTATGCGGGTCATGATACTAAGTTGTGTGTATATTTTTTTACTTACAGAATCGAATTCTCTTTCCCAACTCTGTCAAACGAAGCAAGAATAATCGAGTAAGACAGACCCCCCCCCTCTTGTCACTATCAATCATGCCCATCACAAACTTCAAAAACCTCTCGCCCCATGTATCAAAGCAGCAAACTATACACTCATAAAAGTTCCCCACAAACAAGTACGTACAGCCCATACATTTGAAGCATAATTGTGGCCTCATTTAGGTCCACTTGAACCAATAAATTCGAGCAGTGACGATATTCTTTCAATGAAGATTTCAGAGGTCACAACCCTATTTGGGGGGAGAGGGGAGGGGGAAGGGGGCAGCTGCTCTTAGAAGAGTAATTCATAAAGAGATGTATTGAGAGTAACGACTGTGCGATCATCTTTTCGAGTACTTAGGTCTAATAAACGAAACAATTGTTGAAGCCAAGGAGATGAAATGAGTTTGGTTTGAGAGAGGGGAGAGTCCACTTGTAGTCTTGTAGCACGCAATAACGTCATTTATACAGCAGTTTGATGTTTCAAGAAAACACACTTCTTGTTAGCAATGTAATTAGTTGTGTTCAATTGTAATTTATTATGAATTATTAATCATTTTCATAGCTCTGTTCTATTGTTAGAATAATATTCATGAGAAAGGCTATTTTTACGTCGACTTTCTATAAATCAAGTTCAGTGAGGTTGAAGAAATGTTTTTCATGAAATTATTGAGAGTTCAAGTTTTCCAAACATTTGCGATTTCCTCTGCGATTTCTTTTCCTAATTACTTTTCGATGAGTGCACTTTGGTTTTACTTTCATTGTCAGTGCGCTATCCGATTACATTCTTATAACAACGACAGACGAACAGTGAAAATGAAACTTCTAATACTGTAGCGCCCAAGTGTCGATGGAACTCAGAGTTCTTCGTACCTGACGTCGCGACGCTTTCGCTAGACGTTGCGGCGTCGTCGGCGTCGTCGGAGACAGAACCGACGGCGAGGAGGGCGACGAGGTTGTCGATCTGTTTTAGTTCTGTGGATAGTTATTATGAATGTTTTTAAAGATTCATGACCATTATTATTAGATTCAATGTTTTGGGATATTTCGTCATAAATAATTTTATAAAAACATGACGAAATATCCCAAAACTTTGAATTGTTTTAGTTATTGTGATGTTTGGGATAAATTCCGAGTGAGGTACGTGAGTCGTAGTGGTAAAGCCCAGCATTTAACTCGAGATTGAGGGGCACAAAATAGCAAAAAAAATCAAATAATTTGAAGGGCGCCATGAAATGATATTATCTCAAAATCAAGACACGGCCGTTAGGAAACAAAATCTTGCCCTCGTAAGAGGCAACATAACTTTATCATTTGATGCACCATCATCAGTAAAATCATCAACAATACGAGTCTGATTCTTCGCTTAGGGTTCTGATAACAAGTTGCAGTCCTTGAGAGTTCCATCTCCATCTCACCCGGATGCTGGGTACATCTCAACTCATCTCAGAGATCCTGTTGCGAAGTGCTCGTCCCATTGTTGACGTTCTCAGACCAACTAACTGCCATGACACGTGACATGCCAACACCAGCTCTATTCATTCTCACTTATCAATTTGAAAGAAAATATTTATTCTTGAAATCATTTATTCATGTTTTTCAGGTTCTAAATTTGTATCATAAGTTGAAAGTAAACCCTCAGGGAATCAAGAGAAAAATAACTTGAATTTTACAATTCATGTAGTAAAATTAATACAAGTTTGTTTTTCTTAGAGCCACTGCTCACTTGCAGCTTCTGATTTACACTTTGTGACGCATTGCATCGTATGAATTAATCAATTCTAATTAGTAGATACAATTATATTCAACGATTGCTGTCTTCATATATATTTGCAAATTCATGTCCAACTACATTCAGGGAGCTTTCTGCAATAATGAGATTTAATCGTATTTTAAAGGCAGCATATCTTGATGAATGAGATAGAACAACGATGCTAATCTTCACAAATCGATAAAAAGGATTGTCTTCTCAACAATTTGGGGAGATTTATCATGAGTTTCCGTCCGTAATACTTGGTCTCATGGCCAGTTTTTGGTCTTTAGAAAATTTGAGATGTTTTGAGGAGAATTTGTTTTAAAATTCAGCACAAAACTTTTTATTGTTCCTGACACCCAAGCGGGGGGGAAGGGGGGGGGGGGCAAACGTCCCTAATGCGACCCCCCCCCCCCCTCCCCCCCGGCGATCATGCCATGGTCTTCCCTGCTCCTCGCCGCTGATAATGTAAGAGAAGACATCATCAAACATTGCCTCATCCTCAAGCATGTGGCGTCATGAATTTACTATGCTAATATTATTATTGAAGAGGAACAAAAATGTGGACTTCCTAGAAATAAGGATAGATGCCGCATTGCAGCACGCCAATACCAGCTTTTTAGAACTAGTTAGGGAATACCTAAAAACTGCGCGCCATTTCTTAGTATTTTATTTTTCCAATTAAAATATGTAATACCTCATAATTAAATGCTAATTAAGTGTGAGGGAAATGTTTCCATTCAACTTTTAAACACTTTTCGGACTGAACGTTTTCCCGTATGTTTTCCAATACAATCACAGCAATATATTTCAGTTTTACCCTTATAATAGCTATAATACACTATAAGGGTGACTTTCTAATGTGTTTACTGTTTTTATAACATGGACGTTATGTTGCAATCGCGGTAATTTGACATTTGACTGTTATTGGTGGTGAAATACCTACTTGATTGACTATTGCTCTATAGGGGTGAGTTTCTATCTCATAGTAATTTCAACTTAGTGGCGACTGTAAATAAGGTAAAAAATTATTCTTATAACTTTCCATGAGTAATATAAAAAAATCAAGTTCAAAAGAAAATTCCGTGAGTCATATTCATAGATCATGTCACCGCCTTCGTGAAGTTCTCGCATGCAATAAAAGCAGAAAATCATCACGTCATTTATCAATAACAATAACAAAAGAATACTCGCGCGCGTTTTCCATTGTTCAATGCGCACACGCGGATAATAAATGCTAGTTCTGTACTCAAGTACTTGGAATGGGAACTGAGTCGCAGAAATCACTGCATGGTGAAGCACTTCGCACTTCGCTCTGTTATCAACAGGTGGCACGTTAGTTGATCCACACAAACTGCTTTATCACACGTTTTGCTGCAGCAGGAAGCTTTTTTGCGGGGAAGATTTCGTAAATACTGCATGTGTTTGGCTTTTTCAACAGATAGATTTTTAGTGTAACGTCGTACTTGTCTGCAACTAGGCAAATGATGATGTTAGGAAGATGAAGAGGAAGGAGGTGATCGTGGCCAACATTTGCATCCGACTAAGGGAAATAAATCATGAAGATTTAGTCAGGAATCACGGCAGCCGGAATCGAACCTAAGTTCAAGTCCAGAGCTTTTCTGCCTGAGTCAACTTGCTCCAAGATGACAGAAAACGAGAATATGAACATTTGAATGGTTCAAATGATTGGAATGTATTAATCTGATTGGTCCAATCAATTGCAATCAATTTCAAGCACATTGTCTCGATAAATAGCTTTCATACTTTCTGTGTATACTTTCTGGATGGTGGAGGCGAGGGTGCAGGCAGCGATCATCGGTGCAGGCATGTGCAGGGTAGAGAGGCTGGCCTATAGTGCAAGGGTATTTCGTTTCCAAAAAAGTATAAATGAGTTGTATTAGTCAAAAAATGAGTCGACGAAAAAATCTAATAATCAAGAAAAACAGAATTTGCAGTTTGTTGAGTACACGTTCCAGTTTGCACTGTGACTTGCTATTTCGTATTTCTATGTAATCGTATTTAGTCAATGATCGTTTGTGTTGTATATTCCTGTATATTCAACACATTTTCGAAGTTACTTCCTTATTTTCTTGTTGACATATTATTTCGTGGTCTTAGAATTACAAGGTTCAATAAACACAAATCGTATGTAGATAACCTTGTTAGGAGGACGATTTACTACCGCAATGCAAGCGGCAATAGTATATTAATCATGTATTTTAATTACATTGAAATGATGCTTCTTTTCAGTAAGGTGGAATTAAAGGTGGAAAAATAGTTTCAATAACATGCATTTTAAAGACAGAGAATATCATGATAACTCTTGTCTGCAAGTCCCACCGCAAACCTGACAATAATATATGCGTCCTGCATGCGTAGCAACAGGTTGCCTGCGGGTAGTCCGCTACTACGTCACAACACAACAACACGTCAGCAGATGTTCCAGCCAGACTGCGATATTGCGTTTTAAACTTTAAACCCTTCTTCGCGTGCGTATCTATAGAGAGAATAGAGACGCATGGCGTATGTCGAGAAATAGCAGACACGTCATGATGGTCAATCATTTCCTGAATCGAGAATAGAAAAAATATACTCAATTAATTGGTGATACCACAAAACTCATTATGGAAATACTGGAGCCGAGATGCAGGTATTTAAAATGTAATTATATAGCATTAGTGGCTGGTCAAAAATTGCAGCAAAATATCTACGTTCTAAGATAATTGCTTTACCAATTATATTACCTCAATGAGTTCTTGGAAAATATCGCATGCACCTTTTAGTGAATGGATTTGTAAAACGAGCGTATTGCATAATCCCTTAGCTATTCTTTGAATAGGAAATACATTATTCTTAAAATGAATCATAGGGTAAAGAGCTAAGGTCTAGCCAGGGCAGACCAGTTACCTACTCATTATTATTATAATAATAACAATTCTGTTATCATGGTAATTTTCGCGAGCCTATATGCACAGGAAATATGACGCATGAATGCGTTCACATTGCACTGGACACCAAACATAATACAGACGTTGAATTCAGGAACAAGTTTGCGTTATTTTTTCATTACATTAGGATCTATTTATAAATTATGTTGATTTCGGTATATATATAATTTACTTTTCATTAGCTTCCTTCTGGTTTTTTTGCATGTTGCACATCTTAGCCCTGAAGGCACGGAAATTCGGCTGTCTAATGATCCTCTTCCGTTCTTTACAAATGTTGCTTCCTCCTTTAAGTCCACATATGGTGATTCAGAGAAAGCGAATCAGCCTTTTACCTTAGCTTTATTATAGCTCAAAGTACACCAAGGAAAGAGATGCTATTATATAGAATATTAGAATATTATTATGCTGAGTCAAGGAAATTGGTATTTATTTAAACGTGAACTGGGGAGATAAAACTTTGTTTACCTTTTATAGAGTCGTGTACTTTATCTGGAAAAAGTGTTTACTTCATTTCTCGATAATTTTTTTAAACATGAATGAAAGTGAAGGTTTGAAGTAAATAGTCAAGAAGGATTAAATTCATAATGAAATCATAACGAACGTTACAAAAATTGTTTTGAGGTGAAAAAGTTTCCATAAAATTATATTTCATCGGCAAAGTAGTACAAGATGTAAAAAGCAAATAATTTACTTTTCAGTCTTGCTATGTCTGTGATTATGACTTTATCTATGACCCTAAATCGACGTGGGAACCAGGTAATTGTTATTTACTTGATGTAAGTCGGCAATGTCAGCTATTGTTATGTTTGGACTGGCCGGCGACATAATAATGCGTTGATAAACATGTAGAGTTGTTCACAACGGTTGTTCAGCAGCAAAAGAGTAGGTACTTTACTAACAAAATAGCCTGACAGGATATAACTGCTGTAAACACTGCACTTTTTCCCACAATTCTCAAGGTACAAGTTATGTAATACATTTTGATATTTTATATAGGTAGACTGTAATCAACGACGTCTTATGGGTAGAAGAATCCACGATTATTTTTATTCATCAGATTGTATTATTTTCTAATCCTGTTACTTATTCATGATATAGGAACGAGAATAATTAAGCTGGACAAGGTCTAAGGATCAGGATTATTAATGATTAGATGAACCGAAGACGAAGAGAATTAGAAAAAAGTGAAATTCAATAAAAAATGGAAAGTTGTAAATTGATGAACACGAATTGTCAAGGGCAACAGGATTGTCATGCAACAGAGTGTAATTCTCTAATTGAGATTGAAGATCCGCGGCAAGAAACATTCTATTTTGATCCGCTGGGATTGAAAGATTCGCGCGGTAAACTGTGACTTGTGGGGGGGGGGGGGGGGACGATCAATGATTGAATGTCAATTAACTGAGCTGGAGTGGAAGAACGAGTTAACCGCAATTGATTGGGAGTACTGGAGAT
This sequence comes from Leuctra nigra, assembly GCA_934045905.1. Lineage (NCBI taxonomy): Eukaryota > Metazoa > Arthropoda > Insecta > Plecoptera > Leuctridae > Leuctra > Leuctra nigra. The sequence continues at coordinate 13,475,723 of OW203767.1, read as the reverse complement.
TTTATAGCTGCATTAACGCATGCATTCACGCGACAAAACAAAGAAATAATGTAATTATTTTGTGCTTCCTTCATTGGAAGTTGTTTCCGCCGTACTATCCCGATACCAATCATGCCTAATTGTACACACGAATAGTTTAAATTATCAACGTTTAATTTGTAATTGTATTCGAATAATAAGAGTAGTTCCCAAAATTGAGTTATTAGGTAAATTACATCTATTTAAAGGAGAGAAGGGGAATATAATCTTCATAAAAGGCTCAATTTCTTAGGTTATTTAATTCAAAGAGGGCGTGAACTACTAAATGAAAACTGAGTAGGCACCTACTTCTTGACAACACAAATACAAAATTGATTATTGACTAGTCTTGATTAGTAAAAAGTGACTATACCAAACATTTAAAATTCTTGAAAGTAAGTCATAAGTGCATTAGTGTACAACAGTGATTATCATTTGTTTTAGATCGCCTCCCAAAACTGCTGCAACACCGAAGCAATGTATTCTTTTTGGTCTCCAGCACAAAGGCCCTACAAAAAGGACAAGAGTCTTCACCTTGTCTTCGATTGCAATCCCCGTAATTACATGTTAAGACCAGTTGTGCAATAAGAAACCCAACATGCAATGCACTTATCATTTTATGTAATAAAACGTTATTATAATTTAAAGATAAAAGGAATGAATTATTACAAAACATGTGTCCCATTTCGCACATCGTCGCAACATTTCGGTGACTTTTTCCCTTCTGTTTTTGGTAATTCATTCTTTATTGTAATCACGACAAAACATTCAAATTATTTGAATTTCGTCGAAGGAAAAGTTTCCTGTGATTTCACTGCATTGCTAATGAATGGTCAACGTGCAGTTTTCCCAGTTGATGACCTGAATGTGTTATCGTGTTGACGTAAGACCGCAAGCTAAATGCACGTGATTAATGCGTTGGATTAATGACGCACTCATTTACAACGAGGTTAATGACTCCTAAAGTGATCTTATCAGGAACGTTGGGATGAATGAATACTTAGAGTAAAATAGGTTTGTAATTAGTTATTAAATAACATATTAAAATAAGTATAAAAGACAATTCCTTTACAAATAAAACTTTGGACTCCGGAAAGGGGGGGGGGGGTGCGGTTAGAGTAATTGCCCTACCCCCCCCCCCATCCCGGTAATGAGCAGATTCGCATTCCTATAAATAAAATTTATTAAAATATTACGTCCAATTTAGTATTTTTCAGACCAAGAAAATATCATTAGGTTGGTAGAATATTGTACAGTTCAAACCATAAATTAAAAAATTATATTTCGCCATTTTTCTAACTATATTTTAATTAAAAAAGTAAACATTTTTAAAGTTAATTAGGTTTTGAAAATACAAAAACTCTCTGCGAGGCATTCCTTAGCCCCGCAGACCTCCTTACCTCGAATGAAGCATGTTTTCTGAGCCCTATTTAGAAAATATCAGTTTCAGCAGTCTACACATTTTTTGTGGTTGCGCCCACTGGCAAAGATTCTGGCGGCACCCATGTAACGAAAGCAGATTTGTTATTACATAATATTTAATTACATTACTAAAACTATAGCATGATCTAGTAACTTCGCACCTTTTTAATTGCGTTTTATTAAGATAAAGAACAGGGGTTTTAAAAGTTAACACCAAAACTCTTCATAATAAAATTTAAATTACACCTTTTCACTGTCATAAACTCTTAAATCCGCCATAAAACGGATCGAACCGAAAAAAATCTGTATTTTTTTTAGCAAACAATTATCGAATTGAATGGAACTGATGGACCTACGTTCCACACCAGTGCTTATGAAGTTGCACGCACAGGGGACATGGCTCTGTGATTCCATGCGATGGAAATCTGTCGTGTGTGAGCAAGCAAACAGAATGTGTGTGGGTATATAATTACTTGGATGTCGCAATCTCTCTGCGGCCTTGACCTAAAGTACAACAATCACAAAGCGGCGCTCGGCCAATGTGTAGGTATGCCATCGCTCATTACCTCTGTAAGATAGCTCGCTTTTTACACGCTTTTACTCACTTTTACAACTAACTGCTTTTTACAAGCTGGATTTCAATTGAATTTTTAATACATCATAGTTTATTACCCAAGGAGACTTCGAGATCTTTGTGATGCCACGGCAGATTGTTTTACACATTTGAAAATTCCATACAAAAGTTTTTCTCAGATTCTTAATTTGCTCACATTTGGGGTAAAATCTACAAACTACTAAATATACTACTCTGGACAAAATGCATTTGTAGCCATATATTAGAGAATTTTACATATTATCTCTACTTAGGTGAAAGAATACTTTTAATATTGATTGGTTGGAAAGATAAAATTAAGTGATCTAACTTTTGAATTATTTATTTATGAACAATTATAAATTGTGAACTTTTTAAGTGGAGTTTATAATTTGTGCGATAAAAACCTAGAAAGCTAATTATTATACAAAATAAGAATTTAAAACTTAATCTAAAAAATGATGAAAAATTGGTTAGCTTCTATATTTTTATGATATCGATCGTACGTGCCTGGTCCCACCGATACAATTCTAATTACAATAATCAGAGAGAAATAATAGCGTCTCAATCGACTCCAAATACCTGTTTATAATCTGGGATGATTAAAAAGGTAGCCACCAGACATTTAAACACAATTCGTCTCATTTCCTAATGACATCACGTATGAGCGAACCACTTAGTCAAAAATCGATTCCAATTGTATACTCCTTAGTATCACTTTCACCAAACATATACGCGATTTGATTACGTTCATTTATTTTTAGAAATTTAATTCTACGTTACCTCCAAATAAGATTATGTTTAGTACATACTATAATTACGAACCGTGATTTAATTTAATTAATTTTAAGTCAGACTGTTCTTTGTTCCCCCTACAGGCATTTTTTTATTAAGATTGGCATGATGGAACTTTCGCTTATTTTGTCCTCAATCTCTTTGTGTGCGTACGCATGTTTTGTATGCGTAACACAAGCGAATGTATAGACGTTTGACAGAGGTCTGTGATTTGAATTCCGATGGTGGACATGACAATCACTGGACTTTATTGTCAGTTTGAATCGATTTAGTAACCTATTGGTCAAAGCCTTTTCAATGAGGAAAAATAGAATTATTGTCAAGCCATGTGAAAGTACTTGGCCGATGTCATTGATGAAGTAATGAAATGATATTTCATAGTTTTATATTACTACACTTGTTCAGTTCATTTATAATGATAGCTAAAGGATGTTACGTAACTAAATAAAATATTATTCACGATTTATCTTAATTTTACTATACAGAATATCTTGATCATAAAATAAAATATTCTTTCAGCATGGCCAAGTCCGTTTGACAGAGCTATAAGTGAACAAAAGGAGAGGACAGTGGGGACATAAACTCATTACGAGATTATAATTTCAATACATTACATATACACACGACCTGCATACAAGGTTCGCATGTGTGTGTATCAATATTTGTAGATTCTATTGTTCAATTGTGTGTACATATTTGAAACTACATCATACACAAACTGAATGCGCCTTTGGGCAAAGTAGAAGAAGAGAAAGTAGAAGATCTTTAGTGACATTCAGGTTCTAACACACACACTCACACACACACGCATTTTGATTCATGTTATGAACGCATGTGGCTACTCATGTAACAAGAGCATATGGTGTCTCTTTTCTTGTTCTGACTGTTGCTAAGTCTCATGCTTGGTAGACTTCGTTGTCGCTTGACGCTTTGAGTGTTTGACCACTTGGTATAAAAGGAAGGATTGATTTGAAGAGCAACTTATGTTGTAATTGTTGGAGAGAAGAGTATTTGCAATACTTGCGATGTGTAAATGTGTAATGTAAGTGCGCTCACTTGGACATGAATGAGTGGATGAAGATTGTCGCAAGACCTTTATTGAGTACTCATGTGGTTTGGTTACATGAAGATCGTAGGAAAGAGGAAAGCAAAAGTGATGACATTTCTTCGGCAACTTTGTTTATCAATACTCTTTATATAAAACGCATCACCTTTATGTAATGTTTCCTTAAAATTAATCTATTTACTAAAAATATGCGACATAGTTTAATAAATCAGAACCCAGATCAGAAAATAAAACCTACACGTCATACTGATTCAAATAAAATGATTTTTAAGTAAGATATTGGTTATACATCTTAGCAGGACATAACCTTACATACCTTACATTATGTAAACTTTACCAATAAACAAACTTACTTACTTACTTGAAGATCAAATAGCCATGTATGCCACTCAAGGAAAATCTTTTCTTCTTGCAGTTCGTAATTAATCACAACCACCTACCCTAGGTCATAAGGGAAAGCCATATTTCTTAAAATGTTGAATGTATTCTTTTTGTATTAATTTTAATAATACTAATAAAATTGCGCAAATATTTTTTTAAAATTTAAGTTCCATTATTCAACATATGTAATTGATATCGAAATTTTAAATTTTATGTATAGGGTAAACACACAAGTAGGTAATTGGCTTGTTGTAGACAGTCACTTTATTTTTTTCCCAATTGTCCAAAAGTAAAATAAAAAAAATTGGTACGTAAAAAAAGAGCATTGAAAAAGAGGTGTCAAAATTATATACCTACTGATATGTGGTGTAAACTCCCTGAAAGAGTAGTTAAAAAGTGAATATTGGTAACAAGATTGACTGCTCTGGCCTGGTCATCAGCTATAGGCCACTAGTGGATCCCCAGCGTGTATGGATGGCGTGCATAGAGTGAGTGAGAGTTTAGACGATATCTAATTTCACTGTCAATTCAAGGCGAACAGCTCTCTAGAACAGGAAGAACTACTTTATATAGTCGTGTACAGTCGTCACCAAGATGATATTACGTGATGTACAGTCGGCACAAGTGATGAGGCAACTCTTAATGACGCACACACGACTTTTTTATTGTTCATTGACCATTATACGTTTAGAGATGTTTAGATGTTTGGTAGATTGTAATGCTTGTGTGTCAGTGTCACTATTTGATATGATATTTAAAATTAAATTTCAATATTACTACTTTACTTTTTCCATTACAGAATCGATACAGAGTAGAACGAAGGATTCATTTGTATGCATATGCTATAGTTACTAATATTTTTAATTTTTCACTGTAAGTTGCCAATGGTATACATATTCCACGTTGTAGATAAGTATCTTATTGGACAAGTGAAGTTTGTTATTTTGCATAACTTTCGTCTGAACACAAAATGTACATAGTATTTATTGGTTTACTTACCAAACAAATGATCAAGGCATTTTAGTGTAAAACGCAACTATTTCTTACATTTTTTAAAAATTCAATGAAAAATTAAATTAAGCTCATATTTTTTCAATTTTTGTTCTGCAACTTAGCTACTATGTGACGGATGAATATGATGATCATCTCCCTATGATGATGACAGGGAAATGAAGCATATAGGACGGTGGGTGGGAAGGTGGCGAGCATGGCCTATGAGTACGGAACCTTCCCATCATTTGCCTCTCGACTGAGAAAAATCCTAAAAACTCTGCAGTCAATAACATCAGTCACAGGAATCAAACCTGAGCCTCCGAAGTACAGTCCAGAGCGACTGCCTGAGCCAACTTGATCTGTATCAGAGCAAACCTAATGTCCATGTATAATTTTCGCACAGAACAAAAAGTCTTGTCGTAACTCCTTCAGATTGACCATGGACACTTGCAAAATTAACCTTCCGTATTCTAATTTTGATTCACTAATTCAGCGTAGGCTTATTCAGGTGTTGAAACGTTCAAGTTCAATTTAAAACTAAACGAGACTAAATAAATATTCGTTTAAACGAATGCTGTACAATGAAACCTCTTTTCCGCATCTCTTCAAATGCCCCTGAATCAGAAAGCACTTTCTTGAGTGTTACAGAAACTAAACACAATCGTTTACCTTGCGTCTGATCCTCGTATAGGGAAGTACGCGAGTAAAATGACGGAGTATAGAGAACTATTTCCTCCCAAGACCAAGGCTATGATCACGATTATGTTCTGTCGGAGGGTGTCGAAGGCCGACCGTAGCCCGCGGTCCCAGCGTTAGCCACCCCGCTCTTTCGCCATTGGAACTTGTTTGGAAATTGGAACCAGAGTCTGTAGAAACAGCCATTAATGCTGGCGACATCTACACGAACTTGGATCTTTTAAGATATTGAAAACATTCCAAAATTTTAAATTTATACAGACGTATCGCGTACAAATTATTTGAATTATTTGCCGGTATTCTTAATTTTGTCGTAAAGTGAAAAAGAACTAAAAATTTAATACTAAATTAGAATTGATAACACATAAAGATTTACTCTCATCAAAAATTTACCCAATGTTAATGGAAGGAAACATTTTAATTTACTTTTGTAAAAGGGGGAAAATTACGGAAAAATCATTTTGAATTAACGTTTTTATTTTTAGACGTTTATAAAATTACAAGAAACATGCAAAATGACTGCCAAGTAAGTACGTCTATAAAATCCAGAACTGTTTTGCTTTATTGTTTCACATATTGTTTGTGAGTTTTGAGCTAAGTATTCATTACAACAACAAAGTATAATGGCTGTCTGCCATGCTCGATCATATCCTTTAGATAACCCTGCAACTGCAGAGGAATGGTAAGTGCTCTCTAAGATCTCCTACATCATGGCCAATCGGGTGTTCTGATTGCAGTATCTTAGTTCGCGGATATTTGATAGAGCCAAAGTCGTGACAGAAATGAACCGTGATGGAAAAATAGGCAACACTTTTAGTTAGTTCAAGGTCCGTCAGGTGGTAAACAAAATATTCAGGCGTGATGCCCGACTTCGAGAGAGTCATTTTGCGAGAGATGATTTGGATGTGGTATGTAATTATGATGCAACCGTGGAGGATCCAATTTGTGAACATTCAATTTAAACGTTCACAGATTCAAGGACATTCGATATAATTTTACAATAGTCTTACCTATAAAAAGAAAATGAGAATTGGTAGTGCAATTTTTATGTTTTAAAATTTGGAATATATTGGCGGCATAGCCAATCCGAAACTTCAAAATATAATAATTCAAAATAAGATTGAAAACTGAATGTTTATTCTATTTATCATTTTTGTATATAAAAAAAACGCTGTTAGACAAAAACATCACAAAAAATCTTATTTAACATAAAAAAATATTTTTTTCTTTACATTTTTTTTAAATTACCAAAGAAACAGAAAATTTTATGAATTTAAATAATATTATAGATTTTGTTAAATTGTATCTAACAGTTTCCTTCATACCTGAAACATACGAGCTACAATGATTATTTAGAGTAATTTCCTCATTCTTGCCGTTCAATCATTCCTTCAAGCATGAAACCACACATTGAAACTGAATAACTCATAATCACATGAAATTCGTGAAGTCAACGCCTACGCGGTGATAATTACAATAATCACCAATGGATGGAATGGATTCATCACAATTACCGCGATGATGATTCAAGACCAATGATCAGGAAGCTACCGCTCTTCCGTAGTATTTACACTTGTCCTTCAAGCTAATGCGTGAATATGTCCTCTAAAGGAGAAGAATGCTGCACACATCGTGGTATAACTTACTTCCTCGTGAGCGGGTATACCCGGTCTCCTTGATAGTTCTTTGTTTCCAGATTAATTAATCATTAGGTACTTTGTAATCGACGAGGAGTCGTTTTCGCTCGAAATCGATAGGCTAACCAAAATGTTGAAGGGGATATTTATATTTCTAGAGTGGGGGATAATTTGTTTCAAAAAACATATTTTCGCCCTTTCTGAAGATTCAGTGTGAATAATAGCTGGGTGCAATTCTAAAGCAGTAGAATACAATATTTTTATTGAATTTGAAAACATACAATCATGAGGATTATACTGTCACAATATTTCTAAAAATTATGTGTTTTCTTGGAAATTATGTGAATATTGTGTAGTTGAAGCTATGATTACGGGAGAAGAAGTGAATCTTTAGTGAATCTTTACTAGATCTGTACTTTCACTCTTCATTAATTTGTTGATTTTAACTTACATAATCCATAAGAAGATCCGTCTCATCTCGTTGTTTGGAATATTTTAAATATGCTACTCATAAACCTGAAAGGGCCCCATTTCTTAAAAGCAAACAAGCTCAATTCAAAGTGGACTTTTTGCAACTTAAAACTGAAAAACACCAAGAAGGGGAGTATTTTTATGTAGATTCTATTCTCCTTCTCGTGGTAAGAAGTTTAGTTCGAGAGAATTCCACTAAAAAGCCACGAGTTTCTCATACGTTTACTTCGACGTCGATGTTGTGAAAGAGATTTGATTGAGCTTTATTGGTTGAATTTGACTGGTTTGTGTAGGCGGGATCCGGTCGGCAAATTGCTTCAGCGATTGAGGAAAACCAAAAAAAAAACTCTAAACCGAAAGAAAGGTCAAGATCGAACAGGATACACATCTTGTTTACCACGTTTTTAGCCTGTTGTTTTTTACACAAAATAAAACAATCACGAGTAATTAAAATCTTAGTTGAAATAATTCATAAGATGTTGAATATCAGGATAGGTATAGCCATTTATAACCTCCTAGGCAATTCATTAATTTCTAGAAATGATTATATTTTAGGCTGTTGACGATATAAAACTAATAAATAAGTAAGCAACAATTAAATTAGCTGCAACAAATTAGCAATTTAAAATAAATTTACTGTACTATATAATCCAATCTATATAATGGAGACCACTGTACAAATAAATTTATCAAATACCCACAAATGGTTACCTATATCAGTAGGAAGGGGAGCAAGGAAAATTTTAATGTTTTTTGTTTCTACTCATGCATAAAGACGGCATTCATTTGATTACCAAATACACTTGCCTTCGGAATTGCAAAATAGATAACTGAAATTGACGCACTACTGCCCATGAACCTTAATTAACATAGTCTTTATTTGGAGGTCTTAATTGTTCTAATTGGATTTGAGATAGCATGTTAACCAGCCACTTTCATGTAACACAGAAGTTCTAATTGCAACTCCATACACAAATTCCCACATAAAAATTACAAAATGAAACATAATTCAAAGCAATTGGCCTACTATAGTTAATGTGTCATTGGTTAATGGTTATTATTAATGTATGTGCGATGGGTTTTACTTTGGATGTGGCTTGCCTTATCTCTGATAACGTCGTCATCTTAGGACGAAGTGGGCGACAATATTCCCAACACCATAGAGTATAACTCTGTTCTATGACGATGATTTCGTTATCATATCATTCCATTAAAAATCCAATAGGAAAAACTTCACCCAGGCCTTGTACATATTCTTGCCTTGTACATATTCTTGCCTTGTACA